>BPUM01000013.1:1200000-2400000 GCA_020521455.1 Prunus kanzakura
TTCATTAATTGAGGAGCACTACATTGCCATGGCCATGGCAGTAAGTAAGACTCTAGATTTTATTTCCATAGTCTTTTGAACTAATTTCATACCAAGATAAATTTGTACTGGAAAGTTAATGAAGGTGTATGGGGTGAATAAGATAAAGGATGACATTAGAAAAACTTTGATTTCTTTTCTTTTTTATCCCATTTATTTAGTAATTCATTTGGATTTAACCTTCACCTCCTCATAGAGATTTATTTCACCTTCACCTCCTCCTCATGGAGATTTCAAGGGTTAGGGTATTTATTTCCTGACCAAAATTTACAGAAGAAATATGTAATTTTGTTCCGATATCGGTGGAATAGTAGCTTTCACCCATCAAGATTTTGCACCTGAACCTGATCAAGAAACATTGCATATAGCAGGGGCTTACCAAATGCATTCAACTGGTGCAGGATTATCATATCAGTGAATTGTCAAATTGGGCAATCCAATGAATTGAATTCACAGCTGCTCCATGCACCGAACAACAGGTGCCTCGTCACTTCGCAACATCTCTGAGTTCCTATAGGGTCCCTCGTTTGGAAATGCAGCATAGCACAAATGAGATTGAGATTTGATTTTTCCAACTAACAAATGGTGCTGTGCTTTAAAGCTTTGCCACAATACAACTCAGTAGATATAAGATAAGAGGCTTTCTTTTTGGGGTATGTACGTCTCACAAGTCCACTTCCAAGTTCAAGTTCAAGGGTTGTTGCTATGTGTGTGCAAATTTCAGAATCTTAGAAGGCATTTTTCAAACCCCAGCCACATGTAGTATAAGTTTGTTACAGAGGGTAGGTTTCAGAAATATGAACCACCCGCCGCCCCCCGAAAGCTCAGCCACATTTTTACTTCTACTCTGCCTATAATGCGTGGAAGTAAAAATGGTGTCCACTTACCATGGTAGGAGGGGAAATCACTACCAGTTTTGAGATCATTTTTTCTATTTCTTCCAAATAACGCTCACATTCAATACATATACTAAGTGCTATAAAGTTTGTATGAGAAACGGATAACGCGTGCTAACCTGGTATCCATTCAAAGAACCTTTGTATGAATTTCAAAGGGTTATATATACTTTCCTACTGAGTTGCTATCTTTGGCAAAAGCTTCCTTTTTACTATGACTCCAATAAGGACTACTGACTGATCTAGTTCTCTTCCAGCTCGCAAGCTGCTTCTTAGTAATTTCGCATAAATATCCAACAAAAGTTATCTACCAATTCTTCTTACAACACAGCACATCTTATAGCCTAAAGTTAAGCAGATATTTCCTAGCTCAAACTCCAGAGACGTACGATGCTACTCCTGATCAAAAACCAAATTGACTGGAAAACTCATATCACATTAAACATGCAACAAAAGGAACACCTTCAGCAAATATAAGCCACTATATCTACTGACCACATAAGAAATCAATAACAGAGGCCGCCGGAGGGGAGAAGGGATGCTTTTTGTCTGACCCTTCGATGAATTCTGTATAAGGCCCCCTGACTTCTTGTGCATAGAGTATCAAATCAAATTCAAGCACAAGCATTACATCAGATTTACCAAAGATGAATATGATTCCATTGGGGGATTCATCTTGCTAGGGAGCAAGGTAATAGCTAGATTGCTTATGTAATATAATCAAAATTAATTAAATATGCAGTCTCTAGAATTGACATGGATGGCAAACTATCCATGTATTACATTATCTGTGATATCAACATAAAAACGATTTTGTAATGTATGCATCTCTACTGTCTAAAGTGGGTTCATAAACTTCCTTGCTCTATATCATTGGACATTGATAAATCATTTTAAGATAGCGCAACTAGCGTAAGAACATTTTAATTTAGATGACTTAAACAAACTCAAACAGATGTTTTAGAGCAATCAGGGCAGCTAAAATGACCTCTAGCGTTACAGTTGGTGCAAGAAATGGATCTTACTTTCGAATCACTACCCCCAACCGATTCATAGAAGTCATCAATGAGATTTAAACCAAACACTCCACCTTCTTTGATGAATCCAACTCCTTTGCATCTTGAGCATGCTATCATCCTCAGATTGCCACATCTCTTGCACATTCCCAAAGAACTGAATATTCAAAGGATTCATTCATATACAGCACACATAAATCAGAATGCACAAATACATAATACACAAATCCCACAAGCAAGTAGAAATTGAAACTGGATGACAAATTTTACTCATTATTTTTGTTCTAGTGAATTTGTTTATAAGTGCTCCAAGTTTGCCTCCTCCACATTTAAAAACCTTGGAGTTTTATTGAATTGACAGTATACTTTATAATTGAAATTGATTTTTAACCCACATGAAAAAAATTCATTACAAGGATATTTATCCAATTCTTTGAAACTAATTACAACTTGATGAAGATAATGGAGCTGAAATGAGCTCAAACATTAGAAAGAGTCAAAGACAAGCCTTTTGTGATGAATTTTGGAAATGGGTAATTACCTGCGCTGAGAGGCAGAGATGAAAGCGTCGACCTTTGGGGCAGCAATGGTGGCGCAGAGGAGCAGAGCCCCAACTCCAAAACCCGCCAGCTCGCTGGCCGTTATGTTATCCATTTTTCCTCTCCCTCTCTCTCTCTCTCTCTCTCTCTCTCTCTGTTTTCCGGTCCCAGCTCTCGCTGATAACTGATACTAACCACCTTATCTGAATTTTCAGATTATTTGTCCGTTAATATTCTTATCGGGGTTCGAGAAAGCATCAGCGGCCTATTAGCTCAGCTGGTTAGAGCGTCGTGCTAATAACGCGAAGGTCGCAGGTTCGAGACCTGCATGGGCCAACTTTTTGTTTTGTTTTTCTTCGTGTCAATTTGGTCATTTCCCCATGGCCTAGGCTTTGTCATAGGTTGAAAACTGGGGCTTGACCTACACATCCAAAGTCCCATCTCACGTTGTGTTAAATGGCCCATTTTTTGTCTATTGGCATTTTGGGAACCCAAAACTTATTTTTAATTCACTAATTAACATGAAACCCACTTGCATTTGTGTCTTCGTTCAGTTGGCTAAGGAAAAGGAAGTGTATATGTCCTCTTTGCATATGAGCTCGATCTTCCTATTCATACATTAGAGTAATTAGAATATGGTTTTGTCAAAAAGAAAAAAAAAACATGTAACCCACTAGTTAGAGCATCGTTTTGTCAAAAAGAAAAAAAAAATGTAACCCACTTATGTTCGATTTTTGTTTTCCATGAGAACTATTTGTTTTTATGTAATTGATTGGTAACTAATTACGATTTAATTTCATCACCATCTATCTTTTTACCAATTCTTGTCTTTACCATCAGTTGGTAAGGTCTTTGCACTGTGTGTAGCTTCATTAGTGTTAGAGTCCCGCTTCCAACAGTTCTTGTTGGTGCATGATCTGTAATTTCCTATATAAATTCATACTGGTGGCAGCTGGTACTGAGAGTAGTCAATCTTCCCCTGAACTTTTGTTCATTGAAAAAAAAAAAAAAAAAAAAAAAACCTCTAAGAAGCAGTAAGATTTTGTCTCTTTGAAATTTTAGGAACCATTTGCATGCATATCTCTCTCTATGGTTGATGGTAGCGAAAAGAAAATGTAAAAAAAGAGAGGCCATGACGCATATAGGACACTAGACGTAAGTTGTTAAAATATAATAATGACATGTTTACTAATTTGTAATTGGATTAAGAGGAATTGAATTGAGAATGAGTTAGATTGAGGAGAATTAGATTCCGGATTCCTATTGAAGTTGTTTACAACCATATGGAACTGGGCTATGAGTGGTACTAATTACTAAAATGTCCTCATTGTTTGATTAAAGTAGATGGCAAATTTGAAAATTTGAAAATTGTGTGAGAATATCATGGGTAAAAAAGATGAATTCATAATAAGTTAGTTCTTCATGAATTAGAATATCACCTCTCACCTAAGAATTGAATTTCTCTAAAATCAAGAATTCAATTCCTAATTTTGTGTGGATCCCACTTACTTTTCAATTCCTTGATGTGAAGCAAACGTAGAAATCATCTACAAGTGAAATTCAATTCCTGATTAGTAAACACACCATAAGTTCCATCCAATTGATGAAACGGTATCACTTTAATTTTATTCAACTTTCAAGAGTGCCTTTTCATGGATATGCATGAATATATATCTCAGGCTCAGCTCTTTCAATTAGTTTCCGGGTTAAACATCTTCTGCTACATACATATTACTATTGACTAGACGCCTCTCTTTCGCTTCATCGATCAATCAGAAGATGTTCTTGTGGCCTATTTATTAGCTTACCTCTTGTCAATCATCTCCCGCCATCAGCTTTCATGGTCATTGACTGGTCAAGATTTGGTCACTTTTAAAAGTCAATCCCGGTCAAATTGGGAAATTAGATACACAAATATTTGACACAAAAATTATTATAATGGCTCTCACTGCTCATGCAATTTTGATTTCTCCATTGCTGCATGTATGAAATGAACATGAGGGCAATATAAAGCCTATCAATCTGACTATACATATGAATGACAGCCATTTTGACTTTGCATATCTAAATCCTTTTGAAACTCTCAAAGATCTGCAGAAGCATGATTTCTTATGTAGGTAAAGTTTATGTAAAATTGTCTGCTGATCGATTCAAGAAACTGTGTTCTCTTTCTCTTTGGGAACATCTTTTTTTCTTATATATGCAGAGAAAAAAGAAAAATTACAAAACAGCTTTGTTGATCAGTCATCCCAAACCAACTTAGTGGATATCTTTGTAGAATACATGGCAAATGCAATGGGAATAACATTGGTAATGAATAATAATAATATAAAGAATAGATAAGAAGGATGAGCATTTGGTCACACAAATCTTATTTATTATATGTAAATCAAAATTAACAATAGTGCAATTACAACAATAATAAACCAACATACAGAAGTTCATAGGAATAATTAATTAGGATATATAAAATAATCTGGTACCAATTAATAGATAATAAATCAGCCCTCTTAGATTCTTAGAAGATGTAGCCTCCATTATAGAATGTGTTAGAGTAATCCCCTCCAGAAGAGAAAGCTGTAACTGCTGCTTGATTCTGCATTGCTGATTTGTTGCGCTGGCTTAAGCTTGTGTTTCGACCGTTTACATGCTCATCATCTAAGTTCCAGAGGCGCCCCATATATAACCCTTCTTCTCCTAATATATCTGCCCAAGACCCTACACTTCCTTGGTTCATCAACGCAGGCAAGCAATATTGGTCCCCCTCCAAGTTGGGGGGGTAGCTGCTACTAATAAGATCCATATTATTCTCTTGCCTTGCTTGTGCCTCATGATCAGTAATCATGTTAATGTTATCTCCTTGGCTTGCTTCCGATTGTGGGGTGGCTCGTATTTTCAGGTTTTGATCTTCCTGCAGTTGTTGTTGTTGCTGCTGCTCCTGTTGTTGTTGTTGTTTTGCTAGAAGAATTTGAGCTTTTCGTTTCTCTTGCTTCAGAGTGCATTTCTCTTTCTTTTTGAAATGAGTTCTCCAGAAGTTCTTTATCTCATTGTCTGTTCTTCCTGGCAAGTATCTAGCAATGGTAGACCATCTGTATACAATATTAATTTCACATAAAAATGAGTGTACTTGATAATTATTTAATCTAGCTAGACTGCACAGACAGACAGGCAAAGCATAGGGAATCATTATATTGCTTACTTGTTACCCCATAAAGCATGCAATTCAATAATGATGCCTTCTTCCTGAGGTGTTATGTGGCCTCTCTTTAATCCAGGCCTAAGATAATTCACCCATCTAAGTCTGCAACTTTTGCCACTCCTGTTCAAACCTGAAAAATCAAAATTAACCCCAACTGAGCTTGAAAAAAACAACATGAAATTATTAGAAGTTAATTAAGAGAGTTTAATTTAAGTTAATTACCTGCACACTTAGCCACACAACTCCATCTTCCCTCTCCATGGAAGTTGACATATGCATTGAGCAGCTTGTCTTCCTCTGGTGTCCAAGGACCTTTCCTCCATCCTCCTTGTTCTGCAACCCCCCAACCCATCATTGCTACCATCCTTCCTTTCCTTGGCTTCACTTCAATTCAACCCAGCTGTTTGTTGTCTCTGTATTCTGTGACACTTATTGCACAATGCATGGCTAGCTACCTTCCCTCTATATATATATATATATATGCATGAGCATGACATATATATCTCCTCCTACCTCTGAATCAGTGACTTCAATATTGTTTTCTTTGATGATCTCAGTCAAGATCTTTGAATCGAATCTATGCTTCAGTCTCTCACCATACCAAGAAATTGACCCTTCAATCTACAAATCTGAGTCCAAGTGTTCAGACTTGGTGTGTCAACCAGCTCAATATACTTTCAACCAATCAGACCACAACAGGTGTGCCTTCTCACTCCTAGTCACCGTACATAATGACATCACCACCAATATAATTCCCTCTGCATAAAACACAACACAAGCCACATTGTGTTCCATTGTTTTATTTTTCTTGATGATGAAATTAATCTGTCATTGTTGAGATTAGTGGGTTGTTGGTGTGTCCTTCGAAAGTGCCTTTGATCCAACTGGTGTGTAACATCTGTGGCAAAAGTATTGCACGATTAATTAGCATTGTTTATGGTTAATGACATCTATTAATTAAATTTTTTAAGCACAGAGAAGTTTCTAGGATGCTATTTAGGGTAATGGGCCACATAAAGTTTTGAAAGGTCTTTGATGAGTCACCTATCCTACACCTGGCTCTTGGACTGTATATCTGTATATAAGTAGCTTATTTGGAAAGTTGGGAAGTGCTTAATTGGTTTAACTGATTTTTTTAAAAGCACTCTATGCCTATATATAGTAGGTAATGATGGTTACAGAAACTATATATTAGTATTTGAGCTTTGGAAAAGATTACATAAGGTTCAAGATCTTGTCAAGCTTAAAGATTTTACAGAAAGAAATGCTTGATTTGATGGGGCCAAAATGAAGATAGCTTTTGCTTCTCTCCCAACCCCTTTTGAGTAATGTTAATTCATCAATGACCACGAAACCCAACTTTACTTTGGACAAACTGGGAACTATCCCTTTCAATCTACACAACCTATGTATTTGTTCATGCATCTACTGAAAAAGAAGAAGGAAAAAAAACATTTCGAATTAATTTTCATCTCTATATCTATGATATGATCTTTGTGCTAAAGTGGATGATATTATATGGTTTCTAGAAGGATCTAGTTACAACCTAAAAGATATTATAAAGGGTTCCAATAATTTCATTTTGGGCACAATTTTGTGGAATTTATATTTCTTTCCACATAGCAGAGAGCAGATGTACATATGAAGATTTCAGAATTAGTTAGTGATTAGGTACGTAATGTATCAAATATTGAGCAAAATAATTTAGCAGCTAATGAGTGGTATTTTCTTTATTGTTAAACTAATTGAACTTTGTTGATTAAATTTGATCTAATTTCCTTTTCCTCGTTTTGATGATGGCTAAGAACTAAATGAAGAAATGGTCCCCCACTGCCCATTTTGACATATTGATATATTTTGTACAAGAGTTCAATGGTTAAAGAAACTCCACTACAATGTGTAGAGGATTAACAATGCATGCTAAAAGGTACAAACAATATGACTTTCAGAACTCATAAGAAGGATTGCATCATAAGTTAAAGCATATGGAGTCATCCTGGTGGCAAACTTTTTTGAAGTTCTATATGCCCATAAGTTTTCTGATAACCTTTTTTTTGAAGTTAAACTATAATTCTTCCCGGCATTATTTTGGGTTATTGTATATTATTTTTACTATAATTAGTATTATTATGGGCTAGAAAGGCAAAAAGCCCACTAAATATGAAGCCCAAACCAATCAAAATTAATATTTAGATTATCTGGGCTTTTTCTCGGGTCACAATTTAGAAGCCCAAAGCCCAAAACCGAATCTAAGATAACATTTTGTTCACGCGTGCATTGAAGTTCGGAGGCCTATTAAAAATGGGCGGTCCAAACATAGTTCATTTTTCCTGTTGCCATTTTCCCTGTGCCACCCTGTTTCTTCCTTATTTTTGTGACACCTGTCCTCTCTCACTTATCATTGAAACTAAAAACCCAGTAGCCCCCAACAAATCACCCGCCCAACTCCAACAGCAGACCACCACAACCATCCCACGTTCTCCACCCAAACCCTCTCTCTCTCTCTCTCTCTATGTGTCTATTATGGTGAAGATGATTTGAGGAGAATCAAGTGTTGGTTTTTGGGAGGAAACAAATCTGGCAAACATTCAAAGGCTCCAAGGCTGAAATTTTGAAGCACTGAAAGATCTAAAAAAGAGACCTCTCAAGATTTTCCGGCATTGTCGAGGCAGAGAGCATGTGGTCGTTTGGAGAGAAAATTTTGATTTGGTGAGGAAGGGAAAGCAAGGGTCACGGTTGATGATACACTCAAAGTGGAGATTAGGTGTCTTAGTTCAACAATCTTGATATGGTTTGGCAATTTTAAGAGAGAGAAAGGGAGGCTTAGGGCGGTTGGGGCATAGATGGTTGCCGTTGGGTTGTAGAGAAGATGAAGAAATCACTTTTGTATAATTGTTATGTTAGCGAGATCCTAGCTTAATTAGGATATTTATTTCCTAGTTTATTATGATTATATTTCTTTCCTTTTGTACAGATATTGTGTAATTGGGATTTTATCTTGTTTCCTAATTTGACTTTACTAGGGTTACATCCTTGTACTATAAATACCTTCTTTTGGAGAATGAAATACAACCTGAAAAATATTCGACCCATATTATTAAACTTGGCATCAGAGCCAACTTTTCTAGCGACCTGTGTGTTGTGCCCACCCGTGTTCTAGCCCCATATTTTTTCTACCTGTGCTGTGTGTGCCCTCTTGGGTTTCTGTGTTGTGTTGTAGTGTTCGTGCCATTCCTGTCTTCGTGCTTCTGCCGTATTTGTGCATATGCTGTGTTCCATTATATACTTTGTCGTAATCTATTGAGTTTGTGCTGCAATCATAGGTGATAACTTCATTGTTAATGCCGTTGTTGCTGCCTCTATAAATTTGTGTGTTTCTGACTATATTCCAGGTATTGGCTCCAATACTTGGATAATTGACATTGGTGCTTCTGATCATATGACTTATGATGCTAAATTTTTTGATGAGTTGTCTAGTAACACTCGTGACCCATACATAACTAGTGTTAATGGCTTGCCATCTCCAATTACTGGCGAGGGCACAATCTCTCTCACTCCTACTCTGTACTTGTCTCTTGCGTTACTAGTTCTCAATATCCATTGTAACTTGTTATCTGTTGGTCAATTACTGGATACACTTAATGCTTCTGCTACTTTATATCCTACACATTGCTCTTTTCAGGATTTCAAGATTCACGAGATGATTGGGTATGGTAAACGGATATGGGGTTATATTATTTGACATTACCTTATGCACCAATTTGTGATCATGTCATTAATATTGTTCAAAGTTGCAGTGTCAAAGACAAACAACAAATTTGGTTATGGCATCGTCGCTTGGGACACCCGTCATTTGGCTACCTGAAGCGTCTGTTTCCATCTTTATTCCGCTCTTGTGATGAGTCCAGTTTTAAGTGTGAGACATGTATTTTGGCCAAGAGCCATTGCCTTGTGTTTCATTTGATTGACAGTAAAGCTGCAAAGCCTTTTGATTTAGTGCATTATGATGTTTGGGGTCCGGCTCGCGTTACTTCGAATGGATTTCGTTGGTTCGTCACATTTATTGATGATTGTACCTGACTCATTTGGGGTTTCTTGCTGAAAAATAAATATGATGTTGCTTTTATCCTTCCAGAGTTCTGTACTATGGTGTCTACTCAGTTTCATGCTCGGGTCAAAATATTTCGGACTAATAACGGAGGCAAATATGTGAATAATACTTTGGCGTCTTTCTTCTGTGCTCAAGGTATTATTTACCAAATAACAACCCCTTTTACCCCTAAACAAAATGGTGTGTCTGAAAGAAAGAATCGACAATTGCTTGAAGTTGCCTGCTCACTCATATTGGATATGTCTATTTCCCATCATCTTTGGGGGCATGATGTTCTATCTGCTGCCTATTTGATTAATCGTACTCCTAGCCGGGTTCTTGATTTCAAGACTCCATATGATGTGTTTGGTGACCATGTTTCTCTTGTCTCTGTCTCCAAGTTGCCCCCTAAAGTTTTTGGGTGTGTTGCCTATATTCATGTCTACTCTCATCAACAAAGTAAACTTGATCCTTGTGCTCTGCGATGTGTCTTTATTGATTACTCTTCTACTCAAAAGGGTTATAAGTGCTATCATTCACCTGCCCAGAAGGTACATGTTACTTTGGATGTGACTTTCCACGAAGAAGTGCCCTATTATGTCTCTCCCTCATCTTCAATCCAAGGGGAGAGGGGGAGTGAGTTGGAGAGTCTTGGATTGGAGAATCTTGGACTTGAATTGGAGAATGATGTGTTTGAAGATACTGCTCTCGGGAAGGAAACGACCGGTCGCACTGAAGCAAGCGATCGGTCGCTCATGTCTGAATATGAAACTTATGATCTATGTGAAGAAACTATCGGTCGCTGTTTGGAACTCGACCGGTCACCTATATTTGGAGATGAAGCAAATGCTCTCGGTGTCGAAACGACCGGTCGCACTGAAGCAAGCGACCAATCGCCTATATTTGAAAATAGTGGCAGTGATTCTTGTATGGATGAGTTCGATGCAATATGCCCCTTTGCCCTGCCAGTGCCCCAATCTACTCGTGATAGTGAATTAAGTGAGGTAATTTCTAATGATATATCTGTGTCAACTTATCAATTACCCCGAACCACTCGTGGGAAACCTAAAGTACAATATTCTCCTAATAGACATGCCAAGTCTAAATATCCTATTAGCTATAGTGTGTCAACTCATCGTTTGTCTAAGTCATATGCATTATATTTGTGTCAATTGTCTAGTGTATGTGTGTCAACTAAACTGCAGGATGCCTTATCTAACTCCAAATGGATGGATGCCATGAATGTTGAAATGGATGCCTTGAACAAGAATAAAACATGGGATTTAGTTCCTTTGCCACGTGGGAAGAAAGTTGTTGGATGCAGATGGGTGTTTACTTTGAAGCATAAGTCTGATGGTTCCATTGACCATTACAAGGCTAGATTGGTAGCAAAGAGTTATACTCAAACCTATGGAGTGGATCATTTGGAGACCTTTGCACCAGTGGCAAAACTCAATACTATGTGTGTACTATGGTCCCTAGCTGCTAACCACGACTGGCCCTTATTGCAATTCGATGTCAAAAATGTGTTTCTACATAGTGACCTCAAGGAGGAGATTTACATGGATCTCCCTCTTAGTATTCCTATAACCTCTAAGGACGGTGTTGTGTGTAAGCTGTGAAAGTCCTTATATGGATTAAAGCAGTCTCCAAGAGCATGGTTTGGGAGATTTACAGCATCTATGAAGAAATTTGGGTATGTGCAAAGTAGCTCAGACCATACTTTCTTTCTAAAGCGTCATAAAAGTAAATTGACAGCTTTAATTATTTATGTTGATGATATGATTGTGACTGTAGATGATCAGGCAGAAATGCAAAATCTTCAGAAGTATCTGGCTTCCGAGTTTGAGATGAAGTCATTGGATGATTCGAAGTACTTTCTTGGGATTGAAATTGCCAAATCTAAACATGGTATCTTTCTGTTTCAAAGAAAGTATATTTTGGATTTACTTGCAGAGACTGAAATGTTGGATTGTAAAACAATTGATACCCCTAGTGAACAGAATTATAAGTTGAGGTTGTATCCTGATCAAGTCCCTACAGATAAAGAGCGTTATCAATGGCTTGTGGGAAAATTGATTTATTTAGCTCATAAACGTCCTGATATTGCATATGCAGTGAGTGTAGTGAGTCAGTTTATGCATTCTCCTAGTGAAGATCATATGGGTGTTGTGATGCGCATTTTGAGGTATCTGAAAGTAACTCCTGGCAATGGGTTAATGTTTTGCAAGTATGGTCATACAAATGTGGAAGGGTATACGGATGCTGATTGGGCTGGTTCAGTCACTGATAGACGTTCTACGTCTAGGTATTTCACATTTGTTGGTGGTAATCTTGTTACTTTGAGGAGTAAAAAGCAAAAAGTGTTGTCTAGGTCTAGTGTTGATGTCGAGTACCGTGGGATGGCTCAAGGTGTGTGTGAGTTACTATGGTTGAGAAGATTGTTCAGGATCTTGGGTTTGGATCCTAGAAACCCATGGATTTGTATTGTGATAATAAAGCTGCAATTGCAATTGCGCATAACCATGTGCAACATGATCGTACAAAGCACGTGGAGGTTGATCAACATTTTGTTAAAGAGAAGTTGGATGCTGAAATTATTTCTTTTCCGTTTATATCATCCGAGTATCAACTAGCAGATGTTCTTACGAAAGCTGTGTCTACTACGGTCTTTCTCAACTCGCTTGACAAGTTGGTCTTGCATGACATCTTTGCTCCAACTTTAGGGAGAGTGTTAGCAAGATCCTAGCTTAATTATGATATTTTTTTCCTAGTTTATTAGGATATTTTTTTCCTAGTTTATTAGGGTTATATTTCTTTCCTTTTGTACATATATTGTGTAATTAGGATTTTATTTTGTTTCCTAGTTTGACCCTACTAAGGTTACATCATTGTACTATAAATACCCCATTTTGAAGAATGAAATACAACCTGAAAAATATTCTACCCATATTATTTGATTTGTTATTGTTAATTTTAATACAAATTAATAGACTTAACAGAGTTAAGGTTCTGTTAAGTTAAATGACACATGTCAAAAGAATAAGGATGAAACATGTGGGCATAGAGAAAATGGTAAAAGGAAAATTGAACTCGTCCAAACAGCCTAGTATTTATCAACTTTTCAATGTGAAATAGTGGGACTTCGGTGGGTCCGATGTGGACCACTTTGGCTTTTATGGATTTACATTTACAACAAAGTTTGAGCTTTGATGCAAACGGGATTTAGCTTAGTGTAAAAAAAAGGTATTGACTCGTAAATCAATGATCTTGGATTCAGGGTCTTGACTTGCAAATCAATGGTCTTGGGTTTGAATCTCATGACACCTTGATAGTGTGTGTATGAGAAATCTCCCACCTATGTAATTTAGACTATCACTTGTACTTAAAAAAAGGAAGTTTGAATTTTGTTTGCTGCCATGGTGAGGTTCGAAAGCAGCTGTAAGCTCAGGGACAAGGAGCTCTCTCTACTTGTATATTATGTACCTTTGGTTGACTAATTAAATTAGTATGAACAAATATGCAACAAAAGAAAAGAGACAAAATGAGAAGCACCAATTTACGGTACAATGTATATAAAATAAAAATAAAAATTGTGCATCGACCCACTCACATGAATATATATCTGTACATAAGAAAAATCCAATATAGTGCACCAATTGTCACGTTTCTATTTTTCTAATTATCTTTGTGTATTATCTCCATGGATGATTACCAATAATGAATAAGCTAATTTGCCTTCGCTTATTAACTTGTTTTCTTCTTCTTTATGTTGTTTATATTTTCATCTTTTTTTTCTCTCTCTCTCTCTGGTATACGCAGAGAGAAGCAAATTCACAAGTGAAGATGATGGTGAGATGGAGGGTTGTCGTCTTCGCTGGTTCTGGTTGAAAGGAGACGATGATACAAAAAATGTTAATGTGAGTGTGTGAATGTATATATATGTACATATGAATCTTCTTTATATAATGGAGTAATGAACAAGTGGCGGGCGTATGCATACTGCCAAAACCATTGGAAGAGCTCTTTTGTCTTAACTAAGTACTTAGGCTTAATTAATATCGACATGCAAATATTCATACAATAAAATTATAAGAAGAAAGATGCTAAGAAATGCAACATTTTTTTCCTTTTTTATTTTTATTTTTATTTTTATTGGTTTGTAATTAACTATCTCATTTGAAATATGCTTAACCATATATAAGATCATGGTTCAATGAATCCTTTGGGCAAACAAAGTGATTGGGAAAACAAAAATATTCTATGTCTCAACCAAAACTTGCTTGTACTCTTTCATTTGGAGTTCTCACATAAACTTCCAAGTAGCAAAGAATACATTTGGAGCTCTCCCATTTGGAGCCCTCCCATATGTGTCCAAGAGTAAAGCATCCCTTTAATCTCCACCTACTCCTCTTCTAGATTCCCATACAACCTTTAAAACCAACCCAAGCTCAAAGCCTCCTCAAACTTTATCAATTAACATGCAACAAGCACAATTTTCTCTAAATTAAGCATACACAAGTCCACCTTCATGTATCCATCATCATCTTCTTCTTCTTTGTCATCGTCGTCACCGCCTCTTGAAGCCTTAAAGCCAGAAGAAAGAGGGTTACATCTAATCCAACTCCTCATCAAGTGTGCTAACCACGTAGCATCCGGCAACCTCAATCTAGCTGATGGATGTCTTTGCCAAATCTCACGACTTGCATCCTTGCATGGCGATTCCATGCAAAGACTCGCGGCCCGGTTTGCCTCTGCTCTCGCTGTCCGTCTTGTCAAGAATTGGCCCGGCATCCACAAGGCCCTAAATTATGACACCAAACAGCCAAAACTAGAGTTGGACCGGGCTCGTCTCATCTTCACAAAGGCCTTCCCTTATCTCGGTTTTGCCTATGCCATCATTGCCCGAACCTTGCTCCAAGCCATGTCCTCCGAGCGGGTAATCCACATTGTGGACTTGGGTTCCGCCGACCCAAAACTATGGGCTCCACTTTTGCAGAGCTTCGCAGCTTTGCCAGATGGGCCTCCCCATTTGAAAATCACTTGTGTACATAGCAATAAAGCTGTCTTGGAGAAGTTGGGCCCAAAGCTAGTAAAAGAGGCAGAGGCCTTAGACATGCCATTCCAATACAACCCACTAAATGTTAGCCTAAGAGAGTTGACAAAAGATATGCTTAAGGTAAGGTCAGGAGAAGCATTGGGTTTTGTCTCAATTCTCAATCTACATGTCTTGTTGGCCCAAGACGACCAAGTGGACGCACAATTTAGGTCCAAAAAGAGCAATATTGATGTCAAGGATTGTAAGCAAATGGGTGAGTTTTTAGGCATGGTAAGGTCAATGTCCCCAAAAGTGGTGTTGTTGGTAGAACAAGAAGGTCACAATAATTTGAACCATTTGGTGGACAGATTCATTGAGGGCTTGCACTATTATAGCGCAATGTTTGATTCATTAGAGGCCAGCTTTGGGGGCTTGTCTTCATCAAGTGAAGAACGCTTCATTTTGGAGGAGATGTTTGGGAGAGAGATTGAAAACATTGTGGCTTGGGAGGGTGTGGAGAGAGAAGAGAGGCATGAGAGATATGCACGGTGGATGGTTAGGTTTTGTGAAGTTGGGTTCAAACCTGTGCGCTTGTGGTTGGATTCTATGGAGGATTCAAAGAAGGGTTACAAGATTATTAGCCAGAGAACAAGTTTGATGATTTGTTGGAACGAAAGGCCTCTCTATGCTGTTTCTGCTTGGACTTGTTAGCTAGCTTAGCATCATAATTTCTTTTTGTTGTTGTCATTAATCATATGAATACAAGTGCTCGACGATCAAATTTGGAGTTAAAATTAGCAATTCAAGGCTTTTGTTGTGTTGCTCCAAGTGATGTTTATTTATTTGTGCATGAGGTTTTTTTTTTGTTGGTCAAAGAGGTTTTGTTTGGAGATTCAGTTTATTCTTTTTCATTTTTTTAGTTTTTTTATTTTATATAAGCGATGTTCTACTTTATATATGCGATATTCTACTTGGCGCATGATATCACATTTACTTTTTAATAAATTATTGCGGTTTGTCACGGAATTTATTACCTTACATGCTTAATTAAATGCTAATCTCTTGTCATGTGTGTGTTAATTGGCCTTTTTATTTATGTTAAAAAAATTTCCATATGCAAATATCATTTGTTTTTTTACATCAGGTAACTATATAGATATTTACAAATATAAATAATAATAATTAAAAAAACAGAAAAAAGAATGTGGGTGGAGTGGGGAGTAAAAAGAGGAATGTGGATGGAGTGGGGAAGTAACTTCCAATATAAAAGATCTAAAAACAAGTAAATTCTCTTTTTTCTATTGGATCTTAGCGAAGCGCCCCGGATTCAGGCTGACCCGACATTCCAACCCACCCGTCGTCCATAACTTCCAAGCTCATGTTAGTAAAAATCCACTAACAGCTGCTATAGTGTGCCGAGGAGTAAGGGTTAGGGTTTAAGCAGAAAAGAGAAAAAGAAACATTCAATTTATCCGAAAATCAAAATATTCTAATAGCGATTAGCAGCAGCAGTGATAGGGTTTTCAAAATAACAAGCTTGTGTGCTGTGTACATATAAAAGTCGTTAGTTTGATGCTACTTGCACAAACTCTCAGACTTCTTGCACAAATTCTCAGACTCCAAACCAGAGCTTCATCGGAAGAAGAAGGGGAAGAGAAAGTCTCTTGCTTTTACAGTGTTACGTTTGTTCCCAACCCGGAATAAGCTAGAGGGCCACCCAAGGAAGATACCCAGAGCTTGTTTTTGCATGAAAGTGAAGGAACAATGACGACCGATCTCAGTGATTACGCCATCATCAAGGAAGGAGAGGCTGAGATTCTGATGCATGCTAAAAACCAAGTCTTTTACAACAAAACTCAGGTGCCAAAATCTTCTCTTTTCGATGATTTTTGCACTGGATTATTGGTTTTGATGGGTTTTTGAGATGCAACGTTAGGGGTTTTGTGTTTTTTGAGTTGGTTATGAATTGGAAGTTTGGTGGGTCAATGTTAGTTGTTGAAAAGTTGCGTTTGGTTGCTGGGAAAACAATGTAGGAGAAGAAAAGAAATTAAAGTTTTGAATTAAAGAAGTCCGAGATGTTAAGGTGGTATTTGTGTGATTAATTTTCGTTGAGGAATGTCTGTGAGGGGGTCTTGGAGATGAAATGTTATAGGTGTCTCACATTTGAGAGCTTTTAGGTGAAGCAACGCCCATTCACATGTATGTATCTCAATTGGCTTATCATTTAGGTTGAGTTTTTTTTTGTCTAATGGAAAAGAATGGAACGTCAGAGGTATGTGTCGACCCCAAACAATAATGATGTTGATGATTGTTGCCTTAAGTGGGTTTCTTTTGTGCTTTTTGTTTGAGAACTATATAAAATTGTTACCAGATATAAATTGTGTGTCTCCCTAACCATGGGAGAAAAGAAAAAAGAAAATGAAATATCAAAAGTGAATGCTCATGGATGAAGCGAGAAGCTCTAGCCGTCCGCACATATGATACTTTTGGGCATTCATGTTGCTGATCACTTTCTTAGAAGTTTATAATTTTGCGCATTATAGTTCTCTTTCCAGTTTTAACTTGTCTGCAGCCCAAAGTTCTTTGTTCTCAAATAAAAACGTGTTTGTCATCCATTGCTTTCAACGTTGACATATTTCCATCATTTAACATCCCTTGTCCATTATATTATTTGAACTTTTGTTAGTATGGTAAAAATGTTGTAGCCTATGCTTTGCAATATAGGCGACTGTTAAGCTTTAACTATTAGTATTTGTTGGTTACATTAACACCTCCAATTTTTCTGGTTGGCTTTTAGGTTTCATAATATAGAAGGATCTTGATTGTTTCATTCTGTAAAATTTAGGTTAACAACAGAGACATATCAATTGCGGTTCTGAGGGCATTTATTGAAAAACGCAAGGAGGAGCATGAAGCAAGATTGTCCAAGAAAACAAAAACAGCACCAAAGGTGTCTGAGAAAGATGCTTCAAATTCTGTTGTAGAAGAAGTATCTAATGAGTCTGATATTATTGATGAAAAAACGAATGGAGATTGTGGAGTGGCAGCAGAGATATCTCAAGAGGAACCATGCAGCATTTCAGAAGAACCGAACAAGGTCACAGAGGGAAAAGGACAAGTGGAACTGAAGCCGCCAAGAGTTCTTGAGGTTTTTGCATGAATTTCAATTTTAATCAATTAATTATTTTCTTTCATATTCAAAGTTTTGTTATTGAAAATGTTATCAACATTTCTCTTTTGTACCATTTGTGTTCACAGGCCTTGTCGGCTTCTGGTTTAAGAGCGCTTAGGTATGCTCGCGAAGTGGAAGGGATTGGTCAAGTTGTGGCTCTAGACAATGATAAAGGTAAATTTCAGGCTGTCTCAATATATTGCATCAATAATTGTCTATAAATGTATAACGCCATTTTTGTGATAACCTTAAAAAGAAAGAATAATTAATGAACATATGGACCCAAAGAAGTAGATAAGATTCTATTTCCTATGTAAATACATGGTGGCATATCTTAGATGTAGCTGCATATTAGCTTTTCTGATTAATCGTAAGCTTCATAACAGTAATCACTATTATTTTCCTTCCTGCAGTTTCTGTTGAAGCTTGTAGGAGAAACATCAAGTTCAATGGTTCAGTTGCATGTTCAAAGGTGGAATCACATCTTGCTGATGCTCGTGTGCATATGCTCACCCACCCAAAAGAATTTGATGTGGTATGCATATGTTGTTTCATATGTTTATGTTAATTCTCAAGGAATTCTCATTTAGAATAGTTTATCTGAATATGGTTAGCAAGTGCCATAATACCCCTATGTTGAATAAAATAAAATAAGCAATAAAGCCTAGACTGGTTGGTTTCATCACGAGGAGGCTTCATAGTGATTATACTTATTCCTTTTAAATTTATATTCTTGACGTAAACCACTAACGTACTCTTTGTTTGTTATTGGTGTTCCAGGTTGATCTTGATCCTTATGGTTCTCCCTCTGTCTTCTTGGACTCAGCGGTTCAATCTGTTGTTGACGGAGGATTGCTAATGTGTACAGCAACTGATATGGCAGTGCTATGTGGTGGTAATGGGGAGGTTTGCTATTCAAAGTAAGTAGTCGTACCTTTCTGCTGATGTACTTTTGCTTGAACATGTTTTCTGATTCATTGACTTATCTATCAAGAACTGTTTTGTGGTATTAGATACGGTTCCTATCCATTGAGGGGGAAATATTGCCACGAAATGGCTTTGAGGATCCTCCTAGCCTGCATCGAGGTATCATTATGTCTTTGATTATAGTCTTTACCTTGAACGTGCAAACTATTTGAAGGTTGTTATTTAGCCAGAAGGGAAGTAGAATTGATATTGCAATTCTGTTGGTAATATAGTTTTTCGCACATGTCTTTTCCGAAGCAACTATTTACAATGATTATTTTGAGTTTCTCACCTCTTTGATTTATTCTGGGGTGTTCCATTTTTGTATAATGATGATGTAGATAACGATTAAATGTTTTCAATTAAGTTCAAATTGAAGTTTGATTGTTATCCCAACTCAAGGCAGGCAAATGACTATAAACATGAAGAGTACCCCGTAGATCATGATTTATAGTTCGATTAATGTTACTTCTATGTATATATTTCATTCTGGTGCATAGTTAATTTCCTCTTTATACAATGCAGAGTCATGCGAATCGTTACAAACGGTACATTGTTCCTGTGCTATCTGTTCAGATGGACTTCTATGTTCGAGTTTTCGTCCGTATCTACTCGTATGTGGCCTATTTACTTTAAATTAGTTCAATGTCAGCTATTAGGCTAAATAACATTTCTTTCTTTTGTTGTTGACTGATAGTTCAAACAATTGGTTGCAGTTCTGCAAGTGCAATGAAGAACACTCCCCTTAAGCTCTCCTATGTTTATCAGTGCATTGGTTGCGATTCTTTTCATCTTCAGCCTATTGGAAGGACTGTCGCCAAGGTATGATGCTGATATAATATGCCTTTGGTGTTAGCATGTGCTTATGTATTGATGACAAAAATCACCTCAAGAATGTTGATTCTCTTGCTTTTCCCCAACTATGTGTACCATCTAAATTATATTTGTAACAATGACCTTAAAAAGCTAAATGGAAAGTTACAAGGGTTGATGTTACAAACAACCTTTTAGGACAGTTACCTTCATTCATAGGGCATTGATCTGTCATAGTTCTTATCCTACTTATTAGCAAGCTTTGTGCAACTGTACAATATCTTCATATACATGTCTCTGTGTGTATGTGTTTTGAATATGTTTCACTCCTCTGATTTATTACAAAGAGTTGGGTGTGCGTTGAAGGCTTGGGGTTTTATATTAATGGAATTTTATGTTATAGTTTATTTCAATAGTTTTCTGATAAGGCATCCCTTTGCTTTTTCAGAACAGCAGTGTAAGATATCTACCGGGTTTTGGTCCTGTTGTTCCTCAAGAATGCAATGATTGTGGGAAGAAATTCAATATGGGTGGGCCCATATGGTCTGCTCCTATCCATGATCAAGAGTGGGTAACTTCCATACTATCAGATGTGAAATCTATGAAGGAGCGGTATCCTGCTTATGATCGCATCTCTGCTGTACTAACAACAATCTCAGAGGTGTGCCTTTTGTTTGTTATTTATACTATTCGATATAAATTAGATGTGCTATTGTGTTTAAGCATGGCTGGCATTAGATGCTACTGAAAAGTTTGCCTTTCTTCTAAGAAATAAAAATGAAAACTTATGTTTTGGGCAACTGAAAAATATAGATGTGCATGTGTATAATATTTATGTCTTATGCAGTTTTAGTATTCTGAGTTTATTGTTTGCAGGAGTTGCCTGATGTTCCTTTGTTCTTGAGTCTACACAATCTCTGTGCCACACTGAAGTGCACTTCCCCATCTGCAGTGATTTTCCGTTCTGCTGTGATCAATGCAGGATATCGTATATCTGGAACTCATGTAAACCCCTTGGGGTTAAAATCAGATGCTCCCATGGATGTCATTTGGGACATAATGCGCTGTTGGGTGAGCAGTCTCTTTCCGTTCTTGCTTGTTTCTTTTGTCATGCATGTAAATATATATAACTAGTTGACAATTTGTTATGGTCCCTGCTTCTTGATCCCTCTCTGCCCCCCATTAGACAGTGGTTCTGTTGTTTATCCTGTCTCTACACTGTAGATTACTTGTTAACTGCATTAGACTTTTTCATGAGGTTACTGCTGTTCACTAATTGGTTGTGGGTTCATATTATGCCTTGATTCTGTGTAGGTGAAGAATCACCCAGTGAAACCTCAGCCTCCAGATCAGTCAGGAACCGTGATACTTGCTAAGGAACCTGTTCTCCAAGTATGTTTCTCCCATTCTTAGATATGCTTTTGCATATAGTTGTGACTGAAAATTCTCTTACTGACATGTTTTTTTTATTTTGGCAGGCTAATTTTGCTCGAGCCGTTGCGTCTCTAAGCAAGGCACAAACCAAGAAGGTAGCACGCTTCCTTCCAAATCCGGAAAGGCACTGGGGCCCAAAGCTTAGGGCAGGTCGTCAAATCACCAGCAAACACATCTCTCTCTTGGGTCCAGACGCTGTCAACGGAGTTCTTAACCATGAAGAGGATGAGGAACATAATGCCAAGCGTCAAAAGATTGAAGATCATCCCACCCCAAATTGATGAAATGAACGTTTTAAGTATGTCAACCAAGTTGACCTGGAGCTCCGTACAACCGTTGCAAAGAGAACATACATAAGCCTCCTTCCTCTTCATTTTTATTTGGAGACAGCGAGATGAGAGAGAGAGAGAGAGAGAGAGAGAGGCTTCTCACGAGCCAGTAATGAAGCCGCAGTAAAATTAACCGGAGCGGCAACTTTTTAGTGAATTAGAAGTCATTTTCAGCAATTTTGAGTTTGATTAGACCGTATTTATTTGCTTACTTTTGAGTTTGTAAGCAATTTTCTTGGATTATTATTATTATTTTATTTATGCAAGAGGTCGAGAAGTAAGTTTTTTTTTATCTGAAATTAATTTTGTTATATACCCAGTACCTGAAGTAAATGCAGAATTCGAATATGGAAGAAAGAGGAGCCCAGTAGAGATGCCAAACCATACAAATTGGACGCATCAACCTCACCCAGGTTCTCACTTAACAAGATGAATGAAAAAAGATTTTGAAATCCCCACCAAGATATAAAAGGCTTGACGGTTAACAACAAAAGTATTGAGATACAAAAATATGCCAACACGAGTCTGTTTATCTGCCAATTATGTATGAGGCAAACGTTTACCTTTGGATTAAAATGCTAAATGAACTACATATTTTATTGCACTAAGCTCATTGGACAAAGTAAATAAATAAAATTACGTCTGCCGATATGCAAATCAAAGCGATGACCAAAATGGCTCAGGAGGATAAAAAGATACAGTGACTAAACTAATGACAGCTCCAAGAAAGTACCGTAAATAAAAGAGCAAATTGCAGTTGAATATTCAACTTTGTTTAAGTTCTTGTTTTAATTAGCCTTGCCGTTGGCTAGTTTGGCACCAGGTCCAGTTGGGTTAAGCTCATCCCAAGCTTCAATCCATGTGACCATGGCTTCGGCAAGCTTGTCGAAGTAGGGATCCACCTTGCCGAGCTTTTCCTTGACTTGCTTGGACAGTTCAACATAGCAAGCTTGAACAGTGGTGCAGTCTTTGGGAAGAACCGCAGCTTGGAAGAATGGGATGATCTCTTCCTGCCAGAAGATGCCTTTGTACTCCTTCCTCAGGTTCACAAATGGGTTGCTGGCTTTGCTGTGATAGATATAAGGCAGGCCTGTCTTCACTCCCAGTCCCAAGTGATCACATATCACCTATCCATTCATTAACATTCCACATTATTGTTAATATATATTCACATGAAAGAAAGAAGACTAGAATTACAAGTCATATTGGCATATGGTATCGAAGAAACAGAAAAAGAAAGGGGACCTTGATGCACCAGCCAGCCCACATGTCGTCGTAGCGTCCAATTGGCTGACCATCACCCATGAGCCCGAAGTACATTGCAGGGCCAATGAGGTCACGGTCGAAACCCAAATTCATACCACACATGGGGAACAAGGTGCCCTTTGGAATTGTCAGAACAGCATCCACAAACCTTGTGAAGAAGCACAAGCAGAGTGTTGAAAACCAATATTGCATAATGCAGCATACAATGTGAGACGCAAGACTTGGGAAGTGTCTACCTGGTGTTCCTCTCAAGAGGCTTCACAAGCTGTGTAGGTGCATCATAATCTGGGATGTTTAGCCACAGACCATGAGAAACAGCAGTTGGGACACCCTCCCGGAGACTGAAAGGGTATCCACGAACGAAATCAGCGCCATCCCTGTAAGGATCATACAGAGTGTTGAAGAAAAAGGGGGTGGATGGTGAAAGAAGGTTCTTGATGTGCTGCTCCAGTGCATTGACGGGTTTGCCAGCTGGGTCTTGTGCAACCTAAGCATACACATAAAAAAACCATGAGCAGTTAAAGTAGACGCTAATAAACTACAATTAAGACGTCACCCTTTTTATAACATCAAATAATAAAATAAAATAGTAAAGAAAAGAGAAAATATGCCAAGCAGATGCATGCCCTGAGAGAGAAAAGGACAGAAGCAAGTTGCAGATAAAACAAACACCAAAACTATATCTTATCTCGCATACAAAAACAAACAAACCTGGTAACGTCATTCTTTCTTCTATTCCAATAGAGAAGTTAAAACAAGCTAAATGTAGAAAACTTATAAAAAGGCTCTGGCTTTTGCATCCCTGGAATGTAATGGTACAATTGGTCTCAGTCAATCAAGTTTTATTTGGAATTGCAGACATTGTTCAATCCAAATATACACACTCCCACTACTGAAAAACTGTTAATCAGATTTGAGGTCTACACATGATCCAGTCTAGACATCAAGCACACATATATACATTCAAACATTGCGACATTAGAGGCATTAAAATAAAAATAAAAATTAAAGAGACAGAACGTACCAAATGAATGAAATCATCGAAATTTCACGCAAAACCATGAAACAGAAAATCAAATAACAACAAGATCTAGACTTTAAAAACCCAAAAAGAATAAATAAAAACAAAACAAAGCCAAGATGGGAAAAACAGAGGAAACAGCGGACTTACGAAGCAGTCATCGTCAATAGTGAAGATGTACTTCTTCTTGGAGACCATGTAGCCGAAGCAGCGGCAGGCAGAGTCCTTGAAGGAAATGCAGGACGACCTAGGACCCAGAATCCTGTTAATGTCGTTACGATTGTAGAGCTCATAGTCAAAGCCATCAGGGACCTTGATGGTCTTTGATGGGTCACCATCTTGGACGATGATGAGGTGGTAGGGCTGAAGGAATGGCCTCCACATCTCGAGGAAGTCGAGGTTTCTGATGGTGGGGATGACAATGTCAAGCTCATCTGTCAAAAGGTGAGTTGCAGAAGCCATTGCAGAAACAAAAGATTGAAGCTTTGAGA
The DNA here is from genome assembly GCA_020521455.1 of Prunus kanzakura. Lineage (NCBI taxonomy): Eukaryota > Viridiplantae > Streptophyta > Magnoliopsida > Rosales > Rosaceae > Prunus > Prunus kanzakura. The sequence continues at coordinate 1,224,310 of BPUM01000013.1, forward strand.
GAGACAGAGAAGGAGGGAGGGAGTGAGAGGGGTATGAAGGAAGAGAGGGAGTATGTATAGGAATATAAATGGAGGAGGACGTGGTGGCACGTGAGGAGACGGAGAAAGCGGCACGAGTGTGGGGTAAGGAGGAGACGTGTCGGAGATTTAAAGGTGAAAGAGAATTGTTCAAACCAAAAGGCAGTCGATTGAGAGATTTGCAAAGACCAGAAGAATATATGATTTGATTGATTTTCTGAGGCTGTTCTTAGCAAAAAAATAGCTTCTAATTCCATCATGCATTATGAACCGTCCACGTGATTTGTGAGAGTTGGATGGTACATTCGTTTTGTCAGTCTCACACAGGTTTTGTAATTGGTTGGCTAAATTAGCAGAAAAACTTGAGTGAAACGGGGAGTCAATTACAGACTGTTACGTGGAAAAATTATCACGTGACATATCGTGATTGATTGAGAGAGCAAAGCAGTGCAATCAAGTGAACTCGCAGAGAAGGTGGTTGGTAACTCTGGAGATTTGGGAGGAGCAAATTTATCTCTCCATTTACAATAAACCAAGTTACAATGTTCAAGTTAGTTGTTAGTGATACTGGAACAATGTTTTTCATACAAACAAAACCTCTTGAGCATCATCCAAATATTATGTCTTTATTAACTTCATAGTCCAAGGTATAGTAGCTAATCAAAAAACCAAAAGAACCCAAAATTTTATTTTAATTAAAAAACTTCTTTTAAAATTGGAACATGGGAATTTTGAGTACCCGACAATTTGAAAGGTAAACAAAATAAAGAAACATGGGATGGGGAGAGAAAGGTGGAAGAGAAAAGGTGAAAAAGAAGAAGAAAAGCGTGTGGGTTCAGAAAGTTGAACGTGTGCATTGAGAGCATAGGAGCCTGTGTTGTGTTTCTCTTTGCGTCAAATTAACTTTACTCAGTGAAAGACGGATTCTGGACTGGACTGCCTTAATTCCCGCTATTGATTTCGGAGCTTTAGGCAACACCTCACGTGCGCAGCACACTCTCCTAAAACACATTGGGCTTCATCTTAAGCAACTCCTCCTCCTCCTTTACGTTTCTTCAAAGTCAATAGAATTTTTAATGACCCAAAAAACAAAACCCATAGCCCAGAATTACAACTTGGTACGACATGGCCCATGAGACTATTATAATTAGAGGGTGTGTTGAGAGGTTCCATTAAGTCGTCTAATAATAGCTCTGTAATTGATCGGATGGCTATTAAGGACTCCCTCGTTACAGAATCCATGCGTATCTCAGGATGTTCATAAGAAACCCATCAGATGCACGATCCAAAACCCATTTCTACAAGTAAAACATTTGCATTGCTTGTTCATCTATTGAAATTGCCAATTGCTTCTGAGTCTAATAATATTCAAGAAAGTGAAATTTCCAATTATGGGCATCTTGATTGCTTAGCCCAAAAGAGATTTTTAGAGTTTTGCATCTTATCAAGCCAATGAGTTGCAGAAGCTTACAGGGCAGAATGCCCTACAATTATGGTTACCAACCATGCTCAATTTTTCATAGAAATATGTGTAGAATTCATTTCAAAGCGGCCTCATATTAAACTGTTAACTGCAAGTCTGTCTGCAGTATAGGTTTTGAGTCTGCTACACACACGGCCTAGGGAAATGCATATCATTTGTCAGTTTAGAGTTTTCTTCTCTCTCTGCATCATTCCAGAACAAAAACATTTGCCGACAAAAGGAAATTGTTCAATTTCATTGATTCTCTAATGTGTTAGCACGTTATCATACATCATAAATATTTTCTTTCATATGCTCTCTCTCTCTCTCTCTCTCTCTCTCTCTCTCTCTCTATATATATATATATATTATTTTCCATGTACATAATTCAGTTAGCAAGATGAGACACCCTAAGGTGCAGTCCATTTGGTGCCTCTACTCTTGGAAATTTCGTCAGTTTGTCTCCCCCAACTTCTTCCCACCTGCAAGGAACACAAATATATACCATCAAAAAGAGTATTAGAATTTCATCTTAACTGAGAAAGTTTTTAAATAAATAAAAAATTTGAAAATTTATGTGTTTTGATGTGGGTTTTTAGTCACCTGTATCTAGTTACAAAGTAGTGCAGGAAAGTTGAAATCTCTGCAATTCCAAGTTCCTTTCCTGGACACTGCCTTGTGCCCCCTCCAAATATAAGGCAGTAGTTGTGAGATTCCAAGCTCTTGTCCTGCATTTTTCATTCAGACCCAATTTAGTCACATTTACTATGAAGAAATGACTAATCTTAATCTCACAGGAAAATAAATAAATAAATAAATAAAGAGTGTCACTAACCAGCCATCTCCATGGATTGAAAGTTAATGGGTCAGGATACAGAAAGGGGTCATAATTAATCTCTCTGGTGTAAACATAAATTCTCCACCCCTTTGGAATCAGATAACCTGTTGAAGCATTGAAGAAAAAAGCTGAGGTTAGCTACTTGAAACATTTCTTAGCTCTGCTATTTGTTGATGATGAAGCTTATTTAAGCCCTGGTCCACCACTATCTTATCTAAAACCCTAGCCATTAAAAACCATCTTAAATATTATACAACCTAAATTTCCCCATGTCATTAAAAAAAATCCTGATTGTCTAGCTGTGTTGGTATATTTGTTGTGAAAAATAATCATGGGTGTGGACACATCACTCTTTTGAGTCATATCTATGCACTGTTTCACTCTCTTTTTTTGCCAATAATGTATTGGAAGTTGCATAACAGTTTCTTGAATATCATATATGCCTTTAAAAAATTTCCTGGCTCACCATTTAGCTCCATATCTTGAGTGGTTTTCCTCAGCACCCCATTGACAATGGTAGCTAATCTTGAGGTCTCAAATATCACCTGCAGGAGAAAGAAAAGAGAGCATATAAATATTAGCAAACCCTGCTGTTATAATAAGAAAAAATGCAAACGATGCATCCAATTAAAGCTGAAAAATCTCTTACCGCACGAGTAAACCGCATGGATTTCAAGTCATTCCAGTCAATTGGATCCTCTGGCCTTTTCTTTTCTTTGATTGCTAAATGTTCTTTCTACAAATTATGCAGTTAAAGTCAGAACTGCAAGCATGAGAATGCAACACAACAACATGAACAAGAACAAGTGTTTTTGTTTTTTGTTTTAAGAATCATATACATCTTAAACTTACTCTCAGTTCTTCAAGCGCTTTGGGATGATCATGGAGGTACTTCACAGCCATCATTGAAGTAGTCGAAACGGTCTCATAACCCGAATATAAGATTGTGATTATGTGATCAATTATTTCTTCATCACTGAGTTTGTATCTGTTTTCATCACTCAGTAAGCAACCAAGCATGTCTCGATGGACTTCTTGGGAAGCCCTTCTCTCCTCTATGAGCTGTTCCAGCATGCATATGATGTTCTTCCTTCCCTGCATAAGTCATAACATGGTTCACAATCTCAAGTATTAGATCTTTCATAACTCTAATGAGAGATTAGATATGATAATGAGAAAATAAACTGGATTTATACCTGGAATCCACGGCGGTAATTTGTGCCAGGAAGGTCAATAGGCAATGAAAGGGTGCCTAAAACAAGCTTGAAGAACTCAGTCTTGAATGCTTCAGAAATTGAGCTTGACTCAATGCCTGCAATCTGCTTAAGTGATGAGAGAAGTGCCATCTGCATAACACAGTTGAAGGAAAATTGATTAGAAAGGTGAAAAATAACTACAAAAATAATAATATGAATTTGGCTTTTATTTATTTATTTAAAAGGAATATTATTACACAAACCTCTTTGGTCTTTTCTTGAATGTTGATGACTTGGTTAGCCCAACCACTGAGGTGGGATCTCATGAAGTCATCAATTTTAGGCAAAATCTGGTCTCTGATCATGGTTGGGTTAATGAGGGCAAGCAATGAGCCTCTCATGTACTTGTGAGTGGAGCCATGAACTGCTGCAATGTTACATTTTCCCAATATATCCAACATGGACTGAGGATAGCCAGGAACAAGCCCTTTGGCTTCATTCATTAGGATGTATCTGTTGAGCTCCGGATCCATGGAAACAACTGTAGGGCACCCCAGTATGTGGGATTTGAAAAAACTACCATACCTGTTACCAGAAAATCAAAATTATAAAAAAAACCCAACTGGAGTGTTCAAAACAGAACAAAACAGAGGAACAACCACTAACATGTGTGCCAAAAAAAAGCAAAACTTGTATAGAAAATCACCTTGCTCTCTGGTTTTTCATGAAGTTAGGGCCTTGTTTGAGAAACTCAGTAGTCTCCCCAAAAACTGGCCAACCCATTGTGCCTGGAGGGAGGCCTTTCTTCCTGTACCTCACTTCATTCCATCTCAGCAAAGCAGAGCAGATACAGAGGACAAAGAGAACACAAAGTATCACCATGAACACAGCCATTGATGCTCCCTAGAAGCTGCAAAACCCCTAGACAGAGAGCATTCAACGGTATGGGCATGCTCTAGTTTATGAGAGAGTCAAAAGTGTGCATATATATATATATAGGCCTCTCTCAAGTCTCAACCACCATATGCATTAGAGAAAAAGGCCAGATAGGCCAATCCATGCACCCTATACAAATTGAGGGACCCTAATCGATGACCTCCAGAAGTAAAAGCACACTCAGAAAAATAATTAAATGACTAAATAAATTGTTCTTAGCTCTTTCCAAAGTTTTTAACTTAGACCCAACAAAGATTAACAATGATTTGCTCAAAAGTGGGTAGATACTGAGCAACATTTACTGCTATAATATTTTATTTTGGAGGGTACAGGGTTTCAAGAAATGAATTGGTTTTTTTGTTTTGTTTTGTATTTATTTCTTTGGTAGAAAACTAGAGAAGGCTCTAACTCTAAGTAGTAAAATTTGAATGTATATGTGACGATGCACATGCACACCACACTCTAGGGCCTAATAGAAAAGTGAATATCCTTCACATGCCCCTCAACAATATCTGTTAATGAAATTACAAAAACCAGAAGAAGACAGGAGCTTGGTTACCATGTGAATAAGTGGAGAGAGAGAGAGAGAGAGAGAGAGAGAGGGAGAGTATTTTGGTTTCATTCTAACTGCTAGTTTGAAACTTTGGGCTGTCCCTAGTAGTTTGAAGCAGCAGTAGACTGTAAATACCTAGAATCCGCCCTACTATTGACTTTTTGACTGTAAATATGGACTTTCAAAGGGAAATGAAGTTTCAAATGATGTCACAAGACAACACAATAGAATCTTGCCTCATGAGTCATGTATGAGTATGGTATAACATATCCCTATTTCTCCCCCTTAACAATCTTCCCGTCTAAATTCACAATCTGATAATACAACAATATAAGTATTTGTGAAGTAACAGAAGTTTATAACCGGAAATTTGGTGTATTGTTTCGGGTTTAATATTCGATTCAGAAATTACACTTATCATATAATGAAGGCCTTGACCTTGTTGCTTCAATAATTGAAAAGAAAAAAAAAGGAAAAAATTGCCACAAGCATTTAACATGCCACAGCCGACCATTACTAACATTGACTATGCATCACGAGCACTCCTTTTTCCTTATCTTTTGGTCGATCGATAACGATATACCAGTGTTCTTTAAAAAGCTTTAATGGCAGCCAACATTAATATATCATCTTAGCAGGATCAAGTAGTATAACTATGGTACATTGGTTGGTGTGAAGACGATTGTCTTTTGCTATTGAAGTTGGAATTTAAGACATTTAAAGTTATGTCTCTAACGTGTTCTTCTCACAAGGGAAGCCATGGTAGATAACTCGACCTAGCCTTGTTGTAATCTCTTATTTTGTTTAAGTGAATAAAGATTCTTAACGAATGGATTTGGTTGATTTTCTATCTTTTTTCGGTTTGATTTCTTGTGCAAAATATTGACAAAAAGGAACAGTGAAGGGGCTCAATCAATGCTGCAAGTGCGTTACTAGGGTTTATCGCAAAGATCAGAACACACACCACACAAATACATCTTTGGGGCGGCTCCGTACAGTAGGTGTCGATGTTCATCAGTCTAATCAACATGTTATATGATTCTAATGAGACACAGGGTTCGTCCTGTAATTTCCGTTTATCTCTTCTTCTCTCATTTTGTTTTTTGACTTTGCTTTGAAGCTGATGGCTTGTCTTCAAGTGGCCACAAAAGGTGGATCGGATGGCGACTTGAAGAAAGGTGTGGATCCTTAAGGAGATCCTTGGAAAGGGATTTGACACAAAAGTTGCATTTACCATTTTACTAACAAATTTCTAAATTAAAGAGGATAGTAAGGATAACATTATTTGTGATGATCGTGCATTCTTACGCTCACAAAATTACGATATATTTTGTATTTTTTCTTTAAAAGTATATTTCATACGTAAGTACATACGTGTTTTAGTTATATACTTTGATATGAAAAGAAATCGATATTTAGTGACATATCGTTTTATGATGTATTTGATCCATAAGTAGAAAAGAAATTTCAAAATTTTGAAGGAGAATTTGTTCCATAGCATCCCTATTTGGAGTTTTCTAGTGCACACGGATGTCTTGTTTAGCAGATGACAAATGGCATGTAGACACCCTTTAAATTTTCCAACTTGTTATCCAAACTCCAAGGAATTTTGCTAAGAATTAACATGGCATGATTTAGAGGAAGATTGCCGACATGGTATAGATTGATTAGAACAAGCTAAAATCCAGAAAAGGAAGAAGAAAGGGGGCCAAAGAAACTTGATTATCAAGAAAATAATAATAATACGAGAGGAAACTTGAGGAGAGAATAAGAGAAAGCGATATGTGAATGATAGGAGTAGGACTTATATGTGAATCAAAAAGAAGTTGCACGGAAATTCCAGATAGAATACATACGGTACTGGTAGGCTGCAAAAGGTTTTATATATTATGAAGAGAGAGAGAGAGAGGAGAGAGAGGGGCCATAGGGGGGCCAGAGGGGGGCCATTGCAGAGGGCAGAAGAGAGAGATGGAAGAATGTCTACCCACACAGACGCACACATGCACTTCATGCAAAGTTCTTTGCTTTTTTGATTACATTAATATTAATGTTTGAATAATTTATGATATAAAGTTGTGATGTACATTGACGCATCCAGTTGCACGAGGGCCTCTATTTTGTTTTCTTCTACTTTTTTTCCATGCCAGAGCAGCAGACATGGCCACTCACAACCATTATTTCCTCTGAATGATTGATCTTCTCGCTCGCAGCCTGGAAGCTCTACGCAAATTAACTTGTAAACCCTAGCTTTAATTTGTTTATTTATTTATTATTATATCAAATTTCATGAACACATCAAAGCATTTAGCTTCACAAAAACGAAGATCAAATCATAATAATATGCACGCGCAGACACTGAAATTGAAATTATTATTAATTAAGAAGAGGTAGAGATCATACCTTAAGACAAAAGAATTCAGCTTGCGCAGTCCAATTTTGACTTTGGTTTGTGATTCGAACTGGCCACAGATCCATATGATACAGGGAATAATATATATGCGCCCACATGCACCAAAAGGAGAATTAAAAATCTACTGAATTAAATAGCTAAGCCATTTCTGCAGATTTTGTTACTAATTGCAGTTTTTTTGTTTGCATATAAGCATGTATCTTTCAGATTCGTTGCTCTCAAGTGAAGCAAATTAACAAATTGGCCGATTCATGCTTACTATATATTACAAATGTTGGTAGGTAGTACAATTACATATAGTAAAGTTTCGCGAGACATCGTTCTTTATAGGAAGCTTCTTTAAACCCTATCGAGAAGTAAATACTTTCTTCCTTACCATGCAAGCATGCTAATAACAATGTTACATATGCATAGAAGATATATGCATAGAAGTTTTTCTTTTTGCAGATGTATTGTGAAACGGTGATTTACAGATAAGGAAAGAACCAAACAGTATCCTACCAAGAAACTTTTCAATTTGTGTATTTGGATGAAATGATTTAAAAGAGAGTAAATGTGAAAAAAGAACTCTGAAAAAGAAAAAGTGAAATTGTAAAGTCAAAATTACAACGGACGGTGTAAAGTGTCGAGTGTCAACTACATATGCCAATGTGACTGGAAAGCGTCTTGAGACTCACAATCTCATTTCCCAACTCAAATATAAAAAAATATAATAAAAAATAAAAAATAAATTGTGCAGCTGCAGAAGTACACGGGTCCTCAAAAGACCAAAGGATACAGAAGAAAGAAAGAGAGAGTAAAATGATGCGTGTTTGTTTCTGTGTTTGTTTTGTAGTTCTTGACGTCTTTATCCAAAACCACAAAACAAAACCCATTCCCATTCCCATATGATGATTGTGTGCACGTGTGGTAGGTCTATCCACGTGCACCTGTTTTATTCGCTGAATCCTGAATTGATTGATTTGTTCTTTGCTTGCTTCTCTTTCTCTCCCTCTCCCACCCTCCTCCTGCCTGCCTGCCTGCCCGCCTGAGCTTCTGATATTTTTTTTTCACCCCCCCTTTTCTCTTGTCTCTTTGCAAACTGTCACCTCCTTCACCCACCTCACATACTTCTCACTTCTTTTACCTCTTTACTGCTTTACTTCCGGGTTAATGCCAATAATTGTTTTTAACCTTCCATTTGTTACTCCGGAGTACGATCATATTGTATAACTTATGCACGTTTATAAAATGGACGGACAACACGGTTGATATATCCCACTGTTAAAGTATTAATATTAAAAAATATATCCACTGGTATTATTACATGTTCATTAATTATACCACGTGGTCATAATACGGCATCGCACTAAGTTACCGTGGATAAATATGTGAGAACCAGAAGAAGCCATAAGTTGCTCATTAATTGCAGCAATATTTTGAATTCTGTCGTCGACAATAACAAATGTGTTTGGAGTTTGGACAAGTCACGTATCTTTGTGTTTGGGTACATGCATAAAAGGATTAGGGCTTGGTACATACCTCCTGTTTGGCTATCTTAATGGGTTTGAGTTTGCTTCATTTTTCAACGAGGGAAATCAGATGCCAACGTAATTAAGTCCTCTAATATGTGCGTAGACTGTAAATACTATTAATATTCCTTTATGGTAAGTGAGAGATTAGGCGAAAAGCAAGCTACCATATTGGGATCACAACACGTGTCTTTCCCCTAGGAGCAAGATCACCTAACGAAACTTGATTGTTTCTCATTCTACCCAACAAAGAGATTCAATCGTTCCTATGAATTTCGAACCCACCATTGTCTGGTGGATTCTACGTAATATACGTACATGACATGGGGTTCATTAAAAACTCACCAACTAACAGGTAATGCTATAGAGGTGGGTACACAATGTGGTATAAAATGTGGTAAGTCTAGCATTTTCTTTAACGAAAACAAAAACTTGCAAAATTATACAGATAACTTCACATTGTTAAGAAAAATATATATAGTTTAATCAAATGCAATTATGGTTTAACGCATAATTAATCATGATATAATGTTAGGGTCTAGTTACTAGAAGGACGAGAATTGAAGTCCTTTGGTTTGCAGAGAAGAAGTCACGCATGGACTAGAAGGGACGAGAATTGAAGTCCTTTGGGTTGCAGAGAAGAAGTCACGCATGGACTAGAAAGTCACGCGTGCTGATCTATGGCCATGGACGTACCTGCGCTGATATAAACTCGAGCTTCCTTTTTCTATCCTACTTCAATAAACTTTCGGCTACTTAAATGCCCACAATAAAAGCCTAACCACTACATTGTTTCAGAAAAGAAAGAAAATAAATTTGTACTGCATGCAAACTCGTGCGTTCCTCTCTTTAATTTGTACGTACTACATCGATCTCTGCCGCTCTAGACAGACAAATCTGTCAAGCTATAAAACTTAGATATGAAAGCTGCCAGCTCGATCTTTATTCAGAAATTAATATTGTTAATTAATGATGAAAACTGATGATCAAACAGAAGAATTAATGCATTATATGTGGTTTTGCAAGTTCCAACTTCCATATCCAAGCAACAATTTGGAAAAAGATTCTGAGAAAACTTTAGGTAGCTAGGTTGGCTCCACAGCAGAAGGGTGCGCACCCCCACCCCATGTGTGAAGGGGGTCCCCCATAGCCAATTTGTTGTGAGTGATGCATAATTGCTTGTCTTTGCTGTTGTTTCTTTCATTCGACCTTTCCCTCCCACTTTGTCATCATATTTTAAATAAGTTATTTATATATGTTGCAAGTATTATATCTTATGTATCTCAATATATCTAGATATATGATTCTTCTCAATACCATCATAACCTCTAGAGAGAGACTATAAAGCCAGCTGAGTTCTTGCATTGAAGAAAAACTTGTGTGAAACGAGAATAGCGTTGAGCAAGCAAATACAAGTGAGTGAGTTGAGTTGAGTTGAGAGGGGAGATTAGGTAAGCTTATTTGCGTTTCTTATTTGTGGGCATGGGTGCCCAAAACCCACGTGATCGGGTGGCTGCTTGGCCACAAGGAGGATGAAATTTGTGGCGTGGGGCTTTTCTCTTCCCCCACACAACACCAGAGGCAGACAGGAGGGGGCTGGGGCTGGGTTGTCCAGTGTTTGTGGTGTAGTTATATGCATTAACAAACAACAATGGAATTATGGAAACGAGATATAGATATCCCCATTTGCATGTTACCCCCTCGTGGGTGTATCGTAATCGTCCTTGGTACCTTTGTGGAAAAATATATATACATTACACACATTGACAAGTACCACACAGTTAGCTCCTGTCCTAGTGAATGATCCATCCATATCATCCATCACCCCCCCAACCAAACCCCCCTTTCCCTTACGCACATTGCCCAACCATCACTTCATTTCGTTACAAATTCTTTTAATTTCATTCACAAGGACGAACATCTATTAGTAATAGTATACAACTTTGTTTGTTCTTCGTTGTATTGTTAGGTACGCATCGAAGTAGTATTGGACCTACACTGCCATGTTATGCAATGAGGAAAATAGTTAGGATTAAGATAAGTTACGGGTCCACTATAGAATGCTAATTAATCTCATATGGTTTGTGACTCTTTATTTTTAAACTCAAAAGAAAGGAGAAGAGAGAGAGAGAGAGAGAGTAAAAGGAGCTTAAGAAACACATATGCTTTGAGGTAATATAATAAGAGTTTGAGGAATTCTTCAATCAATTTAGCCATTGAGTAGTGCGTTGACGACAAGAGTACTCCACGAACACAATAGTCAAAATGACATAAAATACATGAATATAGTATTAAACAAACAAATCCACAACATGCCCATGAAAATGTGAAATAAAAAAACACACACTTCTCTCTCTCTCTCTCTCTCTCTCTCTCTCTCTCTCTCTCTCTCTCTCTCTCTCTCTCTCTCTCTCTCTCTCTCTCTCATTTTTCTAATGTTCCATTCATGCGCATGATGAACCAATATCATCGAAGCTAGCATGTTACTGGTGTGAAAGTAATACTAATTAGGTAATCAAGTAGATCTGATATCCTATTATTCCTAAATCCAATTGTATTATTCAACCTAATGACATTGATTTTATAAATACTATAAATTTATTTTTATTCCTTCCTCAAGATTGCTAGCATGTGTTTGGATGCCTCCTAACCTACCAACTCACATGCTCTACACCACACCAATTAACATTTAATTAGGTACATAATTATAAGTTTAATTAGCTACTCGATTCTAATCAAACCAATGGGATGCATCCACTGTTTGACTCTGGATCCATCAGATCATGATCTTTTTTCCCTTGCAATAATCTCTTTGTTTATTTCACGATTACCCAATACCAGTTGGTGGTGCCAGAAATGTTAGATCTTGGATGACTAAAATTCTGAATAAAATTAAGCCCTGATTTCTAATAAGTTAAATTTGACTAGTGACTAATAACTAGCTAGCTATAAGTCTAAAAACTTGCTCACGAATTTGACCGACTCAAAAATTCAAAGGTAGAGACAACCCTTTCCCCAAATTTAGCTGATTTTCTGACCACAAATTGTACAATCCAATAGTCTGTTAATAATAGTTTTGACCAAAAAAGAAATAGAGAAAATCTGATTACTTATAGGGGCCGTTTGGTTCATGGGAAAGGAGGCATGGGAATGGGAATTCACTTGCTTTCCCATGTTTGGTAAGTCCGGGAATGGGAAACGGATTCCTGGCACATGGGAAAGTAGGGGGGAAAGTGATGCCCCCCTCTTAACTTGGGTTTTGTTTTCCCTCCTCATGGGAAAGTTTGGGAAAATATGCCAACATTCAATGCACAATTTTCATGACTATTTTGTCCCTATGAACAATTTATAATTACAACGTATCATTAAATGCATTCTTTTTTTATTTGATTTAATATGGGTATAATTGGAAAATTATATAAATTTTGTTTTCCATTCCTACTCAAAACAAACATGGGAAAGGAAACAAAGTGAAATCTCCCGATTACTTTCCCAACATTACCAAACGTGGGAAAGGAATCTTTCATTCCCATTCCTTGGGAAATGACATGGGAATTGATTTCCCCTCAAATCCATTCCGTGAACCAAACGGGGCCATAATGAAATGATAGAGAAGTTACCTTTTTTTTACTTTTATCAAACTTTATAGGCACGTTCTTTTCTTTCTTTTTCTTCCCTTTGGGTACGTAGGTCAAAGTACATGTATTCAAACACCGGTTAAGGTTCGATTATCCATCATTTTGTTGCTATGTGTGGAAATACTGACCCCATATGAAACTAATCATTCAGTGAAGGTGACATCCACTTCAAACAAGTTATGACCGTCACGGGATGTTACCAATCCACCTATATAATAAGAACACGATATGACAGTCACGGATCATTTCTAAAACTTACTTTGGTCTGAAATTGTTAGATTGTAATTTGAATATATGGGAACATCTTAAATCGAGCAATCTTGTCATAAAAGAGAGGGAATTAAGTGGAACAAAACCAAAAGTGGTTTTGGATATAGACGGATGTAGTACTACTCAATTATTGGAAGAGACAAAACCTGGACTAAATAAGGTGCGAGCCCATTTACTAGCAGTAGTGGTTGGTTGGTTCCCATTACAAATAATATGCATCAAAGGATAATTCAGGATTTCCTTTCCATTATCTAATTACTCCCACTCTCTATCATTGTGCCCCTTTCTTCTCACAACACAGCATGGAAATACACTAATAAAAGCCAAAATTTTGGGATTTTGATTCGATGTTCAAGCTGCAAATATATATATATAATATATATATAGCAAAGGATTCCATTTAGAAACATAATCACTAGGGGCTTTTCTTTTTCTTCTCAGAATGTTCTCTCTCCAAAAGACAGTTGGAAATCATTACAGGTTTCCTTTCCACAAATGTTTAGAATATTGCTATATTTACTTCAAACTTCAAATTAATGGTACTGAACTGTGCAGGTTAATAAAATTCGAGTTAGTCTTTATTTTGTTGAAAGAGGTCGTGAGTTCAAATTTCATAAATGGCATACAATCGTCTCTGGAAATAAAGAATCAGAAAAGACATTAAAATTTCTCATCTTGGTGCGCAATGCATATGAAATGAAACCATCTTTTTAAGGAACATTCGTATTGGATGCTAACGTTTTTCGAGTTTGGAGAAGCCCACGTTTTCAGACCCGTGGGCCAAGCGTTTTCAAGGCCTACGACAGACGACAACATATTGTTTTCCTCTATGAAGCAATGAAACGACAATGATTTTTAACACATCTGTTTATAGAAATCAATTACAAATCATGCTAGTTCCTCGAGATTAATACAATTCTCATGATGAGGATTTAAGCTTATTACATGAATTTCTATCGTCTCTGCTATGGCTGGCAAGACCCTGGAGGTGATCCTGGCTGCAATCAAACACATAAATTGTTATAAAATAATATAAAAAAACTATCTTCATGCAATCAAAATTTGTTATAGCTTACCACACATGCATGGACATCATTGCATCCACACAAGAGCTCCCCATTCAGATTGTCTAAAGCTTGAAACGACCCTCCTCCTTCACTCCTCTGCATCAGAAACCAAGCATTGTGTGAATAAAATTTCTCTGGTTTCATTCAAAACCAAAAAATTAAACAGTGGGAAAAAAAGGGTATGCCTTGTAAAAATCGACAGCGACGAAGTTAGCCCATCGGTTGCCAGCCGCACCATAACAAGTGTAGAGCATTTTAATCAGATCCCCAGAGTTAATTGCACAGCTGAGTTGCTTGATGGGAATGGAAGTAAAATAATTAACCAACACCAATGATTTAGTCATGTCATTTAGGGGTGCTGATTCTCCTCTATTTGGACAATTTCCTGGCTTCATTCCACCATCCCCATCTGTGTTCAAAGTTAAGACTCAGAAAAAGTACAAAAGTAAAATATTTGAAGCTGGTTGATGGGTTCTTACATTGGTTTTCAACCATGTAGTTCCATTGGTATGCAATCCCTTCAGATTGTTCCTTGGCACTTTTTGAAGTAAATACAAGTAGTCTTTGGTTCTTAGCAACCATGTCACTAACCAGTGGCCAGTCCTGACCATTTTTGGGCATGCTTGTCAATGGAAACCAGTATTTCATCAGCCCAGAAGCTTTGAAGACATTTGTCAATCCATTTGGAGCTTCAACATAGTCCTCTAATATCAATGTGACAATTTCTGCTGGGTTGGCTGATAAAAATGCTTCAATCTCCAAGAGGGTATCTATAGCTGGTTCCTATTAATTAAGTAGCAACTTTCTAAATCCAAAATATATATGTTACAAAAAAGAATGAAATGAAATGGGGCAACTGGGTTTGCTTACAAATGCAGTAATGTCAAGGCATTTTCCATTGAAAGAGTGGCACAACCACACATCTCCTTTGAAATCATACGTATCGAGCATTAAGGCTCGAACCCCGTTCTGTAAATTGTCAATGAAGATGACACACAAAATGATGGTCAGAAAGTTTAGTGAAACAAGTCATGTTATAAATTAAGCAGCAAATTAAATAGAATTGAGAAAGGCACAAGGCATATATACATTTAGCTGTTGAGTGATTGTATCTTCTTGATTTGTGAAGGTAACGCGAGGAATTCCGGTATGAGAAGGCTCTCCCTCAATAGCAAAAGCATTGTGGGTTGTCAAAAACGCATACTTGTTGAATGGCAGAGAATTGTTCTGTTGCATTGCATCAAATAACAAAATAAATCAAAATATTTATTGGGCCTAAATGGGCCCATGTGAAGGCCCAAATCAATGTTCTAAAGCCCAATAAATGGGTTTGGTAGGGCCATTGTGTTCTGTTCAATTGTTGTGACATCCGAAAGAGGCGGCATAAGTCACGCTTTGATTGGATGGATTCCATGGCATCAATACGGTGGACCCATGTCCCCCAAAAATCTCTGTATTTTTAACTTTCATGGTATTGTCTTGTAAAGTTGGAAACTTCGCAAAGTCTCTGTATGTGAGTTTGTATGAGAGAGAGAGAGAGAGAGAGTTAGACATACCAAAAGCTTGAATTGGTCTGTAATGGTTGATCTTATACATCTAGAGCCGGAAAAGGCTTCTGGGCAAGAGAAGCAGAAAAGCCCTGCCTCACAATCTCCGTCTGATGAGCATGCTTCTAAAAGCTACACATTCAAACCACAAAAACATAAAGCTTTACTCTTTCTTTTTCCTGTCACAAACATTCATTCATAATGAAATAGGGTAGGCAAGGCACAAACCTTGCACTGTCCATTGGAGCAAGCTGTGGCAACGCTGAAAACCGCTGCACTAGCTATGATCATCAAAAGCAAGTTCTGCCGAGTCTTCATATTTGTAAAACAAGAAAAAGAAGAAGAAAGGAAATAATATATCTGTTTGTTGGGTTTTGGTGAGCAGCTTGGGTTTCTCAGTTTCGGCTGAGAAAACGAAGAACTTGGCAGAACTTTTGCTTGGAATTAAAACTGAGGCTGGGGATACATAATTATACGGATTGGATTTGGATACAAATGCTGAAATCCAAATGATTAAAATGGGAAATTGGCTGTATATGATTAAATCCAATCACAATTCACAACAAAGACGTTGGTGCTACGAAGATGAAAAAAGATTAAAAATTATGGTTTGGCCAAAATCAGTCGAACCGTAACGGAACATTTAACTTTCGCTCCCATAATTCATTAGTTTGACACGTCACTCAAACTCAGTCGTGAAAAATTGACTCATGTTTTCATCACTTATTCTATTTTTCCGTTCACTTTTTCTTCAAAATTTTAAAGATAATTTTAACCCTTTTGTAAAATGACTTCTAAGAACTTAGGGGAAAAACCTCAACTCATATAATCCACCTATTTTACCATTTGATAAAAAGAAAAAAAGAAAAAGGAAAGCGTACAACTCGTGAATTTGATCCAGTCCTTCGAACACAACTTGATCATCTCCATATGTCTCAAACTAATGATTACTAGAATTAATAATTATAGAGTATTTTAAGAATAATGGTGGGTGGAAAGATACAATTGTGTTTTTTGAAATTTACATAGTGAGTGAGAAGATAAGGTGAGTGAAGAAATATAACAGGTTAGTGGAAATAACAGCACTCAAAGAAAAAAAAAACAAAAAATGGAAATGTAGGATAAGGAAACAAATCCAAGTTAATCAGCAGTTACCATATATGGTAATACAAATATATTTTTAGACCATGTATTAATATATATACGAGGATATACTTAGCATCCTTCCCATCCCATTACAATCAATTACATGACTATCGGCATCCCTGTAAATTCTAATACAATTCAACCGACCAAGATTAATGTTCTTTAGAAATTAACAAAAGGCCTAGAAAGAAATAGTCCTGGGCCGATCCACAAAAAACCGAGTCCATAGCTCAAGTATTTAATTTAAGAAGAATTTTAGAGGCTAATGTGCAAGAGGTTTGAATGTTGGGCAGCAACCCAAAATAACAAAATATGAGAGCCCGAACCGAGCCCGTCGTCGACGACACTTTATGCAATTTTTGGCATGTAATATATATATATTTTTTATATTTTATGTTATATAAGCGATAGTCTAAATTATTTTAAGTTAATTTAGTATACGCATAGGGTATTCAAACTTAGATGTAGAGGGATGAGCTCATTGCTCTAGCCAACTGGTTTAACCAACTGTTATTAGTCAAGAAATATTTATTTAAGAAGAAGAATCATGAATCGAATTAGGGGATGGTTCTTCTTTAAAAATAAAAAAAGAATTAACTTTAAAGTATAGTTGATAAACATAACTACAGAATATCAGCAAAACATAATTAAATTGGCCCAAAGCAAATTAAAACAAAAGAACCCATAACCTTACAAATCCCAACCCAAGTAAACTTTTCACAAGTATATGTCATACAGAAGAGAATAGATTATAGATATATCATTCGTCTTGAGAGAAGAATTTGTTGATGGTAGGCATGATCTCAGGCCGGCGGGTGCGGAGGAACCTGCGCAGCCCATGCTCTGCATACTTCTCTCCCTCTTCCTTGTTTTCCAGCACTCCCATTCCACGCCTAGCTTTGTCGATTCTGCAAGTTAATTAAATTCATTCTTTAATCACACGTTTAATGTAATTAGGACCCTTTAATTATACATACATATAATAATAAGTATATTTTGTACCTGACATCTGGGTTGAGGAACACGTTCCTTGTAAGCTGAAATGCACACAAGCTTGTCACAAATGTCATCGCAGCCATTAGAGGGTACACCTAAACAAAACAAAATCCCACCGTTGGAATTTTTTTATATTAATTTATTTTTTTAACGGGCTTACTGTCCTGATCAACTGGTCTAAACAAACAACTCACAGAAAATTTAACGGAAGTTTTTTATTAAAAAAATAAAAACCAAACCAAAGCTTGCTCACCTCAGGCTTAACCCAACGCCCCATCAGAAATAAAGATCTCCTTCCTTGTCTAGCTTTGTCTAGCTTTGTTGATCACCAACCTATCTTCTTGCTTTTTACTGTTACATTGGAATTCTATGTGCGGCTAGTATATATAGTGTCTTGTGGACTTGGGGTCACCAACAAGGAAGGGGAACTAGATGGAAACTCTATCCTACTTACTGTGGGCTGCATCTATTTTGACCACCTAAAACCAGCGGCTTAGCCTCTGGATTTCTAAAACTCGTAACTTTTCAATGGCCATTTGGCAATAGCCTCTCTGCCTGTGGGTTGACAATTTAAGTCTTTGATCCTATCACTAGAATGTTCTTCTGCGGTGGCAATCAAATATTTGCAGAACATAAACATTAAAAGAATAATATTAATTCCGTGACAGATCAAAAAGTTAAAAATAAAACTATGGGCCTAGAGTATACCAGAAAAAGAAAAACTATTCTGGGCCTAGATGCCCCAGCCAAATCTTCATAAAGATGATCACCAACATAACCCCATCCTTACAGAAGCACTTGGGCTGTTCTTGTTTTAAGCTAAAAAATTAGCAATAAAACTGAATACATGAATTTGATTTATGACCTAATGCAATAAATTATGCTTTTTGCATGACCAATTGATGCTTACATCTAACCTAAATTACTAATTCATCAATAGTTTGGCTATGAAACCCTTCTCAAATTGAATGATTCATGGAAATGAGTGGGAAAATACTGCAAAAGCCAAAAAGAGAGACATTTTACTGTTGAAGCAAATCCAATTCAAGTCTGTTAAATGCAAAGCAGTTGAGTGGCGTTTCTAGCAGAAAGGGACTCATCACTTGTCCCTACTTTGGTGTTTTGCTTATAACTCATGCTTCTGACTTAAACCCTGGAGACAAGAGCAAGATTTCAGACAAGACATAAATTATTCTAATGGCATACATGCTAAAATGATTACTATGGATGGGTCGAGCTTACCATGCAGAAGCAACCAGCTTGTACAATAATATAGTGGGATTTTATATCTTAAATCAAAATTATAACATGTCTGGTTTGATTAAATATTTTTTGTAACATATTTATGGCCAATTTCTTAGCTTCAACTTCTAACCTTATTATCTGTCACCTTCAGCTGCAATCCGGACCGTTGAGATGTTGTGCTCCCTGCAGATTTTTGTACCCTGCCTGGACTCATTAGAAGTTGCTTTAAGACATGGAAAGCTAAACAGAAGTCTCCAGATGAGAGAGACTAAGAGAATTGAAGATGTTATAAGTCTCTAACAAACAATTTGGTAACCCATCTGTGTAGAGAGCTAATAAATTTTTCTTTCCACAGTCTCTATCTTTATTAAATACATACACATCCATTGCCCACTAAGAAGCTCATGATTGATTTCAGAGCCTTTGTCTAACAAGCCTGTGAACCCAGCTCAACAAAATTGCTCAAGCTTACAATCCAAATTCAACCATTGGCAAGTTGGTAATTAGGCTTTTGAACCAGAGATGAGATTCTTTGTCTCAGCTCTCTTCTTTCTTGTCATCTTTTCATATGGAGGTAAACTCTTCCTCCTTAGAACACTTGAACTTGGAATGAAACAAAATCACTTCTCTCTGCTTATGAATTTTGTTGTTCATGCATGTTTTGTGGTTTGATGCAGCTGCATTTGATCCCTTGGATCCAAATGGAAACATAACAATAAAATGGGATATCATGTCTTGGACACCAGATGGCTATGTGGTGAGTATGTTACTTATCTATAGTTGAAAGAAATTTGTTGTAAAAAGATTTAGAAGGCATATGAACTTAGTGATCATATAATAAAATGTGTATCAATGACTATGCCTCCACTGAATTGTATTTTGCAGGCAGTTGTGACTCTGAACAACTTTCAAATGTATCGGCACATCATGAGCCCGGGGTGGACTTTAGGATGGACATGGGCTAGAAGAGAAGTAATATGGTCCACGGTGGGAGCTCAAGCCACAGAGCAAGGTGACTGTTCTAGGTTCAAAGGGAACATACCTCACAGCTGCAAGAGAAACCCCACATTTGTGGACTTGCTTCCTGGTGTTCCTTACAACCAGCAATTCACAAATTGTTGCAAAGGTGGAGTGCTAGGTGCATGGGGCCAAGACCCCTCATCTGCTGTCTCCGCCTTCCAGCTCAGTGTTGGATCAGCTGGTACTTCAAACAGGACAGTGAGGCTTCCCAGGAACTTCACTTTGCTAGGCCCAGGACCAGGATACACCTGTGGTAGGGCAAGAGTTGTGCCTCCCACAATTTTCTTGACACCTGATCGACGCCGAAAGACTCAGGCTTTGAGTAAGTTCCTCTGCCTGCTAGCTGACATGATGATCTAGAGATTTATAAAGTGCTTCATTCTAATAATTGATTTGATATGTAAGTATACTCTGGTTAACTTAACATCATCATGTTTTTATGCAGTGACCTGGAATGTGACCTGCACTTACTCACAAATTCTGGCCAGAAAATACCCAAGCTGTTGTGTATCTCTCTCATCTTTCTACAATGACACAGTTGTTCCTTGTCCACCTTGTACTTGTGGTTGCCAAACCAAGGACAATTGTGTCAAGTAAGTCATGACCCTTTTGGGCATTTTCAAAAAATAGTCTAAAGTAGCTATATATTACATAAGTTGTGCAGAGATTAATAACATGATCTATGTTGTTTGTGTTACAGAAGTGACTCCAAAATTCTGAGCATGGTGGGAGTTAACACTCCGAAGAAAGACAATAAGCCGCTGCTGCAGTGCACAAGGCACATGTGCCCGGTTAGAGTGCACTGGCATGTGCAGCGTAACTATAAGGATTATTGGCGTGTGAAGGTTTCGACCACAAACTTCAACTATCGGATGAACTACACGCTTTGGACTCTGGTTGTTCAGCATCCTAATCTCAACAATGTCACACAAGTGTTCAGCTTTGATTACAAGCCTCTTGTTCCTTACGAGTCTATAAGTGAGTTCCAAACAATCTCCTCTTCCACATTGTTCTCATAGTCAGGGGCTAACATAGGTGTCATGTTATGTTATATGCAGATGACACTGGTATGTTCTATGGTTTGAAATTCTTCAACGACCAATTAATGGAAGCCGGGCCATTTGGGAACGTTCAGTCGGAGATGCTGCTTCGAAAGGACAAGAACACATTCACTTTGAAGGAAGGGTGGGCATTTCCTCGCAAAGTCTACTTCAATGGTGATGAGTGCCAGTTACCCCCTCCTGATGCCTACCCCTTTCTGCCCAACTCTGCCTATCAAAATCTACTTTCCTTCTCAACATTCATTTCATTATTCATTTTCTTCTTGATAGCCGTTTGGTGATTTGGCCGCATAGTTTCGGAATTGTAGCGATATGGCTAATAAGTTTTTTGAAGCAAAGGTCTAAAGGATATTTTGCACATAGAAATGAAGCATATGCACTAAAATTCCAAGGGCTCTTTCTTTGACGAACTAAACTTGTCTTACTCATATGTATCTTGTGAATAGAGTGAGTCTGGTATTTGAGTTTCTATGTTCTATCATCATCAGGAATATAGTATCA
Source organism: Prunus kanzakura (assembly GCA_020521455.1). Classification (NCBI taxonomy): domain Eukaryota; kingdom Viridiplantae; phylum Streptophyta; class Magnoliopsida; order Rosales; family Rosaceae; genus Prunus; species Prunus kanzakura. Next base: position 1,245,725 of record BPUM01000013.1, read on the forward strand.
TGTAAGTAGATCTTTGTTTTTTTTTTAGAGATGTAAGTAGATCTATTAAATTCTGCTTTGTGCTGCAATTTGAATTTAAATTAATGCTGGTGATATTTTTGTATATGGCCGGCAACTTGAAGATCAATTCCAATCTTGAAAAATTATATATGCATTTGCACCTAACAAGTTAATGCTTACAACTAACCTTCTCAATAGGGAAGGTATTAGAGAATGACTATTATGTGCTTCTAAGTAAAACTAAATGAGTCAATGCTTGGCAAATGACATCTTCAATTTAATGCAGAACTGCCATGATTTGATTGAATCAATCCGGTCATATGAGATGTGAGAACGAAAAACAACTGTAAGATCGATACTATGAACAGATTCAAAAGCTAGTTAATCATTCTTGTTGATCTACAATCACGATTACAAAACCCTGGTCACTCTACAAGCGAAAGGGGTTGACTACATGAATATACACACAACACAATGGCCAGAAGTAACCCACTCTTATGTAGTATCAAGAAACAAAAATGGACACCAGCAGCATACTTGAATCCATCTAACTTCATGGTGGAAGCATTTCACCAAAACGCATGGAAAATTTTGAGTGGCTTCCATAAATTTTGAGGTCAACTAAGCCCTTTGAAAATCTAAGATTTGAACACTTGCAAGCTCAGGTTAAGCATGAACATACATGAGTGCAGCGGTTGACAGAGAAGTCATGATTAGAGTAAGCAGAGAGGTATACTGTCGGAAACCAGAATTTGGCAACCATGGATAGGCATCAGGAGGTGGCATGACACAGTTATCGCCATTGAAATAGATCCTTCGAGGGAAAGCCCAACCCTTATCAAATGTGAAAGTTGCTTGATCCTTCCGGAAAAGCAGCTCTGACTGTACATTACCAAGAGGCCCAGCTTGCATCAGGAAATCGTTGTAGAACTTTAGTCCCCATAGCATGGCTGTATCATCTGTTTGAAAGAAAACCAGATTACACATTCCCAACTTTCAATGTGCATGCATAATAATGAAGATTAACATATGCAGGTCTTTTAGAAATCTTGGAAAACTTGAAGTACAGGTCAAATCACATAATAACACTACGATTAAAGAACATATGAAAAAATAATAACTAATAAGTCAGGATTAGCATACTTATTGTCGCATAAGGAGTTATTGACTTGTAGTTAAAGCTGAAAATCTGGGTCAGATTGTCAAAGTTTGGGTGTTGGACAACTAAATTCCAATCCGAGTAATTCATCCTGTAATTGAAGTTTGTAACTGTAACTTTCACTCGCCAATATTCCTTGTAGTTTAGCTTGACATGCCAGTGAACTCGGATTGGGCACATATGGTTAGTGCATCGAACCAGAGGCATGTAGCTATTCTTGCTAGAGGCTGAGACAACTGAAGCCAAATAGGGAGAATCTGGCCTGCAAATTCACAGAGAACATAAATGTCTTATAGAAAAATAAGAACAATTCCATCTTAAAATCAGGAAAAAGAAGTTTAAAAAGGTGATTCTGGAAGAGAGCTCACTCTACACAGCTTCCTGGATGAGTTGCATTACTTTGGCAGCCACATGAACATGCTGGGCAGGGCACTACCGTGTCATTGTAGAAGGATGAGAGTGAGACACAGCAAGTGGGAGTTCTCTGAGCCAGGAATTGCGAATATGTGCACGTAACATTCCATGTCACTGTCATGAACAAGAGGTAAGATTAAACCGATGTTTTCTTAGCACAAACACTTGTCTTTAAAAACATTCATAATATTATTATAACTTACTCATAGCTTGAGTGACTCTCCGTTTATCTGGAGTGACAAATTTAGTTGGTTTGACGACATTTGCGCGACCACAAGTATACCCAGGCCCTGGTGCATTCAGGGTGAAATTTTTAGGAACTCTGACCGTCTTGTTTGTGGTTCCTGCGTGACCAACACTTAGTTGAAAAGACCCCACAGCATTGGCTGGATCCTGCACCCATGAAGTAAGTACTCCTCCTTTGCAACAATTTGTAATTTGTTGATTGTAAGGAGTTCCTGGCAATAAATCAACAACAGTTGGGTTCTTTTTACAGCAGTGGGGGATTGTTGTTTTAAATTTTGAACAATCCCCTTGCTCTGTGGCTTGTCCTCCCACCATGTTCCATATAACCTCATTCTTTGCCCATGTCCATCCCAGTGACCAGCCTGGTGCTTGAATGTGCCGATATTTCTGGAAGTTATAGATGGTAACAACAGCCTGTTTATTCAAAGAGAATGTTGATTAGATATTTACCCTATTCAACTATTCTTAAGTAGAAGGTAAAATGAATCCATGTTAAAATGCTGCTTTCACAACTAACAGAGATTTAATTCACTCAACCAAAAGAGAAACATGTAGATTTAAGCTCAACTTGTGTTTGAAATTTTATGTAGAGGACCACACCCTAAGACTCATTCTAGTGACTAAGTTTAATTGCCGAATATCCCCAGTAGGAATGTACATTGCAAGTGACAAACATACCAAAAAACCCCAATCCTACTCTATGGAAAAAAATATCTGAATCAGAGTCACTATGTAGGCTATGAAAGATTCACTAAACTTTCTTATGCTCATGCCAAGGCTGAGTGCACTCTAATCTGTGCAAGCAAGAAGCCAAATGGAAGCATGAAGTTCAGATGTTGTTCAGGTTAGGCAACTAACGCTTGAAGAACTTGATAAGCAGCTCTTGTTATTCCTTGAAATTCAGAAACATGTTTCTGTATTATCCATGTTCATTGTATGTTTATATCTTTCTTTGAAGTCAACCACATTAGAAAAGCCGCGCAACTAAGGTAAAAAATAAACGATAAATAAACACTTCTCGACTATCACAGGCTCAAAATTCAAATAACACTTACAACATAGCCATCAGGAGTCCAGCTTATAATATCCCATTTGATTGTGATATTTCCATTGGGGTCAAGCGGATCATATGCTTCTGGTAAGAAATAAGCAAAACAATGAACATTGTGATGAGCTGAATCAATTAGAGATTATGCAAAAATAATCACTTTGGAGTCTTGTTCTTATTTTCCTTGTAATAGAAAGTATTTGATAGCTGAATTAGTTTAACTGATTAAATTTTCTTTCTTCAGTATCTCATCTGTTAAAATGAACAAGTTCGAATTCTTTGTGAAAGAAAAAAAGAGTTCGAATTCCAAAACAGAACTCAAAAATGGAAAAACAAGAGCTAAGGTCCATATTTTCCATCAAAACTCATTTGCATCAACATCAGAGAATTAAACGTTCCGATATTAAACAAAACTTGATTTCCTCATTTGTCAAACTCAAAACTCAAAACCCAAAACCCAAAACCCAAAAGTTGCCAAAACCTCACAAACAGTTCTCCAATCAAACAGTCAACTACACCTTCAGGGAACAGAATTCAACTAATATGGGACACTCAGACACATTAGGCCTACTATAGACTTAAAAAGGAATAAACCCATGAACATAATCAAATTCCAAGAAAAAATTACTAACTTTAGAAAGATTGAATGAGAAAGAGGAAGACTGATGATACCTGTAGCAGTAAAGCTGGTACAAGCAAGTCCAAAGAGAAGCAAAATGGTGAAACTGATCAATTTTGAGACTGATCGAATCATGGGTAGGAACAGAGGCCCCATTTTTTGTTAAAAGATTGTGTTCTGGTCCGAATGTCTGAGTTCTATTTCTTGGGTGGCAAAAAGTTTCTTTCTTCTTGGTCAAGAGAGTGGCACAAGTTTCGTTTTTTCACACAGAAAAAGGAGTAAAGGGCGGAGAGAGAGTGGGAAGAACGCGGTAGCGTGTGTGCTCACTTTGCCAGTCCGCCTGCCAAGTCCCCCAGTTTAAAATGTAGTGAATTTTCAAAAAAACTAATATTGTATTAACGGGTTATTTATTAAAAAGAAAACAAAAGAATACTTAATTGACTGTTTCAAAGTAAATGCTTGACAGTTGTGATGATCACAAATCATAATCAAAAGGTTTGGCAATTGGTATTTGGTAATTGGCATTTTCTTGCAGACCAAAAACGAAATTGGCATCTTCCAGTGGTTACTAATGGTCTTGGTTCGAAGCTTGATTGTCATTGTGGTTTGGAGTCTGTTCACAGTCCAAGGTTTTGTTGGCATTCACCACTAGGCTAAACTTAAGTCATATTTTCAATTGGAAAAATGATAATTTGTAGCCTAGCAGCAAAACCTTTATTGAAAAGTTTAAATGCAAAGTTACATTTCATATGCATCTTCTTTTTTATTATATAGTTTTGATCAAATCTTTCTGTGGGTAATACCGGATTTATTAATTTTTATTCCAAGATTTTATAAACCCTTTTTGGAGAATAGAAGACAAAGACCTTGTCCTAAATAGAACCCAATTTTTATTATTTAAATGTAAATTATACCAAATGTGTATTGCAGGGAGGTATACAGTGTACATCCAATTCATATGTCACACCTGGACGCCAATAAGCATTCCCTAAGATCTGGTCAACCTAAATTTGTAATGCATGAACTGGGCTACACGTTTCGTCTCTTTTAGTTTTGCAACCTTTCCGGGTTCTCAAAAGTTTCACCAGTCCCAGCCATCATCACTACCTTTCAATATTATTGAATATACTATTTTATAGATCAATCGGGAAGGATTATTTTTTTTATTATTCTTATATGCTTGACTCGTGTGGATAATATATTTCATCGGCCAATAAGAACACAACACGTGAAAAAGGAATATTCTTTAGATTAAACTAATTACCCTAATTAATTTCTATTTAATTAAGAAAATTATTTTTGATTTAATATAGGAATATCTCCCTAAATTAAGGAACCCATCTCCACCAAATCTCTTGGAGTAATTCATATAATCTTTTTGGGGAATAATAATTATAACCAAATAAGAATTATTTAGGATTATTCTCCCAAAACCCTAGCACACAAGGAAGCTATAAATACATAGCCACATAAGACATTTAAGGTAATTCTAAACTCACACTCAAAAACCCTACATAAACTCTCTCTCCCTCTCTCTCTCTCTCTCTCTCTCTCTCTCTCTCGCTGCCCCTCTTTCCCACTCTCCTCACACGGCTAAGTGCCATCACTTTGGCCACCCAATTATCCACGTGAGAGAAAACTCAATCTAATTTAGCTATTGTTGTATCTTTTCTCAAAGATCCGATTGAACTAACTTAAGCATCGGAGGGCCTTTGGCCAACACCCCTCGAATGTGGTCTTTTACTCCTATTTGTTTCGCATGAATCGAGGAAGAGAGAGAAGGAAGCTCGAAGGGTGAAGAATCTACACTCGAATATTCTCCCGTGAAAAGTTTGCACAAACAAATTGGTGCTTTCATTGAGAGCACGAGTTATACTCAACAAATCAAAGGAATCTGTTTCCTCATTTTCATCACTCAACCAAAACCTTCCAAACAACCATGATTGGAAGCAAGCGCATGAGAAGCAAGACCGCTGCAACGGGTCCAAGCCACCAAGATGGCGCGACGTCAAGCCATCCCCTATGCTTCACCATCGTCGTCATGGTTTAGGTTGCAGTCGTAGAAATCGTTGTCAGGGTTCAGGCCACAGCCGTAAAAGCTGCCCCTCTTGACCCAGCGGCCATATTTAGGTGCATTTTGTATTAGGGCTAAAGTGTTTAGCTTTGGGGGCTTATTTTTTTTAGGGAGTTTCACTAAAATACCCAAAATGGGGGCTGAAATTATAAAAATACCCAACACCCAAAACACTTTATAAACATACCCAAAACGCATCATTATACACACTCAAAACCCATTTATAAACACACCCAAAAAATATACAATTGTTGATTGTGGGGTTGATTTTGGGTATGTTTCTATGTTTAAATAGTGCTTAGGTATTTTTATAAATACATGTCTAGGATTGGGTATTTTTATAAATATCTATTTTTTTTATTAATTTATTTTTAATAAATGGATCTGTCAATAAAGACCCATTTTGTATTAGGACTAAAGTTTTGGCTTTAACCCAATAGTTATCTACCTATGATTGCGGCCCAATTCACCTGATTAGTGCCATCTAGACACTTATTTTAGGATTAATTATTTTAAAAGTTACAACATGTGCCACTCCTATTTATAGGTCGTCAATGGGCTAGGCCTGGCCAGCTCGGGCCAAATTTAATGGGCTTGGGCTGGGCAGGGCCACAAGAAGGAGAGAGAAAATAACGGGCCGAGTTGGGCTTTTACAATAAATTCAAAGTCTAGGCTCACCCAATGGGCTAGGCCTGAGAAAGCCCAATGGGCTAGGCCTGAGAAAGCCCACTGGGCTAGGCCTGAGAAAGCCCACTGGGCCTATTATATATATTTTTTTTTTTTTTTCCTTTTTATTCTATGTCTTTTTTTTACACATTAATTAATACAGATTTAGTGATTTGTAGTTGAAACTGAAACTTCGAGCCATCTCATCGAAGTTGGGGTGTTGGATAACTAAGTTCCAATCAGAATAGTTCATCTTGTACTACAAGTTAGTTATCGTAAATTTTACCCGCCAGTACTCCTTGTAGTTTAGCATAATGCGCCAATGAACTCAAATTAGACACATATGCTAATACATCGAACTAAAGGTTCGAAAATATACATGTTATCCCTCCTACAAATTCACAAAAGACATGTTAAAATTAAACTCACAAAAACACTAAATGTTACAACAAGTGATATAAGTAGTAATGAAACTCACTCTACACATATTTATGGGCTGCTTGTATTACTTCGGCAGCCATATGAAGATGTTGGGCACGACACAATGTTGTTTTCGTAAAATGCGGAGAGAGAGACGCAACATGTTGGCATTTTACGAGCAATGAATGGTGAAAACGTGCATGTCACGTTCCACGTCACTGTCATACACCAAAGGGCAAAAAAAGAGGTTAAAAGTAAAATTCATACTACCCTAAACAAACAAAAATACAACAGTTGGATAAACATCGACTCACTCAATGCTTGAATGACCCTCCTTTTGTCTACAGTTGGGAACTTCGTGGGTTCCACAATATTTGTGGAGCCGCAAGTATAGCCAAGACTGGGTGCTTTCAAAGTGAAATTTTTAGGAACTCTCACATCTCTGTTGGTGTTTTCGGATTGACCAACAATCATAGTGAAAAACCCTACATCTGGGGCTCCATTCTGCACCAAAGACCTAAGGACCCCTCATTTGCGACAATTTCTTACTTGTTGGTTGTATGAGGCCCCTGGCATTAGGTCAACAATTGTTGGGCTCCGCTCACAATTATGAGGGATTGCATCTTTAAGAGATGAACAATTCCCTCGCTTCGTTGCTTCTGCTCCAAGCATGGACCAAATGGCTTTCCATCCAATTGACCATCCAGGAGTTCGAATGTGTCAATAGTGCTGGTAATTATGAAGTGCTACGTAGGCCTATTTATTTAAATCCATGTCAAATTTGTATGCATCCAATTGAGAGAATTAATTATAGCTCTCTTCCACTAATTAAAAAAAAAATCAGAAAAGATTTTTAAAAACACAATAACAAAAGATACTAAAATAACAAAAATAATTGTGGAATTATGACATATATACGGCTGCCAAAGGATAAAAGTAAAGGTGACATCATTCATTTTCATAGAGGTTAAAGTAAAATAATAAGAGAACATAATAAAGTGGGATTCTAATCTAAGCAAAGAGAGCAAATATTTGGACATTGTCACATACTTAAAAGAAATAAGAAGGCATTAGGTAAATTGGTAACATGGGCCTTTAATGTTATCTACCTATGATTACGGTCCAATTTAGGCGCATTTTGTATTACGACTAAAGTGTTGGCATTTGGGGGATTTTTTTGTTTTTGTTTTTGTTTTTAAAAGGATCTTTCAATAAAGGCCCATTTTGTATTACGACTAAAGTGTTGGCTTTAACCCAACAGTTATCTACTTATGATTGCGACCCAATTTATTTGATCAGGTGCCAACTAGACATTTATTTTAGGATTAATTTTCTTAAAAATTACAACTTGTGCCACTCCTATCTAGAGATTGTTAAAAGGCCGGGTCTGGCCCTCCCGGACCAAATTTAATGGGCTTGGACTGGACTGGGCCTTAAGGAGGAGAGAGAAAATAACAGGCTGAGTTGAGCTTTTACAATAGATTCAAAGCACATACCCGCCCCATGGGCCAGGCCTGAGAAAGCCCACTGGGCAGGGCCTAAATGGGCCTGGGCCTACTATATTTTTCAACATCTGATTCCCTTTTGCCAAGTTTTATATAAAAACTTCAAAGAAGTACATGATTCATTAAAACATGCACTGCAAATTTTTGTTTGCTATCATAATTTGGTTGACATAATTAATAATTTGGAATTTTTGAATAAAATGAGCAATTTGGCATCTTTAAGCTTCAGAAGTTAAATGTGCTTATGTTAAAACATTACATGCATACATATATATTTTGATTTCTTTACTGGAGTTGGTGATAAATTTACTAGTTGTTCTAATTGAGAATCATAACTAATATGACTAAATGTATAAATATACAGATCCCATTTAAAGGCGTCGAACATGCCGTGTTTGGTCGGGCTAATTCAAGCTGGAACTTGGCTTACTATATTTTTACTACTTACATTGAGTCTCGAGTGTTAAACGTCCAATAATATGAAAGTTCATATGAGAAATTACTAAGAAATGGTTGATCAGTTTTATTTGTGTGAAATTATTGAGAAGCGTACTCGAGTCTCTTTTTCGTTTTTTGTCAAATAGAACTTTTCATTTTATTCACAATAAAGAGTTACAAATAAAGCCCAACATAACAAAGAACCAAAAAGGCCCAAAACAACCACACCCGAGCAAGTAAAGCAGGAAAGATATAAAGAAAACACATGCTTTCATTACATTTGCTTTGGTAAGAAGCAACCAGTCTCTTTGCTCAACAACCATTTGACATAGTCAATTTGTGAACATAAATTGTCACAAATATAATAACTATAGACATGACCAGCGCAACGATTATTACAGAGATGGAAATAAAGTAGAACTTCGATTCTATTGTTGGCAAGCTTGGATAGACATCATGTTGTGGCATTTGACAGTAATCTCCATCAAATAATACGGCCCTAGGAAATGCCCAACCATCCTCCAAAGTAAATGTTGCTCGATCTTTGTTGCATTAGGATGTCAATGAAGAAGTTAATCCCCCAAAGCACTGTAGTATAATCTGTTGAGAGAAAAATAAAATTAATAATTTACACATTAATTAATAGAGATTAGTGATTTGTAGTTGAAGTTGAAACTTCGAGCCATCGAAGTTGGGGTGTTGGATAACTAAGTTCCAATTAGAATAGTTCATTATGTATTGGAGTTAGACACTTATTTTAGGATTAATTTTCTTAAAAATTATAACTTGTGCCACTCCTATTTAGAGGTCGTCAATATGCCGGGCCTGGTCAGCCCGAGTCAAATTTAATGGGCTTGGGCCAGATCGAGCCTTAAGGAGGAGAGAGAAAATAACAGACCGGGTTAGGCTTTTACAACAAATTCAAAGCCTAGGCCCGCCTGTTGCATTCCTAAAAGGACACAAATTAATGTGCAAACAACCAATTAAAAATACCTGCAAGTGCACGAATCTATTGAAGTATAGATTATGTAAGTACAGGGTCGATCCCACGAAGAACTTGTCGGCTTCCTATAAGTCCTAATTTGAGTACGTAAAGAACACTTAAATGACACACCACAAATGCACAAATGCAAAATGGAAACTAAAAAAAATGAGCAAAGAAGTGTAAAAGAAATGAAACAACACAAGAAAACTAAAGAAAAACACAAACAGCATTTTCTATCACCATTTTATCACCTCTTTATCACCTTTTAACAGTGAGTGAACAGTGTCGTGAACAGTGTCTAAAGACCGGTCGTTTTTTGCAGTGCGACCGGTCGTTTTGGAACAGAATCGTTTTTCAGAAAATGTGTGAAGAGAGACTGGTCGTTAGAGACTGGCGACCGGTCGTGAGGTACAAGAGACCGGTCGTTTGTTTAGTACGACCGGTCGTTTTTCACAAAATCGAAATTCTGTTTTTTCAGTTTCGACCTCTGTCCAGTTTTTAACCTATAACTTTCCAACCATACGTCCAAAATTCATGTTCTTTAGACGGTTGGATTCAGCACAGAAAATGCAAGAACACTACGCGGACCAAAAGTCCAAAACAATTACGAAAATAAACAAAAATGCAGTGACAAAGACACAAAACGTGTCAAACACGCAACTCACACACACATTGGGGGGGGGGGGGGGGGGGGGGGGGTTTTGGTTTGGTTCATGTGACCTATTTCTAGTGCATGAATGTAAATGGACTTCGAATTTAAATGAGAATGGCAGAGATGAATTATCAAAATGTGAAAGTAAAATGTAACAAACACTAGGGTTTCGGAATCCACCCTAAACAATTCTACCCAATTTCATGAATACTCAAGTGATGAACTCTAAATGTGTTGATGAAGATGTTCGCAATCAAGACCATGGGTCGTGGCTCAAGACGCATTGATTCTCTCTAATATACGTAAAGTGCATGGTTCGTGCTACAATACTTGTGCCCTCCTCATAACCGAACCTAGGTATGGTTCGTACTTCGATTCAATTACAAGGAAAACCCATTAAGTTCAAAGAGAATATGAACATCACAAGAATCCTAATAGCATGGTGTTTACATTAGGTATTCAAGAAACCAATTCACATGGATGGTTCTTACTCCATCCATCTATTGCTTAGGAAAACATGAATATACACATAATCCCAACAATCTCAAGAAGCATGCTTTCAAAGATGGCCAACCAAGGAAAAACACACATCAAGGATAGATTAATTTAGTGAATTGGAATTCATCAACAATATCCAGAAATTCATACACTCAAGCATCAAAACAATAAGGTAATCATGTTTAGGGCTTCAACCTAAGCCCTAGCTATGGAGTTTAGTTGCTCATACTTATTTCAAATACAAACTCAAAACAAAATTAGAAAGAAGTTACAGATTTTGTGAACATGGGAGCTCAAGGTCTTCAATGGTGGAAATCTCTTCCACTCTTGGCTTTGTTGCCCTTGTCTTCCTCCTTGAGCTCCCTAGCTCCAAGCTTCATCTCCAGCTCCAAAATCTCTCCCAAGTTGTAGAATAATAGAATGCCTTCATTACCCACGTTCAAAAGCCTCTCTAACTTCAGATTGCAATTCCCTTTGCTTCCCTCTCTCCTCCTTTCCAGCTTTTACTTTTAATATTGTATTGCCAAAGTCTTCACCCATTGTCTTCTTGTCCCCTTGCAAATGATGAAGCCTTGTCCTCACAAAGATGCCAATTGCTTCAGAAAATATCTCTTTCACTAAGGTAAATTCTTGTTACCAAGTGTTATGGTAACAAGAAGAATCAAGTGACACATTTGAGGTAAAAGCTGGACAATTCCGGATTTCCAGAGCTGTGGTAACATGTTGGATTGGTTGGATAGGCAATACTTGTCCAATAGAGCTCAAATTTGGATATGTTGTAGTTAACATCCATTGGAACAAGTCTCATGAAGATCTCCACTTCATCCAGCACCAGAGCATGTTGATCTCAGGCCAAAAAGTTGACCTACGAAAATGAACAAAAACAGAATTTATAACCAATAATGCACTTTTAGCTCATTTTCATTCTAACCAAGGTAAAACCTATGAAAACACAAAAAGGAAGTAAAAAGCTATAAAATGTCAAGAACTAACTCAAAATAATGGGTGAATAACATGATAAATCATGTGTAAAAATGAACCGAACACCGCCCCATGTGCCAGGCCTGAGAAAGCCCTTCGAGCCAGGCCCCAGCCTGGCCTAAATGGGCCTACTATATTTTTCTCTTTTTTTTTCCTTTTTTTATGTGCCTATTTTTTTCACTATTTATAGTTCTCTAATTTTTCCATAAATTCTTCAATTATAAATCAAGTGAAATCACTGTAATGCCTCCTTTTATACAGAGGTATTGAGAATTGGCCAAAAAAAACACGAAACACTGATATTGGGCTTGGTCTTGGGCTTCCAGCAGACCAACCAAACATATATATATATATATATATATATATATATATATATATATAAAATAAATGGGCTTGCGGGTCAAGCCTTAATGGGCTTTTTGGGTCTGGCCTTCATGGGCTCAAATGAGCCGAGCCTATGGCGGGTCTGGGCTTTAGACACCCCAACTAATTAAATAGCGGGTCGGGCCATCCCAAAGACCATAACAAGCAAGGCTGGGTTGGGTTTTTTTTTTCTCAATAGCCCGAGTGGGCCTCCATTAGTCCATGGGCTCGCTGGCCAAATGATGACCCCTACTCCTATCTTATATCACGATGAGATCGCTAAATCCTGCAAATGGCCGACAACTTTGTGTAAATATTATTATTCCTTCCAACATTGTCTACCTCCATCCCCATGTTAGGTTACTAGCTACTAGCTAGCTCGCAAGGGCTTGAACAATACTTAATATCTAAAAGCCCCTATAAGAACTTCTTTACCAGCTTGAGAAAGAAGTTTTTCTTTCCACCCATTGAGACGATGCCAAGCATGATCTTTAACTTACCAAAATAATTCCTTTCTTCCCCTACTAGCCAAAGTAGGCAAACCCAAATAAAACTCATGGCAAACCACCACTGGAATGAGTAAAGAATTAGTCACTAGTTGTTGAAATTCCATAGAAGTATTAGGACTAAAAGACAAAGCTGACTTCTGAAAATTAATTACCTGACCTGTTACTTCTTCAAACACTTGAAAGATATTTTTCAATATGAGGCACACATCTAGGGTTTGCTCTAAAAATAATAAATGCGTAACTAGAGGGGCATAACGACCGGCACATACCCCAATTATACTTCCATTCCTCTTATCAAAACGGAGCAATCCAGAAAACCCTTCAACACAAAACAAGAAAAGATAAGGGGATAATGGATAGCCATGACGTAATCCCCATTGTGAACTGAAGTGACCAAAAGAATTACCATGCCATAACACCGAAAAGGAAACAGTTGAAATACAATCCATTATGGGTCGTACCCATTCTTGTGCAAATCCCAAATGTAGCATAACATCCTCAATATAACACCACTCCACCCTGTCATAAGCCTTAGCCATATCCAGCTTAATTGCCAAAGCTCCCTGTTTACCCTTTTTCCTCCTTAAACTAATAAAAGTTTCTCTTTTTGCAAAGAATTTATTAAAAGTTTAATTTCGGAGTTAATGGGTGGACAAGTGTCAAACAACTAGAGAGGAAACATAGAAATGACATCAAATTGGGGACAACGGATCTGCTCCCCTAAAATAGTGTTGTGTTTTTGTTGGATTAGATTTTTGTGGGCCTCGGGTTGGGCTTTAGTTCATTTCAGTTCTCTTTTTTTTACCCGCTCACCCAAAACAATGTTATCTTTCTGTGGATCAGATTTATATGGGCCTAGAGATGGGCTTTAGTTCATTTTAGTTATCTTTTTTTTATCCGCTCACCCAAAACAGTGTTGTCTTTCTGTTGGATTAGATTTTTATGGGCCTGGGTTTGGGCTTTAGTTCATTTCAGTTCTCTTTTTTTTTTCAACTGCTCACCAAAAACAGTGTTGTGTTTCTGTTGGATTAGATTTTTGTGGCCTGGGTTGGGCTTTAGTTCATTTCAGTTCTCTTTTAATCAATTAGAATTTTGTATTAATTTATAATAAAAAAAGTTATCTGTATTTATGTTATTTTAGGATATTTTATTATGTGCTTTTCTCAATTGGATGCATATAAATTTGACATGGATTTAAATAAATAGGCCTACGTAGCACTATATAATTACCAGCGCTATCGACACATTCTAGCTCCTAGATGGTCAATTGGATGGACCTGGCCAAAGAAGGAAGTCATTTGGTCCATGCTTGGAGCGGAAGCAACGGAGAGAGGGGATTGTTCATCTTTTAAAGATGCAATCCCTCATAACTGTGAGTAGACAGGGCCGTCCCTGAGATTTTAAGGGTCCTGTGCGAAAATTAAATTGGGGCCTCACATAATTTAATACAAAAATATTATAAATAAAAATTTAACATAACTTAATGTCATAAATATTTTTTTTTATAACTAAAAGTCACCATCAATAAACATGCCATGACAATCCGAAATCAAATTCATAATAAGTCATGCAATATATAGAGTAGATTGAAATTTTAGATATACACTTGAATTTGAATTGAGATTTGAAGCTGACTATTTAATTTTGATGGTCTTTATGAATTTAGGAATTAGGGTTTTCTTTTTTTGGTGTTGAAATTCCTAAAATTGAAAGAATAATAAAAATTGTCTCAAGATTGAAAAAATAACCAAAGAGAGATTGATGAATGATGATGATTACGTACTAGAGAATCAGAAGAAACTATGAAGTTTTTGTTTTTGTTTTTAAATGAAGAGAGTGCTTTTCTTGGAGGAGAAATTTTTTTTTTTAATTTTTTAAAAGAATGATAAGGGGGGAGTAGAAAGTTTCTTTTTTTAAGGCTTTCTGTTTTTATTTATTTATAATTATGTAAAGTTTGTTGTTATAATACAAAAATAGTATAAAAAAAAAAGAGGCAGGCTTTCTGTTTTTATTTATTTATAATTATGTAAAGTTTGTTGTTATAATACAAATAGAGTATAACAAAAAGGCAAATAGATGGACTTCGATGAGAATCAAAGTCAGGCCCTTTTGTTTAGTGAATACGCTGCAGCCAACTCCTCTGTACGCACTCTTGTGCAAATGTTTAGCACACTGTAATATATATACAATTTATATAATATTAATATATATACATAATATAAACAATTTTTTTTTCGGGGGCCCTCAAGAATTCGGGGCCCTGTGCGGTGGCACCACTTGCGCCACCCCAGGGCCGCCCCTGTGAGTAGACCCCAACACTTGTCGACCTAATGCCAAGTGCCCCGTACAACCAGCAAGTAAGAAACTGTTGCAAAGGAGGGGTCCTTAGGTCTTGGGTGCAGAATGGAGCCACAGATGTAGGATTTTTCACTATGACTGTTGGTCAATCCGAAACCACCAACAGAGATGTGAGACTTCCTACAAACTTCACTTTGAAAGCACCTGGTCTTGGCTATGCTTGCGGCTCCGCAAGGATTGTGGAACCCTCAAAGTTCCCAACTGCAGACAAAAGGAGGGTCACTCAAGCATTCAGTAAGTCGATATTCAACCCTTGTATTTGTGTTTGTTTAGGGTAGTATGAATTTTACTTTTAATCTCTTTGCTTGTCTTTTGGTGTACGACAATGATGTGGAATGTGACATGCACATTTTCACCATTCATCGCTCGTAAAATGCCAACATGTTGTGTCTCTCTCTTCCCATTTTACGATAGTGATATTGTGTCGTGCCCAACTTGTTCATGTGCCTGCCAAAGTAATACAAGCAGCCCACGAATATGTGCAGAGTGAGTTGCATTGCTACTTATGTCACTTAATTTGTTGTAACATTTAGTGTTTTTGTGAGTTTAATTTAAACATGCCTTTTGTGAATTTGTAGGAGGGATGCCATGAATAGCTTCGTGTAACATCCCGACCCAAAATAAAGGAATAGTGAATTAATTAATTTCAAGATTTATGAATTTACAAGTTTGCCCTCGGAGTAGGGGTAATTTGGTCATTTTATTTCCGGAAGGAATTGGGGGCAGCGGGTTGTATTTTTATGTAGATCGTACCGAGATGAGTCCGTAGACACGTAGTGGGCTTGAATCGGAGTTGTAACAAGAAAGTTACGATCAAAATACCTTCAGTGGCATAATCGTAATTATTTCGGGATGGGATTTTAAATAAAAATCAGAAATTCTCTCATTTCTCTCTCTCTCTCCCTCCCGTGCGACCCAGCCCCTCCCCCTCCATTTTTTCAGTTCAGCCGGTGGCTTCCAAGAGCCACCGCCGCCGTCACAGGCCACGGTTGGCCACGAGATCGGACCCAACTGAACCGCCGCCACTCCCTCTTCACTTCCTGACCGGTCTCAGCCCCTGGAAACGCCGGAATCTCGCCGGAAAACTGCCAAAAACGCGCTGGTTTTTGACAGAACTTCCAGCTGCTCGTTCTCCCTCATTTCTCCACCAAATTGGACGTGTAAGGTATGGATTTCCATCTATTTTTCCTGATCTAGCTGCTGGTTGAGTAGGATTGCATCAATTTTGAGCGTGGGTAGTTCGAATTTCGAATTTAGGTTTGGCCGGACTTCGGGTTGAATTTCCGGCCACTTCCGGCCACTTTTTGGCCATAGCCCAAGAACAAAAGTGACTCCAAATTAGGTGTATTACCTAGGGTAGGAGTCTTGGCCCGAGATTATGAGATTTTCCGGCGATGCGATATCGCTTTGGACACCCACGCGCTGCCAGCGCGTGCGGCGGCGCGTGGGCACTGTATCAGAGGGGCATTTTGTCCCAATGCGATCCCCTGGTTGTCACGAGCATGTACGATTTTACGGATCTCAATTTGGATAACGTTTGAACCCCGAACGGATTTTACATAATGTGTGATTTCCGGGTTCGATAGGTTAGAACCGTTGGATCGCTTCCAATTTAATATGTATTGATCTAGGTTTTCCTAGGATCGTGTAGGAATTCGCGGATCGGGAATCGGAGCCCCGGATGTTCCGATTTAAATAGTTAAAGTTTGTGTTTTACGATAACAGTCCGATCGTGCGATCGCGAGCGATCTAACCGTCCAATTCGGACTAAACTTGCATGACGCGTATCCTAGACCTTGTGGAACCCATAAGAACTTTCGGTTCGTAAAATGGAGATGTGGGCCCCGCGGGCCAGTTGACCATATTGGGAGGTTAGACCCTCGGTTGATCGTAAGTCTTCTGAGGTAGTCTCACTCTTCGAGGAGTATTAGGATGACCTTTAGGATGAGTTTTGACCGTCTTTTGTTTTATGTTAATTTTGAGGGTCATTAAGATTATTTTTATGGTTTTGTGATGGAAATCTTATACTTTTGAATTTAATGGTTTATTTAAATTCCGTTTATATTTATTAGTTGAATTCTTTATTTTTGTAAAGTATTTGTGATATATGTGGGTTTGACATATTCGAGTGTCTTGAGTTTATTTATAATATTTGAGAAAGTACTATCCTTGTTGATTTTGTGTGGGGTACTTAGAATGTTAATTTGAATGCTAATAGCACTACCTTAGGTACCTCCCCGGTTATGGGTTTAATGTTAGAAAGGTTTTTGATCTCTACTGTGAATATGTCACACGTGTCGTTGGAGTTTTCCGGCGTGTGACGGACCCCATACGTGGCTGTGGATGTTCCGGCGTATGGGGTGGATTATGTGATTGTTATGTCACACGCGTCGTTGGAGTTTTCCGGCGTGTGACGGACCCCATACGTGGCTGTGGATGTTCCGGCGTATGGGGTGGATTATGTGATTGTTATGTCACACGCGTCGTTGGAGTTTTCCGGCGTGTGACGGACCCCATACGTGGCTGTGGATGTTCCGGCGTATGGGGTGGATTATGTGATTGTATGTCACACGTGTCGTTGGAGTTTTCCGGCGTGTGACGGACCCCATACGTGGCTGTGGATGTTCCGGCGTATGGGGTGGATTATGTGATTTATTTTGCCCAGGCCCGTCGGAGTTGTCCAAGCCTGTGATGTCTTCTTAATACGATGCAGTGGGAAGAAAGTGATAATGTTTCATTGTGTTTTTATCGGAGTTGTGACTATTGATGATGAGAACTACGTGTGGCTTGATCCCTTGTCCAAGGGTACGTAGGCAGCCTGGGGTCTCACCAGGTGCAGCCGCGGAATATTATTGCGTTTAAAAAGGTTTGATTGATTCTGAATGTAATCGGATTTTTGATGTGGTTAATGGATTTGAATCCGGTTAAATGATGGTTTGGGAGTAATCGTATAATTGTTTGAGATCATTAATTGTTTGGTTTATGCATTGTTCGACTTAAGAACTTTGCTGGTTTTGTTTCGAACCATTTGAAGGCCGGAGGCCGTTTATGTGAATTGCATGAGATTATATTGTGCGTGCTGCCTGTTGGGATTTTAAAAATGTGAATTTTGTGCAGGTTGAAATTTGGGGAATGTTCAATTTACAGAGGAGACTCTGCCGAATTTTCGGTGGAAAGTCTCGTGCCCTTATTTCTTTTTGAGAAAAGAGGATATAGTTTTAGTGAGTGGGCCTGACATCGGGGTGATGTCGGGGTTTCCACAGGATTCGTCTCGGGTTTCGAGGAATTCGGGGCGGGTCCTGTCACTTCGAGCCTCTGGTTCGATGTAGTGATAATATGTGCCCAATTTGAATTCATTGGCACATTATGATGAACTACAAGGAGTACTGGTGAGTAAAAGTTACGATAACTAACTTCCATTATAGAATGAACTATTTTGATTGGAATTTAGTTATCCAACACCCCAACTTTGATGACATGGCTCGAAGTTTCAGCTTCAACTACAAATCTCTGAGTCTCTTTGGGACAATAAGTAAGTTCGTTTCACTAACATAACTAAGTTAAGACTATTAATTAATGTGTAAATTATTAATTTGGTTTTTTTTCTCTCAACAGATGATACTGTAGTGCTTTGGGGAATTAACTTCTTCAATGACATTCTGATGCAATCTGGGCCAAACGGATCGAGCCACATTTACTTTGGAGGATGGTTGGGCATTTCCTAGGGCTGTATTATTTGATGGAGATTACTGTCAAATGCCAATGCCACCTCCTGACATCTATCCAAGCTTGCCAAAAATCGAGTCAAAGCTATACCATACTTCCATCTCTGTAATAGTAGCTGCGCTGGTCATGTCTGTAGTTATCATCTTTGTGACAGTTTATGTTCACAAATTGACTATGTCAAATGGTTTGTGAGCAAGTATATTGTTGAGCAGTTGATATTGGTTGGTTGATGATTCAATGGTGTATTGGTATGTATGTGTGTGTGTGTGTATATATATATATATATATTAGCTCTTTCAATCAGTTTTCAAGGTTAAACTAATTAATTACTCTAATTAAATGGCTTCTGCTACTTATTACTGTTGACTGGTCAAGATTTTGTCACTTTAAAAGTCAATCCCGATCAAAATTGGGAAATCAGATATATAGAATATTTGACACAAAAATTAATATAATGGCTCTCACTGGTCATGCAACTTAGATTTCTCCATTGGTGCATGTATGGTTTCTATTTGTAGAAATATCACATGAACTTATACATCAGTTTCAATTTGTCACATTAAAGAAAAATTTAAGCGAAATGTCACCTTAAGTTTTCAAAATTCATGATTTGTCACTTGACTTTAACATCATCCAATTTTCTATCCATTTTAAAGGGTATTTTAGTCTTTTTTTTTTGTATCCATTGCCTGTAAAAGAAACCAACAATCTATATTTAGCCACACAGCCGGACAGCTGCAAAATATAGAATTCGTACTCAGATATCAAGGGTAATCCTTTTACACCCCTGACATTGTTTTGGTCCTCCGTGATACTACAAATGGCACATTTCTTCACTTGACCACCAGACAAGAGATCAGGAAACTAGAGAATTAACTTATTGTCCAATATCACTGTTAAAATTGCCCATCATAACTAAGGGCAAGTGCCATATCTTTCAAAGGCATCTTTTTTGGCTACTGTATGTTATATGCTTCTAGATTGAGAGATTCCAGACTGAACGCGTGAAAAGTATTGCTATACTTTTCTGTGAATATCAAAATAACAAAGCGGAATCGAGCAGTCACCTCAATTACAATAAAAATTTAACCTAGAAATGATTTTAACCTGCTAAATTTGTATTAGCAGAGAAAAAGAAAAAGAAAAACAGAAATTGACTTAAAACAACCACCTTAAAAATTTAAAATGTGAAGCAACTGTGGGAACAGAGGCTCCTGGAAGCAGAGCTGCAAACTTCTCTTCGTTGTCTTGTTAGATTGTTTTGTATCCAATTTTTCATCTGCATAGAATACATCGTAGACTGATATATCTCATAGCAGAAGAAAATGGTTGTCAAGTGCAATGAGGAAAAAGGCTGTAATTGGGTTTAGTTCATAAATCAGATGGATATATTTTAAAAAGTAAATTCATATACAAGCAATTTTATACTATGAAAATCAATATTCTTTGACCCACAAAATGTTAGCAAATCCCTATTTTTAGTTGTTGTATTTATGGGTTTAACCCGTATTATTTGTTATAAATAAAATCCATTTTTTTATTTCTGCCTAATGGGCTAATAGCTGGAAATCATTAAAATCGGAGGTGTCAAAAAGAATTTAAATTTTCATTCCCCAATATCGCTTGTATAAATAAAATAATTGAAGAAACAACTCTAGCCCAATGGGCTAAAGTTGTATTTTAGCCCTAGACCCTAAAAGGATAGGACAAAAATGTGTATTTAAAGGGTAAATACATTCGAATATTTTAGGCGTATAGCCGCACGGCTATACTCTTTAAATATTATCACAAAGCTTACACTCGCGGACGCAGCATTTCGCTTCTCTATCAAACTCAAAGCTTCGATTGGTTTTCTTCGGTTTCTGCGGCTTCGTCGTCCTGATTCGGCACCAAAAAAAGTCCCAACCCGCCAAGGAGGCCCTCCCAGCCGCCTAGCCGCCTAGCGCCCGCCTAGCCCCCGCTTAGCCGCCTAGCGCCCGCCCAGCCCACATTGCCGGCTTGTTGCAGATTTTGACGGAGAAAATTCTGATAGAGGAGACAGGGTCGAGTTCCAGTGCCATAGAATTGGACCATATTCAGGAGGAGATTGAGGAGGTGTCTGCCGTTTCGGAAGTGAAGGAGAAGAAGAAGAGCAGAAATGCTTTGAGGAAGGGGTCGGAAGGTGAAGATGTCCGAGCTATGCAGGTCTGCTTGCTTTTGAAAGGCGAGTTTTGATTTTTCGGAGTCTATCATTCATTTCTTGTGTTTTGTTTGATGGTGTACATCATGCTCATCTACCAGTTCATTTATATATTAAATTGACTCGTTTGAGGGAAAGTTAATTCCCAAACAATTCTTCAGAAAGCATCTGGAGCACGAAAAATTCTGTACAAGAAATGCAGAAAGTGGGAAAGTTGGATACCAAAATGAACGGACAAAGCATCCAGCCTGTCTCCAGCAGTTCTCAAATAACAAAAATGACTGCAGGTCAAGATCACACTAAGGTGTCAAGAAAAGTGTTTTGTTGCTCCTTTTACTTGATTTTTTGTTGTTGTAATTGAGTTTTCGTTTCTTCTTAGTAACAGGTGAATAAGTAAGATAGACTTGTTTATGAACCTTATTAATTGCTTTTGTCTTTATAGCTTCTTATCAAACTTATATGTTGTGTACTCCTACCATGTTATCTGGACTCAATGGCTTTATCTTCTTATTTGCTTTAAACTTTTATTTATTTCTTTTGCATCTGTGTCTTTTAGTCTCTTGAACTAGTCTATATTATGATAATTTTGTAGAGAAATAACACAACTAGGAAGCAAGAGGTGAAGGCATCGGTACAAGAGCTTGCTTCTCGAGCTGCTTCCCGAGTCAAGGCTGTAGCTGCGGAAAAGATGACACCACCAAATTCAGCATATCAATTTGAGGTTTCTTGGCGAGGATTCTCTGGAGATAATGCTCGACAGACTAGCCTGTTGAAGGTCTGCAAAAGTATTCATGTGGTTTACTGTAAAAAATATAGTCTCCCAAAATTCAAGATTCATATGTTCGTTGTCATCCCAAAGTA
The DNA here is from genome assembly GCA_020521455.1 of Prunus kanzakura. Classification (NCBI taxonomy): domain Eukaryota; kingdom Viridiplantae; phylum Streptophyta; class Magnoliopsida; order Rosales; family Rosaceae; genus Prunus; species Prunus kanzakura. The sequence continues at coordinate 1,267,426 of BPUM01000013.1, forward strand.
GGTGACCATGAATGTGTTCTTTTTGCATGGTGGTCATCCGTGCGGTTGACCACTGCAAAGATTCTATTAGTCTCGTCTATTGTCCTCTTTGGATGGTTGCAAGAAGTATACCAGTAATGGCATTGTCAGTCTGCCCATCTGGCTTCTGCATGCTAGGGGCCATCCAAGAAGTTCCCCGTTTGTTGTGTCCCTTTTGAACAATTTCAAATGTCGATAAAGGATTGTGATTGCAGTTGGTATTTGTTTAGGAAATCATCACTCATTCCGACTTTCCATTTATGCTGTTACTTTGTTTCATGTTATTTTTTGTGTTATTTCTATATAGGCTATATCTCCAAGTGCATTGCCGCAGATATTCAAAAATGCTTTGACTGTTCCCATACTTCTTGACATTATCAAGTGAAGTGTGTGGCAACCTTTTTCGTGTAAGTAATGTTTATGTCTGATATGTATGTTTTCTTGTTGAGCTTGATAAAATGCTTACGGCCCCACCTTTGATTTATTTCTTTGGCAGTGAAGAAATGGATTTGGCCGTCAATTATCTGGAGAACATAACTAGGGTTCCAAGATTTGACACACTCATCATGTTTCTTTCATCCTCAGACAACGCTGGTATACATGCTTCCGTTTTAAATTCCTTGAGATTTTCAAAAGCTTACAGTTGAATTCCTAGATTTCAAATTTTTTTTAAGTAGAGTATACCTGTATCAATGTGGTATATCAGTCTCAGCGACTGGTAATGCTTGCACTGTGTCTTGATTGAATCGTTCCATATTTTCTGATTTGTTAGTCATCCTGCCCATTTTTATAGGGTTTATGATTCATATTTTCCATTAGTTTCATATCCTATACTAACCCAATAACCTTGCAAACAGATCTTGTTAAGATATGGGATGAAGTGTTTGACAATGAGGCAACTCCGATTGAGTATGCCGAGAAGCTTGATAACCTGCATACAAAGTACTGTCCCCAGCGATGACAAAGCTCAACAAGGTTCTACGTTACCCTCCTCCACCTCTTGTACTGTAAATTCAAGTTGTAAAATTTTGAAATGCTCCAACGACCCCTTTGAATCTCAAATTATATCGTGGACAACTTTTCTATCCATTTATCGAGATGTTAAAAGTACATTGCAACTTTTACTTCACTCCTGTTGGACTTGAATACTTTGAACTCGGAACTGTAGGTAAGAATGTGCCTGTGAGCGTCCATGTTTTGGTCGGGCGGACATAGCCTACTCTTGTTCAGTCATATTCATTGAGGTCCAGAGGTTAATGGTGGCGACAACCTGTTTCTTCATGCCCTACCTATCGTTCACTACCTTAATTTTCAGACAACATATGTATATATTTGCATACTGAGTTGTTTCAAGTCGCAATCAATCAATTATGTGGGGGTCTTCCAGATTTTGCACTATGCTTTTCACATGGAGAGCATGTGTCATTTACAATCACCTGACTCTTTCACGTTAACCCCACTATATTATGCATCAAAAATAAAAACCCTACTTTATAATACAGGATACATGCAAGTAGATGCTTTGTAATCTTACAGATCAGAGATCATTTTCTGTGAACTCACCCAAATAATGCAAAAACAGAACCAGAACACTGATTGGCTTGGCATATATTATATGCTACACGTGAAAGATATCTCTTCGAAGCAAAAACGGTTGGAGATTGGAGGTTGAACAGAGTTTGTATGGCCAAGAAACTAGCAAAAAGTAAAGACTTCTCTTCTGGGATGGATGAGCAACTCGCTAAGGAAGCAATAAAAGCAGGTAGACCTTTGATCTTGCGTTAATAGTCATGTATATGTTTTGTGATGTACATTTTATAGTGCAGATGGTCTTCAGATAATTTTATGTTTCTTATAGGGGCCTGTCTAGTTGCATTAATACGAAGAATTTCCTCACACTTAAACGTACAGCCGCCCGGCTATACTATTTATGAAAACAAATTTTAAAAATCCCGAGTCTAGCCGCCTGGCTATACGCTTTAAATAGATTATATTTACAAAGCATAGCCGCCCGGCTATACTATTTATTATTTATTATTTTAAAAAAAGCCCGCCAAGCGCCTAGGCGGTAGGCGGCCCATTTTTTATTTTTAAACTCGTATAGCCGTCCGGCTATACTATTTATGAAGAAAATTTAACGGAAAACCACAGTACAGCCGCGCGGCTATGCTCTTTAAATACAATATATTTAAACCGTATAGCTGTGCGGCCATACTATTTATTTAAAAAAATAAGAAAAATAGACCCCAGTATATTGAAAAGATAGTTGGGGCTCCAAGTTGTAACATATCCAAAGCAGATATTGAAAAGAGAGAATTTTTTCTTCTCCTTTTTTGTGTAGGAATATTTGCCTTTGATCTACCTCGTTCTCTTGAGTGATACTAAATTATGTTACTGCACTAATGATTTGTTATAGAGAATTGCACACTGAGTTGGAGTGGTCTTGGTAATTGCTTCACTTTCCAAACAACACTTTACATGAAAAATACCCATAACACTTTGTTTGACATTGTTGTTCTCGTTGGCAAAGAGATTGCAAAATCACCATGTTGCATTTTTCTTACAACAAGTAAGAGATAATCTTAGCATCTCAATTTCTTTCATAGTTAGTAAAATACAGAACGGGAAATTATGAACAAAATACGTATGTGTTTTATTCAGCAAAACTTTGGCAAGTTACAACTGAAAAGTTCAGCCACTATATAATATTTTAATATATAATATTTTTATTCAATAATATGTGAAAATTATGTGTATAATACGTGAATTTTGTGTGTATCATTGAAAATTTTGTAAAAACCACTTGTATTAAAAATGAAAAATACGTACGTATGTGTACAATAAGTGTATTGTATGTTTGCTTTTTACAAAACGTGTATTGTACCAAGTCTTTAAAACATGTATGGAAAATGGAAGTATTATTGAAAATACATACGTACGTGTATAATACAAGTATTAAACTGGAAAATGCTAAATTCTTTATATGGGTAAAATTGTGGAAAAGAAAAAAATCAAAAGGGGACAATGGAGACTCGGGTAATGAAGTACTAGTAATGGATAATGCTCTAAACTATTCTTATCGCTAAAAGAAAATTAGAGAAATTTTTTTTTTTTTTTAAAAAAGGACCCAGTATAGCTTTAATAATTTTTTTTTTAATTTTTAAAAGTCCCGAATATAGCCGCCCGGCTATACTGTTTATTGAAAAAAAAAAATAAAAAATAAAAAAAATATATATATATATATCCTGTTATAGCAGGCTATACTCTCTGAATATTTTTTTTTTTTTAAAGTGTGTTGGCTATGGATATGAATTGCTGAATTAAGTTACATAGTGTTGGCTAAGGTTGTTATCAGATCTTTGGGAAAGGGGCCTATGATCACTTTACTATCTTGATAGGTACTAGTTCTTTGATGGTTATTGTTTCCATATGATTTTGTTAGGTACTGAGATAATTAAATTTTTGAAAAACAATAATACTTGATGTAGAAAAAATTAAAAAGTGTGTCACTTTAGCCTTAGATATGTCATTGGAATAAAAGTAAAAATTAAGGTTTTTATTTTATTTTTGTATATGAGGAAGATTATGGATGAAGTTAAACTAGGTTTTGAGCTAGTGACTTTTGGCCATATGTAGGAGCAAGCATAACCAAGTATATTTATGAGTGAATGTATAATTCTAGCTGACACTTTTTTAAGTGCTTTTCACTCTCATGTATTGAGTGAAAAGTTGAATAAAATTCTTCTAACCACATACTCGATGAATGCAGATTGGCCAAGATCCGAAACTTGTCATGCGAGACACCTATAACATGTTTAAAGGTGGGGGTGATTCAAAAAAGGTGTTGACTAAGAAATTTTTTATTTGATGAAAACCATTTCTTAGTTGAGCTAGCTAGTTGTGTAGTTCATAAGGTTAGAATTTAGAAAGGCATCTCATGTATGTGCGTCTCCCAATGTATTCTCATGTGGTGGTGTTGGTTGTGGAGATGGTGGTGGATGTGGAGGTTTTGGAGGAGGTAGTGGTGGTGGTGGTGGCAGCAGCGATGGCGGTGGTTGCGGAGGTAGTGAATGTGGTGGTGCAAGTGGTGGAGTTGGACGCGGAAGTGAAGGTGGTGTCACTTTTTAAAATGAATGATGGTATTTTAGAAATTTAAAAAATTCATTAAATGTTCATCTCTGCTTCTTTTGAAAGCAGCCTTGAAAAGCAACCTAGAGTTTGCTTTTAAAAGCTGTTGTCAAAAGGCCACTTCTTTTAAAATAATTGGGATATTTTATTTTTACCAAACACCTTAAACTGCTTAACTTTAAAGTGAAGCAGGTTTTTGGAGAAAAAAAGCAATCCCAAGCAATTTTATACAATGAAATTCAACCTTCTTTGATCCACAAAATATTGGTGGATCCCTATTTTTTGTTGTTGTATTTATGGACTTAACCCGTATTATTTGTTATAAATAAAATTCATTTTTTTATTCTTGCCCAATGGGCTAATAGTTAGAAATCATTAGAATGGGAGGTATCAGAAAGAATTTAAATTTTCATTCCTCAATATTGCTTGTATAAATAAAATAATTGTAGAAATAACTCTAGCCCAATGGGCTAAAGTGGTATTTTAGCCCTAAACCCTAAAACGATATGACAAAAATGTATATTTAAAGGGGATAGCCGTACGGCTATACTTTTTAAATACATTGGAATATTTTAAAAGTATAGCCGAGCGGCTAGACTCTTTAAATATTAATACATTTGAATATTTTAAGAGTATAGCCGGTCGGCCATACTCTTTAAATATTAACACGAAGCTTGCACTCGCACTCGCAGTCACAGCCATTTCGCTTCTCTATCAAACCCAAAGCTTCGATTGGTTTTCTTCGGTTTCGGCCGCTTCATCCTCCTATTTCGGCATCGAAAAAAGACCCAACCCGCCCAGCCGCCTAGCCCCCGCCTAGAGCCCGCCTAGCACCCGCCTAGCCGCCTAGCCCCCGCCTAGCCGCCTAGCGCCCGCCTAGCCCCACATCGCCGGCTTGTTGCTGATTTTGACGGAGAAAATTCTAATGACGGAGACAGGGTCGAGTTCCAGAGCCATAGAATTGGACCATATTCAGGAGGAGATTGAGGAGGTGTCTGCCGTTCCGGAAGTGAAGGAGAAGAAGAAGAGCAGAAATGCTTTGAGGAAGGGGTCGGAAGGTGAAGATGCAGGTCTGCTTGCTTTTGAAAGGCGAGTTTTGATTTTTCGGAGTCTATCATTCATTTCTTGTGTTTTGTTTATGATTTAGTGTTGTCTTTGAATTATAAAATGGTACTTTTAAATTTGGCAAATTGAAAACTGAGCAGCATACAGTTTATTACAACTTACAAGGGGGTATTAACTTTCTCTTTAGTATAGAAAGTTGTTAACTTTTGTTTCATTTCTTTTTTTGTAACTGGGTTTGTGTGGTTATTTCCTTTTCTAGTGTTCGCTTCGTTTTTGGATGTAATATTTGTGATTTCAACTTGTTCTAATATAATGTTCCTGCTATTTGACAGGAAGCATTGCATAAACTAGGATATTACTCGGTTGAGGAAGACATGGATTTTTCCAGCTTCTCAAGCGGGACCGAACGTGCTGTCAAGACTTGGCAAGTAAGTTTCAATTATCATTAGATGTTACTATGTATAATGCATGAAGAGTAAAATTTCAGAATCATCAAGTTGAACAAAAATTTCACAATGCAAAATATATATGTTAGTCAACTTGTAATATCCTGTTTGACAGGCCTCCTTTAGACGCCCCTCAAGATGGCATAGTGACTGCAGAACTTCTTGAACAATTATATACGGTGGCACAAATTGAGGGTCTGGATAACAAAGGGAGTACTGTGACTGCTGCACAAAAGGTATAGCCTTCTAACGACATACCATTAGCCTTTATTAAGTGGAAGCCGTTGATGTTTTACGTTTCAGTACCAATATATCATTCCTCACTTGGAACTGAACATAATGGTTTGGTAAGTCATTACTTGCATTCCTCAAGAGGAGCCAAAAACTCATTTGATGGTTCAATTTGAAGTGAACTAGCCTTCATTTTCTTCAACCAGATTGTAAAGAATTATAGCAAACAGTACTAAGTACCAACCAAGAAGCTCTGTTACTTAATTGAGAAACGGACTTGAAGCTCCGACTCTATTTTCAGTAACTCAGACATCAGGTTTCTTGGTTCCAGTTCATGAGACAATCACTTAACATGCAAATAAATACGATATGATAGTGACGTAATGTGTTGTGGAAACTGGTAACGCACCGTAACTTATTTTGGATACTAATAAATGAAGCTGATTATATTAGTAAACTGATTTTCTTCTCCTGGTTGGCCTTGAGCTAGCAACCTGATCATGTTCGTATAAGCTATAGCGAACCACTACATAGGCTGAAACATCGTAATTCTTCTAATGGTTGCGTGGGTTCTGTTATTTAGGAAGATACAAATGGAGCTGCAGTTACTTCTGCAACAGAAATTTCAGAGGTCCAGCAAACACTTGTGAAAGAAGGTGTTACAAAAGTAGAGGTATTTGAGCATCGTGTTTTTCTCCTTGGAGAGAACCGCTAGGAAGATTCTTCTAGACTTAGCAGGAACCAAAAAAAAGGAGGTGAAAGCAAGACAAAGAATACCACAACAAGGTGTCTTACTTGTCGAGGGAGGGTCGCTTATTGTGCACAGGTACCTCCTATCTGTCTCCCGTCTTAGTCACTATATTCAAGTTTATAAACCATTGCCTTGCTACGCTAAAATTTTGCAGAAGTACTCTAAATCCACCCATACTATGTATTTGTATATTTATTTTGCTTGATCTGATTTTTAAATACAATGTTGAACACCAATGGCTTTGATGATGATATGCATTAGTTTTATATTTGTACTTTTGCATATTTTGTTTCAACTATCCTCAGTCCCCTTGGTAGCTTATCAGTATTTCTTTGTTGCAGAATGTGATGGAACAGGCGAGCCAAACATTGAAGAACAGGTTAGAGGTTTCAAATAGAGATATTAATATTCTCATTTTCGAGCATTATCCATCCAGGATGAAGTTTTAATTATTTTGTTAAATGACAGCAGTTCTTGGATTGGGTGGAAGAGGGAGCAAAATGTCCATATTGTGAAGGTCATGGGTTTACAATTTGCAACGTATGTGAAGAGGCAACAGCAGCTTAGGTATGAAAACATCTTCCCATAAAGACATGTGCAGTTTTATGCTTTAGTACATGTGTTTAATGGTAGTTTGCATTTATAAACAAATGCAGAAAATCATATGTATATCTACTATTTATTATACAAGTCAACGGGGTCTAGCTCAGGGAAAAAGGGCAATGACTTGCAAACCAGAGGTCTCATGTTCGAACCACGACATCATAGTTGTGTGTGTGTGAGAAATCCCCCTCCCCTTTAGACTATTGCTTGTACTAAAAATAAAAATAAAAATAATAATAAAAAAATAAAAAAACAAGTTGATGTTGTACTTGGAAATTAAAGAGAAAAATAAAAAGGGAAGTTGCCAATTGGCAAATTTAATACTTGATCAATAATTCAACAGACCAATTGTTATGAATACACACTATCTCCTCGTGTAATGGAAGGCAAAGCAAGGCAAGGGGTTAACAATTTTTGGCACGGAGTTACTGTGCTCTTTTCCCATCTCTCTGTGATTGTTGGCTGGGGTAACAATTTTTAACTTTATAAGATGAAAACCAAATCCAGCATGAAGAAAGTTAATTTAACCATTACTCGATAGGACGTGTTAATGCAAATAATAGACCGAGAGATTTAACATTTAACTGTTATATATATAGATATTCTCATTTCTTTATATGGTATTCTAGGAATTCTTTAAAAATTATATAAAAAAGAAATTAATCTATTCGAGCATTTTGAGCACTAATATCGCTTGAGGAAATAACTCTAGCCCAATTTTACCCTAAAATAATATTTCAAAATTGTTTATTTAAAGAGTATAGCCGAGTGGCTATACTCTTCAAATATAGGCTATACTCTTCAAATATATTCGCATATTTTAAAAGTGTAGCCGCATGACTATACCCTCTTTTAAACTATTCGAATATATTTTAAGAGTATAGCCTATACTCTTTACATATATTCCTCACAAACACGAAGCTTGCACTCGCAAAGGAATGTGGCACGTGAGTGAAATGAAGGGACAGATAAACGAACACGAAGCTTGCACTCGCAGTCACAGCCATTTCGCTTCTCTATAAGTGCTTCCAAGCTTCAAAGACTCGGTCTTGAGCCTCTCTCTCAACTCAAGCTTCGATATATATATATATATATATATATATATTTTTTGGGTTTCGGTTGCTGCGTTGATTCCATTGGATTGGGCTTTCTCAATGTCTGCCAAGGCAGAGCCTTATGTCCTTCGAGTCCAAGCGCCCACCTAGCGGGCCCACCTAGGCCGATTTTTCGAACACTGCAATTGACTAAAAGTCTGAAACCCGAAATTGAAAAAATGTAGCTGCAAATTTGAGCTTGAGATTGGGAAGCCGATGCAGTGAAGCACAAGTTAGGTTCATAGAAGAAGAGATCATGAGACTCTTAATTCATCTAATTCCATTTCTCTCCCTGTTTCCCGCCTTATTCTCTTCTCTCTTGGCTCTCTCCCAAACGACATGTTCACCTCACCACACCAACGACAATGATGACAATTCCTCCCTCTACCAACTCCGCCTTATTCTCTTCTCTCTTCGCATTGACGACATGGCACAGAAGAAAAAAATACAAAATTTTCTAACTTGGTGTCTGTCTTCAGTGGAAGGAAAATGATGAAGCTATCCTATCATGGAGTTTCTATGGTCTTGCTAATAACAAGGTTCGGTTTTTAGGCCCCAATCTCAAATTCTGACTATTTATTTATGGCTTGGTTAGGCAATAGATTGATTGGTTTGGTTCTTCTTCTTTGAAGCTTGATAAATCTTTATGCATTCAATATTCATCCATTGATGGTTCTTCTTGGTTGGACTGCTTTTCATTCTTTGTATATTGCATTTCTGTTATAGATTTTGACAGTTGATCATGCCCTCGTGTTTGCAGAGAGAAAAATAATTATAATAAGAGTTGTCTCCTCCTCCTCTTGCATAGGAACACAAAACCAACCCACCAAAGAACAGAAAAAAAAATTGAAATATTTCACCACCTCAAGTGAAAAATCTAATTCATTTAAGCTTTTATACTAGTTCTTTTGTCAGCATCTATGTTTCTGTAGTGTGAACTCCACCTCAACTCGAAAAAAAAATAAAAATTAGAGGGTGCATTTCCTAACGCATGGGTTGGGAATCTCTTAATTATATTTAACTTTTCAAACTGACTTCAAAAGCACTGGATTAACACACCAACATGAAATATCGTTTATCGAGCCTTCATTAGTATAAAGGGACTGTGACTTCATTAGCTGAAAATGCTTTAGAAGAAGGATTGACTTCCAATTCATTGAGATCCCTTTCACTATAAAACCAGGTTTTTGAGGTTGAGGCAATGACCCTTCACCACTCAACATTACAACTGCAACTGGCATGCTCGGCCTATCTGTCGGGTTACGCTGCACACCTAAAAGACCTACATGATGAAGATAGAGGAGCCCCCGAGCAATTCCATTAATAATGTCAAATCTCTTGGGCAAATCTAGCATCATGCTTTTTCTTGCAATTTCTAGTCTTCTGATTTTTATCTTTCCACTTGTAGGATGAAAGTGAAGTTTTCTTCAGGATCAAAAGAAGAACAAATCCACAGAAACTGGTTGATGCTTTGTGTACCACAGTTCCCTGGATCCTGAATCATTAATAATTTTGTTTGAGAACGACCACATTCACAAGCAAAAGACTGTTGAGGAGGTAAGACTTCATCAAAACCATTGTGTATTATGTTACTTATAAAAATAATTTTATTGTTGCATAATTGATTTGTTACCTTATTATAGATGATGCCCCTAAACTTATATATTTCTGTTTCTCATGATCAACTCCTTGTTACTTCATGTGTGCAACATCAAATGGAAGACTTCTTTCTGCTCTCGGATGGAGGTTCACCAATATTTGAAGGTTATATAGAGAGAGGGAAAGGAGATGGTGGTTGAAGGTATGGAAAACTTTATGCTACGAATATGTGATTGGCTAAATTAAGGGTTCTATACATTGCAGACTAAACTACTTCAAAAAAGATTGTCATGATCTAATTTAGAGTTGACTTATTCTCTTTCCTATGCAAGTATGAGTTTATGACCTTGGTATATCATTACCATTCCATTCAACAATAGCATATGGTTAATACACAACATGCAGGACATGCATATGTGGCCATATTTATAGTGTTCGATAATTGGTAATTAAGAGCTTTATGTGTGCAAAATCCATGAATAATCATTAGTTAATTGAGGTTCTAGTTTTTAATGGTTACCTTTTAATCGGGTCTTCAACAAAGGAGTTTAATCGGCATTTCCTTAATGGGTGGAATAAATTCCCTTCACTAGCATCCGCGCTGTTTTATGCCATCCTCACTATTCAGGACGTCTTACTGCTTCACATGTTAAGTATTGCAATAATGCATGATTAGTACTTCTCGCTCTCTTTCTCTCTCTTCTCGCTCTCTTTCTTAGCTGAAACCGACCTGCAACGAACCATTTGCTTGGTCATGAACTGACTATGATCGATAGATGAGAGTGGCCGGTCGATGTTGGTCCCATAATTTCCTTCATCGACTTGATCGGTTTCAGTTTGGTAGGTAGTTCCAACCACTTGGTCCGGTTAATCAAACTGCGCTTAGCACTAATCAGCCTCCGAAACCAATGCACTGCATTGAAATGTGCAAAGTCCTTTTGAATCTACAAAGCATGCATTGCATTGGAATGCGAGAAGTCCTTTTGAACATCCAGAGCATGCACTACATTGGAATGCCGAAAGTCCTTGTTGAATGAACAATTTTCCAGCGCTCCATCAATTAATTCTCTTGTTGGTTCTTATTATAAATGATTACCATATGCATTCAGCCTTGCATTCTTCAACTTAAGGTGATTGTTTCCCCAAGTTTCTGTTTATTATTTAGTAATCTTTTTGTCTCAGTGCTCGATCTTTTTTTTTTTTTTTTTATTTCCTTGTCATACTCTTGCAGATGGACGACGGAAGATGGCAGGACTTATACAAACACATTGCAAACACACGAACCTATAGCTGATTGGCAAGTGGAAAAATTTGGAGGTGTTATCATTGGGTTCGTGCTTAAATTTGGTGAAAATGTTGGCGAGTAGAGTATATCCTATTCTATTTGGGTTTTATTTTTTCCTTTTGTATAGATATTATGTAATTAGGATACCACTTGTTTTCCTTGTCTAACCCTACTAGGGTTTGTAACCTTATTATAAATACCTCCTTTTGGAGAATGAAATATATCTGAAAATATTCTACCATATTGTTTGACTTGGTATCAGAGCCGACTTTCTGGTAACCTGTGTATTGTGCCCACCCGTGTTCTACTCTGTGCCCTAATTCCTTTTTAGGGTTCTTGTGCTTGTGTTCTACTCTGTGCCCTAATTCTTTTTTAGGGTTCTTGTGCTTGTGTTCTACTCTGTGCCCTAATTTTCTTTTAGGGTTCTTGTGTCCGTACCTGTGCCGTGTTTATCGTATCTGCTTCGTGTTGTGTTTGTTTCCGCTGCTATCATGGGTGATGATTCCATAGTTGTGACTGGTGCTAGTGCGTCTACACCGAAGGAGGCACGTCCCTCGCGTGATTATTCTACCCCGCTTACATCTGACAAATTGGATGGCTCCAATTATGCCTCTTGGTCTCGTGGTGCGCGTATTACGATTACTAGTCGTCGTATGGCAAGTTGGATCAATGGGAAGAAGCCTGCTCCGTCTCAGGATTCCGCTACCTATGATGAATGGGAAGAAGATAATTGTCTGGTGCAGTCATGGCTTCTCAATTCCATGACTAAACCGGTTCGTGCCTTGTTCGAACATGGTGATACTGCCTATGATATATGGGAGGCTGCTCGGAAGACCTATACTGTGACTCAGAATAGTTCTCGTTTGTTTCAACTCCGACGGCAATCCATACTTATAGGTCAGAATGGTGAATCTGTGAAAGTGTTCTATGAAAAACTTCATGCTATCTGGCAGGAGATTGATTGTCTGCGTCCGAATGAGTTTAGTTGTTCTGCTGATGGGGCTCGTCGTCTGAAAGAAATTGAAGCCGATCGAGTTTATGATTTTCTTGGTGGGCTAGATCCACCGTATGATGGTGTTCGTAGCCGTATTCTTGCTCTTAGTCCTGTTCCACCCCCACTCGAAGCCTATGCCATGGTCATGGAAGAAGATACCCGTCAGTCCTCTATGCTTGGAGGAGGATCGCTGGCACTTAAAGTGGATCCAGCACGTCACCGACCGGTCGCCCCGCAAGTAGCGACCGGTCGCCCTGCGTCGAAAAAGTTGGGGTCTTCTGCTGGGTTTCGTCCTTCTGCCCCCACCTCTAGCTCTTTTGAAGGTCCACCTAAGTGCCGCCATTGTAATGGGGATCATTACTCTGAGAAGTGTTTTAAGGAGCATGGTTACCCTGATTGGTTTGCCGACTACAAAGCTCGTATGTATGGTCCCAAGGCCACTTACACTGTGACTCCTGATGAGGTCCGTCCTCCGACTCCATCTGCAAATCTGTGTGCTTCTGATACTATGCCAGGTATGGGTTCTACTACTTGGATAATTGACACTGGTGCTTCTGATCATATGACTTATAATGATAAAATGTTTGATGAGTTGTCGCATAACCCTCATGACCCATATATTACTAGTGCTAATGGTTTACCTTCCCCTGTTATTGGTGAAGGTACCATCCATCTTACTCCTTCTTTACCCCTATCTCATACACTCTTGGTTCCCAATATTCATTGCAATTTGTTATCTGTTGGGCGTTTACTTGATACACTTAACGCTTCTGCTACATTCTATTCTACCCATTGTTTTTTCCAGGATCTTAGAACTCACGAGAAGATTGGGCATGGTAAACGGATAGGGGGGTTATATTACTTACAGTTGCCGGCTGCAGCAGTTCGTGATTGTGTCGCTAATAAAACTCTGAGTGGCAGTGTCAAGGAGAAGCAACAACTTTGGTTATGGCATCGTCGCTTAGGACATCCGTCGTTTGGTTATCTTAGACATTTGTTTCCTTCGTTATTTAGTTCGTGTGATGAGTCTAGTTTCAATTGTGAGACTTGTGTAATGGCCAAGAGCCACCGTACTGTTTTTCCCTTAAGTAATAATAAAGCTGCTTTGCCTTTTGAGTTAGTACATTCTGATGTCTGGGGTCCTGCTCGTGTGACTTCTCAAGGTTTCCGTTGGTTTGTGACGTTTATTGATGACTGCACTCGTTTAACATGGGTGTATTTGATGAAGAATAAAAATGATGTTGCCTCTATTCTTCCTGACTTTTGTGCCATGGTGTCTACTCAGTTCCATGCTCATGTTAAAGTATTTCGCACTGATAATGGCGGTGAATATGTGAATCATACCTTAGCCCAATTCTTTCGTGCGCAAGGTATCATTCACCAAACTACCACTCCATTCACACCTCAACAGAATGGTGTGTCTGAAAGGAAGAATCGCCAGTTACTTGAAGTTGCTCGCTCTCTGATGTTGGATACGTCTGTTCCCCATCATCTTTGGGGACATGGTGTCTTGGCCGCTGCCTACTTGATTAACCGTACTCCTAGTCGGGTTCTTGATTTCAAGACTCCACTTGATGTGTTATGTGCTCTTACTCCTCCGGTTTCGGTCTCTAAGTTACCTCCGAAGGTGTTTGGGTGTGTTGCGTATGTTCATGTTTACTCTCATCAAAGGAGTAAACTTGATCCTTGTGCTCTCCGCTGTGTCTTCATTGGCTATTCTACTACTCAGAAAGGTTATAGGTGTTATCACCCGCCTACTCAGAAGGTACATATCACTTTGGATGTCACATTTCATGAAGAAGTACCCTATTATGTTTCTCCCTCCTCTTCAATTCAGGGGGAGAGGGGGAGTGAATTGAAGAGAGTGGAAAATATGGAAAATATTGAAGTTTTAAGCGAACAGCACGCCAACGACCGGTCGCACATAGGGAGCGACCGATCGCTCGAGTCGAGCTGGGACTACAGTACCGATACGAGCGAAACGACCGGTCGCAATGAGGAAACGACCGGTCGCGAGCCAAGCTGCCCAGGAAACGACCGGTCGCACGTAGGAAGCGACCGGTCGCCCGCGTCGACGAGCGACAACAGTACCGATACGAGCGAAGCGACCGGTCGCCAAGAAAGCCACGACCGGTCGCCAGACAAAAATGTTGACGTTTTTGAGCCTCTCTCAGAAGGAAATAACAGTGATGTTGGCGACTCCCATACAGATGAAATTGATAATATACCCACCTCTGCCCTGCCATTGCCTCAATCAAGTCGTGATAATGAGGTACTTTCTAGTGATATGCCTACCTATTCTTTGCCCCCACGTACTACCCGTGGAAAACCTAAAATACAATATTCTCCTGATATACATGCCAAGTCTAAATATCCCATTAACCATTATATGTCAACTCATCGTTTATCTAAGTCATATGCATCATATTTGTGTCAATTATCTAGTGTATGTGTGCCAACTAAGTTGCAGGATGCTCTATCTGATCAAAACTGGGTAGATGCAATGCATGTTGAGATGGAAGCCTTGAACAAGAATGCCACTTGGGAGTTAGTTCCTTTACCAAAAGGAAAAAAAACAGTTGGATGCAGATGGGTGTTTACTTTAAAGCACAAGGCTGATGGTTCCATTGACCGTTACAAGGCAAGATTGGTAGCAAAAGGGTATACTCAGACATATGGAGTGGATTACACAGAGACCTTTGCTCCAGTAGCTAAGCTCAACACTGTACGCGTGCTCTTATCCTTAGCTGCTAACCGTGACTGGCCGCTGCTACAATTTGATGTCAAAAATGCATTCCTCCATGGTGATCTCAAAGAAGAAATATATATGGATCCTCCGCCGGGTATCCCTGTGACCTCTAAGGAGGGTGTGGTGTGTAAGCTACGGAAATCCTTGTATGGATTAAAGCAATCTCCAAGAGCGTGGTTTGGAAGGTTTGCTGCATCTATGAAGAAGTTTGGGTATGTGCAAAGTAACTCTGATCATACTTTGTTTCTGAAGCGTCATAAAGGTAAATTGACGGCTTTAATTATTTATGTTGATGATATGATTGTGACTGGTGATGATCATGTAGAGATACAGAGTCTTCAGAAGTATCTGGCTTCTGAGTTTGAGATGAAATCATTGGGTGATTTAAAGTATTTTCTTGGGATTGAAGTTGCCAGATCTAAACATGGTATTTTTCTATCCCAAAGAAAGTATGTTTTGGATTTACTTGCAGAAACTGGAATGTTGGATTGTAAACCGATTGATACCCCTAGTGAGCAGAATCATAAGTTGGGGATATACCCCGATCAAGTTCCGACTGATAAAGAACGTTATCAACGACTTGTGGGGAAGTTGATTTATTTGGCTCATACTCGTCCAGATATTGCTTATGCTGTAAATATAGTAAGTCAGTTTATGCACTCTCCTAGTGTAGATCATATGGGGGCTGTGACTCGTATTTTAAGATATCTGAAAGTAACTCCTGGCAAGGGGTTAATTTTCTCCAAGTATGGCCATACAAATGTGGAAGGGTATACAGATGCTGATTGGGCAGGTTCAGCTACAGATAGGCGTTCGACATCTGGGTATTTTATGTTTGTGGGTGGCAATCTTGTTACATGGAGGAGCAAGAAACAAAAGGTGGTATCTAGATCCAGTGCTGAGGCTGAATATCGGGGAATGGCCCATGGTGTATCTGAGTTACTATGGTTGAGGAGATTGTTGAAAGACCTTGGTTCTGGGCCTAATAAACCCATGGATTTATATTGTGACAATACGGCTGCGATTGCAATTGCTCATAATCCTGTACAACATGACCGTACAAAGCATGTGGAGGTTGATCGAAATTTCATTAAAGAAAAGTTGGATGCGGAGATTGTGTCCTTCCCTTTTATCCGTTCAGAGTATCAGTTAGCTGATGTTCTTACGAAAGCTGTTTCTACAAGTATCTTTCTCAACTCGCTTGACAAGTTGGGCATGCGTGACGTCTTTGCTCCAACTTGAGGGGGAGTGTTGGCGAGTAGAGTATATCCTATTCTATTTGGGTTTTATTTTTTCCTTTTGTATAGATATTATGTAATTAGGATACCACTTGTTTTCCTTGTCTAACCCTACTAGGGTTTGTAACCTTATTATAAATACCTCCTTTTGGAGAATGAAATATATCTGAAAATATTCTACCATATTGTTTGACTGAAAATACTTGCAATTATACAAACACATTGCAAGAATTTTTATGGTTTAGATTTGTCCAAAGGCTCTGTTCATGGACGTGGGGCATTGTCAATTGTGAAGTTGAGGCCTAATATCAAGTACTTAAATTTGAAGGGTGCAAAAGTTAATCGGGATGGTCTTGTCACGTTGCTGCACTGATGCAAAGATCTGTTGATGTTGGGTGCCAGAGATTGGTCTGGTTTCAATGACAACGACGATGAAATGTCAAAGCACATGCGTCTCATATTAGTAAATTTATGTGCAAGGGTTTTGAATTTTCTGAATTTCTTCATGGTATGGACAATTTTGTTCTTCCTGTTGATGGATACTCATTTCATTTGCATGTAGAGGAGATGCAGGATGAAATGCTCAATGATTTGCGCGATGCGTTCAATGATTTGGGCGACGAGGAATGAAGAACTATTTGATTGTACAAAGTGATATCTCATCTTTTTTTTATATTTGCAACACAATTGAGCAATTATGTGTGTTGAGTGTGGTGTGGTGTTCATCTTGTGTTTTTGGACATTGTTACTCTAATGAGGGATTGTTATAAGTTCTTGTCTTGATTTCATTATAAGATGTTTGCTTAATTTGGAAAATGGCCTAAATTTCATTATAAGTTCCTGTCTTGTTCTAAATTCCTTCGCTACATTTTCTGTAATATCACATGTGCTCGCGATTGTTCTTCAGCCTTGCCTCCGCCTCAATTTCTATCCTAACTTTCCCTTCCCACGAAAGGTTTTCCTAGCTAAATTTCTTTGAGGTTTAGGAAAAATTTCTTGGTGAAAAAAGAATGTTGGTTGCACTAGCTTAACAACAGGCACAACCAGTAGACAAATGAAATAATATGTTATATGTGAGGCCCAGTTTGGGATTGTTGTCACTTTTAAAAAAGGTTGCTTTTTGTTGTTATTTGAAAATAATTATATGTAAAGTAAAGCAGCTCCATGTTTGGTAAATAATATTTTTAAAGTGCTGTTAGTACAAAAAGTAGTGTCAAAACCGTTTGGTAAATTTTAATGTAAAATTGTTGTAACTGTGAATAATGACTAAAATAGACATGATGTTGAAAGTGTTATGTACTAATCCTATGGTGGTAGTGGTGGTGATGAAGTAGAGGTGGTGGTGGTGGTGGTGATGAAGGTGGAGTTGGTGGTTGTTGTAGTGGTGGTGGTGGGGATGGCGGTTATGGAGGTGTTGGTGGTGGTAGCAGTGGCAACGTGGTGTTGGTGGTGGTGTTGGTTGTGGAGATGGCGGTGGATGTGGAGGTTTTGGAAGAGGTGGTGGTTGTGTTGGCAGTGGTGGTGGTGGTGGTGGTGGAGGTGGAGGGAGGTGGTGATGAAGGTGGATTTGGTGGTTGTGGTAATGGTGGTGGTGGGGATGGCGGTTGTGGAGGTGGTGGTGGTGGTGTTGGTTGTAGAGCTGGTGGTGGATGTGGAGGTTTTGGAGAGGTGGTGGTTGTGGTGGCAGTGGTGGTGGTGGAGGTGGAGGTGGAGGAGGTGGTGGTGGAGGTGGTGGAGGAGATGGTGGTTGTGGTGGGGGTGGTGGTGGTAGTGGTGGCGGTGGCGGTGGTTGTGGAGGTAGTGAATGTGGTGGTGCAAGTGGTAGAGTTGGATGTGGAACTGGAGGTGGTGTCATTTTTTGAAATGAATGGTGGTATTTTGGGAATTTAAAAATTTATTAAAGGTTCATCTCTGCTTCTTTTGGAAGCAGCTTTGAAAAGCAACCCATAATCTGCTTTTAAAAACTGCTGTCAAAAGGCCACTGCTTTTAAAATAATTGAGATATTTTATTTTTACTAAACACCGTAAATTGCTTAACTTTAAAGTGAAGTAGGTTTTTGACGAAAAAAAACAATCCCAAACGGGGCCTAAGAATGAGACGCTGATTCTCATATAACACATGTTGTTTGAACTCTCATTCAGAATAGTTCGTAAATCAATGTCATATGATTTATGTTACCTTCAATTTTTTTCAAAACAGAGTTGCAAACTTCTCTTCGTTGTCTCGTTAGACTGTTTTGTATCCAATTTTTCATCTGCATAGAATACATGGCAGACTGATGTATCTCATAGCAAAAGAGAATGGTTGTCAAGTGCAATGAGAAAAAAGTTTGTAATTTGGTTTAGTTCATAATTATGATGGATACATTTTAAAAAGTAAATTCCCATACAAGCAATTTTATACCATGAAATTCAACATTCTTTGATCCACAAAATGTTGGCGAATCCTTATTTTGTTGTTGTTGTCTTTATGGGTTTAACCCGTATTATTTGTTACAAATAAAATACATTTTTTTATTCTTGCCCAATGGGCTAATAATTGGAAATCATTAGAATGTGAGGTATTAGAAAGAATTTAAATTTTCATTCCCCAATATCGCTTGTATAAATAAAATAATTGAAGAAATAACTCTAGCTCAATGGGCTAAAGTGGTATTTTAGTCGTAGACCATAAAACGATAGGACAAAAATGTGTATTTAAAGTGTAAATACATTCGAATATTTTAAAAGTATAGCCGAACGGCTAGACTATTTAAATATTAATATATTCGAATATTTTAGGGGTATAGCGGCAATACCCTATCAATATTATCACGAAGCCTACAGTCGCGGACGCAGCCATTTCGCTTCTCTATCAAACTCAAAGCTTCGATTGGTTTTCTTCGATTTCTGCTGCTTCGTCGTCCGGATTCGGCACCAAAAAAGGTCCCAACCCGCCTAGGAGGCCCGCCCAGCCGCCTAGCCGCCTAGCGCCCACCTAGCGCCCGCCTAGCCCCACATCGCCGGCTCGTTGCAGATTTTGACGGAGAAAATTCTGATAGCGGAGACAGGGTTGAGTTCCAGTGCCATAGAATTGGACCATATTCAGGAGGAGATTGAGGAGGTGTCTGCCGTTCCGGAAGTGAAGGAGAAGAAGAAGAGCAGAAATGCTTTGAGGAAGGGGTCGGAAGGTGAAGAGGTCCGAGCTATGCAGGTCTGCTTGCTTTTGAAAGGCGAGTTTTGATTTTTCGGAGTCTATCATTCATTTCTTGTGTTTTGTTTGATGGTGTACATCATGCTCATCTACCAGTTCATTTATATATTAAATTGACTCGTTTGAGGGAAAGTTAATTCCCAAACAATTCTTCAGAAAGCATCTGGAGCACGAAAAATTCTGTACAAGAAATGCAGAAAGTGGGAAAGTTGGATACCAAAATGAACGGACAAAGCATCCAGCCTGTCTCCAGCAGTTCTCAAATAACAAAAATGACTGCAGGTCAAGATCACACTAAGGTGTCAAGAAAAGTGTTTTGTTGCTCCTTTTACTTGATTTTTTGTTGTTGTAATTGAGTTTTCGTTTCTTCTTAGTAACAGGTGAATAAGTAAGATAGACTTGTTTATGAACCTTATTAATTGCTTTTGTCTTTATAGCTTCTTATCAAACTTATATGTTGTGTACTCCTACCATGTTATCTGGACTCAATGGCTTTATCTTCTTATTTGCTTTAAACTTTTATTTATTTCTTTTGCATCTGTGTCTTTTAGTCTCTTGAACTAGTCTATATTATGATAATTTTGTAGAGAAATAACACAACTAGGAAGCAAGAGGTGAAGGCATCGGTACAAGAGCTTGCTTCTCGAGCTGCTTCCCGAGTCAAGGCTGTAGCTGCGGAAAAGATGACACCACCAAATTCAGCATATCAATTTGAGGTTTCTTGGCGAGGATTCTCTGGAGATAATGCTCGACAGACTAGCCTGTTGAAGGTCTGCAAAAGTATTCATGTGGTTTACTGTAAAAAATATAGTCTCCCAAAATGCAAGATTCATATGTTCGTTGTCATCCCAAAGTAGGTGACCATGAATGTGTTCTTTTTGCATGGTGGTCATCCGTGCGGTTGACCACTGCAAAGATTCTATTAGTCTCGTCTATTGTCCTCTTTGGATGGTTGCAAGAAGTATACCAGTAATGGCATTGTCAGTCTGCCCATCTGGCTTCTGCATGCTAGGGGCCATCCAAGAAGTTCCCCGTTTGTTGTGTCCCTTTTGAACAATTTCAAATGTCGATAAAGGATTGTGATTGCAGTTGGTATTTGTTTAGGAAATCATCACTCATTCCGACTTTCCATTTATGCTGTTACTTTGTTTCATGTTATTTTTTGTGTTATTTCTATATAGGCTATATCTCCAAGTGCATTGCCGCAGATATTCAAAAATGCTTTGACTGTTCCCATACTTCTTGACATTATCAAGTGAAGTGTGTGGCAACCTTTTTCGTGTAAGTAATGTTTATGTCTGATATGTATGTTTTCTTGTTGAGCTTGATAAAATGCTTACGGCCCCACCTTTGATTTATTTCTTTGGCAGTGAAGAAATGGATTTGGCCGTCAATTATCTGGAGAACATAACTAGGGTTCCAAGATTTGACACACTCATCATGTTTCTTTCATCCTCAGACAACGCTAGTATGCATGCTTCTGTTTTAAATTCCTTGAGATTTTCAAAAGCTTACAGTTGAATTCCAAGATTTCAAATGTTTTTTTAAGTAGAGTATAACTGTATCAATGTGGTATATCAGTCTCAGCGACTGGTAATGCTTGCACTGTGTCTTGATTGAATCGTTCCATATTTTCTGATTTGTTAGTCATCCTGCCCATTTTTATAGGGTTTATGATTCATATTTTCCATTAGTTTCGTATCCTATACTAACCCAATAACCTTGCAAACAGATCTTGTTAAGATATGGGATGAAGTGTTTGACAATGAGGCAACTCCGATTGAGTATGCCGAGAAGCTTGATAACCTGCATACAAAGTACAGCCCCAAGCGATGACAAAGCTCAACAAGGTTCTACTTTACCCTCCTCCACCTCTTGTACTGTAAATTCAAGTTGTAAAATTTTGAAATGCTCCAACGACCCCTTTGAATCTCAAATTATATTGTGGACAACTTTTCTATCCATTTATCGAGATGTTAAAAGTACATTGCAACTTTTACTTCACTCATGTTGGACTTGAATACTTTGAACTCGGAACTGTTGGTAAGAATGTGCTTGTGAGAGTCCATGTTTTGGTCGGGTGGACATAGCGTACTCCTGTTCAGTCATATTCATTGAGGTCCAGAGGTTAATGGTGGCGATAACCTGTTTCTTCATGCCCTACCTATCATTCACTACCTTATTTTTCAGACAACATATGTATATCTTTGCATACTGAGTTGTTTCGAGTCACAATCAATCAATGTTATGTGGGGGTCTTCCAGATTTTGCACTATGCTTTTCACATGGAGATCATGTGTCATTTACAATCACTTGACTCTTTCATGTTAACCCCACTATATTATGCATCAAAAATAAAAACCCTACTTTATAATACAGGATACATGCAAGTAGATGCTTTGTAATCTTACAGATCAGAGATCATTTTCTGTGAACTCACCCAAATAATGCAAAAACAGAACCAGAACACTGATTGGCTAGGCATATATTATGTGCTGCACGTGAAAGATTTCTCTTCGAAGCAAAAATGGTTGGAGATTGGAGGTTGAACAGAGTTTGTATGGCCAAGTAACTAGCAAAAAGTAAAGACTTCTCTTCCGGGATGGATGAGCAACTCGCTAAGGAGGCAATAAAAGCAGGTAGACCATTGATCTTGCGTTAATAGTCATGTATATGTTTTGTGATGTACATTTTACAGTGCAGATGGTCTTCAGATAATTTTCTGTTTCTTATAAAGGCCTGTCTAGTTGCATTAATACCAAGAATTTCCTCACACTTAAACGTACAGCCGCGCGGCTATACTATTTATTAAAACAAATTTTAAAAATCCCGAGTCTAGCCGCCCGGCTCTACTCTTTAAATAGATTAGCCACACGGCTATAATATTTATTATTTTTTATTAAAAAAAAGCCCGCCAAGCGCCTAGGCGGTAGGCGGCCCATTTTTTATTTTTTTAACTCGAATAGCCGCACGGCTATACTATTTACGAAGAAAATTCACCACAGTACAGCCGCACGGCTATGATCTTTAAATACAATATATTTAAACTGTATAGCTGTGCGGCCATACTATTTATTAAAAAAATAAGAAAAATAGATCCTAGTATATTGAAAAGAGAGTTGGGGCTCCAAGTGTCAACATATCCAAAGCAGATATTGAAAAGAGAAAATTTTCACAGTAAATCAATCTGAGAGTTCAATTTCTTCTTCTTCTTTTTTGTGTAGGAATATTTGCCTTTGATCTACCTCGTTCTCTTGAGTGATACGAAATTATGTTACTGCACTAATGATTTGTTATAGAGAATTGCACACTGAGTTGGAGTGGTCTTGGTAATTGCTTCACTTTCCAAACAACACTTTACATGAAAAACACCCATAACACTTTGTTTGACATTGTTGTTCTCGTTGGCAAAGAGATTGCAAAATCACCATGTTGCATTTTTCTTACAACAAGTAAGAGACAATCTCAGCATCCCAATTTCTTTCATAGTTAGTAAAATACATAACGGGAAATTATGAACAAAATACGTACGTGTTTTATTTAGCAAAACTTTGGCAAGTTACAACTGAAAAGTTCGGCCACTATATAATATTTTAATATATATTATTTTTATTCAATAATATGTGAAAATTATGTGTATAAAACGTGAATTTTGTGTGTATCATTGAAAATTTTGTAAAAACCACGTGTATTAAAAATGAAAAATACGTACGTATGCGTGCAATAAGTGTATTGTATGTTTGCTTTTTACAAAACGTGTATTGTACCAAGTCTTTAAAACATGTATGGAAAATGGAAGTATTATTGAAAATACATACGTGCGTGTATAATACAAGTATTAAATGGGAAAATGCTAAATTCTTTATATGGGTAAAACTGTGGAAAAGTAAAATATCAAAAGGGGACAATGGAGACTCGGGTAATGAAGTACTAGTAATGGATAATGCTATAAACTACTCTTATCGATAAAAGAAAATCAGAGAAATTTTTTTAAAAAAAAAGGACCCAGTATAGCATTAATAAAAAAAAATTAAAATAAAAAAGTCCCGACTGTAGCCGGCCGGCTATACTGTTTATTGAAAAAATAAAAATAAAAATCCTGGTATAGCAGGCTATACTCTCTGAATATTATTTTTAAAAAAAGTGTGTTGGCTATGGATATGAATTGCTGAATTAAGTTACATAGTGTTGGCTAAGGTTGTTATCAGATCTTTGGGAAAGGGGCCTATCACTTTACTATCTTGATAGGTACTAGTTCTTTGATGGTTATCGTTTCCATATGAATTTGTTAGGTACTGATATAATTAAATTTTTGAAAAACAATAATACTTGATGTAGAAAAAATTAAAAAGTGTGTCACTTTAGCCTTAGACATGTCATTGGAATAAAAGTAAAAATTAAGGTTTTTATTTTATTTTATTATCTATGGAAGATTATGGATGAAGTTAAACTAGGTTTTGAGCTAGTGAAGCATAACCAAGTATATTTATGAGTGAATGTATAATTCTAACTGACACTTTTTTTAAGTGCTTTTCACTCTCATGTATTGAGTGAAAAGTTGAATAAAATTCTTCTAACCACATACTTGATGAATGCAGATTGGCCAAGATCCGAAACCTATCATGCGAGACACCTATAACATGTTTAAAGGTGGGGGTGATCCAGAAAAGGTGTTGACTAAGAAATTTTTTATTTGACGAAAACCATTTCTTAGTTGAGCTAGCTAGTTGTGTAGTTCATAATTAAGGTTAGAATTTAGAAAGGCATCTCATGTATGTGCGTCTCCCAATGTATTCTCATGTGGTGGTGTTGGTTGTGGAGATGGTGGTGGATGTGGAGGGTTTGGAGGAGGTAGTGGTGGTGGAGGAGGAGGAGGAGGAGGAGGAGGAGGAGGAGGAGGAGGAGGAGGTGGTGGTGGTGGTGATGGTGGTGGCAGCGGCAATGGCTGTGGTTGCGGAGGTAGTGAATGTGGTGGTGCAAGTGGTGGAGTTTGATGCAGAAGTGAAGGTGGTGTCATTTTTAAAAATTAATATATTCGAATATTTTAAGAGTATAGCCGGTCGGCTATACGCTTTAAATATTAACACGAAGCTTGCACTCGCACTCGCAGTCACAGGCCATTTCGCTTCTCTATCAAACCCAAAGCTTCGATTGGTTTTCTTCGGTTTCGGCCGCTTCATCCTCCTATTTCGGCATCGAAAACAGACCCAACCTGCCCAGCCGCCTAGCTCC
Organism: Prunus kanzakura; assembly: GCA_020521455.1. Classification (NCBI taxonomy): domain Eukaryota; kingdom Viridiplantae; phylum Streptophyta; class Magnoliopsida; order Rosales; family Rosaceae; genus Prunus; species Prunus kanzakura. Next base: position 1,292,052 of record BPUM01000013.1, read on the forward strand.
CGCCTAGCCCCCGCCTAGAGCCCGCCTAGCACCCGCCTAGCTGCCTAGCCCCTGCCTAGCGCCCGCCTAGCACCCGCCTAGCCGCCTAGCGCCCGCCTAGCTGCGTAGCACCTGCCTAGCCCCCGTCTAGCCGCCTAGCGCCCGCCTAGCCCCACATCGCCGGCTTGTTGCTGATTTTGACGGAGAAAATTCTAATGACGGAGACAGGGTCGAGTTCCAGAGCCATAGAATTGGACCATATTCAGGAGGAGATTGAGGAGGTGTCTGCCGTTCCAAAAGTGAAGGAGAAGAAGAAGAGCAGAAACGCTTTGAGGAAGAGGTCGGAAGGTGAAGATGCAAGTCTGCTTGCTTTTGAAAGGCGAGTTTTGATTTTTCGGAGTCTATCATTCATTTCTTGTGTTTTGTTTATGATTTAGGGTTGTCTTTGAATTATAAAATGGTACTTTTAAATTTGGCAAATTGAAAACTGGGCAGCATACAGTTTATTACAACTTACAAGGGGGTATTAACTTTCTCTTTAGCATAGAAAGTTGTTAACTTTTGTTTAATTTCTTTTTCTGTAACCGGGTTTGTGTGGTTATTTCCTTTTCTAGTGTTCGCTTCGTTTTTGGATGTAATATTTGTGATTTCGACTTGTTCTAATATAATGTTCCTGTTATTTGACAGGAAGCATTGCAGAAACTAGGATTTTACTCGGTTGAGGAAGACATGGAGTTTTCCAGCTTCTCAAGCGGGACCGAACGTGCTGTCAAGACTTGGCAAGTAAGTTTCAATTATCATTGGATGTTACTATGTATAATGCATGAAGGGTAAAATTTCAGAATCATCAAGTTGAACAAAAATTTCACAACGCAAAATATATATGTTAGTCAACTTGTAATATCTTGTTTGACAGGCCTCCTAAGACGCCCCTCAAGATGGCGTAGTGACTGCAGAACTTCTTGAACAATTATATACGGTGGCACAAATTGAGGGTCTGGATAACAAAGGGAGTACTCTGACTGCTACACAAAAGGTATAGCCTTCTAACGACATACCATTAGCCTTTATTAAGTGGAAACCGTTGATGTTTTACGTTTCAGTACCAATATATCATTCCTCACTTTGAATTGAACATAATGGTTTGGTAAGTCATTACTTGCATTCCTCAAGAGGAGCCAAAAACTCATTTGATGGTTCAATTTGAAGTGAACTAGCCTTCATTTTCTTCAACCAGATTGTAAAGAATTGTAGCAAACAGTACTAAGTACCAACCAAGAAGCTCAGTTACTTAATTAAGAAACGGACCTGAAGCTCCGACTCTATTTTCAGTAACTCAGACATCAGGTTTCTTGGTTCCAGTTCATGAGACAATCACTTAACATGCAAATAAATAAGATATGACAGTGACGTAATGTGCTGTGGTAACTGGTAACACACAGTAACTTATTTTGGATACTAATAAATGAAGCTGATTATATTGGTAAACTGATTTTCTTCTCCTGGTTGGCCTTGAGCTAGCAACTTGATCATGTCCGTATAAGCTATAACAAACCACTACATAGGCTGAAACGTTGTAATTCTTCTAATGGTTGCGTGGGTTCTGTTGTTTAGGAAGATACAAATGGAGCTGCAGTTACTTCTGCAACAGAAATTTCAGAGGTCCAGCAAACACTTGTGAAAGAAGGTGTTACAAAAGTAGAGGTATCTGAGCATCGTGTTTTTCTCCTTGGAGAGAACCACTGGGAAGATTCTTCTAGACTTAGCAGGAACCAAAAAAAAGGAGGTGAAAGCAAGACAATGAATACCACAACAAGGTGTCTTACTTGTCGAGGGAGGGTCGCTTATTGCGCACAGGTACCTCCTATCTGTCTCCCGTCTTAGTCACTATATTCAAGTTTATAAACCATTGCCTTGCTACGCTAAACTTTTGCAGAAGTACTCTAAATCCACCCATACTATGTATTAGTATATTTATTTTGTTTGATCTGATTTTTAAATATAATGTTGAACACCAATGGCTTTGATGATGATATGCATTAGTTTTATTTTTGTACTTTTGAATATTTTGTTTCAACTATCCTCAGTCCCCTTGGTAGCTTATCAGTATTTCTTTGTTGCGGAATGTGAAGGAACAGGCAAGCCAAACATTGAAGAACAGGTTAGAGGTTTCAAATAGAGATATTAATATTCTCATTTTCGAGCATTATCCATCCAGGATAAGTTTTAATTATTTTGTTAAATGACAGCAGTTCTTGGATTGGGTGGAAGAAGGAGCAAAATGTCCATATTGTGAAGGTCATGGGTTTACAATTTGCGACGTATGTGAAGGGGCAACAGTAGCTTAGGTATGAGAACATCTTCCCATAAAGACATGTGCAGTTTTTTGCTTTAGTACATGTGTTTTAATGGTAGTTTGCATTTATAAACAAATGCAGAAAATCATATGTATATCTACTATTTATTATACAAGTTAACGGGGTCTAGCTCAGGGAAAAAGGGCAATGACTTGCAAACCAGAGGTCTCATGTTCGAATCACGACATCATAGTTGTGTGTGTGTGTGTGTGAGAAATCCCCCTCCTCTTTAGACTATTGCTTGTACTAAATAATAATAATAATAATAATAAATTAAAAAACAAGTTGACGTTGTACTTGGAAATTAAAGAGAAAAATAAAAAGGGAAGTTGCCAATCGGCAAATTTAATACTTGATCAATAATTCAACAGACCAATTGTTGTGAATACACACCATCTCCTCGTGTAATGGAAGGCAAAGCAAGGCCAAGGGTTAACAATTTTTGGCATGGAGTTACTGTGCTCTTTTCCCATCTCTCTGTGATTGTTGGCTGGGGTAACAATTTTTACCTTAATAAGATGAAAACCAAATCCAGCATGAAGTATGTTAATTTAACCATTACTCGATAGGACGTGTTAATGCAAATAATAAACCGAGAGATTTAATTATATATATATTCTCATTTCTTTATATGGTATTCTAGGAATTCTTAAAAAATTATATAAAAAAGAAATTAATCTATTCGAGCATTTTGAGCACTAATATCGCTTGAAGAAATAACTCTAGCCCAGTTGGGTAAAATGGTATTTTAGCCCTAAACCCTAAAATAATATTTCAAAATTGTTTATTTAAAGAGTATAGCCGCACTATACTCTTCAAATATATTCGCATATTTTAAAAGTATAGCCGCACGACTATACCCTCTTTTAAACTATTCGAATATATTTTAAGAGTATAGCCTGTACTCTATACTCTTAAAATATATTCCTCACGAACACGAAGCTTGCACTCGCAAAGGAATGTGGCGCGTGAGTGAAATGAAGGGATAGATAAACGAACACGAAGCTTGCACTCGCAGTCACAGCCATTTCGCTTCTCTATAAGTGCTTCCAAGCTTCAAAGACTCAGTCCTGAGCCTCTCTCTCAACTCAAGCTTCGATATATATATATATATATATTTTTTTTGGGTTTCGGCTGCTGCATTGATTCCATTGGATTGGGCTTTCTCAATGTCTGCCAAGGCAAAGCCTTATGTCCTCCGAGTCCAAGCGCCCGCCTAGCGGCCCACCTAGGCCGATTTTTCGAACACTGCGATTGACTGAAAGTCTGAAACCCGAAATTGAAAAAATGTAGGTGCAAATTTGAGCTTGAGATTGGGAAGCCGATGCAATGAAGCGCAAGTCAGGTCCATAGAAGAAGAGATCATGAGCCTCTTAATTCATCTAATTCCATTTCTCTCCCTGTTTCCCGCCTTATTCTCTTCTCTCTTAGCTCTCTCCCAAACGACATGTTCACCTCACCACACCAACGACAACGACAACAACGACAATTCCCCCCTCTAGCAACTCTGCCTTATTCTCTTCTCTCTTCGCATTGACGACATGGTGCAGAAGAAAAAAATACAAAATTTGCTGACTTGGTGTTTGTCTTCAGTGGAAGGAAAATGATGAAGCTATCCTATCATGGAGTTTCTATGGTCTTGCTAATAACAAGGTTCGGTTTTTAGGCCCCAATCTCAAATTCTGACTATTTATTTCTGGTTTGGTTAAGCAATAGATTGATTGGTTTGGTTCTTCTTCTTTGAAGCTTGATAAATCTTTATGCATTCAATATTCATCCATTGATGGTTCTTCTTGGTTGGACTGCTTTTCATTCTTTGGATATTGCATTTCTGCTATAGATTTTGATAGTTGATCATGCCCTCATGGTTGCAGAGAGAAAAAATAATAATAATAAGAGTTGTCTCCTCCTCCTCTTGCATAGGAACACAAAACCAACCCACCAAAGAACAGAAAAAAAAAAATTGAAATATTTCACCACCTCAAGTGAAAAATCTAATTCATTTAAGCTTTTATACTAGTTCTTTTGTCAGCATCTGTGTTTCTATAGTGCGAACTCCACCTCAACTCCAAAGAAAAAAAAAATAGAGGGTGCATTTCATAACGCATGGGTTGAGAATCTCTTAATTATATTTAACTTTTCAAACTGACTTCAAAAGCACTGGATTAACACACCAACATGAAATATCATTTATCGAACCTCCATTAGTATAAAGGGACTGTGACTTCACTAGCTAAAAATGCTTTAGAAGAAGGATTGACTTCCAGTTCATTGAGATCCCTTTCACTATAAAAACCAGGTTTTTGAGGTTGAGGCAATGACCCTTCACCACTCAACATTACAACTGCAACTGGCATGCTCGGCCTATCTGCCGGGTTACGCTGCACTCCTAAAAGACCTACATGATGAAGATAGAGGAGCCCCTGAGCAATTCCATTAATAATGTCAAATCTCTTGGGCAAATCTAGCATCATGCTTTTTCTTGCAATTTCTAGTCTTCTGATTTTTATCTTTCCACTTGTAGGATGAAAGTGAAGTTTTCTTCAGGATCAAAAGAAGAACAAATCTACAGAAACTGGTTGATGCTTTGTGTACCACAGTTCCCTGGATCCTGAATCATTAATAAATTTGTTTGAGAATGACCACATTCACAAGCAGAAGACTGCTGAGGAGGTAAGACTTCATCAAAACCACTGTATATAATGTTACTTATAAAAATAATTTTATTGTTGCATAATTGATTTGTTACCTTATTATAGATGATGCCCCTAAACTTATATATTTCTGTTTCTCATGATCAACTCCTTGTTACTTCATGCGTGCAACATCAAATGAAAGACGTCTTTCTGCTCTTGGATGGAGGTTCACCAATATTTGAAGGTTATATAGAGAGAGGGAAAGGAGATGGTGGTTGAAGGTATGGAAAACTTTATGCTACGAATATGTGATTGGCTAAATTAAGGGTTCTATACATTGCAGACTAAACTGTCAGGACCCGCCCCGAATTCCTCGGAACCCGAGACGAATCCTGTGGGTTATGGGCCCACTTACTAAAAATTTAGTCTCTTTTCCAAATTAAGGGAAAAGAGCACGAGACTTTCTGCCGAAATTTCGGCAGAGTCTCCCCTGTAAATTGAACATTCCCCAAAAATTCCAACCTGCAAAAAAAAACACATTTTAAAACACCAACTGGCAGCATGCACAAGTTAACAACATGCAATCACATAATAGGCCTCCGGCCTTCAGGTAATTCGAAATAGAACCAATAACGTTCTTAGGTCAATTAATACATAAATCATACCATTTATGATCTCAAACAATTATACGATCACCTCCAAAATCATTGAACCGGATTCAAATCCATTAACCACATCAAAAATCCAATCACACAATCAAAATCGATCAAACCTTTTAAACGCAATAATATTCCGCGGCTGCACCCGGTGAGACCCCAGGCTGCCTACGTACCCTTGGACAAGGGATCAAGCCACACGTAGTTCTCATATCAACGGTCACAACTCCGATAATATACCATAATTTAAAGCAGAACCAACAAATACAATTCAGATTTATCACCAATCAAATTCCAACTAAACACAATGAACACATTCTCAAACTCTTCCTTTATATCAAATCAACCTACAACCATACCCTATTCAAGGCGTATGTACATGTAACACATTATCAATTCCTTCCATTTATCAATTCTTTCCACGTAACCATACCCTATCCAAGGCGTATGTTGCTGAACAATACTTCCCAATCCAGGGCTTAAACATTTATACATGTACAAGGTCCTCTCAAAGGACAATCTCACGAATCTCAATCTCGAATCAAAACCACATATACATATATGTAATATAATAACACCCACCTCTCACCATCATCATGTACCAGGGGAAAACAATCCAACCGGGGATCGTCTGACTAGTCCACATTTAACAGCCCTCAAACGACATGTGGCTAGGGACGAGCCGTCCAACTGGGGGACTAACTCTCAGCCAGCACGTACGGACGAAGAATCAAGATCCGTACGTCTGTAAACAGTCCTACGCGCGCAGACTACCCTGTTAAGGGTCTACAGCAACATCCCGTCAAGGATGCCCCGGGTTCCGTCATATCCATGTATCAGTATCCAAGGGGAGGTACATGTGATGTTGCACATCATGTACTGGGGAAGACAATCCAACCGGGGATCGTCTGACTAGTCCACATTTAACAGCCCTCAAACGACATGTGGCTAGGGACGAGCCGTCCAACTGGGGGACTAACTCTCAGCCAGCACGTACGGACGAAGAATCAAGACCCGTACGTCTGTAAACAGCCCTACGCGCGCAGACTACCCTGTTAAGGGTCCTCGAACCCCTGATCAAGGGCGTCCGAGTGACAACATATCCACAATTTTTCCGGCATCCCACAATTCCAGGGTCCGTGACCAAGAAAGCCCACACGCCCGAAACACGGCACGTGTGTGAATAGTAACCAGGGAAGGTACGTATGATGGTGGAGTTCGTAACCCTTATAACCATATTTTAAAATGATATTTCCTTCCTTAATTCAATTGTTCCAAACCTCTATACATAGTATAGACAACCAACTCTCAAGCATAAAACTCATAACCGGTGAGGTACCTAAGGTAGTGCTTATAGTACTTTAAAACTGATACTCTAAACTCATTTCTTTCCATAACCTCACAATAATAACCCCAGTACCCCACACTTAGCCCACATAGATAGGGATTTTCAACATCCGTATATACATACATCAAGATACTCAAATATGCTCAAACCCCCATGTATCACCATTACTTTACAAAAATAAGGAATTCAACTAATAAATATAAAAAGCATTTAAATAAACCATTAAATTCAAAAGCATTAGATTTCCATCACAAAACCATAAAAATAAACTCATAGACCAACATAAATCAAATGACGGTCAAGACTCGTTCAAAAGGGTCATTCTAGTACTCCTTGAAGAGTGAAACTACATCGGAAGACTCACGGTCAACCGAGGGTCAAACTGCCCAAACTTGGTCAACCGGGCCCGCGGGGCCCACCACCTCCGTTTTATGATCCAAAAGTTCCTATGGGTTCCGCAAGGTCTAGGATACACATCCTGCAAGTTTGGTTCAGATCGGACGGTCGGATCGCTCACAATCGCACGATCATACGGTTACTTAAAAACACAACTTTAACTTATTAAATCGGAACATCTGGGGCTCCGATTCACGATCCGTGAAATCCTACACAATCCTAGGAATGCCTAGATCAACATATAATAAATTCAAGACCATCCAACGGTCCAAACCTGTTGAACCCGGACAACGCGTAATAGGCGATATCCGTTCAAGACTCATACGGTATCCAAATTGAGATCCGTAAAATCCTACGCACTCGTGAGGACCAGGGGATTCGCATTGGGACTTAATACCCCTCTGCTACAGTGCCCACGCGCTGGCAGCGCGTGGGTGTCCAAAGCGATATCGCATCGCCGGAAAATCTCAAAATCTCGGGCCAAGACTCCTACCCTAAGTAATACACCTAATTTGGAACCACTTTTGTTCTTGGACAAACCCCGAGAAGTGACCGGAAGTGGCTGAAAACGGAGGTCGAAACCGGCAGATTTTTCAATTCGAAAATCGACTTGCCTACGCTAGAAATTCCTCAATTCCTATCCAACCAGCAGCTAGATCATGAAAAATAGTCGAAATTCCATACCTCATTCGTCCGATTTGGTGGAGAATTGAGGGAGAACAAGCGCTTGGAATTTCTGTCAAAACCGGCGCGATTTTCTGCATTTTCCGGCGACTGCCGACGGTGGTGGTGGCTGAGATGGGGCAGGGCTGGAAGATGAACTCACGACGGTCCTTTTGGGACCGGTACCGCCCCAGATGGCGGCCGGACGTGACGGCGGTGGCTTGGAGAAGCCACCAGTTGTGCAGAAAATCAAAGGGGGAGGGGGCTGCTCGCGACCAGGAGAGAGAGAGAGTCAGAGAGAGAGAGAAATCTGGTTTTTAAAACCAGTTTTTGCAAAAATTCCAATTTTTGCCCCCCTTCCATTTTTGCTCGTATCTCTCTCATTATAACTCGGATTCGGGCCCGGTACGTGTCTACGGACTCGTTTCAACATGCTCTACGCAACGGTATAACCGGAAGTCCCAAATTCCTTCCCAAACTTAAAATGACCTTTTTGCCCCTTTTTAAAATTGCGTAAATATTTATTATTTTCAAAACCCTTAATTAATTAAAATCACTTTATTTTTATTGTTTATTTCAATTTATTTTCTCATCCAAATTTATTTTCTCTTAATTTAATTATTTTAATTCTTTTTCGGACCGGGATGTTACATAAACTACTTTAATAAAGATTGTCATGATCTAATTTAGAGTTGACTTATTCTCTTTCCTATGCAAGTATGAGTTTATGACCTTGGTATATCATTACCATTCCATTCAACAATAACATATGGTTAATACACAACATGCAGGACATGCATATGTGGCCATATTTATAGTGTTCGATAATTGGTAATTAAGAGCTTTACGTGTGCAAAATCCATGAATAATCGTTAGTTAATTGAGGTTCTAGTTTGTAATGGTTACCTTTTAATCGAGTCTTCAACAAAGGAGTTTAATCGGCATTTCCTTAATGGGTGGAATAAATTCCCCTCACTAGCATCCGCACCGTTTTATGCCATCCTCATTATTCAGGACGTCTACTACTTCACATGTTAAGTATTGAAATAATGCATGATTAGTACTTCAACCTCTCTTCTCGCTCTCTTTCTTTGCTGAAACCGACCTACAACAAACCATTTGCTTGGTCATGAACTGACAGTGGTCAGTAGATGAGAGTGGCCGGTCAATGGTGGTCCCATAATTTCCTTCATCGACTTGATCGGTTTCAGTTTGGTAGGCAGTTCCAACCACTTGGTCCGGTTAATCAAATTGTGCTTAGCCCTAATCAGCCTTCGAAACCAATGCACTGCATTGAAATGTGCAAAGTCCTTTTGAATCTACAAAGCATGCACTGCATTGGAATGCAAGAAGTCCTTTTGAACATCCAGAGCATGCACTGCATTGGAATGCGGAAAGTCCTTGTTGAAAGAACAATTTTCCAGCACTCCATCAATTAATTCTCTTGTTAATTGGTTCTTATTATAAATGATTACCATATGCATTCAGCTTTGCATTCTTTAACTTAAGGTGATTGTTTCCCCAAGTTTCTGTTTATTATTTAGTAATCTTTTTGTCTCAGTGCTGGATCTTTTTTTTTTTAATTCCTTGTCATACTCTTGCAGATGGACGATGGAAGATGGCAGGACTTATACAAACACATTGCAAACACACGAACCTAGAGCTGATTGGCAAGTGGAAAAATTTGGAGGTGTTATCATTGGGTTCGTGCTTAAATTTGGTGAAAATACTTGCAATTATACAAACACATTGCAAGAATTTTTCTGGTTCAGATTTGTCCAAAGGCTCTGTTCATGGACGTGGGGCATTGTCAATTGTGAAGTTGGGGCCTAATATCAAGTACTTAAATTTGAAGGGTGCAAAAGTTAATCAGGATGGTCTTGTCACGTTACTGCACTGATGCAAAGATCTGTTGATGTTGGATGCTAGAGATTGGTCTGGTTTCAATGACAACGACGATGAAATGTCAAAGCACATGCGTCTCATATTAGTAAATTTATGTGCAAGGGTTTCAAATTTTCTGAATTTCTTCGTGGTATGGACAATTTGGTTCTTCCTGTTGATGGATACTCATTTCATTTGCATGTAGAGGAGATGCAGGATGAAATGCTCAATGATTTGCGCGATGCGTTCAATGATTTGGGCGACGAGGAATGAAGAACTATTTGATTGTACAAAGTGATATCTCATATTTTTTATATTTGCAACACAATTGAGCAATTATGTGTGTTGAGTGTGGTGTGGTGTTCATCTTGTGTTTTTGGACATTGTTACTCTAATGAGGGCTTGTTATAAGTTCCTGTCTTGATTTCATTATAAGATGTTTGCTTAATTTGGAAAATGGCCTAAATTTGATTATAAGTTCCTATCTTGTTCCTGTCTTGTTCTAAATTCCTTCGCTACATTTTCTGTAATATCGCATGTGCTCATGATTGTTCTTCAGCCTTGCCTCTGCCTCAATTTCTATCCTAACTTTCCCTTCCCACCAAAGGTTTTCCTAGCTAAATTTCTTTGAGGTTCAGGAAAAATTTCTTGGTGAAAAAAGAATGTTGGTTGCACTAGCTTAACAACAAGCACAACCAGTAGACAAATGAAATAATATGTTATATGTTAGGCCCAGTTTGGGATTGCTGTCACTTATAAAAAAAAGTTGATTTTTGCTGTTATTTGAAAATAATTAGCTGTAAAGTAAAGCAGCTCCATGTTTGGTAAACAATATTTTTAAAGTGCTGTTAGTACAAAAAGTAGTGTCAAAACCGTTTGGTAAATTTTAATATAAAATTGTTGTAACTATGAATAATAACTAAAATAGACATTATGTTGAAAGTGTTATGTACTAATGATGTGGTGGTAATGGTGGTGATGAAGGTGGAGTTGGTGGTTGTTGTAGTGGTGGTGGTGGGGATGGCGGTTATGGAGGTGGTGGTGGTGGTAGCAGTGGCAGCATGGTGTTGGTGGTGGATGTGGAGGTTTTGGAGGAGGTGGTAGTGGTGGTGGTGGTGGAGGTGGAGTTAGTGGTTGTGGTAGTGGTGGTGGCTGGGATGGCGGTGTTGGAATTTTAAAAGGTTTTAAAAATTTACCGTTTTATTTATTTATTTATTTTGGCTATTTTATTTTATTTATTGTGGGGGTTATAAATATTTAATATTCAGGTTTTATTTCTGGTTGGTGAATGCCTTAATTTTTTGGTTGGTGAACTTTTATGCTTGGTGAAGGTTACATGTTTTTGGATGCCTATAAAAGGCCACTCCTCCTTCACATTTGATACACTCACAGTACACCATTAGAATATCACATACCACAATCACCACCATAAACTAATTCTCTCCTTTTCTACAATTTTATATATATTCCCTACTTTATATTATTATTTTGGCAATGGTTCTGTGACTTGGATACCCATATCCGTCTATGAACATGCTCATAGTGGATCTTGAGTTTGTGTACAAGGGGTCGTATCTTGGAGTCTTGTAGACCGTCTGTACCTGCACGTAGGGAGGCTACAAAGGCTTTAGGACAATGTCTTTGACATGCTTCACCATACCAAACTCACCTTCTTACTTATTATTTATTTTCATTTTACTTACCTATTATTTTGTTTTCTTCAATTTCATTATACCTTAAAAGCTTTCCTATTTATTTATATGTTATTTATAATATAATATTTTTTTGTATTTGGCTTTATGGAAAAGGAAAACTATATTTTGTAAATTTTTTATAACAGGCGGTTGTGGAGGTGGTGGTGGATGTGGAGGTTTTGGAGAGGTGGTGGCAGTGGTGGTGGTGGAGGCGGAGGTGGTGGAGGTGGTGGTGTAGGTGGTGGAGGAGATGGTGGTTGTGTGTGTGGGGGGGGGGGGGGGGGGTGGTGGTGGTAGTGGTGGCGGTGGCGGTGGTTGTGGAGGTAGTGCAAGTGGTGGAGTTGGATGTGGAAGTGGAGGTGGTGTCATTTTTTGAAATGAATGATGGTGTCATTAAAGGTTCATCTCTGCTTCTTTTGGAAGCAGCTTTGAAAAGCAACTCAGAGTCTTCTTTTAAAAGTTGCTGTCAAAAGGCCACTGCTTTTAAATATTTTATTTTTACTAAACACCTTAAATTGCTTAACTTTAAAGTGAAGCAAGTTTTTGGTGAAAAGAACAATCCCAAACTGGGCCTAAGAATGAGACGCTAATTCTCATATAACACATGTTGTTTGAATTCTCATTTAGAATAGTTCATATATCAATGTCACATGATTTATGTTACCTTCAATTCATTTCAAAACAAAGCTGCAAACTTCTCTTCGTTGTCTCGTTAGACTGTTTTGTATCCAAATTTTCATCTGCATAGAATACATTGCGGACTGATATATCTCATAGCAGAAGAGAATGGTTGTCAAGTGCAATGAGAAAAAAGTCTGTAATTGGGTTTCGTTCGTAATTACGATGGATACATTTTAAAAAGTAAATTCCCATACAAGCAATTTTATACTATGAAATTCAACATTCTTTGATCCACAAAATGTTGGTGAATCCTTATTTTTTGTTGTTGTATTTATAGGTTTAACCCGTATTATTTGTTACAAATAAAATACATTTTTTTATTCTTGCCCAATGGGCTATAGCTGGAAATCATTAGAATGGGAGGTATCGGAAAGAATTTAAATTTTCATTCCCCAATATCGCTTGTATAAATAATGTGTATTTAGCCCAATGGGCTAAAGTGGTATTTTAGCCCTAAACCCTAAAACGATAGGACAAAAATGTGTATTTAAAGGGTAAATACATTTGAATATTTTAAACGTATAGCCGAACGGCTAGACTCCTTAAATATTAATATATTCGAATATTTTAAGAGTATAGCCGCACGGCTATACGCTTTAAATATTATCTCGAAGCTTAAACTCGCACACGCAGCCATTTCGCTTCTCTATCAAACTCAACGATTCGATTGGTTTTCTTCGGTTTCGGCTGCTTCGTCGTCCGGATTCGGCACCAAAAAAGTCCCAACCCGCCTAGGAGGCCAGCCCAGCCGCCTAGCCGCCTAGCCCCCGCCTAGCAGCCTAGCCCCCGCCTAGCCGCCTAGCGCCCGCTTAGCCCCTGCCTAGCCGCCTAGCCCCACATCGCCGACTTGTTGCAGATTTTGGCAGAGAAAATTCTGATAGCGGAGATAGGGTCGAGTTCCAGTGCCATAGAATTGGACCATATTAAGGAGGAGATTGAGGAGGTGTCTGCCGTTCCGGAAGTGAAGGAGAAGAAGAAGAGCAGAAATGCTTTGAGGAAGGGGTCGGAAGGTGAAGAGGTCCGAGCTATGCAGGTCTGCTTGCTTTTGAAAGATGAGTTTTGATTTTTCGGAGTCTATCATTCCTTTCTTGTGTTTTGTTTGATTTTTCGGAGTATATCATGCTCGTCCACCAGTTCATTTATATATATTAAATTGACTCGTTTGAATTGTTAATTCCCAAACAATTCTTCAGAAAGCATCTGGAGCACGGAAAAATGTTGTACAAGAAATGCAGAAAGTGGGAAAGTTGGATACCAAAATGAACGGACAAAGCATCCAGCCTGTCTCCAGCAGTGCTCAAACAACAGAAATGACTGCAGTTCAAGATCACACTAAGGTGTCAAGAAAAGTGTTTTGTTGCTCCTTTTACTTGATTTTTTGTTGTTGTCATTGAGTTTTCGTTTCTTCTTAGTAACAGGTGAATAAGTAAGATAGACTTATTTATGAACCTTATTAATTGCTTTTGTCTTTATAGCTTTTTATCAGACTTATATGTTGTGTACTCCTACCATGTTATCTGGACTCAATGGCTTTATCTTCTTATTTGCTTTAAACTTTTTCTTATTTCTTTTGCATCTGTGTCTTTTAGTCTCTTGAACTAGTCTATATTATGATAATTTTGTAGAGAAATAACACAACTAGGAAGCAAGAGGTTGTTAGTATTTTAGGTTGTTTGTATAATTTTAGCCTTTCTGCAGATGAAGATTTTGCAGAGAGGAGGAGAGGAAATGAGAAGGGACTGTTATATTGCATTTTCCCAAACAATCAGCTTACATAGTGTGCTCGGTAGAGAGAGAGAAGAGAGATTCTTCTCTAACCGAATTACAGCTGTTACCCTATGAGGTGCTTACATTTGTCATTCCAAATCTAAGCTAGAGAATCCACCTGGACTATGATCCAATGGTTCTAATTACATCACAAATAAAATAAACATAAAGGAATAGAAATAGTGTTTGGTTACTTCAGCTTCAGGAAAGCAGCTGCAGGATTACATTCCAACACTCCCTTCTAATCCTTTAGCTGATTTCACACCAAGGAGGTCTCTTAAACTAACAAAACGATCCTTAGGTAGAGCCTTGATCAGAATATCTGCTATTTGATCTTCTGCCTTGAAGTAGATCAGCTCAATTTCTTTTGCTTGAATAGCTTCCCTTATGAAATGGAATTTCCGACTGATATGTCTTGTTTTCTGGTGATGAACTGGATTCCTTGCCATTGCAATAGCAGAGGTGTTGTCACATAGGATAGGTGTACCTTCTACTTGTTCTTCACCAAAATCCTCAAGCACAAATCTTAGCCACTTAGCCTGTGAAGTAGCTTCTGCAGCACTCACATATTCAGCTTCTGCTGTGGACAAAGCCACTGTGTTTTGCTTGATGGAAGCCCAAGAAAACATGCCTGAGCCTAGTGTGAAGGCGTATCCTGAGGTGCTTCTCATATCATCCTCACTTCCTGCCCAATCACTGTCACAATACCCTATTAGAGTAGTTGTTCTTCCTTTCACAAACTCAATGCCAAAATCAGTAGTGCCTTGTATGTATCTTAGCACTCTTTTGGCAGTTCCCATGTGTTTCTTTGTGGGATTGTGCATGAATCTAGCAAGAAGGCTAGATGCAAACATTACATCTGGTCTTGTGGCAGTCAAATAGAGTAAGCTCCCTACTATCTGTCGATATTCACTCTCACTTGCTGCTTCACTTCCATCTTCTTTGCACAGTTTCTCATTCACAACAAGTGGAATTGCTACTGACTTGCAGTCCTTCATTCCAAACTTCTCAAGAAGTTTCAGTGCATATTTCTTTTGATGGATAAAAATGTGCCTCTCTGTTTGTATCACTCCCATGCCAAGAAAGTGATGCAACAACCCCAAGTCTGTCATCTCATAGTGTTGCATCATATCTTGCTTAAATTCCTTAAGCAATTTGGGACAACTACCAGTATATATAATATCATCTACATAAAGTGAGACAATAATAATACCTGAAGTGTCATTAGTTTTGACATAGAGAGTAGCTTCACTAGAACTCTTTTTGAATCCTGCATTGTTGAAGTAAGCATCTATCTCATCATACCAAGCCCTTGGGGCTTGCTTTAGTCCATATAGGGCCTTGTTCAGCTTGTACACTTTGGTTTCTGTCTTCTCTTGAACATAACCTTGTGGCTGTTCAACATAGACTTCCTCTTTTAGAATGCCATTGAGAAAGGCAGACTTCACATCTAGTTGATACAAGCTCCATTCCTTTTGTGCAGCAAGAGCAATCAAGGTTCGAATGGTGTCTAGCCTTGCCACTGGTGCAAATGTTTCGTTGTAATCGATTCCAGGTTTTTGTGAATAACCTTTAGCCACCAGTCGAGCTTTATTTTTCTGCACAGTGCCATCTAAATTAAGTTTAGTCTTGTAGACCCACTTGACACCAATTACAGGTTTGTCAAATGGCCTGTCAACTAATTCCCATGTATTGTTCTCCTCAATCATCTCTAATTCAGCCTTCATAGCGCTTCTCCATGATTCATCCAAGTCAGCTTCTTCAAAGCTTTCAGGTTCCACAATGCACATGTTACATTGTGCCATGATTTCATTTATGCTCCTCCACTTATGAGGTGTGTGATCAAACACTTGAGACCTGTCAAGTATTTCTTCATCTTGAGGTACACTATTTTCTTCGACTTGCATTTGAGTATCCAAGGACTGAGTTGGTTCATCAGATACCATCTGTTCAGGTTCTGCATTACTTTGGTTTTCAGTCTGCACAGACATTCTCACCTCTGCATTACTGGTATTCTCCCACTTCCATGAGACATCTTCATCAAAATAAACATCTCTAGACAAGATAATCTTTCTAGTTCTAGGATCATATAATCTGTAACCTTTTTCACAAAGTCCATAGCCCACAAAAATGCATTTATGACTATTTTCTTCCAACTTGTGTCTTAATGCTGAAGGGATAAACACATGACATAAAGATCCAAACACTTTCAAGTGTGCAATACCTGGTTTTCTACCAGTGTAAGCCTCAAATGGTGTCACTTTCTTAAGAGACTTAGAAGGACACCTGTTGAGTAGATATACTGCAGTATTAACAGCTTCTGCCCAAAACTCATAAGGAAGACCCTTTTCGTGTAGCATAGACTTTGCCATCTCTATCACAGTCCTATTCTTTCTCTCAGCTACTCCATTTTGCTGAGGAGAATATGCTACTGTCAGCTGCCTTTGTATTCCAACATTACTGCAATATTCATGGAACTCATTGGACATGAATTCTCCACCTCTGTCACTTCTTAAGCATTTCACCTTATATCCACTTTGCAATTCTGTCATAGCCTTGAATTTCTTGAAGCATTCAAAAGCATTTGATTTATTTCTAAGAAAGTAGACCCAAGCCATTCTTGTACAGTCGTCTATGAATAACATAAAGTACCTGTTTTCTGACATAGATGCAATCTGCATTGGTCCACAGATGTCTGTGTGTACCAACTCTAGTGGAAACTGAGCTCTCCAAGTTGACTCTACAGGGAATGAGTCTCTATGTTGCTTTCCTAGCTTGCAGCCCTCACAAACCTCAAGATCCTTTTCCAAGCTAGGCAAACCATGAACCATGTCTTGAGTTTCAAGTAGCCTAATGCTTTGATCATTAAGATGCCCCAGCCTCTTGTGCCAAGTTTGCAAGCTGTGTGTTACACTTGCTCTTAGCACCAACTGAGTAGCTGGCACCATTGTGAGAGGAAAGCACCTATTGCTAGTCATTTGAACTTTAGCAATAGGATTTTGTAGTGACCAATCATCAAAAATTGTCACCATTTCCTTTCCAAACACCAGGCAATATCCATGCTCCATCATCTGCCCAACACTAAGCAAATTTTCTTCTAGTCCAGGCACCAACATCACTTCTTGAATGTGCTTTCTGCCCACTTTGGTTTCTATCACAAGTGTGCCTTTCCCAGCAACTTGAACTGTCTCTCCAGTCCCCATTTTCACCTTGGAATTTACATTCCTTCGAATATCCACCAGTAGCCTTTCATCTCCAGTCATGTGGTTACTACAACCACTGTCCACATACCATGAATTGTTTATTTTTACACCTGTCACAGCATTGCAAGCATAAAACAGAGTTCCAGTTTCCTCAATCTGATTGGCATAATTCACCTTCTGTACAGATTGATTTCCATGGCAATCTCTGAGTATGTGTCCAAACTTTCCACATCCTTTGCATTTTGGTTTTCCTTCAAACCAGCACTTGCCATAGTGCAGTTTCTCACAATGTTTGCAGGGTGTTTTGGTTCCTTCATTTGATGCATTTGGTTTGGGAGTAGAATTAGACTTGTTATTCCAATTCTTCCCATTTGACTTCCAGTTCTTCTGAGATTTGTTATTTCCAGAAGAGCTTTCATTCTTAGAGATTTTACTCTCTATGTTCAGACTAGTGAAAGCCTTCTCTGTGGAGTTTTCAGTATGCCTATCAAGTCTGAGCTCAAAGTTCTTCAGAGATGCAACCACTTCTTGAACTTCAAGAGTGTCAAGATCTTTAGAGTGCTCAATCAAAGAGCATATAGAATCATACGATCTAGGCAAGCTAATTAGCAATTTCTGCACAACTCTTTCTCTAGGCAGCTCTTCACAATAACTTTTCATTTGATTAATTAAATCAAACAGTTTAGCAACATAAACAGACAATGGTTCACTATCCTTCATGCGAGTGTATTCAAACTCTCTACGTAGACCTTGCAACTTAACACTCCTTACCTGTTTATCGCCTCTAAACTCCTGCTTTAGAATATCCCATGCACCCTTTGAGGTTTCTTCATTCACTATTCTGGGGAAGATTTGGTCTGAGACTGCACTTTGGATCAATCCAAGTGCATGAGCATCCTTTATCAAAATCTCAGCCTTCGTAGACTGCTCCACTTCAGCAGCCTTAGATCCTTCTTCTTTTTCCTTTCCCTTCTTTGGATCTGGAGCATCAAAGCCACTTTCAACCAAATCCCACAATCCATGAGATTTCAAAATGGTTTTCGTTCGAATGCTCCAAAACTCATAGTTTTCTCCATTGAAAACTGGCGTGCGAAGCTCAGTGCTTGACCCTGCCATATTAGACATTGGATTCAAACAGATGCGCCTCTTGGAATGTTGAGTGAGCTCGATTTCAGCTCAACCAAATACCAGCTTTCAAGTTTTCACAGATTCACGCCCAGCAACCAACCGAAACAGGCTCTGAGGCCATGTTAGTATTTTAGGTTGTTTGTATAATTTTAGCCTTTCTGCAGATGGAGATTTTGCAGAGAGGAGGAGAGGAAATGAGAAGGGACTGTTATATTGCATTTTCCCAAACAATCAGCTTACATAGTGTGCTCGGTAGAGAGAGAGAAGAGAGATTCTTCTCTAACCGAATTACAGCTGTTACCCTATGAGGTGCTTACATTTGTCATTCCAAATCTAAGCTAGAGAATCCACCTGGACTATGATCCAATGGTTCTAATTACATCACAAATAAAATAAACATAAAGGAATAGAAATAGTGTTTGGTTACTTCAGCTTCAGGAAAGCAGCTGCAGGATTACATTCCAACAGAGGTGAAGGCATCGGTACAAGAGCTTGCTTCTCGAGCTGCTTCCCGAGTCAAGGCTGTAGCTGCGGAAAAGATAACACCACCAAATTCGGCATATCAATTTGAGGTTTCTTGGCGAGGATTCTCTGGAGATAATGCTCGACAGACTAGCCTGTCAAAAGTATTCATGTGGTTTACTGTAAAAAATATAGTCTCCCAAAATGCAAGATTCATATGTTCGTTGTCATCCCAAAGTAGGTGACCATGAATGTTTTCTTTTTGTCCGTGCAGGTTACCACTGCAAAGATTCTATTAGTCTCGTCTCTTGTCCTCTTTGGATGGTTGCCAGAAGTATACCAGTAATTGCATTGTCAGTCTACCTATCTGGCTTCTGCATGCTAGGGGCCATCCAAGAAGTTCCCCATTTGTTGTGTCCCTTTTGAACAATTTCAAATGTCCATAAAGGATTGTGAATGCAGTTGGTATTTGTTTAGGAAATCATCACTCATTCCGACTTTCCATTTATGCTGTTACTTTGTTTCATGTTATTTTTTGTGTTATTTCTATACAGGCTATATCTCCAAATGCATTGCAGCAGATATTCAAAAATGCTTTGACTGTTCCCATACTTCTTGACATTATCAAGTGTGTGGCAACCTTTTTCATGTAAGTAATGTTTATGTCTGATATGTATGTTTTCTTGTTGAGCTTGATAAAATGCTTATGGCACCACCTTTGATTTATTTCTTTGGCAGTGAAGAAATGGATTTGGCCATCAATTATCTGGAGAACATAACCAGGGTTCCAAGATTTGACACACTCATCATGTTTCTTTCATCCTCAGACAACACTGGTATGCACGCTTCTGTTTTAAATTCCTCGAGATTTTCAAAAGCTTACATTTGAATTCCTGGATTTCAAATGTCTTTTTAAGTAGAGTATACCTATATCAATATGGTATATCAGTCTCAGCGACTGGTAATGCTTGCACTGTGTCTTGATTGAATCGTTCCATATTTTCTGATTTGTTAGTCATCCTGCCCATTTTTATAGGGTTTTTTATTCATATTTTTTCATTAGTTTCATATCCTATACTAACCCAATAACCTTGCAAACAGATCTTGTTAAGATATGGGATGAAGTGTTTGACAATGAGGCAACTCCGATTGAGTATGCCGAGAAGCTTGATAACCTGCATACAAAGTACAGCCCCAAGCGATGACAAAGCTCAACAAGGTTCTACTTTACCCTCCTCCACCTCTTGTACTGTAAATTCAAGTTGTAAAATTTTGAAATGCTCCAACGACCCCTTTGAATCTCAAATTATATCGTGGACAACTTTTCTATCCATTTATCGAGATGTTAAAAGTACATTGCAACTTTTACTTCATTCCTGTTGGACTTGAATACTTTGAACTTGGAACTGTTGGTAAGAATGTGCTTGTGAGCGTCCATGTTTTGGTCGGGTGGACATAGCCTACTCTTGTTCAGTCATTTTCATTGAGGTCCAGAGGTTAATGGTGGCGATAACCTGATTCTTCATGCCCTACCTATCATTCACTACCTTATTTTTCAGACAACATATGTATATCTTTGCATACTGAGTTGTTTCAAGTCGCAATCAATCAATGTTATGTGGGGGTCTTCCAGATTTTGCACTATGCTTTTCACATGGAGATCATGTGTCATTTACAATCACCTAACTCTTTCATGTTAACCCCACTATATTATGCATCAAAAATAAAAACCCTACTTTATAATACAGAAAATAACCCTACATGCAAGTATATGCTTTGTAATCTTACAGATCAGAGATCATTTTCTTTGAACTCACCCAAATTATGCAAAAACAAAACCAGAATACTGATTGGCTAGGCATATATTATGTGCTGCACGTGAAAGATTTCTCTTCGAAGCAAAAACGGTTGGAGATAGGAGGTTGAACAGAGTTTGTATGGCCAAGTAACTAGCAAAAAGTAAAGACTTCTCTTCTGGGATGGATGAGCAACTCGCTAAGGAGGCAATAAAAGCAGGTAGACCATTGATCTTGCGTTAATAGTCATGTATATGTTTTGTGATGTACATTTTACAGTGCAAATGGTCTTCAGATAATTTTCTGTTTCTTATAGAGGCCTGTCTAGTTGCATTAATACCAAGAATTTCCTCACACTTAAACGTACAGCCGCGCGGCTATACTTTTTATTAAAACAAATTTTAAAAATCCCGAGTCTAGCCGCCCGGCTATACATTTTAAATAGATTATATTTACAAAGTATAGCTATTTATTATTTATTATTTATAAAAAAGGCCGCCTAGCCATTTTTTATTTTTTAACTCGTATAGCCGCGCGGCTATGCTATTCATTTTTTTTAAAAGTTAAAAAACCACATTATAGCCGCGGCTATGCTATTTATGAAGGAAATTTACAGAACACCACAGTATAGCCGCCCGGCTATGCTCTTTAAATACAATATATTTAAACCGTATAGCTATGCGGCCATACTATTTATTAAAAAATTAAGAAAAATAGACCCCAGTATATTGAAAAGAGAGTTGGGGCTCCAAGTTTCAACATATCCAAAGCAAATATTGAAAATAGAGAATTTTCACAATAAATCAATCTGAGAGTTCAATTTTTTCTTCTTCTTTTTTGTGTTGGAATATTTGCCTTTGATCTACCTCGTTCTCTTGAGTTATACTAAATTATGTTACTGCACTAATTATTTGTTATAGAGAATTGCACACTGAGTTAGAGTGGTCTTGGTAATTGCTTCACTTTCCAAACAACACTTTACATGAAGAATACTACCACTTCTCTTACTACCATACCCATAACACTTTGTTTGACATTGTTGTTCTCGTTGGCAAAGAGATTGCAAAATCACCATGTTGCATTTTTCTTACAACAAGTGAGAGATAATCTCAGCATCTCAATTTCTTTCATAGTTAGTAAAATACAGAACGGGGAATTATGAACAAAATACGTACGTGTTTTATTCAGCAAAACTTTGGCAAGTTACAACTGAAAAGTTCGGCCACTATATAATATTTTAATATATATTATTTGTATTCAATAATATGTGAAAATTATGTGTATAATACGTGAATTTTGTGTGTATTATTGAAATTTTTTTAAAAACCACATGTATTAAAAATGAAAAATACCTACGTATGTGTACAATAAGTGTATTGTATGTTTGCTTTTTACAAAATGTGTATTGTACCAAGTCTTTAAAACATGTATGGAAAATGGAAGTATTATTGAAAATACATACGTATGTGTATAATACAAGTATTAAACGTGAAAATGCTAAATTTTTTATATGGGTAAAACTGTGGAAAAGTAAAAAATCAAAAGGGGACAATGGAGACTCGGGTAATGAAGTACTAGTAATGGATAATGTTCTAAACTACTCTTATCAATAAAAGAAAAACAGAGAAATATTTCTTTTTTTTTTTTTAAAGGACCTAGTATAGCTTTAATAATTTTTTTAAAAAAAAATTTAAAAGTCCCGAATATAGCCGCCCGGCTATACTGTTTATTGAAAAAAAAAATATATATCCTGGTATAGCAGGCTATACTCTCTGAATATTTTTTTTTTTAAAAGTGTGTTGGCTATGGATATGAATTGCTGAATTAAGTTACATAGTGTTGGCTAAGGTTGTTATCAGATCTTTGAGAAAGGGGCCTATCACTTTACTATCTTGATAGGTACTAGTTCTTTGACGGTTATTGTTTCCATATGATTTTGTTAGGTACTGAGATAATTAAAATTTTGAAAAACAATAATATTTGATGTAGAAAAAATTAAAAAGTGTGTCACTTTAGCCTTAGATATGTCATTGGAATAAAAGTAAAAAATTAAGGTTTTTATTTTATTTTTTTATCTGAGGAAGATTATGATGAAGTTAAACTAGGTTTTGAGCTAGTGACTTTTGGCCATATGTAGGAGCAAGCATAACCAAGTATATTTATGAGTGAATGTATAATTCTAGTTGACACTTTTTTAAGTGCTTTTCACTCTCATGTATTGAGTAAAAAGTTGAATAAAATTCTTCTAACCACATACTCAATTAATGCAGATTGGCCAAGATCCGAAACCTGTCATGCGAGACACCTATAACATGTTTAAAGGTGGGGGTGATCCAGAAAAGGTGTTGACTAAGAAATTTTTTATTTGACGAAAACCATTTCTTAGTTGAGCTAGCTAGTTGTGTAATTCATAAAGTTAGAATTTAGAAAGGCATCTCCTGTATGTGCGTCTCCCAATGTATTCTCATGTGGTGGTGTTGGTTGTGGAGATGGTGGTGGATGTGGAGGTTTTGGAGGAGGTAGTGGTCGTGGTCGTGGTGGAGGTGGAGGTGGAGGAGGTGGTGGTGGAGGTGGTGGAGGAGGAGGAGGTGGTGGTGGTGGCGACGACGATGGTGGTGGTTGCAGAGGTTGTGAATGTGGTGGTGCAAGTGGCGGAGTCAGATGCAAAAGTGAAGATGGTGTCATTTTTTAAAATGAATGATGGTATTTGGGGAATTTAAAAAATTCATTAAATGTTCATCTCTGCTTCTTTTGAAAGCAACCTAGAGTTTGCTTTTAAAAGCTGTTGTCAAAAGGCCACTTCTTTTAAAATAATTGGGATATTTTATTTCTACCAAACATCTTAAACTGCTTAACTTTAAAGTGAAGCAGGTTTTTGGAGAAAAAAAGCAATCCGAAGCAATTTTATACAATGAAATTCAACCTTCTTTGATCCACAAAATATTGGCGAATCCTTATTTTTTGTTATTGTATTTATGGGTTTAACCCGTATTATTTGTTATAAATAAAATCCATTTTTTTATTCTTGCCCAATGGACTAATAGTTAGAAATCATTAGAATGAGAGGTATTAGAAAGAATTTAAATTTTCATTCCTCAATATTGCTTGTATAAATAAAGTATTTGTAGAAATAACTCTAGCCCAATGGGATAAAGTGGTATTTTAGCCCTAAACCCTAAAACGATATGACAAAAATGTATATTTAAAGGGTATAGCCGTACGGCTATACGCTTTAAATATTAATATATTTGAATATTTTATTAACACGAAGCTTTCTGTCGCACTCGCAGTCACAGCTATTTCACTTCTCTATCAAACCCAAAGCCTTGATTGGTTTTCTTCGGTTTCGGCCGCTTCATCCTCCTATTTTGGCATCGAAAAAAGACCCAACCCGCCCAGTCGCCTAGCCCCCGCCTAGCACCCGCCTAGCCGCCTAGCCCCCGCCTAGCACCCGCCTAGCCGCCCAGCGCCCGCCTAGCACCCTCCTAGCGGCCTAGCGCCTGCCTAGCCCCTGCCTAGCCCCTGCCTAGCCCCTGCCTAGCCGCCTAGCGCCCGCCTAGCCCCACATCGCCGGCTTGTTGCTGATTTTGACGGAGAAAATTCTAATGACGGAGACAGGGTCGAGTTCCAGAACCATAGAATTGGACCATATTCAGGAGGAGATTGAGGAGGTGTCTGCCGTTCCAGAAGTGAAGGAGAAGAAGAAGAGCAGAAATGCTTTGAGGAAGGGGTCGGAAGGTGAAGAGGTCTGAGCTATGCAGGTCTGCTTGCTTTTGAAAGGCGAGTTTTGATTTTTCAGAGTCTATCATTCATTTCTTGTGTTTTGTTTATGATTTAGTGTTGTCTTTGAATTATAAAATGGTACTTTTAGATTTGGCAAATTGAAAACTGAGCAGCATACAGTTTATTACAACTTACAAGGGGGGTATTAACTTTCTCTTTAGTATAGAAAGTTGTTAACTTTTGTTTCATTTCTTTTTCTGTAACCGGGTTTGTGTGGTTATTTCCTTTTCTTGTGTTCGCTTCGTTTTTGGATGTAATTTTTGTGATTTCGACTTGTTCTAATATAATGTTCCTGTTATTTGGCAGGAAGCATTGCAGAAACTAGGATTTTACTAGGTTGAGGAAGACATGGAGTTTTCCAGCTTCTCAAGCGGGACCGAACGTGCTGTCAAGACTTGGCAAGTAAGTTTTAATTATCATTAGATGTTACTATGTATAATGCATGAAGAGTAAAATTTCAGAATCATCAAGTTGAACAAAAATTGCACAACGCAAAATATATATGTTAGTCAACTTGTAATATCTTGTTTGACAGGCCTCCTTAGACGCCCCTCAAGATGGCATAGTGACTGCAGAACTTCTTGAACAATTATATACGGTGGCACAAATTGAGGGTTTGGATAACAAAGGGAGTACTCTGACTGCTGCACAAAAGGTACTTCTTGATGTTTTACGTTTCAGTACCAATATATCATTCCTCACTTGGAACTGAAAATAATGGTTTGGTAAGTCATTACTTGCATTCCTCAGGAGGAGCCAAAAACTCATTTGATGGTTCAATTTGAAGTGAACTAGCCTTCATTTTCTTCAACCAGATTGTAAAGAATTGTAGCAAACAGTACTAAGTACCAACCAAGAAGCTCTGTTACTTAATTGAGAAACGGACCTGAAGCTCCGACTCTATTTTCAGTAACTCAGACATCAGGTTTCTTGGTTCTAGTTCACTTAACATGCAAATAAATACGACATGACAGTGACGTAATATCATTACAGTACTAAACTAGAAACCAATTACTCCTATTTGAAAAATGGTGAAGGCTTCCTCCATAACAGCGTGCTTGCTTCTCCTCCTTGTTGTGGCACATGGTAAGCATATCCTCATCTCATCCCTTTTATAAATATCTTGGTAATGTGCATACTATATTGTTGTCGATCTTCAAATTAATTCTTGGATATTCATATATTCAGGTTTGCGAGATGGAGTTAAAAATGGGAAATTTGAACATGCGAAGATGGTTTCGTCCCCTTCCCCGTCGTCGGAAGTCTATCATCTAGAATGTGAATCTAGTAGCCAGTGCTTTGGTTGTAATCTTCCTAACTGCAATAATTGTGTGGGCGGAGCTTGTCTTTGTTCTTGCTGAAAAGACATCAATGATGAGCTTGTAACGTGCTCGATATTCAAATAGATCACTTCATCTCTCTGTTTGTAGTACTGAGAGAGGCACAAGTTATCCAGAATAAGATCTATTTTGATCAAGTAATAATATTTTATTCTACTTTGCCCAATGACATTTACTTATTAATTATTAATTACTGAATATTGTATTTCTTTTTGTTCTACGATTTCTATCATTGAGAGAGTTAAAAGATTCATCATGGACTAGCTAGGGCTTGGACAGGTAAAGCTTTTGAGAACCAGGAAAGGTTAAAAAATAAGAAGAAGAAGAAGAAGAAGAAGATACAAAACGCGCACTGTATTGTTGCCTAATTCTAGTATTTGACAAATTGACACGTCCATGTTTCAAACATATGTTGGGAATGCGAATTAGCGTCCACATGTAAATGTGTGTAAATGAATGGATGCTAAATGCAAAGGCTTGGGATCCTAAAAGTAATAGCATTGCAACCTTAAGCACATATAATCGCATATAACGCAAATATTTGTTGATCCTTCAATTAATGTATGAATTTAAACTCATAAGCATTTGGATTTGTTGTTGATTTTGCATTTTAATATTTTTCATGGAGAAATTATGGAATGGTCACCATGTTAGCTGGTGATACTTCCACTCAGATAGTGCCATATGTCTTTTATAAAAAAATCTTTAAATTGTTTTCTAACTATACATTGGGTTCCAATTTTACCCTTCAAAAGAAAAATAAAAGAGAACAAAAATAACTGTGCCACAACCTCCACCTCTATCAATTCGCAGTCCCTCTCTGCCGCACCCTCCCTCTCTGTTTATTTTAAATTTAGAAGATTTATCGCACATGATTTTACGTCACACTAAATCAATTTATTTAGTCCATATTTTTATTGTTGGTGCAAGGTGGAAATGTATTTATAGCCGCGCGGCCATACTCCATAAATAGAATATTTTAAGGTCTAGTTGAGCAGCTATACTCAATAAATATAATATTTTAAACGTATAGCCGCGCGGCCATACACCATAATATAATATTTTAAAAGTATAGCCAAGCGGCGATACTCCAAAAATCTAATATTTAAAAGTATAGCCGCGCGACGATACTCAATAAATAGAATATTTTATAATTATAGTAGTGCGGCTGTACCCTTTGAGTAGCATAATATGAATTTCTCTTTTTTAATTACTTTAATTAGTAGTTATGTTTTAGTTATTATTTACTTAGTGAATTATTAGTATTTAAATATTTTATTAAAGAAAAAATAGAAAATTTTAATTACTATTTATTAAGTAATATAATTCATGAAGGTAATTAAAATATTTAATACTAATTATTCGCTAAATAAATAATAATTAAAATATAATTACTAATTTAACTAATTAAATAAGTCAAAGATATTATTTAATCACTAAAAATAAAATTGAAAAAAAATTAATTAACCTAAACATACAAAGTATATATATATTTAAAACCTCTTCGACGAAATTGCGTCTGGACATGTCTATCTCGATGAAGTTTGCTGTCATCGAGAGAGGTTTAATCCGGAAAATATTTGTGGCATAGACGTGTGTTGACAAAATTTCGTCAGGAAGTGTTTGTGTCTTTTGTTTTAATTTCAAAAAAATAAAATTAATTTCTTTACTTTTGGTTTTCAGCCAACTTCTTTAATTTAATATATGTAATTAAATAATATCTTAGCTTTTTTGAATTACTTTAATTAGTAATTATGTTTTAGTTATTATTTTTTAGTGAATATTTAAATATGTTACTGATTTCATAAATGACTGAATAAATAGTAATTAATTATTTTAAATTATTCTGTAGATTTTGTTTTATATTAAATAATAATTAAAACATAATATATTTAAAGAGTATAGAATCACTATGTTTTCTTACACGCATATTGCCAAGGGATCACGGAGGTTTGAATGTAAGACCACTAATCTACAATACCATACCACTACACTAGGCTTGACCCAAAAGGCACACATCCATATATTTTCAAACATATTTTAGGGAATGCGTATTAGCGTTCATGTGTATAGGCACATAGGCACATTTTCCGCAAATATTTGTTGATCCTTATATGAATCCAAATACTCATAAGCATTTGGATTTGTTGTTGATTGTGCATTTTAGTACTTTTTTTTTATGAGAGGAAAAAAAGATTGGAAAAAGGAATGTCCAACGGTTACAATAATAGTGAATTATGATTAGAAGGAAATTTTTCAATAAAAATGGAAAATTTTTCAACGAAAACGGAAAATTTAATGTCATCATGTACAAAATCAGCTCGACAAAGAAGAAAAAAAAAACAATTTGTGGCCATAAAAAAAATTGCATATACGCACATACGGTTAGAAAATCACTATTATGCTATTTAGAGAATCACACAGATATGATCATTAATATAATGAATGTAAAACCCCTATAAATATTGCCCTGTAGACTCACAACCAATACCACCACTAATCTAAGAGAGGAGAATTTCAGTACTAAATTAGAAACCAATTACTTCTACTTAGAAAAATGGTGAAGGCTTCCTCCATAACAGTGTGCTTGCTTCTCCTCCTTGTTGTGGCACATGGTAAGCATATCCTCATTTCATCCCTTTTATAAATATCTTGGTAATGTGCATACTATATTATATTGTTGTCGGTCTTCAAATTAATTGTTGGATATACATATATTCAGGTTTGCGAGATGGAGTTAAAAGTGGGAAATTTGAACATGCGAAGAAGGTTTCATCCCCTTCCCCGTCGTCGGAAGTCTATCATCTAGAATGTGAATCTAGTAGCCAGTGCTATGGTTGCAATCCTCCTAGCTGCAATAATTGCATAGATGGAACTTGTGCTTGTTACTGCTGAAAAGATATCGAGAATAAGCTTGCAACTTGCTCAAATTCAAAAGCACTTCAGCTCTCTGCTTGTAGTGCTAATAAAGAAGATCAATTTTGATCTGAGTAATAATATTCTATTATATTTAGTTCATTCTCATGGACGTATTAATTTCTGAATATGAATCGTTTTTCTTTTCGTTGTGTTTTTTTCAATCGTTGGAAGAGTGAAGATTTATCGTTTAATACGTTGTTCATTTGTCAAAATGATACGAATTGTTTTAAATTAACATTACAAAACAATTTAAATAATTTGATTCAGTCTAGCTTGTGTGACCAGTACTTATTAATGTAAAAATATATATGATTTCATGGACAAACATGTGTTAAAGGGTACAACTCTAAGATAGTAAAATGTTACTGAAATTAATCCAATTTAAAATATAATTAATTACATTTTTGGTTACTCAGGTTTCTATATTTGCATATTTATTTTTGGTGATTAACATGTTTCATATTTGGTCATCTTGTGAAATCTGCTTCTGCCGCACACAATAGTGGGGGAGTGTTGGTATGTTTTGGTCAATAAACGTGGCACATTTCCAACTCCATCGTTGGGATTCTGGGATGAACAACACATTTTCCAACTGCTGGATGAACAAAAATATACCCAGTAACCACCACCCTCAACGAGAGAGCCCCCCACCCCAGGCTCCATACCATGGAAATCTATCAGAAGGTTTTAGACTTCTTGACTTTCAAACCTATGTGTTCTGGGTTTGCAAGACCATAAGCATTACATCAGATTTACCAAGGATGAATACGGTTCAATTGGGCATTAATCTGGCTAGGGAGATGGTAATGGGTAGATTACAGAAGTAGTATGAACCACGATATCAAAATATAAAAAAGATTTTGGAATGTATATATGATGGAAACTATATCTATGCTGTCTACTGTCTGAAGTTGGTTCATAAACTTCCTTCCCCTACATCATCGGACCAAACCAAACAAGTAGTGTGACTGAGCAAGTAGAAACCTTGGACATTGATTAATCATTTTAAGATAGCTGAGCACAACTAGCTGAAGAAAATTTTAATTTAGATGACTTAAACAAGTTCTAACAGATGTTTTGGAGCAATCAGGCAGCTAAAATGACCTCTAGCTTTACAGTTGGTGCAAGAAATGGATCTTACTTTCGAATTACCACCTCCAACTGATTCGTAGAGGTCATGAATTTGATTTAAACAAAACAGTCCACCTTCTTTGATTAATCCAACTCCTTTGCATCTTGAGCATGCTATCATCCTCAGATTACCACATCTCTTGCACATTCCCAAAGAACTGAATATTCAAAAGATTCATATGCAGCAACACATAAATCAGAATTCACAAATACATCTGAATATATTGATATATTCCAAGATAGTATGCATGCAACAAGTATAGAACCACAAAACAGACAAATCCCACAAGCAAGTAGTCTACATTAATTATTCGCAAAATCTGAAGAAGCAAGTAGAAACTGATACTGGATGATTTCTACACGTGCTCCAACTTCCAAGGTTGCCTTTACAATTAAATTGATTTCTACCCTTTACAACATAGTGACCCACACCACATGGAAACTTTTCATTGTAAGGATATTTAAACAAGCAATTCTTTGAAACTAATTACACGTTGATGAAATATTCTATTTACAGAGTACAGCTGCGCGGCTATACTCCCTTTTTTTTTTTTTTTTAATTTTTTTAATTTGAAGTTTTATATTTTGTTTCTAAATAGTATAGCCGCTCGGCCATACTCCGAAATATTTTTATATATAGAAACAGTATAGCCGCACGGCTTTACTGGGGTCTTTTTAAAAAAATTCTTTTTTTATAAACAGTATAGCCGCACGGCTATATGCTTTACATAGACTTTTGGGTAATTGAAACACCCCCATAGGATAAGAAGGAATAGCTTGGATAATAGATTTAATAAGAACTTCTTTACCAGCTTGAGAAAGAAGTTTTTCTTTCCACCCATTGAGACGATGCCAAACACGATCTATAACAAATCGAAATAATTCCTTTCTTCCCCTACCAGCTAAAGTAGGCAAACCCAAATAAAACTCGTGGCAAACCGCCACCGGAATGAGTAAAGAATCAGTCACTAGTTGTTGAAATACCATACAAGTATTAGGACCAAGGTCTTAAATATCAATAGTTTCGGAAATATCGGTGGTTAAAAAACATGGAAATATTGGGAAAATATCGATATCGATAAAAATTGAATAAAAACCACGGAAATTGTGATAAATACATGGAAATTTTTAATGAACCTTTAGAATAAGTTTATTTAGTCAATCATCTTATTTCGACACAAAAAATTGGAAGGAAATGCATTGCATAGTGGGTTTGAGTGATTTAAGTTGATTATATTGCGAGCTGACAAACTCGGTGACTTAGAAGTAATTAATGAAAGAGAATTAAACACCCCCTAGTAATTTATTTATCATTTTTTAGTACAATATTTTACACTTTATAAATTGCATAATAAGATACATGAGTAACCTTATTTCATGTTATTCACTAGACATGGTACACGTTCTTATATTTATTATTTATTAAAATTGAAAAATAATTAAAGATGTAAACCAACTTGATTTTTCATGAAAATTAGGCACTTTACCATGCTTAAAAAATAATAGTGAAGATTGAAAATTAACTAAGAACATAAATAAATTTATCCAAGGAAGAATTAAATAGTAAATTAAGAAAATAATCATAGAGATTTAAGTAATTAAGCAACAATTTGAAAGGGAATTTAGTAATGTAAGTACTTATAATGAATAATAATATAATCAATAACATTAAATAGAAAAGAAATAAATTATATTAAGTAATTAAGTAACTGATCACTAATACAAAACAATAAGTAATTGTGTTAATTTCTATTTTGAGAAACAACTCGCAAGTATTATAAATACAGATTCCATAGCTTATTCTCACAAAGTGAGGACTGGCGTGGTGGTTAAGTTGCTATAGTCCTTAGAATGGAACCCCTGCATGCGTGTGAAGTTTTCTTTAATTTTTGAAAGTTCATATCGCGATATTAGCGATATATTGACCATTTGCAGCGTCCACTTGGACGAAAATATCCTTATCAAAATATTCGGCGAAATTATCGATAAATTGACGATATATATATGGAAATAGGCTAAAATATCACTGCCCAAAAAAATGATAATTTCGCCGAAATGTCGGCGAAATTATCGATATTTAATTCCTTGATTAGGACTAAAAGACAAAGTGACTTCTGAAAATTAAGAGATATTTAGTCATATACCCATTCTTAGCACTAAAACTATAAATAAACCCTACAACATTTAATTTCTATAAACAAACCCAAAAAGACCCCAAAAAATGACAGCTAGCCCTATTGAATTTAATTTTGATTATTAAATTACTTTGATGCCCTACTGAGTGTTTTGTGTTTTTTTATGAGGTTTTGGGGTTGAGTTTGTTTTAAGAAATCAATGGCAGTTTTGTACTTTAAAATAAGTTAAAAGCTTTTTGGTTATGTTGTAAATGGGCTTTGGGTGTGTTTCTAAAGTCCATTTCATAGAGGGTTATATATATATATATATATATAAAATTTTGGCTCATATATTGGGTATAATAGTGAATCTCCCAAATAATAAACTGTCATCTACAAATAATAAATGCGTAACTAGAGGGGCTTAACGACCGGCACAGACCCCGATTATATTTCTGTTCCTCTCATCAAAATGGAGCAAGCCAGAAAAGCCTTTAGCACAAAACAAGAAAAGATAAGGGGATAATGGACAACCCTAACGTAATCCTCGCTATGAGCTGAAGTGACCAAAAGAATTGCCATGCCATAACACCGAAAAGGAAACAGTCGAAATACAATCCCTTATGCGTTGTACCCATTCTTGTGCAAATCCCAAACGTAGCATAACAACCTCAATATAACGCCACTCCACCATGTCATAAGCCTTAGCCATATCCAGCTTAATTGTCAAAGCTCCATGTTTACCCTTTTTCCTCCTTAAACTAATAATTTTTGCAAAGAATTTATTAGAAGTTTAATTTTGGAGTTAATGGTTGGACAAGTGTCAAACAACTAGAGAGGAAACATAGAAATGACATCAACTTGGGGACAGTGGATTTGCTCCCTCAAAACAGTGTTGAGTTTTTGTTGGATTAGATTTTTGTGGGCCTTGGGTTGGGCTTTAGTTCATTTCAATTTTCTTTTTATTATCCTCTCACCCAAAACAATGTTGTCTTTCTGTGGATCAGATATTTATGGGCTTGGAGTTGGGCTTTAGTTCATTTCAGTTCTTTTTTTTTTATCCGCTCACCCAAAACAGTGTTGTCTTTCTGTTGGATTAGATTTTTATGGGCCTGGGTTTAGGCTTTAGTTCATTTCAGTTCTCTTTTTTTTTTATCTACTCACCCAAAACAGTGTTGTCTTCCTGTTGGATTAGATTTTTGTGGGCCTGGGTTGGGCTTTAGTTCATATCAGTTCTCTTTTAATCAATTAGAATTTTGTATTAATTTATAATAAAAAAAGTTATATGTATTTCTGTTATTTTAGGATATTTTATTATTGTGTTTTTCTCAATTAGATGCATATAAATTTGACATGGATTTAAATAAATAGGCCTACGTAGCACTATATAATTACCAGCGCTATTGACACATTCGAGCTCCTGGATGGTTAATTGGATGGACCTAGCCAAAGAAGGAAGTCATTTGGTCCATTCTTGGAGCGGAAGCAACAGAGAGAGGGGATTGTTCATCTTTTAAAGATGCAATCCCTCATAATTGTGAGCAGACCCCAACACTTGTCGACCTAATGTCAAGTGCCCGGTACAACCAGCAAGTAAGAAACTATTGCAAAGGAGGGGTCCTTAGGTCTTGGGTGCAGAATGGAGCCCCAGATGTAGGCTTTTTCACTATGACTGTTGGTCAATCCGAAACCACCAACAGAGATGTGAGACTTCCTACAAACTTCACTTTGAAAGCTCTTGGTCTTGGCTATACTTGCGGCTCCGCAAGGATTGCGGAACCCACAAAGTTCCCAACTGCAGACAAAAGGAGGGTCACTCAAGCATTCAGTAAGTCGATATTCAACCCTTGTATTTGTGTTTGTTTAGGGTAGTATGAATTTTACTTTAATCTCTTTGCTCGTCTTTTGGTGTACGACAGTGACGTGGAACGTGACATGCACGTTTTCACCATTCATCACTTGTAAAATGCCAAAATGTTGCGTCTCTCTCTTCCCATTTTACGATAGTAACATTGTGTCGTGCCCAACTTGTTCATGTGCCTGCCGAAGTAATACAAGTAGCCCACAAATATGTGCAGAGTGAGTTTCATTGCTACTTATGTCACTTAATTTGTTGTAACATTTAGTGTTTTTGTGAGTTTAATTTAAACATGCCTTTTGTGAATTTGTAGGAGGGATGCCATGAATAGCTTCGAGCCTCTGGTTCGATGTAGTGATAATATGTGCCCAATTTGAATTCATTGGCACATTATGATGAACTACAAGGAGTATTGGTGAGTAAAAGTTACGATAACTAACTTCCATTATAGAATGAACTATTCTGATTGGAATTTAGTTATCCAACACCCCAACTTTGATGACATGGCTCGAAGTTTCAGCTTCAACTACAAATCTCTGAGTCTCTATGTGACAATAAGTAAGTTCCTTTCACTAACATAACTAAGTTAAGACTATTAATTAATGTGTAAATTATTAATTTGGTTTTTTTTCTCTCAATAGATGATACTGTAGTGCTTTGGGGAATTAACTTCTTCAATGACATTTTCTGATGCAATCTGGGCCAAACGGATACATACAGACAGAGTTGCTCTTCTACAAGGATCGAGCAACATTTACTTTGGAGGATGGTTGGGCATTTCCTAGGGCTGTATTATTTGATGGAGATTACTGTCAAATGCCAATGCCACCTCCTGACATCTATCCAAGCTTGCCAAAAATCGAGTCAAAGCTATACCATACTTCCATCTCTGTAATAGTAGCTGCGCTGGTCATGTCTGTAGTTATCATCTTTGTGACAGTTTATGTTCACAAATTGACTATGTCAAATGGTTTGTGAGCAAGTATATTGTTGAGCAGTTGATATTGGTTGGTTGATGATTCAATGGTGTATTGGTATGTATGTGTGTGTATATAAATATATATATATATATATATATATATATTAGCTCTTTCAATCAGTTTTCAAGGTTAAACTATATAATTACTCTAATTAAATGGCTTCTGCTACTTATTACTATTGACTGGTCAAGATTTTGTCACTCTAAAAGTCAATCCCGGTCAAAATTGGGAAATCAGATATATAGAATATTTGACACAAAAATTAATATAACAGCTCTCACTGGTCATGCAACTTAGATTTCTCCATTGGTGCATGTATGGTTTCTATTTGTAGAAATGTCACCTGAACTTATACATCAGTTTCAATTTGTCACATTAAAGAAAAATTTAAGCGAAATGTCACCTTAAGTTTTCAAAATTCATGATTTGTCACCTGACTTTAACATCATCCAATTTTCTATCCATTTTAAAGGGTATTTTAGTCTTTTCAAGTAAGAGGGTTTGCATAGCTTTATGTTAAATTATATAAAAAAGAGGGTTTACATATTGGAAAGACTAAAATACCCTCCAAAATGGATGGAAAATTGGATGATGTTAAAGTAAGGTGATAAATCATGGATTTTGAAAACTTAAGGTGACATTTTACTTAAATTTTTCTTTAAGGTGACAAATTAAAATTGATGTATAAGTTTAGGACATTTCTACAAAAATCCCACTAATTAATTACTCTAATTAAATGGCTTCTGCTACTTATTACTATTGACTGGTCAAGATTTTGTCACTTTAAAAGTCAATCCCGGTCAAAATTGGGAAATCAGATGTATAGAATATTTGACACAAGAATTAATACAATGGTTCTCACTGGTCATGCAACTTAGATTTCTCCATTTGTGCATGTATGGTTTCTATCTGTACCAAATGAACATGAGGGCGATATAAAGCCTGTCAATCTGACTATATATACATATGAATCACAGCCACTTTGACTTTGCATATCTAAATCCTTTTGCAATACTCAAAGACCTGCAGAAGCATGTGCTTTCATATGAAACTGTGTTTTCTTCCTGATCCCCCCTTGGGAGCATATATATACAAATACAAGCAGTGAAGTAAAATATGTGTTTGTTTTTACCTCATTTCCCACTAACCACTCATCTCAAACAAAAATACATGAGGAACTATAATTTCCTAATCTCGAGCAGATAGTCACAAAACCAGGGCACTTATAGACCAACATACAAATTTCATAAATAAAAAAAAAGGACTAATTAGGATAATAAATAAGCCCCCCTCCCCAAGATAAAGCTTTATTAGCTTCATTTCATTCTGTATGGATATGTTGCTGGAATGATCCTCTCCAGAAGATAAACTTAAGTCAGTATTAAATCACAGTTATTAAGAGTCCCATTCTCTTGATTTAGAAGCATGAGATTCAGATCCACATATAACATTCTTACAAAGTAGAAAACAGTTCAAGCCTTTGAAAGAGATATTACTTAGCTTAGAAACTCTCACAAAATCCTCTTGCCCCTTCTTTAGCGCATTACACTGCTCAAAGAGTTCTGCATGACGCTTCTTACTGCTTTGGAGATTAGATTCAAGTCTTCTATACAAATTCCTAAGCTGTCAAACACCAAAAAAAATATCAGCATGAATTTACTTGTAGGAATTTCAGCAGAAATCCTACCCTGCAGAAATGAGCTTAAAATGAAACCCATCAAAGGTTGACCTGATTTCCAGTAATGCTAGGAAGACTCCAAAAATACAACTAAAATTTTAAAATTATATACATTACGAAATGCCAATAAAAATAAGCATGAGAAATTTTCTTCAATCAAATAAACTTAGAAAAGAAATAAGGCCTCAATTCAAAGCTGTATGTGGAACCATCTACTTACAGAGGTTCCTATCTTGTCTTTGAGCCTGATATCTCAAGCTCCTTTAGCTGAAATCATCAGCCAAACATATGAACATAACTGTACAGTATAAGATGAAACAATTGGTAGAGGGAACCCAAATAAATAATAAGCAGCAAAATTTATATAAGCAACAATCAGTATGGGACGAGGTTATGTTGTTAATAACATGTATGGGAGCTAAATCTCTGAACCCGTTTAAATGAACTCACTTTATCATAAGTTGAAACATCAATTTCGCATATTAAATAATGATAAACTAAAGGAGTCTTTTACAAAAGCAAATTCAGGTAAAGCTCTTCAGGAAGGAGGTGGGGCCTTCCGCCAATCAAGATACAAAAACACAGACAAAATACCACCTTTTAGCCTGCACCGATCTCCTTCTCCTTTGCCTTGCACAAGTCCTCTGCTGTCTTGACAAACCTTTTAGTCAAATCATCAACCTGGAAAATGTAGTTGTTTCGAAGAACCAATGAGCAATCAAAGGCTTGCATCATATTCATATAGGGACAGTTAGCTTGTAATTTAGAGCTCACCTCTTTCTCTATTCTTTTTAAATCATCCTTGGGGTAGCTTGAATACAACTTTTTTTTATTGTATCCATTGCCTGTAAAAGAAACTAACAATCTATTTAGCCACACAGCCGGACAGCTGCAAAATATAGAATTCGTACTCAGATATCAAGGGTAATCCTTTTACACCCCTGACATTGTTTTGGTCCTCCGTGATACTACAAATGGCACATTTCTGAAGGAATAATATTGAGATGAGCTGAAAGCCTTAGATTCAAGGCGTGTATATTGATTGTCATATAAATATTGTTTACAAGAGACATAATGATGACTATACAATAATAGGTTACAGCAGAAAGATAACTATATAACAATAGTTTAATAAAAGTGCAAAACATAATCATGACAGAGGATAAGAGTGTGGTAGTGCAAAACAAAATCATGACAGAGGATAAGAGTGTGGTTCAATATTATCCATATTCTGTTTATCACACCCCCGCAAGCTGAACGGTGGGGGACGAACCGGAAGCTTGGACACAAGGGTAGAAAAGCGAGCAGTAGACAATCCTTTAGTAAACACATCTGCAATCTGATCAGAAGTGCAGATATATTTGACATCAATCTCTTTGCGAACCACCTTTTCACGGATATAATGATAGTCGACTTCAACATGTCGTGTGCGAGTATGATAAACAGGATTTGCTGCAAGGGAAATGGCACTGAGATTGTCACACCAGAGCTTGGGACAAGTGAGAGAGAGACGCAAATCTTTGAATAAGGAGCGAACCCAGGAAAGATGAGCTGCCGTGTAGGCCAGTTGACGATATTCGGCTTCTGTACTTGAACGAGACACACCCCGTTGCTTTTTCGAACTCCAAGTAATAAGATTGGGACCCAAGTAAATACAATGACCGCCAGTGGAGATTCAATCATCGGGATCACCGGCATAATCCGCATCACAAAATGCAGTAAGAGTGAGGGAGCCAGGTGTGTAAAACAAACCATGCGAGAAGGTGAATTTCAAGTAGCGAAGAATCCGTTTAACTGCCATCCAATGAGTAGAGGTTGGACAATGCAAGTATTGGCACACTTGATTGACGGCAAAGGCCAAATCAGGTCGAGTGAGAGTTAAGTATTGAAGAGCACCGACAACACTTCGATATTGAGTAGGATCTTTCAAAGGCTCACCATCATGAAGACTGAGACGACGACCATGGGCTACTGGAGTAGAGACAGGTTTGGCATCCAACATGTGAGTACGTTGCAGCAAATCATGAGCA
Source organism: Prunus kanzakura (assembly GCA_020521455.1). Classification (NCBI taxonomy): domain Eukaryota; kingdom Viridiplantae; phylum Streptophyta; class Magnoliopsida; order Rosales; family Rosaceae; genus Prunus; species Prunus kanzakura. Next base: position 1,330,535 of record BPUM01000013.1, read on the forward strand.
TATTTCGATTGGGAAAGAAATAACCCGTCTTTGGTCTGATCGGCCTCAATGCCAAGAAAATAGTGAAGAGAGCCCAAATCCTTCATAGAGAAAAGTCGCCCAAGATTGGCAAGTAATTGGGTAATGAAAGTTGGATCATTGCCCGTGATCAGAATGTCATCCACGTAAATGAGTAAGTAAATAATAATTGATCCAGAATGATAGGTGAATAAAGAAGAATCTGCAATGGAAGCTTCAAACCCCAATTCCTCCAAATAAGAGGAAAAACATGAGAACCAAGCCCTGGGTGCCTGTTTAAGCCCATATAAAGAACGTTGCAACTTACATACATGATGGGGAAAATCCGGATCAACAAAGCCCTTGGGTTGCTGCATATACACATCTTCATAAAGAGAGCCATGTAGAAATGCATTTTGGACGTCAAGTTGGCGAACAGGCCATTCAAAACTAACAGCAAGAGCAAGAATCAATCGAATAGTGGAGTGCTTAACAACCGGACTAAATGTTTCACCATAGTCAAGACCTTCCGTTGATGGAACCCATTGGCAACTAATCTTGCCTTATATCGCTCAATAGACCCATCAGAGTTCCGCTTAATTCGAAAGACCCATTTATTAGGAAGAATATTCATATGCGGTTGAGAAGGTACGAGGGTCCATGTACCAGCCTTTTGCAAGGCATTAATTTCTGCTCCCATGGCTTGTCGCCACTCAACATGCTGATTTGCCTGTGTAAAAGAACTCGGCTCGACAATATTAATATGAGAATGAGCAGAAAGAGCATATTTGGGATTAGGCTTGCTAACACCCATTTTACCTCTTGTGACCATAGGATGAGCAGATGTGGTTGGTGGAGTCTGTATGGAAGATATAGGTTGAGAGAGAGTGGGGAGAGATGGGGTAGGTGGAGGAAAGGTGAGAACATGACGATGAGGGTCACGACGGTAGACTTGTAAGGGAGAAGAGGGTAAGGGAGGAGGTGTAGGGGGAGATGGGCTAGGAATGGGAGATTGTTCAGGTAAAGGAGAGGAATTGGTAGGAATAGAGGGTAAAGGTTGAGATGGGCAAGGGATATCAGTAAAAAATAAAGGTAGTGAAGGTGGAGTGGATGCTTCCGTAGCCCGATTCACAGTGATCTCTTTAAAAGGAAAAGAACTTTCATCAAAAGTAACGTGACGAGACAAATACACACGACGAGTAGAGATATCTAAGCAACGATAACCTTTATGATTTAATGAATATCCCAAAAAAACACATTGGGTGGATCGAAAATTTAACTTGTGTTGGTTGTAAGGACGTAAATAAGGATAGCATGCACAGCCAAAAACACGGAGGGAATCATAAATAGGAGCACGTTGAAATAACTTTTCGTAAGGAGAAGAAAAATGCAAAACCTTAGTGGGAAGTCGATTTATTAAATAGAGAGCGGTGTAAATGGCTTCAACCCAGTAATGAGATGGCATGGAAGAATGAGCAAGGAGAGTTAAAGCTGTATCGACTAAATGACGATGTTTGCGTTCGGCAAGTCCATTTTGTTCAGGATGGTGGGGACAAGAAATGCGATGTTCAATTCCTTTACTAGCCAAAAATTCTTGAAGTTTATGATTAGTATATTCGCCCCCACCATATGTTTGAAAAGATTTGATAGTAGAAGAGAATTGAGTGAGAACATAAGCATAAAATTTAATAAAAATATCACAGACTTCATATTTATGTTTTAAAGGAAACAACCAAGAATGCCGAGAAAAATCATCCACGAAAATAACATAATACTTAAAACCTTTAATTTGCAAACCTGTACCGGAAACAACACCACCAACAGTATCACCACGATAGTCACGAGATAGAGTAAGGTTACCAAGGTCTGAGGTAATATGAGCATTACCGCCTGTATCCAACAACCATGCACGAGGATCAGAGGACGAAGAGGCTGGAGTAGCCATAGCTGAGAGTGTCTGAGTAGGTAGACGTGGATTAGAAGCCATAGCCGAGAGTGTCTGAGTAGGTAGACGTCCTTCAAAAGCCAAGTTCATGCAATTGTAACAGTCGATAGCAGAATGGCCAGGGCGGTTACAAATTTGACAGAGAATTCGGCCTGTGGAAGACCGGCCAGCAACATAAGGAGATGAGGAGGGAGGACGCTGCCCAAGAATGGACGGAGAGCGGCTAGAAAACCTGCTACCAGAACCAGCAACAGATGAAGGAGAAAAGGAACCACGACCACTACGATCGACGGATGTGAATCCACGACTAACACCAAAACCAGCAGAAGTAGCGCGACCACGGAAGCCACCACGACCGGAAAATCCGCTACTACGACCAGCGTACAAAGCTTGAGGAGTGGCATCAGGAGCAACAACTCCTTGAGCATGAAGACGACGTTCTGCGCTCAACAAGAGAGCTTCAAGATCATGATACGAAATGGGAGATTCGCGAGCCTGGGCAGAGCTCACGGTGGTTTCATATAGGGGTCCGACATTATTCATGATGATAGAAATCAAGTCACTATCAGGAACAGAATGCCCAGCAAGAGCAAGACTATCAACAATTCCATTTAATTTGTCCAAGAAATCAGATATAGAAAGATCACCACGAGAGGTGCGCAAGAGCTCACTACGTAATTGAAGAATGCGGTTGTGAGATGGGGAAGCATATCGGTTTGCAAGTGATAACCAAGTGGCACGAGCAGAGGTGGAGCGAACAACCGTACCCAAAACGGTCGGTGTGAGGGAACCGTTGATCCAACTGAGGACCATTTGATCTGTTTGAATCCATTCTTCATAGGCAGAATTGACAACTTCAGAAGTTGTGCCTTTTTCATCAGTAACTTGGAGAAAAGCCGAAGGACACTTACTAGTGCCATCTACAAACTGCATGAGACCACGACTTTTAAGGATGGGAGTAATCTGGGCTAACCATAGGGGATAATTGTTACGATCAAGCTTGATGAACAGAAGATTAGAGACAGATGTGTGTATATGGTTACTGGAAAGAGAAGAAGAAGCAGAAGCAGTCGCAGTAGCAGAGGAGGAAGCCATAATAGCAAGTGCAATGAAAGATGAGTAGATTATAAGGACTGAAAAAAACAGACGTGAGTCACTGAAGCTCTGATACCATGAAGGAATAATATTGAGATGAGCTGAAAGCCTTAGATTCAAGGCGTGTATATTGATTGTCATATAAATATTGTTTACAAGAGACATAATGATGACTATACAATAATAGGTTACAGCAGAAAGATAACTATATAACAATAGTTTAATAAAAGTGCAAAACATAATCATGACAGAGGATAAGAGTGTGGTAGTGCAAAACATAATCATGACAGAGGATAAGAGTGTGGTTCAATATTATCCATATTCTGTTTATCAATTTCTTCATGGGACCACCAGACAAGAGATCAGGAAACTAGAGAATTAACTTATTGTCCAATATCACTGTTAAAATTGCTCATCATAACTAAGGGCAAGTGCCATATCTTTCAAAGGCATCTTTTTTTGCTACTGTATGTTATATGCTACTGTATGAATATCAAAATAACAAAGCGGAATCGCGCAGTCACCTCAATTACAATAAAAATTTAACCAAGAAATGATTTTAACCTGCTAAATTTGTATTAGCAGAGAAAAAGAAAAAGAAAAACAGAAATTGACTTAAAACAACCACCTTAAAATGTGAAGCAACTGTGGGAACAGAGGCTCCTGGAAGCAGAGCCTGCCTCCTCACCATCTCGTCTGCAATTCAAGAATCAAATAGTATCATCATGATCACTCATATTAATTGTTAATTAGTTCTTAATTGAAGTATTAAATCAAACGAAATGAAAGAAATCGTGAGAGCGAGTAAGAAAAAGTACCGAAGATGCATCCGATGGACCACAAGTCGACACCAGTGGAGTAGTGAGTCAAACCAATCGAAATCCAAATCGAACTCATCATTCTCTCAGTTTTGGAAACCGTAACCCGACCTTCCTCACATTAATCCTGGCCTAAGATAACTCACCCATCTCTGCTTCTTTTTTTCAAAACAGAGCTGCAAACTTCTCTTTGTTGTCTCGTTAGACTGTTTTGTATCCAATTTTTCATCTGCATAGAATACATCGTAGACTGATATATCTCATAGCAGAAGAAAATAGTTGTCAAGTGCAATGAAAAAAAAGGCTGTAATTGGGTTTAGTTCATAATTAAGATGGATATATTTTAAAAAGTAAATTCCTATACAAGCAATTTTATACTATGAAATTCAACATTCTTTGACCCACAAAATGTTAGCAAATCCCTATTTTTTGTTGTTGTATTTATGGGTTTAACCCGTATTATTGGTTATAAATAAAATCCATTTTTTTATTTCTGCCTAATGGGCTAATAGCTGAAAATCATTAAAATGGGAGGTATCAAAAAGAATTTAAATTTCCATTCCCCAATATCACCTGTATAAATAAAATAATTGAAGAAACAACTCTAGCCCAATGGGCTAAAGTTGTATTTTAGCCATAGACCCTAAAACGATAAGACAAAAATGTGTATTTAAAGGGTAAATGCATTCGAATATTTTAGGAGTATAGCCGCACGGCTATACTCTTTAAATATTATCACGAAGCTTACACTCGCGGACGCAGCCATTTCGCTTCTCTATCAAACTCAAAGCTTCGATTGGTTTTCTTCGGTTTCTGCGGCTTCGTCGTCCGGATTCGGCACCAAAAAAATTCCCAACCAGCCAAGGAGGCCCGCCCAGCCGCCTAGCCGCCTAGCGCCCGCCTAGCCCCCGCCTAGCCGCCTAGCGCCCGCCCAGCCCCACATCGCCGGCTTGTTGCAGATTTTGACGGAGAAAATTCTGATAGCGGAGACAGGGTCGAGTTCCAGTGCCATAGAATTGGACCATATTCAGGAGGAGATTGAGGAGGTGTCTGCCGTTCCGGAAGTGAAGGAGAAGAAGAAGAGCAGAAATGCTTTGAGGAAGGGGTCGGAAGGTGAAGAGGTCCGAGCTATGCAGGTCTGCTTGCTTTTGAAAGGCGAGTTTTGATTTTTCGGAGTCTATCATTCATTTCTTGTGTTTTGTTTGATGGTGTACATCATGCTCATCTACCAGTTCATTTATATATTAAATTGACTCGTTTGAGGGAAAGTTAATTCCCAAACAATTCTTCAGAAAGCATCTGGAGCACGGAAAAATTCTGTACAAGAAATGCAGAAAGTGGGAAAGTTGGATACCAAAATGAACGGACAAAGCATCCAGCCTGTCTCCAGCAGTGCTCAAATAACAGAAATGACTGCAGTTCAAGATCACACTAAGGTGTCAAGAAAAGTGTTTTGTTGCTCCTTTTACTTGATTTTTTGTTGTAGTAATTGAGTTTTCGTTTCTTCTTAGTAACAGGTGAATAAGTAAGATAGACTTCTTTATGAACCTTATTAATTGCTTTTGTCTTTATAGCTTCTTATCAAACTTATATGTTGTGTACTCCTACCACGTTATCTGGACTCAATGGCTTTATCTTCTTATTTGCTTTAAACTTTTATTTATTTCTTTTGCATCTGTGTCTTTTAGTCTCTTGAACTAGTCTATATTATGATAATTTTGTAGAGAAATAACACAACTAGGAAGCAAGAGGTGAAGGCATCGGTACAAGAGCTTGCTTCTCGAGCTGCTTCCCGAGTCAAGGCTGTAGCTGCGGAAAAGATGACACCACCAAATTCAGCATATCAATTTGAGGTTTCTTGGCGAGGACTCTCTGGAGATAATGCTCGACAGACTAGCCTGTTGAAGGTCTGCAAAAGTATTCATGTGGTTTACTGTAAAAAATATTCTCCCAAATGCAAGATTCATATGTTCGTTGTCATCCCAAAGTAGGTGACCATGAATGTGTTCTTTTTGCATGGTGGTCATCCGTGCGGTTGACCACTGCAAAGATTCTATTAGTCTCGTCTATTGTCCTCTTTGGATGGTTGCGAGAAGTATACCAGTAATTGCATTGTCAGTCTGCCCATTTGGCTTCTGCATGCTAAGGGCCATCCAAGAAGTTCCCCATTTGTTGTGTCCCATTGTGATTGCAGTTGGTATTTGTTTAGGAAATCATCACTCATTCCGACTTTCCATTTATGCTGTTACTTTGTTTCATGTTATTTTTTGTGTTATTTCTATACAGGCTATATCTCCAAGCGCATTGCCGCAGATATTCAAAAATGCTTTGATTGTTCTCATACTTCTTGACATTATCAAGTGAAGTGTGTGGCAACCTTTTTCGTGTAAGTAATGTTTATGTCTGATATGTATGTTTTCTTGTTGAGCTTGATAAAATGCTTACGGCCCCACCTTTGATTTATTTCTTTGGCAGTGAAGAAATGGATTTGGCCGTCAATTATCTGGAGAACATAACTAGGGTTCCAAGATTTGACACACTCATCATGTTTCTTTCATCCTCAGACAACGCTGGTATACATGCTTCCGTTTTAAATTCCTTGAGATTTTCAAAAGCTTACAGTTGAATTCCTGGATTTCAAATTTTTTTTAAGTAGAGTATACCTGTATCAATGTGGTATATCAGTCTCAGCGACTGGTAATGCTTGCACTGTGTCTTGATTGAATCGTTCCATATTTTCTGATTTGTTAGTCATCCTGCCCATTTTTATAGGGTTTATGATTCATATTTTCCATTAGTTTCATATCCTATACTAACCCAATAACCTTGCAAACAGATCTTGTTAAGATATGGGATGAAGTGTTTGACAATGAGGCAACTCCGATTGAGTATGCCGAGAAGCTTGATAACCTGCATACAAAGTACTGTCCCAAGCGATGACAAAGCTCAACAAGGTTCTACGTTACCCTCCTCCACCTCTTGTACTGTAAATTCAAGTTGTAAAATTTTGAAATGCTCCAACGACCCCTTTGAATCTCAAATTATATCATGGACAACTTTTCTATCCATTTATCGAGATGTTAAAAGTACATTGCAACTTTTACTTCACTCCTGTTGGACTTGAATACTTTGAACTCGGAACTGTTGGTAAGAATGTGCCTGTGAGAGTCCATGTATTGGTCGGGTGGACATAGCCTACTCTTGTTCAGTCATATTCATTGAGGTCCAGAGGTTAATGGTGGCGACAACCTGTTTCTTCATGCCCTACCTATCATTCACTACCTTAATTTTCAGACAACATATGTATATCTTTGCATACTGAGTTGTTTCAAGTCACAATCAATCAATTATGTGGGGGTCTTCCAGATTTTGCACTATGCTTTTGACATGGAGATCATGTGTCATTTACAATCACCTGACTCTTTCATGTTAACCCCACTATATTATGCATCAAAAATAAAAACCCTACTTTATAATACAGAATACATGCAAGTAGATGCTTTGTAATCTTACAGATCAGAGATCATTTTCTGTGAACTCACCCAAATAATGCAAAAACAGAACCAGAACACTGATTGGCTTGGCATATATTATATGCTGCACGTGAAAGATATCTCTTCGAAGCAAAACGGTTGGAGATAGGAGGTTGAACAGAGTTTGTATGGCCAAGTAACTAGCAAAAAGTAAAGACTTCTCTTCTGGGATGGATGAGCAACTCGCTAAGGAGGCAATAAAAGCAGGTAGACCTTTGATCTTGCGTTAATAGTCATGTATATGTTTTGTGATGTACATTTTACAGTGCAGATGGTCTTCAGATGATTTTATGTTTCTTATAGAGGCCTGTCTAGTTGCATTAATACCAAGAATTTCCTCACACTTAAACGTACAGCCGCCCGGCTATACTATTTATTAAAACAAATTTTAAAAATCCCGAGTCTAGCCGCCCGGCTATACGCTTTAAATAGATTATATTTACAAAGCATAGCCGCCCGGCTATACTATTTATTATTTATTATTTTAAAAAAAGCCCGCCAAGCGCTTAGGCGCTCGCCTAGCCGGTAGGCGGCCCATTTGTTATTTTTTAACTCGTATAGCCGTCCGGCTATACTATTTATGAAGAAAATTTAACGGAACACCACAGTACAGCCGCGCGGCTATGCTCTTTAAATACAATATATTTAAACCGTATAGCTGTGCGGCCATACTATTTATTAAAAAAAATAAGAAAAATAGACCCCAGTATATTGAAAAGAGAGTTGGGGGTCCAAGTTTCAACATATCCAAAGCAGATATTGAAAAGAGAGAATTTTCACAATAAATCAATCTGAGAGTTCAATTTTTTCTTCTCCCTTTTTGTGTAGGAATATTTGCCTTTGATCTACCTCGTTCTCTTGAGTGATACTAAATTATGTTACTGCACTAATGATTTGTTATAGAGAATTGCACACTGAGTTGGAGTGGTCTTGGTAATTGCTTCACTTTCCAAACAATACTTTACGTGAAAAATATCCATAACACTTTGTTTGACATTGTTGTTCTCGTTGGCAAAGAGATTTTAAAATCACCATGTTGCATTTTTCTTACAACAAGTAAGAGATAATCTTAGCATCTCAATTTCTTTCATAGTTAGTAAAATATAGAACGGGAAATTATGAACAAAATACGTATGTGTTTTATTAAGCAAAACTTTGGCAAGTTACAACTGAAAAGTTCGGCCACTATATAATATTTTAATATATATTATTTTTATTCAATAATATGTGAAAATTATGTGTATAATACGTGAATTTTGTGTGTATCATTGAAAATTTTGTAAAAACCACGTGTATTAAAAATGAAAAATACATACGTATGTGTACAATAAGTGTATTGTATGTTTGCTTTTTACAAAACGTGTATTGTACCAAGTCTTTAAAACATGTATGGGAAATGGAAGTATTATTGAAAATACATACGTACGTGTATAATACAAGTATTAAACGGGAAAATGCTAAATTCTTTATATGGGTAAAATTGTGGAAAAGAAAAAAATCAAAAGGGGACAATGGAGACTCGGGTAATGAAGTACTAGTAATGGATAATGCTCTAAACTATTCTTATTGCTAAAAGAAAATTAGAGAAATTTAAAATAAAAAAAAAAAAAAAAAGGACCCAGTATAGCTTTAAAAAAAAAATTTAAAAAAAAAGTCCCGAATATAGCCGCCCGGCTATACTGTTTATTGAAAAAATATATATCCTGTTATAGCAGGCTATACTCTTTGAATATATTTTTTTTTTAAAAGTGTGTTGGCTAAGGTTGTCATCAGATCTTTGGGAAAGGGGCCTATGATCACTTTACTATCTTGATAGGTACTAGTTCTTTGATGGTTATTGTTTCCATATGATTTTGTTAGGTACTGAGATAATTAAATTTTTGAAAAACAATAATACTTGATGTAGAAAAAATTAAAAAGTGTGTCACTTTAGCCTTAGATATGTCATTGGAATAAAAGTAAAAATTAAGGTTTTTATTTTATTTTTGTATATGAGGAAGATTATGGATGAAGTTAAACTAGGTTTTGAGCTAGTGACTTTTGGCCATATGTAGGAGCAAGCATAACCAAGTATATTTATGAGTGAATGTATAATTCTAGCTGACACTATTTTAAGTGCTTTTCACTCTCATGTATTGAGTGAAAAGTTGAATAAAATTCTTCTAACCACATACTCGATGAATGTAGATTGGCCAAGATCCGAAACTTGTCATGCGAGACACCTATAACATGTTTAAAGGTGGGGGTGATCCAGAAAAGGTGTTGACTAAGAAATTTTTTATTTGACGAAAACCATTTCTTAGTTGAGCTAGCTAGTTGTGTAGTTCATAAGGTTAGAATTTAGAAAGGCATCTCATGTATGTGCGTCTCCCAATGTATTCTCATGTGGTGGTGTTGGTTGTGGAGATGGTGGTGGATGTGGAGGTTTTGGAGGAGGTAGTGGTGGTGGTGGTGGCAGCAGCGATGGCAGTGGTTGCGGAGGTAGTGAATGTGGTGGTGCAAGTGGTGGAGTTGGATGCGGAAGTGAAGGTGGTGTCATTTTTTAAAATGAATGATGGTATTTTGGAAATTTAAAAAATTCATTAAATGTTCATCTCTGCTTCTTTTGAAAGCAGCCTTGAAAAGCAACCTAGAGTTTGCTTTTAAAAGCTTTTGTCAAAAGGCCACTTCTTTTAAAACAATTGGGATATTTTATTTTTACCAAACACCTTAAATTGCTTAACTTTAAAGTGAAGCAGGTTTTTGGAGAAAAAAAGCAATTCCAAGCAATTTTATACAATGAAATTCAACCTTCTTTGATCCACAAAATATTGGCGGATCCCTATTTTTTGTTGTTGTATTTATGGGCTTAACCCGTATTATTTGTTATAAATAAAATCCATTTTTTTATTCTTGCCCAATTGGCTAATAGTTAGAAATCATTAGAATGGGAGGTAACAGAAAGAATTTAAATTTTCATTCCCCAATATTGCTTGTATAAATAAAATAATTGTAGAAATAACTCTAGCCCAATGGGCTAAAGTGGTATTTTAGCCCTAAACCCTAAAACGATATGACAAAAATGTATATTTAAAGGGTATAGCCGTACGGCTATACTATCTAAATACATTCGAATATTTTAACAGTATAGCCGCACGGCTAGACTCTTTAAATATTAATACATTCGAATATTTTAAGAGTATAGCCGGTCGGCCATACTCTTTAAATATTAACACGAAGCTTGCACTCGCACTCGCACTCACAGCCATTTCGCTTCTTTATCAAACCCAAAGCTTCGATTGGTTTTCTTCGGTTTCGGCCTCTTCATCCTCCTATTTCGGCATCGAAAAAAGACCCAACCCGCCCAGCCTCCTAGCTCCCGCCTAGCCGCCGCCTAGCACCCGCCTAGCCGCCTAGCCCCCGCCTAGCCCCACATCGCCGGCTTGTTGCTGATTTTGACAGAGAAAATTCTAATGACGGAGACAGGGTCGAGTTCCAGAGCCATAGAATTGGACCATATTCAGGAGGAGATTGAGGAGGTGTCTGCCGTTCCGGAAGTGAAGGAGAAGAGGAAGAGCAGAAATGCTTTGAGGAAGGGGTCGGAAGGTGAAGATGCAGGTCTGCTTGCTTTTGAAAGGCGAGTTTTGATTTTTCGGAGTCTATCATTCATTTCTTGTGTTTTGTTTATGATTTAGTGTTGTCTTTGAATTATAAAATGGTACTTACAAGGGGGTATTAACTTTCTCTTTAGTATAGAAAGTTGTTAACTTTTGTTTCATTTCTTTTTCTGTAACTGGGTTTGTGTGGTTATTTCCTTTTCTAGTGTTCGCTTCGTTTTTGGATGTAATATTTGTGATTTCGACTTGTTCTAATATAATGTTCCTGCTATTTGACAGGAAGCATTGCAGAAACTAGGATTTTACTCGGTTGAGGAAGACATGGATTTTTCCAGCTTCTCAAGCGGGACCGAACGTGCTGTCAAGACTTGGCAAGTAAGTTTCAATTATCATTAGATGTTACTATGTATAATGCATGAAGAGTAAAATTTCAGAATCATCAAGTTGAACAAAAATTTCACAACGCAAAATATATATGTTAGTCAACTTGTAATATCTTGTTTGACAGGCCTCCTTAGACGCCCCTCAAGATGGCATAGTGACTGCAGAACTTCTTGAACAATTATATACGGTGGCGCAAATTGAGGGTCTGGATAACAAAGGGAGTACTGTGACTTCTGCACAAAAGGTATAGCCTTCTAACGACATACCATTAGCCTTTATTAAGTGGAAGCCGTTGATGTTTTACGTTTCAGTACCAATATATCATTCCTCACTTGGAACTGAACATAATGGTTTGGTAAGTCATTACTTGCATTCCTCAAGCGGAGCCAAAAACTCATTTGATGGTTCAATTTGAAGTGAACTAGCCTTCATTTTCTTCAACCAGATTGTAAAGAATTGTAGCAAACAGTACTAAGTACCAACCAAGAAGCTCTGTTACTTAATTGAGAAACGGACTTGAAGCTCCGACTCTATTTTCAGTAACTCAGACATCAGGTTTCTTGGTTCCAGTTCATGAGACAATCACTTAACATGCAAATAAATACGATATGACAGTGACGTAATGTGTTGTCGAAACTGGTAACACACCATAACTTATTTTGGATACTAATAAATGAAGCTGATTATATTGGTAAACTGATTTTCTTCTCCTGGTTGGCCTTGAGCTAGCAACCTGATCATGTTCGTATAAGCTATAGCGAACCACTACATAGGCTGAAACATCGTAATTCTTCTAATGGTTGCGTGGGTTCTGTTGTTTAGGAAGATACAAATGGAGCTGCAGTTACTTCTGCAACAGAAATTTCAGAGGTCCAGCAAACACTTGTGAAAGAAGGTGTTACAAAAGTAGAGGTATCTGAGCATCGTGTTTTTCTCCTTGGAGAGAACCGCTGGGAAGATTCTTCTAGACTTAGCAGGAACCAAAAAAAAGGAGGTGAAAGCAAGACAAAGAATACCACAACAAGGTGTCTTACTTGTCGAGGGAGGGTCGCTTATTGTGCACAGGTACCTCCTATCTGTCTCCCGTCTTAGTCACTATATTCAAGTTTATAAACCATTGCCTTGCTACGCTAAACTTTTGCAGAAGTACTCTAAATCCACCCATACTATGTATTTGTATATTTATTTTGCTTGATCTGATTTTTAAATACAATGTTGAACACCAATGGCTTTGATGATGATATGCATTAGTTTTATTTTTGTACTTTTGCATATTTTGTTTCAACTATCCTCAGTCCCCTTGGTAGCTTATCAGTATTTCTTTGTTGCAGAATGTGATGGAACAGGCGAGCCAAACATTGAAGAACAGGTTAGAGGTTTCAAATAGAGATATTAATATTCTCATTTTCGAGCATTATCCATCCAGGATGAAGTTTTAATTATTTTGTTAAATGACAGCAGTTCTTGGATTGGGTGGAAGAGGGAGCAAAATGTCCATATTGTGAAGGTCATGGGTATACAATTTGCAACGTATGTGAAGAGGCAACAGCAGCTTAGGTATGAAAACATCTTCCCATAAAGACATGTGCAGTTTTATGCTTTAGTACATGTGTTTAATGGTAGTTTGCATTTATAAACAAATGCAGAAAATCATATGTATATCTACTATTTATTATACAAGTCAACGAGGTCTAGCTCAGGGAAAAAGGGCAATGACTTGCAAACCAGAGGTCTCATGTTCGAACCACGACATCATAGTTGTGTGTGTGTGTGTGTGTGTGAGAAATCCCCCTCCCCTTTAGACTATTGCTTGTACTAAAAATAAAAATAAAAATAAAAATAAAAAAATAAAAAAACAAGTTGACGTTGTACTTGGAAATTAAAGAGAAAAATAAAAAGGGAAGTTGCCAATCGGCAAATTTAATACTTGATCAATAATTCAACAGACCAATTGTTATGAATACACACTATCTCCTCGTGTAATGGAAGGCAAAGCAAGGCCAAGGGTTAACAATTTTTGGCACGGAGTTACTGTGCTCTTTTCCCATCTCTCTGTGAGTTTTGGCTGGGGTAACAATTTTTAACTTAATAAGATGAAAACCAAATCCAGCATGAAGAAAGTTAATTTAACCATTACTCGATAGGACGTGTTAATGCAAATAATAAACCGAGAGATTTAACATTTAACTGTTATATATATAGATATTCTCATTTCTTTATATGGTATTCTAGGAATTCTTTAAAAATTATATAAAAAAGAAATTAATCTATTCGAGCATTTTGAGCACTAATATCGCTTGAGGAAATAACTCTAGCCCAATTTTACCCTAAAATAATATTTCAAAATTGTTTATTTAAAGAGTATAGCCGGGTGGCTATACTCTTCAAATATACTCGCATATTTTAAAAGTGTAGCCGCACGACTATACCCTCTTTTAAACTATTCGAATATATTTTAAGAGTATAGCCTATACACTTCACATATATTCCTCACAAACACGAAGCTTGCACTCGCAAAGGAATGTGGCGTGTGAGTGAAATGAAGGGACAGATAAACGAACACGAAGCTTGCACTCGCAGTCACAGCCATTTCGCTTCTCTATAAGTGTTTCCAAGCTTCAAAGACTCGGTCTTGAGCCTCTCTCTCAACTCAAGCTTCGATATATATTTTTTGGGTTTCGGTTGCTGCGTTGATTCCATTGGATTGGGCTTTCTCAATGTCTGCCAAGGCAGAGCCTTATGTCCTTCGAGTCCAAGCGCCCGCCTAGCGGCCCACCTAGGCCGATTTTTCGAACACTGCGATTGACTAAAAGTCTGAAGCCCGAAATTGAAAAAATGTAGCTGCAAATTTGAGCTTGAGATTGGGAAGCCGATGCAGTGAAGCACAAGTCAGGTCCATAGAAGAAGAGATCATGAGACTCTTAATTCATCTAATTCCATTTCTCTCCCTGTTTCCCGCCTTATTCTCTTCTCTCTTGGCTCTCTCCCAAACGACATGTTCACCTCACCACACCAACGACAACGACGACAATTCCTCCCTCTACCAACTCCGCCTTATTCTCTTCTCTCTTCGCATTGACGACATGGCGCAGAATAAAAAAATACAAAATTTTCTAACTTGGTGTCTGTCTTCAGTGGAAGGAAAATGATGAAGCTATCCTATCATGGAGTTTCTATGGTCTTGCTAATAACAAGGTTTGGTTTTTAGGCCTCAATCTCAAATTCTGACTATTTATTTCTGGTTTGGTTAGGCAATAGATTGATTGGTTTGGTTCTTCTTCTTTGAAGCTTGATAAATCTTTATGCATTCAATATTCATCCATTGATGGTTCTTCTTGGTTGGACTGCTTTTCATTCTTTGTATATTGCATTTCTGTTATAGATTTTGACAGTTGATCATACACTCGTGTTTGCAGAGAAAAATAAAATAAAATAAGAGTTGTCTCCTCCTCCTCCTGCATAGGAACACAAAACCAACCCACCAAAGAACAGAAAAAAAAAAATGAAATATTTCACCACCTCAAGTGAAAAATCTAATTCATTTAAGCTTTTATACTAGTTCTTTTGTCAGCATCTATGTTTCTGTAGTGTGAACTCCACCTCAAGTCGAAAAAAAAATAAAAATTAGAGGGTGCATTTCCTAACGCATGGGTTGGGAATCTCTTAATTATATTTAACTTTTCAAACTGACTTCAAAAGCACTGGATTAACACACCAACATGAAATATCGTTTATCGAGCCTCCATTAGTATAAAGGGACTGTGACTTCATTAGCTGAAAATGCTTTAGAAGAAGGATCGACTTCCAGTTCATTGAGATCCCTTTCACTATAAAAACCAGGTTTTTGAGGTTGAGGCAATGACCCTTCACCACTCAAAAACTGCAACTGGCATGCTCGGCCTATCTGCTGGGTTACGCTGCACACCTAAAAGACCTACATGATGAAGATAGAGGAGCCCCCGAGCAATTCCATTAATAATGTCAAATCTCTTGGGCAAATCTAGCATCATGCTTTTTCTTGCAAATTCTAGTCTTGTGATTTTTATCTTTCCACTTGTAGGATGAAAGTAAAGTTTTCTTCAGGATCAAAAGAAGAACAAATCCACAGAAACTGGTTGATGCTTTTTGTACCACAGTTCCCTGGATCCTGAATCATTAGTAATTTTGTTTGAGAACGACCACATTCACAAACAGAAGACTGTTGAGGAGGTAAGACTTCATCAAAAACACTGTGTATAATGTTACTTATAAAAATAATTTTATTGTTGCATAATTGATTTGTTACCTTATTATAGATGATGCCGCTAAACTTATATATTTCTGTTTCTCATGATCAACTCCTTGTTACTTCATGTGTGCAACATCAAATGGAAGACTTCTTTTTGCTCTCGGAAGGAGGTTCACCAATATTTGAAGGTTATATAGAGAGAGGGAAAGGAGATGGGGGTTGAAGGTATGGAAAACTTTATGCTACGAATATGTGATTGGCTAAATTAAGGGTTCTATACATTGCAGACTAAACTACTTCAAAAAAGATTGTCATGATCTAATTTAGAGTTGACTTATTCTCTTTCCTATGCAAGTATGAGTTTATGACCTTCGTATATCATTACCATTCCATTCAACAATAGCATATGGTTAATACACAACATGCAGGACATGCATATGTGGCCATATTTATAGTGTTCGATAATTGGTAATTAAGAGCTTTACGTGTGCAAAATCCATGAATAATCGTTAGTTAATTGAGGTTCTAGTTTTTAATGGTTACCTTTTAATCGGGTCTTCAACAAAGGAGTTTAATCGGCATTTCCTTAATGGGTGGAATAAATTCCCTTCACTAGCATCTGCTCTGTTTTATGCCATCCTCACTATTCAGGACGTCTACTGCTTCACATGTTAAGTATTGCAATAATGCATGATTAGTACTTCAACCTCTCTTTCTCTCTCTTCTCGCTCTTTTTCTTCGCTGAAACCGACCTGCAACGAACCATTTGCTTGGTCATGAACTGACTATGATCGATAGATGAGAGTGGCCGGTCGATGTTGGTCCCATAATTTCCTTCATCGACTTGATCGGTTTCAGTTTGGTAGGCAGTTCCAACCACTTGGTCCGGTTAATCAAACTGCGCTTAGCCCTAATCAGCCTCCGAAACCAATGCACTGCATTGAAATGTGCAAAGTCCTTTTGAATCTACAAAGCATGCACTGCATTGGAATGCGAGAAGTCCTTTTGAACATCCAAAGCATGCACTGCATTGGAATGCGGAAAGTCCTTGTTTAATGAACAATTTTCCAGCGCTCCATCAATTAATTCTCTTGTTGGTTCTTATTATAAAAGATTACCATATGCATTCAGCCTTGCATTCTTCAACTTAAGGTGATTTTGTTTCCCCAAGTTTCTGTTTATTATTTAGTAATCTTTTTGTCTCAGTGCTCGATCTTTCTTTTTTTATAATTCCTTGTCATACTCTTGCAGATGGACGGGAAGATGGCAGGACTTATACAAACACATTGCAAACACACGAACCTATAGCTGATTGGCAAGTGGAAAAATTTGGAGGTGTTATCATTGGGTTCATGCTTAAATTTGGCGAAAATACTTGCAATTATACAAACACATTGCAAGAATTTTTATGGTTTAGATTTGTCCAAAGGCTCTGTTCATGGACGAGGGGCATTGTCAATTGTGAAGTTGAGGCCTAATATCAAGTACTTAAATTTGAAGGGTGCAAAAGTAAATCGGGATGGTCTTGTCACGTTGCTGCACTGATGCAAAGATCTGTTGATGTTGGATGCCAGAGATTGGTCTGGTTTCAATGACAACGACGATGAAATGTCAAAGCACATGCGTCTCATATTAGTAAATTTATGTGCAAGGGTTTTGAATTTTCTGAATTTCTTCGTGGAATGGACAATTTTGTTCTTCCTGTTGATGGATACTCATTTCATTTGCATGTAGAGGAGACGTAGGATGAAATGCTCAATGATTTGCCCGATGCGTTCAATGATTTGGGGGACGAGGAATGAAGAACTATTTGATTGTACAAAGTGATATCTCATCTTTTTTTTATATTTGCAACACAATTGAGCAATTATGTGTGTTGAGTGTGGTGTGGTGTTCATCTTGTGTTTTTGGACATTGTTACTCTAATGAGGGATTGTTATAAGTTCCTGTCTTGATTTCATTATAAGATGTTTGCTTAATTTGGAAAATGGCCTAAATTTCATTATAAGTTCCTGTCTTGTTCTAAATTCCTTCGCTACATTTTCTGTAATATCACATGTTCTCGCGATTGTTCTTCAGCCTTGCCTCTGCCTCAATTTCTATCCTAACTTTCCCTTCCCACCAAAGGTTTTCGTAGCTAAATTTCTTTGAGGTTTAGGAAAAATTTCTTGGTGAAAAAAGAATGTTGGTTGCACTAGCTTAACAACAGGCACAACCAGTAGACAAATGAAATAATATGTTATATGTGAGGCCCAGTCTGGGATTGCTGTCACTTTTAAAAAAAGGTTGCTTTTTGTTGTTATTTGAAAATAATTAGCTGTAAAGTAAAGCAGCTCCATGTTTGGTAAACAATATTTTTAAAGTGCTGTTAGTACAAAAAGTAGCGTCAAAACCGTTTGGTAAATTTTAATATAAAATTATTGTAACTGTGAATAATGACTAAAATAGACATGATGTTGAAAGTGTTATGTACTAATCATGCGGTGGTAGTGGTGGTGATGAAGTAGAGGTGGTGGTGGTGGTGGTGATGAAGGTGGAGTTGGTGGTTGTTGTAGTGGTGGTGGTGGGGATGGCGGTTATGGAGGTGGTGGTGGTGGTAGCAGTGGCAACGTGGTGTTGGTGGTGGTGTTGGTTGTGGAGATGGTGGTGGATGTGGAGGTTTTGGAGGAGGTGGTGGTTGTGTTGGTAGTGGTGGTGGTGGAGGTGGAGGTGGAGGGAGGTGGTGATGAAGGTGGATTTGCTGGTTGTGGTAATGGTGGTGGTGTTGGTTGTGGAGCTGGTGGTGGATGTGGAGGTTTTGGAGAGGTGGTGGTTGTGGTGGCAGTGGTGGTGGTGGAGGCGGAGGTGGAGGAGGTGGGGGTGGAGGTGGTGGAGGAGATGGTGGTTGTGGTGGGGGTGGTGGTGGCGGTGGTGGCGGTGGCGGTGGTTGTGGAGGTAGTGAATGTGGTGGTGCAAGTGGTAGAGTTGGATGTGGAAGTGGAGGTGGTGTCATTTTTTGAAATGAATGGTGGTATTTTGGGAATTTAAAAATTTATTAAAGGTTCATCTCTGCTTCTTTTGGAAGCAGCTTTGAAAAGCAACCCATAATCTGCTTTTAAAAGCAGCTGTCAAAAGGCCACTGCTTTTAAAATAATTGGGATATTTTATTTTTACTAAACATCGTAAATTGCTTAACTTTAAAGTGAAGTAGGTTTTTGACGAAAAAAACAATCCCAAACGGGGCCTAAGAATGAGATGCTAATTCTCATATAACACATGTTGTTTGAACTCTCATTTAGAATAGTTCATAAATCAATGTCATATGATTTATGTTGCCTTCAATTTATTTCAAAACATAGCTGCAAACTTCTCTTCGTTGTCTCGTTAGACTGTTTTGTATCCAATTTTTCATCTGCATAGAATACATGGCGGACTGATGTATCTCATAGCAGAAGAGAATGGTTGTCAAGTGCAATGAGAAAAAAGTTCATAATTACGATGGATACATTTTAAAAAGTAAATTCCCATACAAGCAATTTTATACCATGAAATTCAACATTCTTTGTTCCACAAAATGTTGGCGAATCCTTATTTTGTTGTTGTTGTATTTATGGGTTTAACCCGTATTATTTGTTACAAATAAAATACATTTTTTTTATTTTTGCCCAATGGGCTAATAGCTGGAAATCATTAAAATGTGAGGTATCAGAAAGAATTTAAATATTCATTCCCCAATATCGCTTGTATAAATAAAATAATTGAAGAAATAACTCTAGCCCAATGGGCTAAAGTGGTATTTTAGCCGTAGACCCTGAAACGATAGGACAAAAATGTGTATTTAAAGGGTAAATGCATTCGAATATTTTAAAAGTATAGCCGAACGGCTAGACTATTTAAATATTAATATATTCGAATATTTTAGGAGTATAGCCGCACGGCTATACCCTATCAATATTATCACGAAGCCTACAGTCGCGGACGCAGCCATTTCGCTTCTCTATCAAACTCAAAGCTTCGATTGGTTTTCTTCGGTTTCTGCTACTTCGTCGTCCGGATTCGGCACCAAAAAAGGTCCCAACCCGCCTAGGAGGCCCGCCCAGCCGCCTAGCCGCCTAGCCGCCTAGCCCCCGCCTAGCCGCCTAGCGCCCGCCTAACGCCCGCCTAGCCCCATATCGCCGGCTTGTTGCAGATTTTGACGGAGAAAATTCTGATAGCGAAGACAGGGTCGAGTTCCAGAGCCATAGAATTGGACCATATTCAGGAGGAGATTGAGGAGGTGTCTGCCGTTCCGGAAGTGAAGGAGAAGAAGAAGAGCAGAAATGCTTTGAGGAAGGGGTCGGAAGGTGAAGAGGTCCGAGCTATGCAGGTCTGCTTGCTTTTGAAAGGCGAGTTCTGATTTTTCGGAGTCTATCATTCATTTCTTGTGTTTTGTTTGATGGTGTACATCATGCTCATCTACCAGTTCATTTATATATTAAATTGACTCGTTTGAGGGAAAGTTAATTCCCAAACAATTCTTCAGAAAGCATCTGGAGCACGGAAAAATTCTGTACAAGAAATGCAGAAAGTGGGAAAGTTGGATACCAAAATGAACGGACAAAGCATCCAGCCTGTCTCCAGCAGTGCTCAAATAACAGAAATGACTGCAGTTCAAGATCACACTAAGGTGTCAAGAAAAGTGTTTTGTTGCTCCTTTTACTTGATTTTTTGTTGTAGTAATTGAGTTTTCGTTTCTTCTTAGTAACAGGTGAATAAGTAAGATAGACTTCTTTATGAACCTTATTAATTGCTTTTGTCTTTATAGCTTCTTATCAAACTTATATGTTGTGTACTCCTACCACGTTATCTGGACTCAATGGCTTTATCTTCTTATTTGCTTTAAACTTTTATTTATTTCTTTTGCATCTGTGTCTTTTAGTCTCTTGAACTAGTCTATATTATGATAATTTTGTAGAGAAATAACACAACTAGGAAGCGAGAGGTGAAGGCATCGGTACAAGAGCTTGCTTCTCGAGCTGCTTCCCGAGTCAAGGCTGTAGCTGCGGAAAAGATGACACCACCAAATTCAGCATATCAATTTGAGGTTTCTTGGCGAGGATTCTCTGGAGATAATGCTCGACAGACTAGCCTGTTGAAGGTCTGCAAAAGTATTCATGTGGTTTACTGTAAAAAATATAGAGTCTCCCAAAATGCAAGATTCATATGTTCGTTGTCATCCCAAAGTAGGTGACCATGAATGTGTTCTTTTTGCATGGTGGTCATCCGTGCGGTTGACCATTGCAAAGATTCTATTAGTCTCGTTTATTGTCCTCTTTGGATGGTTGCGAGAAGTATACCAGTAATCGCATTGTCAGTCTGCCCATCTGGCTTCTGCATGCTAGGGGCCATCCAAGAAGTTCCCCGTTTGTTGTGCCCCTTTTGAACAATTTCAAATGTCCATAAAGGATTGTGAATGCAGTTGGTATTTGTTTAGGAAATCATCACTCATTCCGACTTTCCATTTATGTTGTTACTTTGTTTCATATTATTTTTTGTGTTATTTCTATACAGGCTATATCTCCAAGTGCATTGCCGCAGATATTCAAAAATGCTTTTACTGTTCCCATACTTCTTGACATTATCAAGTGTGTGGCAACCTTTTTCGTGTAAGTAATGTTTATTTTTGATATGTATGTTTTCTTGTTGAGCTTGATAAAATGCTTACGGCCCCACCTTTGATTTATTTCTTTGGCAGTGAAGAAATGGATTTGGCCGTCAATTATGGGGAGAACATAACCAGGGTTCCAAGATTTGACACACTCATCATGTTTCTTTCATCCTCAGACAACGCTGGTATGCATGCTTCTGTTTTAAATTCCTTGAGATTTTCAAAAGCTTACAGTTGAATTCCAGGATTTCAAATGTTTTTTTAAGTAGAGTATACCTGTATCAATGTGGTATATCAGTCTCAGCGACTGGTAATGCTTGCACTGTGTCTTGATTGAATCGTTCCATATTTTCTGATTTGTAAGTCGTCCTGCCCATTTTTATAGGGTTTATGATTCATATTTTCCATTAGTTTCATATCCTATACTAACCCAATAACCTTGCAAACAGATCTTGTTAAGATATGGGATGAAGTGTTTGACAATGAGGCAACTCCGATTGAGTATGCCAAGAAGCTTGATAACCTGCATACAAAGTACTGCCCCAAGCGATGACAAAGCTCAACAAGGTTCTACTTTACCCTCCTCCACCTCTTGTACTGTAAATTCAAGTTGTAAAATTTTGAAATGCTCCAACGACCCCTTTGAATCTCAAATTATATCGTGGAGAACTTTTCTATCCATTTATCGAGATGTTAAAAGTACATTGCAACTTTTACTTCACTCATGTTGGACTTGAATACTTTGAACTTGGAACTGTTGGTAAGAATGTGCTTGTGAGCGTCCATGTTTTGGTCGGGCGGACATAGCCTACTCTTGTTCAGTCATATTCATTGAGGTCCAGAGGTTAATGGTGGCGATAACCTGTTTCTTCATGCCCTACCTATCATTCACTACCTTATTTTTCTGACAACATATGTATATCTTCGCATACTGAGTTGTTTCAAGTTGCAATCAATCAATGTTATGTGGGGGTCTTCCAGATTTTGCACTATGCTTTTCACATGGAGATCATGTGTCATTTACAATCACCTGACTCTTTCATGTTAACCCCACTATATTATGCATCAAAAATAAAAACCCTACTTTATAATACAAAAAATAACCCTACATGCAAGTAGATGCTTTGTAATCTTACAGATTAGAGATCATTTTCTGTGAACTCACCCAAATAATGCAAAAACAGAACCAGAATACTGATTGGCTTGGCATATATTATGTGCTGCACGTGAAAGATTTCTCTCCGAAGCAAAAACGGTTGGAGATAGGAGGTTGAACAGAGTTTGTATGGCCAAGTAACTAGCAAAAAGTAAAGACTTCTCTTCTGGGATGGATGAGCAACTCGGTAAGGTGGCAATAAAAGCAGGTAGACCATTGATCTTGCGTTAATAGTCATGTATATGTTTTGTGATGTACATTTTACAGTGCAGATGGTCTTCAGATAATTTTCTGTTTCTTATAGAGGCCTGTCTAGTTGCATTAATACCAAGAATTTCCTCACACTTAAACGTACAGCCGCGCGGCTGTATACTATTTATTAAAACAAATTTTAAAAATCCCGAGTCTAGCCGCCCGGCTATACGCTTTAAATAGATTATATTTACAAAGTATAGCCGGGCGGCTATGCTCTTTATTATTTTTTATTTAAAAAAAAGCCCGCCAAGCAACCATTTTTTATTTTTTAACTCGTATAGCCGGTCGGCTATGCTATTTATTTTTTAAAAAATTAAAAAAACCACAGTATAGCCGCGCGGCTATACTATTTATGAAGAAAATTTACGGAACACCACAGTATAGCCGCGCGGCTATGCTCTTTAAATTCAATATATTTAAACCGTATAGCTGTGTGGCGATACTATTTATTAAAAAAATAAGAAAAATAGACCCCAGTATATTGAAAAGAGAGTTGGGGAAACCAAGGTGGTTGGTGTGAGTGGTTCGGCACTCTCATTTTTTAAGAGAGGCCAGGGGTTCGATCCCTGCTCTTGTATGGAGTCACCACTTTGGCTAGCACTTTACCCCTTACGGGCCGACCCGGTGTGAGTGGGGATTAGTCTGGGTTGTGGTTAAGACTTAAAGGTGCCACCCATAGTTGGAGCCCATCCAGGACCACCTCGTGGTTCATACCAAAAAAAAAAAAAAGAGTTGGGGCTCCAAGTTTCAACATATCCAAAGTAGATATTGAAAAGAGAGAATTTTCACAGTAAATCAATCTGAGAGTTCAATTTTTTCTTCTTCTTTTTTTGTAGGAATATTTGCCTTTGATCTACCTCGTTCTCTTGAGTGATACTAAATTATGTTACTGCACTAATTATTTGTTATAGAGAATTGCACACTGAGTTGGAGTGGTCTTGGTAATTGCTTCACTTTCCAAACAACACTTTACATGAAGAATGCTACCACTTCTCTTACTACCATACCCATAACACTTTGTTCGACATTGTTGTTCTCGTTGGCAAATAGATTGCAAAATCACCATGTTGCATTTTTCTTACAACAAGTAAGAGATAATCTCAGCATCTCAATTTCTTTCATAGTTAGTAAAATACAGAACAGGAAATTATGAACAAAATACGCACGTGTTTTATTCAGCAAAACTTTGGCAAGTTACAACTGAAAAGTTCGGCCACTATATAATATTTTAATATATATTATTTTTATTCAATAATATGTGAAAATTATGTGTATAATACGTGAATTTTGTGTGTATTATTGAAAATTTTGTAAAAACCTCATGTATTAAAAATGAAAAATACATACGTATGTGTACAATAAGTGTATTGTAAGTTTGCTTTTTACAAAACGAGCATTGTACCAAGTCTTTAAAACATGTATGGAAAATGGAAGTATTATTTAAAATACATACGTACATGTATAATACAAATATTAAACGGGAAAATGCTAAATTCTTTATATGGGTAAAACTGTGGAAAAGTAAAAAATCAAAAGGGGACAATGGAGACTCGGGTAATGAAGTTCTAGTAATGGATAATGCTCTAAACTACTCTTATCGATAAAAGAAAATCAGAGAAATTTTTTTTTTTTTAAAAAGGACCTAATATAGCTTTAATAAAAAAATAAAATAAAATAAAAAAGTCCCGAACATAGCCACCCGGCTGTACTGTTTATTGAAAAAAATTTTAAAAAAAATCCTGGTATAGCAGGCTATACTCTCTGAATATTTTTTTTTTAAAAGTGTGTTGGCTATGGACATGAATTGCTGAATTAAGTTACATAGTGTGGGCTAAGGTTGTTATCAGATCTTTGGTAAAGGGGCCTATCACTTTTCTATCTTGATAGGTACTAGTTCTTTGATGGTTATTGTTTCCATATGATTTTGTTAGGTACTAAGATAATTAAATTTTGAAAAAATAATAATACTTGATGTAGAAAAAATTAAAAAGTGTGTCACTTTAGCCTTAGATATGTCATTGGAATAAAAGTAAAAATTAAGGTTTTTATTTTATTTTTTTTATCTGAGGAAGATTATGGATGAAGTTAAACTAGGTTTTGAGCTAGTGACTTTTGGCCATATGTAGGAGCAAGCATAACCAAGTTCATATTGCCATAAGTTGCACTATATGACATGTATGGCTTAAATGTTAAAATAGTCCTATTGGTCAATTTAGTCTCTGTGTTATCAATTTGGCCAATTTGGTCCTTTTGTTTGTATATGTTAGTCAATGTGGTCCATTCTCTTAAAAATATATAATATAAAATATTTAAAATTAATTTAAAAAAATTGTAATTGATTATAAATTTTAAATTCAATCTGAAAATGAGATTTTTCTTTTCTTTTCTTTTATAATTTCACCTTCCCCAATTTCACACTCACACCTCAACCACCTCCCAAACCCAACCACCGTCACCACCACCACTCCAAACCCAAACCCATAGCCACCCTCACCAACCTAACCACCATTCCAACCCCACCTAAACCACAGCCACTCTCTCTCGCAACTTCCTCTCTAACAAATCCCGAAGATCTTTGTAGCCGGTTACCGTAACCTTGATGGCTCTGACACCAATTGATCATCCTTGCTGCAGCAAAAGTCGACGACATTCAGGCCAGTGGATCGGAGAGGTGAGAGAGATGAAGGATAGAGTATGAGAAATACCAAGACAAAAAAGAGAAGAAAAATTGCAGAAAGAAAAGAGTAGGCATCAAGTTGACTAAGAACCTTCTTTTTTTTCCTACAGGAACCGAGACCATTGGAAGAGTGGAGGTTGAGGTTGTGTGGGTTTTAATCATTTTATCATTATTATTATTTGAGTTTAAATCTTTATAATTCTTTACAGATTTTTTTAAATGTCTTTTTTTAAGGTTTTAACATAATTTTGAAGGAAAGGACCAGTTTGTTATTTACAGGGCATAGCCGGGCGGCTATACTTTGAAATATTCTTTTTTAGGGGTATACCCGTGCGGCTGTACTGTTAAAATATTATATTTATGGAGTATAGCCGCGCGGCTATACTATTTGAATATATTATGTTTTAGTTACTTTTATTTATTTAATGAAGAATTAGTATTTAAATATTTTAATTAATTTGGTAAAAATTACTGAATAAATACATATTAATTATATTTAATTATCTCAAATAATGTTGTGAATTTTAAAATTATTTCAAAAATAGTTTCAATTATTTAAAAATTCTAGAAAATTATATAAGAATAGGGGCTTTCTCCATTACGGATTACAAATTTGCAGATTAAATACGGATTATTTGGAACAGTTAGATGTCATGGGCGGTGGAGATTTAACATAAGGAAAATGCTAGACTTACCACATTTTTCATACCACATCTCTAATAGAGGTAGAGCCCACCAATACAATGGGGCCCACCTCTATTAGAGAGGTGGTATACAATGTGGTATGAAAAATGTGGTAAGCCTAGCATTACCCTTAATTTAATATATGTAATTAAATAATATCTTAGCCTTTTTGAATTACTTTAATTAGTAATTATGTTTTAGTTATTATTTTTTTAGTGAATATTTTAATATGTTACTGATTTCATAAATGACCTAATAAATAGTAATTAATTATTTTAAATTATTTTGTAGATTTTGTTTTATATTAAATAATAATTAAAACATAATATATTTAAAGAGTATAGAATCACTGTGTTTTCTTACACGCATATTGCCAAGGGGTCACGGAGGTTCGAATGTAAGACCACTAATCTGCAAGACCATACCACTACACTAGGCTTGACCCGAAAGGCACACATCCATATATTTTCAAACATATTTTAGGGAATGCGTATTAGCGTTCACGTGTATAGGCACATAGGCACATTTTCCGCAAATATTTGTTGATCCTTGTATGAATCCAAATACTCATAAGCATTTGGATTTGTTGTTGATTGTGCATTTTAATACTTTTTTTTTATGAGAGGAAAAAAAGATTGGAAAAAGGAATGTCCAACGGTTACAATAATAGTGAATTATGATTAGAAGGAAATTTTTCAATAAAAACGAAATTTTTTTCAATGAAAACGGAAAATTTAATGTCATCATGTACAAAATCAGCTCGACAAAGAAGACAAAAAAACAATTTGTGGCCATAAAAAAGAATTGCAAATACGCACATACTGTTAGAAAATCACTATTATGCTATTTAGAGAATGACACACAGATATGAACATTAATATAATGAATATAAAACCCCCATAAATATTGCCCTGTAGACTCACAACCAATACCACCACTAATCTAAGAGAGGAGAATTTCAGTACTAAATTAGAAACCAATTACTTCTACTTAGAAAAATGGTGAAGGCTTCCTCCATAACAGTGTGCTTGCTTCTCCTCCTTGTTGTGGCACATGGTAAGCATATCCTCATTTCATCCCTTTTATAAATATCTTGGTAATGTGCATACTATATTATATTGTTGTCGGTCTTCAAATTAATTGTTGGATATACATATATTCAGGTTTGCGAGATGGAGTTAAAAGTGGGAAATTTGAACATGCGAAGAAGGTTTCATCCCCTTCCCCGTCGTCAGAAGTCTATCATCTAGAATGTGAATCTAGTAGCCAGTGCTATGGTTGCAATCCTCCTAGCTGCAATAATTGTATAGATGGAACTTGTGCTTGTTACTGCTGAAAAGATATCAAGAATAAGCTTGTAACTTGCTCAAATTCAAAAGCACTTCAGCTCTCTGCTTGTAGTACTAATAAAGAAGATCAATTTTGATCTGAGTAATAATATTCTGGGATTCTGGGATGAACAACACATTTTCCAACTGTTGGATTTTTCATATCTGTTATACATGTTTCGATCTGTTATTCAGTGGGATATCCTCATCTCATCCCTTCTATATTGTTGTTCTGTGGGATACTCTCAACAAAAACATTGACAATTGCTTTGCTTTGTTAAAATTATAATCGATTAACTAAGCTCTCTCTTTCTCCCTTGTCTCTTAGGTTTTCTTAATAAGAAAGAGTTGCAGTATTTCATATTGCTAATGTTGGAATTTTAAAAAGGTTTAAAAAAATTTACTGTTTTGATTTGTTTAATTATTTTGGTTGTTTTATTTTATTTATTGTGGGGTTATAAATATTCAATTTCCAGGTTTTATTTCTATATTGAATGTTTTAATGTTCTAGTTTAATGTAGTGGAGGTTACATATTCTTGGCTGCCTATAAAAGGAGAGAAACTCTCATGTAACGGGGATAGTACTTTTTGCTATCCCGGCCAATAATGCGATGACACGTAGGATGACTTTTCCACGTATCATTGTGTTATTGGCCGGGGATAGCAAAACAGTGCTATCCCGGTTACATGTAAGTTTTTTGCTATAAAAGGCCACTCCTTCATATTTGAGACACTACTAAAAATACTACAATACAATACGCCACAATCTATTTTTCTCTTCTTCTATCTTCATACTTTCTAAACTTTTGATTATTATTTTTGGGCAATGGTTCTGTGACTTAGAGACCTATATCCGACTATGAATGTGCACATAGCGGACCTTGAGCCTATGTATTGGGGGTCGTGTCTTGGAGTATTGTAGACCGTCAGTACTTGCCAGGGCCGGCCTTATGATTTTGGCGGCCCTGTACGAAACTTAAACTGATGCTCTCACATAATCTAACACAAACTTACACCGTGGCATACAACAATGTTATTTTTTAAAGTAAAAAATCATCATCAATTAGCATGCAAATTATAGAGAAATTATAGAATGGTACCGTATCCCCACGTCAGCTGATGATACTTCCATTTAAAATTTGCCTCGTGTTTAAGATTTTTACAGCTGAATTTAGCCCTAATTTTTATCTTAAAAAAATATAAAAAAAACTTGAAAGAAAAAATATACCCAGTAACCACCTCCCTCAACGACAGAGCCCCCCACCCCAGGCTCCATACCATGGAAATCTATTAGCAGGTTTTAGACTTCTTGACTTTCAAACCTATGTGTTCTGGGTTTGCAAGACCATAAGCATTACATCAGATTTACCAAGGATGAATACGGTTCAATTGGGGCATTAATCTGGCTAGGGAGCTGGTAATGGGTAGATTGCAGAAGTAGTATGAACCACGATATCAAAATATAAAAAGGATTTTGGAATGTATATATGATGGAAACTTTATCTCTACTGTCTACTGTCTAAAGTTGGTTCATAAACTTCCTTCCCCTATATCATTGGACCAAACTAAACTGGCTGAAGAAAATTTTAATTTAGATGACTTAAAACAAATTCTAACAGATGTTTTAGAGCAATCAGGGCAGCTAAAATGACCTCTAGCTTTACAGTTGGTGCAAGAAATGGATCTTACTTTCGAATCACCACCTCCAACTGATTCATAGAGGTCATGAATTTGATTTAAACGAAACACTCCACCTTCTTTGATTAATCCAACTCCTTTGCATCTTGAGCATGCTATCATCCTCAGATTACCACATCTCTTGCACATTCCCAAAGAACTGAATATTCAAAAGATTCATATGCAGCAACACATAAATCAGAATTCACAAATACATCTGAATATATTGATATGTTCCTAGATAGCATGCATGCAACAAGTATAGAACCACAAAATAGACAAATCCCACAAGCAAGTAGTCTACATTATTCGCAAAATCTGAAGAAGCTTTTACCCATTATCATTGTTGTAGTCAATTTGCCTACAAGTGCTCCAACTTCCAAGGTTGCCTTTACAATTACAATTGATTTCTACCCTTTACAACATAGTGACCCACACCACATGGAAACTTTTCATTGTAAGGATATTTACGCAAGCAATTCCCTGAAACTAATTACGAGTTGATGAAATATTCTATTTACAGAGTATAGCCGCGCGGCTATACTATTTTCACAATAACACGCGCTCGGCGGATCCTCTTCTTTTTTATTTTTCTAAATAGTATATACTCTTGTCACAAAAACACAAGCGGGTCCTCTTCTTATTTATTTATATTTTTTTCTAAATAGTATAGCCGCGCGGCTATACTTCGAATTATTTTTATATATTGAAAGAGTATAGCTGCACGGCGTTACTGGGGTTGTTTTTTTAAATTCTTTTTAATAAATAGTTTAGCCGCACGGCTATATGCTTTAGATACTGTGATCTTTTTAATACTTGTTTTTACCTTATTTTTGTTTATCGATAAGAGTAGTTTAGAACATTATCCATAACTATTAGGCCGTTACCCGAGTCTTTATTCTCCATTTTTAAGTTTTTACTTTTCCAGAGTTATTATTCGTAAATTTAGTATTTTCACGTTTAATACTTGTATTGTACACATACATTTGTATTTTTCATGTTTACTGTTATTTATATTTTTTGCTAAAAAGTTTACTGTTACTTTAACAAACATGCGTGGAAAAATCCAACAAAAGGATTCCCTTGTGAAAACAAAAAAGGAAATTGACTGACCATAAATAAAAGGGAAATTTGCATGAATACCACCTGAACTTTTATGCATGTGTGGCATTACCACCTGAACTTTTAATTTTTGTTATTAACCACTTGAACTTTGTAAAGTGTCGAAATTTATCACCTACGTCTAACTCCATTAAATTTTCCGTTAACTCAGTTTAATTTATAACTAAAAAACGTTTTAAAGCTAAAATATATTTTTCTTGTTTTTTTTGAAAAACCAACCTAATTATCTCACAACCTCCCCCACTGCCCACCTAGTAGTCTCATCCCCTACCCTCCCTCTTAGAGCATCCACAGTGGGGGAGTGTAAATTCGAGGGTATAAGGCCACTTTTACATCCTCTTTACACCTCCGGGGGGTATAAATATGTTTTTTGCTCCAGTGGGGGGGTGTAAATTTGGGGGTGTAGCCGTGGGTCCCAGTCTTTTATGTTGACTTTTCTTCATTTTTCTTCTCTTTTCTCGGGTGGGTCTAGCCTGCAAGGGATGTAAAAATGGATGCAAATATACATTTTATTTTACATCCCCATGGTGGTGATGTATATTTACATCCATTTACATCTCACCATTGGAGACGATTCCGGTGACTCGGTGTGTATATTTAACATACACCCCCATATACACCCCCCCACTGTGGATGCTCTTAATAACTCCCATCCTTACTTCATATCTCAACCAAAGCCAAAAAGATTTAGTATCGGTTTTTGAAGAATTGATGGCCAAATTAAATGAATTAGTCTCACGCGCGCCATGGATGAATTAGTCTCGGAACGTTGATGATTCCCTCTTGGTTCTCTACCTTTAGAAACCACAAAAAACTCACATTCACTTGTTACCTAATGAAAAATATCCTTATACAGAAAATCCAATATATCTATTTGATATTAAAGAAATGTATCAAAGTCTTCCTACAAAATTATAAAAGGCCATGAGTCCACGGATATGGCAAATCACAAAATTGCACTTTCACCATTCACCTCACATATATAAAAGGCCATATGAGTCCATTGATATGGCAAATCACAAAATTGCACTCTCACCATTCACCATACATACATATATATATATAGGGGGCGGATCTGTGGCACCATATTTTTGACATAAGTTTTTACACAATTTTTGGTCCATTAGATTACTCCACTTTTAATGGTTGAGATTAAATCTGACTTGAGAAATAGTTTTAATGTTTTAAATAAACAATCATTAATTTTATTTTCTCCCTCATAAAAATAAAATAAAATTATTTTCTCTCTCCTCCCTTTATTCTTGGAAACGTAATCTCTCTTCTTGGTAATCTAATCTCTCTTCTCTCTCTCTCTCTCTCTCTCTCTCTCTCCATGATAATTAAGCATCTACTTGCTTGATCAATCCTGGACAAAGGGAGGTTGTGCTTGGTAGACAGTTGCTTAAGAGATTTTGGTTACATGTATTTATGCATCGACTGTTGGAGGTTTTCAATTATATGTTGTAATTGTTTGAGGCTATTCTAGAGAATTACTGTAGCTTATTGAAATTTTCTATTATGAGATGCTCCGCTTCAATTATTGTTTGGCTGGGAAAAACAGGTTCTTGAAAGAATTAACAAAGTATAGATTTACAGTGTCGGCTTCTTGTTGCAAATTCAGGTCTTGGTGAGAGTGTTAAGTTTTGATCCAGTCGTGCTGATATTACCATGCAAACTATCCCTCCCAATATTATAAAATCCATGCCTAATTATTTTAAGGGACATCATTTGAAAGATTTAAAAAGTAAAACAGTGCAATGGGCAACCTGGCCAGAAGTTTGACATGAAGCCCAAACTGAGTCATAAAGGAATTGAGAAAACCAAATCGTTTTGCACTTTTTTATTTATAATATTTGTTTTATTAGGCTACAAAGTTCATAACAGAATTGAGAAAGACAAAGTCAGCTAAACCAATCTCGTGCGTGTAACTCTTGAGAGGTATAGTGAAGGCGCGGCGGAGTCCAAGATCGGCAATCTTCAAAATCCCTCTTTCCTTATCCAAAAGCGATGGCGTTACCGGAGAGGAGAGAGAGAGAGAGAGAGAGAGAGAGAGAGAGAGAGAGAGAGAGAGAGTCCTTGTGATTTGTGGTTTAGGTAGGGTAGGGGTTGGAGTGGTGGTGTTGGTGAGGGTGGCTTTGGGGATGAGGATGGGACGAGAGAGAGAGAGAAAGAAGAAGCAGAGGCAGAGGAGGAGGCTTCAATTCTCTTTAGAAGAGAGAGAATTAATTAATTAAAGATAATTAATGAGATGAGAGAGAATGAATTCTTAATTAATATGGTATCAGAATTTTAATCCCAATGTATAAATATTAATTAAAGAAAAAAAAATTGTTTTGCCATGTCAGGTTTAATCTCAACCATTAAAAGTGGAGTAATCTAATGGCCCAAAAATTGTGTCAAAAATATGGTGCCATGGATCCGCCCCCATATATATATATATACTGCACGAGAGAGAGAGAGAGAGAGAGAGGAGTTTTTATGCAAAGGGTTAGAGGGTACGGAGAAGGGATGTGAGGTGGTGGGTTTTGAGTGGGGGGAGGAGGCTGCTGCGAAGTAGAAGAGAAAAGTTGTTAGAAGGGGTGGGAGAGGTGGGATAATTAGGTTATTTATTCTTCTTTTCTAATATTGTTAATTATACTGAATTGACAAAATTATCCTTCAGCAAATAACATATATGCAATTTGTGACATGACTTAACGGAAATTTTAACGGAGTTAGGTGTAGGTGGTAAATTGCAACATTTTACATAATTTAGGTGGTTAATAGTAAAAATTAATAGTATAGGTGATAGTCATGCACATACCTAAAAATTCATGTGGTATTTATGCAAATTTCCCTAAATAAAAATTAAAAATTTTGACCCAAAAAATACACATACAAAATTCAGGTTAAATGATAATAAAAATTTAATTTGACCAAAAAAAAAAAAGATAATAAAAATTTATTCTATGACCCTGCAAATCTACAGTGTAACTATGTCCTCCTGACCGCAGGGCATGAGTCGCCGAAACACAGAAAAGTCAGCGAATTGACTTCACGCCACCTCCAAGCAATCGAAATTCTCCCAAAAATTATTCCAAAACTCGGGAAAAGTCATTTCTTGCTGTTTCGTTTTCACGCGTTAACAGCTTCGACCAAACACCGTCTTGCTTAACGGATCCCATTTCCCAAAATTTGGGACATTTCAGCTTCCGAAAGATGAGTTCTTGACTCGCCCCCAAGATTCGGCTTTCTTTGTTGTGTTCAATTTCGACGACCCCATGGCTGCGCCCAACTCCATTGGCAACACCGAAATCAATTGGGACAAGTATGTTCTTTGTTTCGATTTTCACTTTTTGTTTGATTCATTGACAAATCCCATTGCTTGCTTTTTATCTGTTATCTTTTGGGTTATAACTGTTATATTTTGTAGAGAAATTGGTGCTGTAGATTGATTGACTGTGTTGCTGGGAAATGTTGAATTGATTATGGAATTAGAAAGGACATCTAAAACCTACCTACCCATATTTATTAATATGGATTTGATTCTCAATTAAGTGAATATTGTGCTCTGTTGAACTCATTAAGTTTGTATCTTTACTTATGCAGGCTTGATAAGACTAAATTTTATGCTGTGAAATGTTGGATTGATTAAGGAATTAGAAAGGAAATCCAAAACCTACCCACAGATTGATTAATATGGATTTTGTTCTCAATTTAGTGAATATTCTGTGCTGTGAACTCATAAGTTTGTATCCCTACTTATGCAGGCTTGATAAGACTAAATTTTATGTGGTTGGAGCTGGCTTGTTTACAGGGGTCACAGTGGCACTGTACCCGGTTTCTGTTGTGAAAACCAGGCTTCAAGTTGCTTCCAAAGATGCTCTAGAGAGGGATACATTTTCTGTCGTTAGAGGCATTTTGAAAGCAGATGGTATTCCTGGTTTGTACAGAGGTTTTGGCACAGTAATCACTGGTGCAATTCCTGCTAGGATTATATTTCTCACTGCTTTGGAGACCACCAAGGTGGCTGCTTTCAAGATGGTTGAGCCCTTCAAGTTATCTGAGCCTACAGAGGCAGCTTTGGCTAATGGACTAGCTGGGATGACCGCCTCACTTTTCTCTCAGGCTGTGTTTGTCCCTATTGATGTGGTAAATACCTTAACAGGCTCTATCACATGTCTTGTTTGAGCATTTTTGTAGTTAGGGGTTTGAGATAACTAATTTTTGAGTTTTCTTTAGATTAGTCAAAGATTGATGGTGCAAGGGTATTCGGGCCATGCAAAGTACAGCGGGGGGATGGATGTTGCTCGTAAGGTTATAAAGTCAGATGGCATCCGGGGATTGTATAGAGGGTTTGGACTTTCTGTTATGACTTACTCTCCATCTAGCGCTGTATGGTGGGCTAGTTATGGTTCAAGCCAGCGCTTAATCTGGAGGTGAGACATGGTAATCTGTTATCTATTGACTCTAGTTCTGTTGATAGAGCTCTTTTATTCTAAGACTAGGCCAAGTAAGTTTCAGTAAATTTAGATCTTTTAAATGAGTGTCAGCAATGTGTAATTGAGATTTTCTGTTGGACATTCTATTTTTATCTTAAGCAGCAATCTTCATTTAATGATATGAGTTTCTTTGCCCTGTGGCCATGACAAACACATTAAAACTTTGGAGATGCATCAGTTTGATGGTTGTTTTAGGTGGTTTCCAGTTGAGTGCGTTAGTGGAACATGATAGTTATGTTGGAAAAATTAGGAAGTACGAGTTGTTGGAAGTAATCATCAGGCACTGTGACTTTGTTGGTTGTTAGGCTTTATTCTTAGATAAACGATCCAGGTGTATAGGAAGTCTAAAGTTCATTAAGCCAATGAGCTTCTATAATTACTACTTCTAAGGGCAATGGACTTCATTTCCTTTAGAGAAAGAACTAAGGTGAAGGAGTTTAGGTGAATCATACCCTTTTGTCAAAATATCTCACTGTTGCATTATTCTGGTTCATTAAGCAGTTTCTTAGGCCATGGAAGTGGTTCTGATGAAGCTGTTCCTGGCGTGGGGAAAATAGTGTTGGTTCAAGCTGCTGGAGGAATTGTTGCAGGTGCAACAGCATCCTGCATAACAACCCCATTGGATACCATAAAGACTCGGTTACAGGTATTCATATAACCAATTAATGTATGTGGTTACTTTGCTAGCTTGTAGCATGCTCATCTTCATTTGACCAAGTTAATATGTGTTTTTTTTATATAAATAATTATTGCTGCACTATAGGTGATGGGACACGAAAAGAGACCCACTGCAAGGGAAGTTGTTAAAGGCTTGATAAGGGATGATGGCTGGAAAGGTTTCTACAGAGGGCTAGGTCCAAGATTTTTCAGCATGTCAGCCTGGGGCACGTCAATGATATTGGCTTACGAATATCTGAGTATGGACTCTTACCTATTATGCTTCGTTATCATATATTTTGGGTCTTTTCACGATCTTTCTTTCACATCATGTTTTCCTTACCTAAGATTCAACTTCTAGGCCCAAGTTTCTTTAAAAGTCATATATAACACTATGTGAAGGGAGAACACTTATGCAATCTATATATTCAGGAATGATGAATTCCTCCCATTTGGCTTCTTCTTCTTCATTTTTTCCCGACTTGAAAAGTCCTGCTATGTGGTTTCTCATGATACTTGCAAAAACCCAAAATTTTAAATTTGATTTCTATTGTTGTTTCCTTGTGTTCTTTCAGAGCGCTTGTGTGCAAAAGATGAATAGAGGTCATTCTTCTTTCGGTCCACTTAGCATGGAATGATAGGAATTTTGTTCTGATGTGGGCTGGTATTGAGCATTTCTGATGAAGGCTTTAGACTGGTAAATTCAGAATTGGGATTATGGACACTGAAGCTTTTGTCGTTAGTTTTGATCGGGCGATTGGTCCTGATATTATTTGATGCTTTACTTACTAAATTTTGGAGAAGTCCTCAAATTCTTTTAGCAATTTCTCTACTAGATAGTAGTGATATCATTCTTCGGGTAATTGAATTTATTTGAGCTGTAGGAAGTGCCAATTTTTTCTTCTATAGCAACTGTATCTTCACCCCGAGCAAGGAATTTGAACTTATTAACACAGTTCTTTTTATAAAATTTGTTTTTTTTTGCTATATTGTCTCCTTTAGGTGTAATTCTCAATAATTTAGAACACCAAATTCATTCACCAGAAATGATTGTAATTGTAAATGTACTTTTTTATAGTTGAAATGTTTGATCCCTGAAATTATTGATGATTGTTACGTGTTAAACTATATATGGAGTAAATCAAAAGATATAATTAGCTTAAAACTTAGGCTGGACCATGGTGTGGCAAAATAGTAGTTTCCACTTCCCATGGTGAAATTGACACCAAAGCTTTCAACAAATCCCCACTTGGTTTGTTACAAAAACTTAGCAGAATCATCTGCAACAAGTGCAATAGAATTATGTACTTCAGAATCATCATCATTGGCAAATTTACTTTAGATGGATGTGCATATTGAGCTTTTTATGAATTTTGTGAGAGAAAAAACCCAAAGATACCAAAAGATATGCTATGTAAAATTGACATGGATGTCAATATTGAGCTTTTTATGAATTTTGTGAAATTAAAAAAACCATAACAAAAGGATGATAGAACTTTATAAAGTAGTGAGAGTGAATTTACACCAATGCATGGATGAAAATCACCTCAAGATACCATTTACATCTAGTGGCTTCCAATTCTTGGTCTTGGTTTTCTTAAACTCTGACTGGTTTCTCCAATACAGCTGAGAAGAAGAGCTCATCTCCAAGCTTATCAGTCTTAGGTACAACCCTCCATAGTAATGGCTTGTAGCCTAACCTGTTAAACTCATCCAAATACAACTTCATGTCCTCCTTATGACAGAAGAAGCAGTCTATCCAGAGAAGACCCTTTGGCCGAAGGACACGATCCCAATCAAACAACACAAACTGAAGAAGTTCAATTCCTATCCAGCCATCCAAGAACAAAGTAGAGTGGATCATGTCAAGGGTATGGTCAAAGAAAGGCAATCTTGAGCCAATTGATGTGTAAAGAGGAAGAAGGCCTCTTAAGGCAATGACCTCATTGAAAGGAGCCCCCAAGTTTAAGGTACTTGAAGCAATGGTAACATTCTTTTCCCTCATGATAGAAGCAAATGTTCCTGTTGTCGGGCTAAAATCTAGGCCGATTCTTATCTCCTCCGGCTTTAACGCAAGAACTTCATCAATGGTGAACTCTGCTGATCCAGACTCGTTTGTTGGAGTATCCCACCCTTTTTTTGAGAGGTTGAAGCAGTCTGAGCATTTGAAGAAGCCTCTTCGGTCCTTGGTTTCTTTGGAGACAAGGCAAGAGTAGTCTTTGCACTTGTAATTGCTCCATAAGATGTTAGCACCACTAGGTTGAGTCCAAAGGGAGGAGTTTATAGGAAATGGCTTGGTATAGTGTGGAGGTGATTTTGTGAAGCATCTTCTTCTTGGTAATGGATCACATCCATGAACTATAAGCTTCTGAGCTATTCCCCAATCATCCGGGCGTGTACTGTGAACCTTATAACTCATAAACCGGTCTAAATTGGTGGCCATATTGGCACAAGCCAACCCCATTGATGGAGTTACTGCTTCTACCCCAAGAAAATTCTTCTTCCCAATTAGCCTGTTTTGTTTTGGTGAAGTGTAATTGTGAATCTCACCTGAACTGAAGACCTTCTCACCCATAAACTGTTCTTCAGCTTCCTCGGGATCACTGAAATCTTCATCAACATTGCTCATCTCAGCTTTAGCAGGGGGAGAATTCCTGTAGAGCCTTGATAAGCTATCTGCAAGTTTGTCCAAAGAAATGGCAATGTGAAGCACCTGATCTGAAAATTTCGCAATTGCTTTTGAGTCTGAACTTTCATTATGCAGCTGCTCCAGTAAAACCCCCAGTTGGATCTGCAAACGAGAGATATCTCCGTGCAGGGAATGAGGCAAAACAATTTGGTCATGGGAAGTACTGGCAGAAGTAGCAAAAATGGATTGTGGATATGAAACATTGAAGCCAAAAATGAAAACTGTGAGGGGGCTGACAAGGAGAATAGCACATAACATTGCGGCAAGAAGGCATCTAACTGGCTGAGAGGAGCTTTCCTTCTGCATTTCTAAGATGGGTTATTTTTCTTCCTTGCACTTCTTCTGGGGATAACAACCATTTCAACTGTTCATTCAATCTTTCAAGCTGTTGACTGGAAGAGTGAAGTTGGATTTAATTCTCTTAATTTTCTATTGCGTTTTCAATAATCCCTAGGTGCATCGTACCATACTTTATAGTCAGTTTTCTTTGAACCTAAGTCACCCCTCATAGCAAACCATCTTGATCTATGATAATATTAAACTAAATTTTTTGCCACTTTCACATAAGTTTTCCCCATGCAGGGCATTTTGTACAGAATTCTGCATAAAATTTGAAGTTTTTTTATATATTAAGTGAAATAAATTGAGATAATCATTGGTTTTATTCACTAATAAACAGACTGAGTAGGGGTAATGGCCAGATTAGGTGGTATTAGCATTTGATTTCTCAACTATAGAACTTGGAAGAACAAGAGCGCTTTATAATAGTTTCTCATATGGAACTCAATTAGTACATAAACTCAAAAAACTTTTGAGGGTTCTTGTGCATAAAGCACTTGTACAAAAACGAAGAATCAACCGCTATAAGAAAGAAAGAAGAAGAAAACAAGAAAGATGTTGATCATATAAACTCTTCAAGACCTTCTTCATAGGGGTTGAAGATGGCTGACTTCCACTTCCAGAGTAATGGAAATATGTTTGTCCAAAATTGCGACTGAGAGTACAAAGAGATGCATCAAAACTGCCCAAAACAAAGACAACAAATCAGTGTCTGTAACTTATCATCATCATTGTTTGTAATTTGTAAATGTGAGAGTCCACACTGCAAAAGCTATTGAAATACTACCTCTATTAATTACAAACATGGTCCTCATCTTCTTCTTCTTCACCTTCTTCATCATCATCATCATTATCATCTCTGCTTGCCTCTGCATATTCTTCAAGTGATGCAGAGGGGAACATATCCCCAGCCTTGTCATCTTTGTCGGTTGCCACTTTCGCTAAACCAGTAGCTTTGCCTGCGTTCATCTGTTGCAGTACAATTTGAGCTTACAAAGTATGTAACTTTATTCATAGACAATACAAGAAGCTCAAAAAAAAAACAAATGGGTTTCCATTAGAGAACATACCGCACGTATCAGTGTCCTCCTATCTCTTTCTCGAGCATTTTTGATGGCCTGCACATTACAAGTTGATAAAACAAAACAAACTCATCAATCCCATTAGCCCATTTTGTAATGCAAACGCAATTAGAGAATTAAAAATGAAAAATAAAAACAAACCTCCTGAAGCTTTTTTTGCTCAGCTTCCACTTCCGAAGGGTCTTTTCCAACGATGCGTTCGACACGGCAACAGCACTTTGCACAAACACCTTGTTCCTTGGCGCAAGCAGAACAGAGTTTATGGTGAGACTGACGAACGGCGCGCTTGGTACAACGTTGGCACTTGGTTGGCTCCGTTAGGGTCTTGTACTTGCCGTAACGGCGTTTCCATTCGATCTGCTCCTTACAGCGAGGGCAGACCCCCGTGATCTCCGACAGCGGCCTGAACCGGCCTCCGACCTCCGTTTCGTTGATTTTGACGCCCAGGTTCGGCTTCCATGCGAATTTGTTTTGGTGCCTACCGTTCATCATAATTCCTTAAACTTCTCAGAGCAAATACAGCTTACGATTTTGAAAATGCAAAGCAAAAGCAATCAACTGTGTTTTGGGAGTTGCAGAAATTCAGTTCATATGCCCAAACCAAAAGAAAGAGAAGAAACTCTAGGGTTTTAGGGAAGGCAGAGAAGACTGACCCGATTTAAAATTTGGGTTTCCTGACCCGAATTTGAGTTCGATATGGGCTGTCCTGAAAATGATTTGGGGTTTTGGTTTTGGGTTGATTTGAGGCCATATGGACTAATTTCATGAGGTCACTTTAGCCCTTGGGCACATAGACATAAAGTAGCCCAACAAATTTTGGAAATTAGAGCATGGCATGTAGCATCTAGGATCTATGGCTGGGAGTACAAAGCTTGTATGCTGGCAATATAATCACTGTGCAAAGCCCTCTTAGTCTTTCCAGCAGAAACGTTTTTAGTGCAGATTCAAATGATACTTTTCTTTGGAACATTTTTAGTGCAGATTCTAAAAGCTCATCATATCCAACGGTTATATTTAAGTCTTCCAAACCGTCGTCGTTTAGATATCCAAAGGCCCTGAGGTAGCTTCTAAGCTCACGAGGCCCCATTGCCTGTCCCTCTCCACCACTTTGAATTGACTGAACTGTAAAAGCATGAATTGCTAGAAGGGAAAATAAAACTCTCACAAGATTCAAAAGAAAGTTCGTCGCCATTTGTGCCTAGTTGGCCCTCAGAAAATTCAACACTCAAAAAAAGAATATTCCATTTCAAAATCAAACACCATCAAATAAAAGTCTTCTCTCTTGGTCTTTTATATATCTAAGACAAGGCACCTTCTATAGTGCACCTTCTAAAAGACTTTGCAAGTCATCTGTCCCTAGTCATCTGAGGCTGATAGAATCAGCTGGTCGCAGACTTGTCTACTAATCAAGACAACAGGAGGGTACAATTATTACAATTCACACTTTGTTGTTATCTCAAGCTCCACCAGAGAAACTTCCCAACCTTTTCACATTTCTATCTCTGAGTCTCTCTACCCACGTCATCAATGACAATATATGAAAAGGGCAGTAAACTGGGGATCACATATGCTCTAATTAACTTAGAATATTGTGGGGTTGGAATTTTGAACCAATTGATAATGGGGGATAGTGACCAATTGACAAAATTGTTCAACTTTCTTATCCTCACACGACACTACATGTGTGGTGAATTGGAGTTGGGAAGGGAGGCTACTAGGGATTTAATTGCTTCTGGCAAATAGATCAATTTGAACAAAATCAGCATTTGTTATATAGTTGAATATGAATTGAAATTGAACTTTTTTTTTTGTCCTTTGAATAAATATATATTAATTATATTTTGCAATGCACTAGTTTGGATTTCAAATTATCAACCATTATGTTCAACTTCGTAGGCTAACTTATTCTTATCAACCTAACTTGCGATTTTAGGCCAACAAAAATAAAAGTTTGAAATGAGTGCGTTTATTGCCAAGTATATATATGGGAATACCATCCTTGTGGATCTGTATGCAAATGCTTCTCTGTTTCTTTGTAGTATACAAGTTCTTAATTGGTACTTTGCAAACAGATTAATTTGGACAAGATCATGTCTCAAGAATACTAACTAGGCATGTTTTGGATGGGCGCATGCTTGAAAATAAGACAACGTGTACATTACAGTCCCCAGCCTATTCTCTTATTATCTTGTGCAAATTGTAATCCAAAGACTTGTTAATTCTTCAAGTCCATGGCCAACCCAAAAAAGAAGTTTAAGTTGTTATCAAAGTCTCTATTAAATTGACTGATGTTGATCAAGAATCTTGAATTTTAAAGCTTGACTTGGAAAAGTCTTTGATGATTATATGTGTAATAGAAATTCCAATTCCACACACCCACACATAACATATCTTTAACTCTCCCTATGTATATATATAACTCTCCCTATATATATATATATATATATATATATATATATATATATCATGAACATGTATGTAACAACCCAAGCATCAAACAAACACCTTGATGCAATTACCATGTTGTTATCTCAAGCTCCACCAGAGAAACTTCCCAACCTTTTGACCTTTCTATCTCTGATTCTCTCTACCCACGTCATTGGTGACGAGATATGGAAAGGGCAGCAGCAGCGACACAAATTTTTCATGCACAAGACTTACTATATCTTGACTGATATGTTGATCCAAAATAATCTTTAATAATTTGAAGTCCGTAGCCAGCCAGCCGGCGGCCGCCTAATAATAATTCTTTGATTGAAAAGAACCCAACCCAACCAGCTTGCTATAAAGTAGAGCAGCAGCCTTCCCACTTCATCCACCACCAACACAACAGACCTGAAACCACCCTGTCTTTCTTACCATGAATAAGAACGTCCCAATTCTTACTACTCAACTTTACCTTTCCTTGTTTCTCCACATTATCACCGGCCTACTCGTGGCCGCTAGAGATTCGCCACCCATCTACACTCCGGTGGAAGATATCACCGTTAAATGTGGCTATTCCGGCAACTTATTAAATGAATATGATGAACGATATTGGCATGGAGATATCAACTCAAACTTTTCCCCCACAATTGGCAGTGACACATCCATGTTCAGAGAAGCACCTCATTCGTACACCGTCCACCAAGTGTCTTGCACCACAGTGCGCCTTTCGCTCTCTGAATTTACTTACAGTTTTAAACTCACTTCTGGCCAAAAGTTCATCCGCTTGTATTTCAACCCAGTTTCATATGGTCCTGACTTTGACCGATCCAAAGCCCTCTTCTCAGTCAAAGCCAGTGGCTTTACCCTTCTCCACGACTTCAACACTTCAGTCATTGCAGATGCGTACGGAACAGAGACGATATACAGAGAGTTCTGTCTCAACATGGAGTCATCAGAACAGAGCTTGAACATCACTTTCACTCCGAGTCCGAGCCTAGCAAGCCCAGATGCGTATGCGTTTATCAACGGCATTGAAATTGTATCCATGCCCACCAATCTT
This sequence comes from Prunus kanzakura, assembly GCA_020521455.1. NCBI lineage: Eukaryota > Viridiplantae > Streptophyta > Magnoliopsida > Rosales > Rosaceae > Prunus > Prunus kanzakura. Next base: position 1,373,391 of record BPUM01000013.1, read on the forward strand.
TACTTCACTGCATCCCAAAGCTATGGGGTAGGACTCGTAGGAAACAAATTCAATTTTCACATCGAAAACAACTCTGCACTGGAGACGGTGTACCGAATAAACGTCGGTGGAAAGTCATTATCTTTCAATGAAGACACAGGCATGTATCGCAATTGGGAAGGCGAACAAGAAGAGCACAAGTACTTAGACGATTTAAGCGTTGAGTTTAGTGTTTTACCACAAAACAGTAGTATTGAACTCGACTTTGCCGGAATAGCAGAGTACTCTGCTCCAAAAGAAGTTTACCACACGGGCCGGTCTATGGGCATGAACAAGACCATAAACAAGAGCTATAATCTCACCTGGAATTTCCCAGTTGACCCCAAGTTTTATTACCTGGTTAGGCTTCATTTCTGCGAGTTTGAATCAGGCATTGTCAATTCCAGAGACCGAAATTTTCTAATTTACATAGCCAACGATCTCGTTGAAGAAGATGTGGATATCATCGCATGGAGTGGCGGAAATGGGATACCAGTGTACCGTGACTACCTTGTGTTCATGACATGCCTTGCAGCTTCAGAATGCCAAAAGAAAGTAAATCTCTCCATAACACTGCGAGCAAACTCTTATGATTTTATGACGAATTTCAACGATGCAATCTTGAATGGGATCGAAATATTCAAATTAAATGACACAAATAGCAATTTCGCCGGACACAACCCAAACCCACCTCCTATGTCGACCCCAAAAAAGTCATTGCCGCAAAGCCCAGAGACAACCAACACCAACTCAACGCGGACTTCTATGCTTGCCAGTGTAGTTTCCACCGTCACAATTGTAATGTTTCTTGGGTTAATCTTGGTTTTCAGGCGACAACAGAAACTCGAAGACTCCTGGCGCAACAGCAACAGAACAACCAACTCATCTTTACCGTCCGCTTTGTGTCACTACTTTTCCCTGGCGGAGATCAAAGCCGCCACCCGAAACTTTAGTGATATTTGTATTATTGGGCACGGCGGGTTCGGCAACGTGTATAAAGGGTACATCGATGGTGGGGCCACTCCCGTTGCAATCAAACGGCTGAAACCTGAGTCCTCACAAGGGGCCCACGAGTTCAAGACAGAGATCGAGATGCTCTCCCAATTACGCCATCGTCATTTGGTGTCGCTGATTGGATATTGTGTGGATGAAAGAGAGATGATCTTAGTGTATGATTTCATGGACCGTGGGACCCTCAGTGACCATCTCTACCACAAAGATAAACCATCTCTTCCCTGGGAGCAGCGACTTGAGATCTGTATCGGGGCGGCGCGTGGGCTGCATTACCTTCACACGGGAGCAATGTGCACAATCATTCACCGTGACGTGAAGAGCACCAACATTTTGTTGGACGAGAAATGGATCGCTAAGGTTTCTGATTTCGGGTTGTCAAAAATGGGCGCCACCACCATGTCTAACGCCTATATCAGCACGGTGGTGAAGGGTAGTTTTGGGTATCTAGACCCGGAATACTATCGTCGTCAGCAGCTGAGTGTGAAGTCTGACGTGTACTCATTCGGTGTAGTATTATGCGAGGTATTGTGTGGAAGGCCAGCGGTTGTTCGCATGGTAGAGAGGAGGCAGATGAGCCTGGCTGAATGGGCCAAGACTTGTCATCACAATGGGACACTTAATGAAATCATTGACCCATGCTTGAAGGGCAAGGTTGCAGGCCTTTGCTTTAATAAATTCGTTGAGATTGCGATGAGTTGCATGCATGATAATGGGATTGAACGGCCGTCGATGGCTAACGTTGTGAGGGAGCTTGAATTTGCTTTGAAGCTTCAACGGAGTGCTGACAACGATATGGACTTCAATATTGTTGAAAACAATATTTGTGAAGATGAGGTTGCCTTCATCGAAGACAAGGAAGGGTCCGGTGAAAGTGAGCAAAGTTGTGCGACCAACGAATCCATTAAATTGATTTATGAGACAATCTTCTCTGAGATCAACAATCCAGATGGGAGATCAACAATCCAGATGGGAGATGATCTCGATGAGCAACAACATTTTTAATGAAATTAGAACAATCTGGCCACAATTAATGGGAGATGATTAATGATTAACGTCATTTTTTATGAAATGAGAACAATCTGGCTACAATGATAAATATGAAAGTACTTTATCTCTTTTTTATACAAACGATATTCTATATTAATCTAATCTAAACTGCTTTCAATGGCGAAGCCAAACCCCTTCTCTCTCTCTCTCTCTCTCTCTCTCTCTCTCTCTCTCTCTCTCTCTCTCTGTCTGTAAATAATTTAATTGTGTGTGTGATACAACAATCAGAACTTGATGTGTAAAATTTTTCATCTAAAAGCTTATTTCTTGATTTTTAATTTAGGGGATATAAGTCCAGAGGTCAGAAAATTATGTGCAAGAAGCTCTACGAGAACTTGTAATGCTTATGCTCTCATTCCCTTTATTTTTTTATTTTGCAAGAGGGCCCTCTCTAATATCAATTCCTAGCTCTGCCATTGACAACGAGGAAGAAAATTCGAACTCAGGTGTAGAGTGGGGAGCACATATACTCTAGCCAACTTGGATAAGCCCACGTTTGCAGTACATTATCTCCTTAGCAAGTGCTTTTGCACTCCACAACTTCCAACCATTGCAAATTGGTTGTGGAATTTTGAACCAATTGGTAAGGGGAGTTAGTGACCCAACCCCTTATAAGCCCTCACAAAATTGTTCAACTTTCCAATATAAGGTAATTCTTCATATCCTTACACGATGCTTCACGTGTGGTGAATTGGAGGAGGCTGCCCTGAAAATCATTTGGGGTTTTGGTTTTGGGTTGATTTGAGGCCATATGGACTAATTTCATGAGGTCAATTTAGCCCTTGGGCACGTAGACATAAAGTAGCCCAACAAATTTTGGGTTGGATTTTGAAATTAAAGTCATGCTATTTTCACATGACGCAATACCATCTTTGACTAGTCTATGATCAAGAACTGCATACATAAAGGCATCAACAGTAAAATTAAAACATTGTGATGTAGAACCCAATTAGAGCATGGCATGTAGGATCTATGGCTGGGAGGACAAAGCTTGTACGCCGGCAATATCATCACTGTGCAAAGCCCTCTTAGTCTTTCCAGCAGAAAGACAGCACATTTCCCTACTATGTGGAAGCCCAAGAAGGTGCCCTATTTAGTGCGTAGCCACCCACACCAAGTCAAATTGGTTCTTGCTTGGTGGCCTCAAGCTCCAGTTCTCATCGGCATCCACGTGTAGACTTCCATTTGTGGGCCCAAAATCATGGGCCAAAACGTTATCCGGCCCATCAAACGGGCTCCCGTCTCCATGATCACGCCGTTGAAAACTGATCCTAAGGTCAGCAGGTGACCCCAGCCCCACCTCCTAAAATGTAAATATGGATACCTTGGCCCACAATCCAACTGCTTGGTTACATGCCAGCGTCAAAGCCAACGGCCCAGATTTGGTTTGGGGTCCAGGCTCAAATTTGTACGTAAGATGATGCTTTGTGGGTGGCCATTTCAGATTTCCAGCAAAAAAGGCATAGTGTGAAGAATCCATCTGAATCCCATGCCCATGTTGACCATTACATTTGCGTTGACCAAATCAGCCACACCACACCTTGGAGTGGTAATTAGATCCATGGTCTCTGAATCAAGCGTACCTGTAACATTCAAATGATAGTTTATTTGGAATATTTTTAGTGCAGATTCTAAAAGCTCATCATATCCAACGGTTATGTTTAAGTCTTCCAAACCGTCGTCGTTTAGATATCCAAGGGCCCTGAGGTAGCTTCTAAACTCACGAGGCCCCATTGCCTGTCCCTCTCCACCACTTTGAATTGACTGAACTGTAAAAGCATGAATTGCAAGAAAGTTTGTCGCCATTTGTGCCTAGTTGGCCCTCAGAAAATTCAACACTCAAAAAAAGAATATTCCATTTCAAATTCGAATTAAATCAAACACCATCAAATCAAAGTCTTCTCTCTTGGTCTCTTATATATTTAAGACAAAGACTTTGCAAGTCATCTGTCCCTAGTCATCTGAGGCGGATAGAATCAGCTGGTCGCTGACTTTTCCCTTTTTTTTTTGTAAAAGACAACAGGAGGGTACAATTATTACAATTATTTACACTACTGTCTTAGGAGAGTACATGCATGCATGTATTGTACATCCCATTATTAATTGTAAAAAGAAGAAGAAGTTATTGTGCATGAATAATAAAACAAAAAATAAAATTTGGTAATGTTCAAGATGTTAAGATTTCAGAGGGACGAATTCTTGGTCTACTACTAATAACATCGATATTGTTTCCAAACTTAATCACATATTTAACAGGTGTGAGGTTTTATACAAAAAGTCTCGATGTTATTAGGAGTGAAACCATTTATTATATGAGACTCTCTATTTTGTTAAGTTTCCAATTTGTTATTGTGTATTCTTCAACACATGAACATCTTGATATGGTGAAGGAAAATACAACAGAACATTTAACTTTACACAATTTTATTACGCTTGCCATTCATAAACCAGGTAACCTGCTTTTAATTCGTATTTTTACAAATAAAAAACACTTAATCATAAATTATGTAAAAATGTCATGCATTTAGTGAGTTCTAGTTCGAAATCAATGAACATAAATTTTTATCAAAACAATGCAATTTTGTTTTTGTTCTTTTATTAACGGAAGAGGACGCATTCAAACTCCTCAGCACGTAAAAAAAAAGTTCCACAAAACTAGTAGCTAGTTGATCAACGTGATTTTGATTATAAACACAATATCATCACAAAATGATATCATGAGTTCATGACCCGCCAAAAGAAAATAGAAGAAATCAAAGTGGGGAGATGCATGTTTAAAACGACGTTTACCAACTCATAGCTGGAGACCATTTAACGGGTTGTTTACTAGTAGTGAATGAGACTTTTCTACCAAAGAAATAATATAATTAACTACAGAATCTCCACTACTTGTTGTTTGGAAAGTGAAGTAAGCATGGAGACTTCTGCAAACGACTGAATTCGTCAAGTCCGCTGCCCTGCTGCTACTGTTTTTGATCGAGAATCTTTAATTTAGAAAACGTATGCAGACAAAAGTTTGACGTGCAAGTCTTGGATCCATGCCTCCACTTCTGCTCAAGAAATTCAATAATATCACAACTCAAAGTTGAAGACAAAGCTGATTTAATCATCACAAAATTTGGGGCCTCTTGCATGGTTGAAACAGTCTTATGTTACACAGGACAAGTACCTAAAAACATGAGAATTTCTCTCAAATCAAGAATTCAATTCCTAATTTTGTGTGAGTCTCACTTATTTTTTAATTCCTTGAAATAAACACAAGAATCCTCCATAAATGGAATTCAATTCATAATGAGAATTTCAATTTCCGATTAATAAACACACTATCAATTCAAAAGAAATCGCAAGGGTGTTTTAAGAAATAGTTTTTCAATTTAGAGAAAAAGAAAAAACTTAGGAAAATAGCAGAAGATGACAAACTTCTTTTGCATTTCCAAGCAATTTCTTCACTCACTTTTTTTTTTTTTCCCAAAAAATATGTGTATCTCGTTGATAAAATGAAATCTTCACTTTCCCAATTGACATGACAACCAAAGCCTTACATACCATACACACAAGCAACTCACAAAGCTTTGAACTTTCCTCCGTAGAAAATAAAATTACGAAAAAACTCTGATCTTTCAAACATCCACTCTCCAACCCCAAGATCTAAAACCCAGTTTTGCAAAGCTTATTCTCCTTGTGGCTAATTAGTATAGAACACAGCATCATTAGAATTTCCATTTCCAATTAGAAATTTATTAAACAGGCAAGTTCTGTTATGCTTACAATAATAAACAGCAGCTTCCTTTGTTTCTCTTACAATCATGAAGAATCCAAGCAGCAAACACCTTCATAAATCAATAACCATGAAACCCTTTCTCACTCCTCTGTTCCTTCCCCTGTTTCTGCACATCATCACCGTGCACGTGGCCGGTGACACTTCTCCTATTTACACTCCGGTCGACGATATCACCCTTCAATGTGGCTTTTCCGGCGACCAACTCAATCGAGACGACAACAGAACTTGGACTGGAGATATCAACTCAAAGTTTTTTTCCTTTGAAAACCAAGCAGCTGGCAGCCCCTCCATATCCAGACAAGCACCTTCTTCCTCCTCTGTAAGCCAAGTACCTTACAGCACCGCGAGGCTTTCTCGCTCTGAATTTACATACAGATTTCCAGTCACCACCGGCCAAAAGTTCATCCGTTTGTATTTCAACCCAGCTTCATATGGCCCTGACTTCGACCGATCCAAAGCCCTCTTCTCAGTCAAAGCCGGTGGCTTCACCCTTCTCAAAGACTTCAACTCTTCAGTAACTGCCGATGCTTCTGGGTCTGCTACAATATACAGAGAATTCTGCCTCAACGTTGAGTCAGAACAGAGCTTGAACATCACCTTCAAGCCAAGCAGAGCAACTTCTGATGCGTATGTGTTTATCAACGGAATTGAAATTGTGTCCATGCCCAACAATCTTTACTACACCTCTGCTCAAAATTCAGATGGAGTTAAATATATAGGCAGCGACAACACATTTCCGATCGAAAACGGCACTGCGCTGGAGATGGTGTACCGATTCAACGTCGGTGGAAGATCACTGTCTGCCAATCTGGACACTGGTATGTACCGAAACTGGGATGGCGAGCAAGAAGAGCACAAGTACTTAGACTATTTAAGTTTAAAGTTTAGTGTTTTACCCCAAAATAATAGCATTGAACTCAACTTTACTGAAATAGCAAAGTACTCTGCTCCAGAAGAACTTTACCGTACTGGCCGGTCAATGGGCTGGAACAAGACCATAAACAAGAGCTATAATCTCACCTGGGAGTTCCCTGTCGATCCCAAGTTTTTGTACCTGCTTAGGCTTCATTTTTGTGAGTTTGAACCTGCTATTACCAACCCCCGTGACCGACAGTTTCAGATCTTCATTGCCAATCAAACAGCTGAAGAAGCCTGGGCCATAATCGATTGGAGTGGTGGAAATGGAAGACCAATTTACAAGGACTACGTTGTGTTCATGCATGCAGGCCCTGGAAGCCAGAAGAAAGTTAGTCTCTTTCTCGCACTGCAAGCAAACCCAAAAGATATTATGACCAACTTCAACGATGCAATCTTGAATGGGCTCGAGATCTTCAAACTCAGTGACACAAATCGGAATCTTGCCGGACCCAATCCCGACCCACCTCCTCTAACCCCAACAAAGATGTCTCCTAAAATTTCGAAGAAGAGTTCGACTTCTCTGATTGCCATCGTCGCCGGTGTAGTTTCCGGCGTACTTGTTTTAGTCTTCGTTCTCGGAATTTTCTTGGCTGTCAGGCGAGGAGGAAAAGTCAAGGACTCAAGCTCCAGCCACGGAACAAAGTGGGGTCCATTTTCTTTTTCGACGAACAAATCAACCAAGACTCGTAGCTCGTCTCTACCGTCGGATCTGTGTCGTTACTTCTCACTGGCTGAGATCAAAGCCGCCACCCAAAACTTCAATAGTGTTTTCATTATTGGCGTTGGTGGGTTCGGCCACGTGTACAAAGGGAACATCAACTTTGACGGTGGCGCCACCTCTGTTGCAATCAAACGGCTGAAACCAGAGTCATCGCAAGGGGCCCTCGAGTTCAAGACGGAGATCGAGATGCTTTCGCAGCTCCGCCACAACCATTTGGTGCCGCTCATCGGGTATTGTACGGATGAAGGCGAGATGATCTTGGTGTATGATTACATGGCACGTGGGACCCTCCGCGACCATCTCTATCACACTGATAATCCACCTCTTGCATGGGATCAAAGGCTCCAGATTTGTATTGGCGCGGCACGTGGGCTGCACTATCTTCACACGGGCGCGAAGTACACGATCATTCATCGCGACGTGAAGAGCACGAACATCTTATTGGACGAGAAATGGGTGGCTAAGGTTTCGGATTTCGGGCTTTCGAAAATGGGCTCCACCACAGTGTCCAAGACCCATATCAGCACGGTGGTGAAGGGTAGTTTCGGGTATTTGGACCCAGAATACTACCGTCGTCAACAGCTGACGGAGAAGTCTGATGTGTACTCATTTGGGGTAGTGTTGTGTGAGGTATTGTGTGCGAGGCCGGCTTTGATCCGTACGGTGGAGAAGAAGCAAATGAGCTTGGCTGAGTGGACCAAAATCTGTCATCGAAATGGGAAAATTGATCAAATCATTGATCCGAGCTTGAGGGGTAAGATTGGAAATGCGTGTTTGAATAAGTACGTTGAGATCGCAGTGAGCTGCCTCCAAGATAATGGGATTGAACGGCCGTCGATGAACGACGTCGTGTGGGGGCTTGAGTTTGCATTGCAGCTTCAACAGAGCGGAGGAGGAGTTTTGAATTTGAGCGAGGAGAAGAAGGGTGAAGATGAGGAGTCGTTAATGAATGCGGCAAGTGATGCAGGGTTTAGTTGTAGCTGGGAAGACTCGTCATCGGAGTTGAACGTTAGTAAGGTGACCAAGAGTAGTAGTGATCACAATTCTTCAACCAACGAGTCCATGAAAGGAATGTCTGGGACAGTCTTCTCTGAGATTAACGATCCCAATGGAAGATGATTGCCCAACAATTTGTAATGGAATTCATGTATATGTATGATAGTATATATGTTACAATTTGCAAACTCAATTTGTAACTTTATTGTTTCTTAAATTCCGTGAACTTAAAACTTTCTTGCAATTGGTGTTTTTCTTTTTTCTTTTTCTTTTTTAAAAATTTATACAAAACATTAATGTATTTGTGTGATAGTATTGTGACATTATATAAAGTGAGCATCGTTATTTACAAATAAAATAATCTAAATTTGAATAAGCGTAGTCTTGTCTACTCAATCCTCCATTTCCAGTAGCCAACTGATAAAAACAGGGCATCAACTTGACAAATGTTCGAATTGATAGTGATCATCATTGAGAATGGCAGTTGCAACTTACTATTTCACATCAACACAAACAAAAATTAAGTTGGAAGGAAGTGCATTACTGTGGGAACCGAATTAAATCAAAACCCCAGGTCAGATAATTCCTTCCATTTGGAAATTATTTGACCTAATTGGGAGTTACCTAATTAAGTTCGAATTGATTTGATTCCTACCACAATTAGGGATTTGATTTAAATCAAATAAATCAAATCCTTAATTAGTCAAATCTCGCCAAATCGGGGAGGAATAATTCCTTTCCATCTACGGAATTATTCCTCTGAAACCCTAGCCTCCGAGACCCCTATAAATAGATGGCTACACATAAGGGTTGAGGTACGTCAGAATTACTACTAAAACTTTGCATAAATTTTTATTGAAACTTTGGAGAATGTTTATTTAGTCAATTAAATATTAGTTTATCACAAAAAATTAGAAGGAAATGCATTGCATGATGGATTTAACTGATTTAAGTTGATTATACAGCGAGCTAGCAAACACTGTAAGTGTAGAAAATATGTAGTAATTAATGAAAAAAAAATTAAACACACCATAATCATTCATATATAATGATTTATTATAATATTTTACACTTTATATATTGCATGGTAAGATACATGAGTGACTTAGTACCACATAGAGTTCCTATGAGGTTCAAAATTTTCACTATCTTCATCATCTCTATGTGTAGAGTAAGTGTATTGTGAAGAGTAGTCATCAAATGATAAATTCCTAAAATAGTTTTGCATATAATTGTTAACATGCCACCCATATAAATATAAATATTTTAGCATATTATCACAAAAACATAAGTGATATGGTGGTTAAGGTGTTGGAGGAGTAAAATGGGAGGGGTTCAAATACCCTTTGTGTGTTTTTTTCTCCCTTTTTTTCCTTTACATCGATATTGTCGATATTTTAGCGATATTACACCGATATTTTGACAAAATATTGCTGAAGTGTGAGCGAAATTATCGACATCGATATTTTCCGATATTATATTCGATATTGTCGATATTTATACGATATGTACATGGATATGTTCCGAAATATCCGTGATTCGAAACAACCGAAATATCCTCGATATTTCGTCGATATTATCGATATTTCATACTATGGTCCCTAGTCATCTGAGGCTGATAGAATCAGCTGGTCGCATACTTTTCTACTAATCAAGACAAGAGGAGGGTACAATTATTACAATTCCCATTTTGTTGTTATCTCAAGCTCCACTAGAGAAACTTCCCAACCGTTTCACCTCTCTATTCTGAGTCTCTCTACCCACGTCATCAATGACGAGATATGGAAAGAGCAGTAGAGTGGAGACCACATATGCTCTAATCAATTTGAATAAACCCACGTCTGCAGTGCATTATCTCTTTAGTAAAGTGCTTTTGCACTCCACAACTTCCAACTATTGCAAATTGGTTGTGGGGTTGGAATTTTGAACCAATTGATAATGGGAGATAGTGACCCAACCCCTTATAAGCCTTTACAAAATTGTTCAACTTTCCGATATAAGATAATTGTTATCCTCACATGATGCTACATGTGTGGTGAATTGGAGTGGAGAAGGGAGGCTGCCGCCAATGGGTTGGATGGCTGCTAGGGATTTAATTGCTTCTGGCAAATAGATCAATTTGAACAAAATCAGCATTTTTTATATAGTTGAATATGAATTGAACATTATTTTTTTTGTCCTTTGAATATATATGATTAAGGGTAATGATTTCCCCACTCCAAATTTATCCACTTACACTCCTTTTTTAGTTATAAAATGGAGTGTAAGTGGATAAATTTGGAGTGAGGAAATCACCACTCATGATTAATTATATTTTGCAATGCACTAGTTTGGATTTCAAATTATCAACCATTATGTGCAATTTCCTAGGCTAACTTATTCTTATCAACCATAACTTGCGATTTTAGGTAAACAAAAATAAAAGTTTGAAATGAGTGCATCAATTGGGGTTATTTCCATGTATATATATGGGAAACCATCCTTGTGGATTCGTATGCAAATGCTTTTCTTTTACTTTGTTGTATACAAGTGCTTAATTGATGCTTTACAAACAGATTAATTTGGACAAGATCATGCCTCAAGAATACTAACTAGGCACGTTTTGGATGGGCGCATGCTTGAAAATAAGACAACGTGTACATTACAGTCCCCAGTCTGTTCTCTTATTATCTTGTGCAAATTGTAATCCAAAGACTTGTTAATTCCTCAAGTCCACGGCCAACCCAAAAAAGAAGTTTAAGTTGTTATCAAAGGCCCTATTAAATTTGACTGATGTTGATCAAGAATCTTGAATTTAGAGTAGATGCAGCCAAAAGCTTGACTTGGAAAAGTCTTTGATGATCATATGTGTATGTCCCAAGTCCCAAATCATTGATCCATGCTTTAATAAATTCGTTAAGATCGCAATGAGTTGCTTGCATGATAATGGGATTGAACGACCGTCCATGGATGACGTTGTGAGCGGACTTGAGTTTGCTTTGAAGCTTCAACAGAGTGCTGAGGATGACATTGACTTCAATATTATTGAAACCAATATTCAAGATGAGTTTCCATTCATCAAACACCAGGATGGGGTTAGTGAGCATTTAAAGTTGTCCAACTAACCAATCCATTATAAGGATTTCTGGGACAATTGTTGACGCCAAAAAGTGGTTCTCTGACTTAGAGGGTCAACTTAGTAATTTGATTCCTTCGGTAACCTCGATGCCTTGGTAGGGAGCGTTATCTGCAAAAAGAGAATACGCTCGGTAAGACCTAGGGCACCGGTGTGGTACCGGCCGAAGGCTCTCCGATGCTTGAGTAAGTTCGGGATTTAGAAAGTTCAACTGACAGATCAATAGGCTTGTATGCCGTACGTTCTGATTACCTCTATTCTGGGGTAGTTGGCCTCTTTTATAGGCCTTGGGAGGTGTGCATTCGATGTAGAATTTCGATGGGGGACAGTGGACGTCGATTGTGAGCGCGCCACGTGTCCTGAGAGTGGGCGTTGCCCTAATGGAGGGATCGGTAGTCTTATTGCCGAAGGCAGTGTTGACCAGGCACTGGGTGCCGAAGGCGACCTTGACCAGGTTCGATCCTGTCCACGTGTTTCTCTCTGATTGGCCGTTCATTATGGTGTAAACAGGAGTCCCCCAAGTCTTCAGGTGAGATTTCTCGGCTGGGGACTTGTTCGTTCTTCATTGGCGGCTAGGGTTGCCTTACCGTTCGGTAGGCTGTAAAGGGGGGCGTGCTGGGTCCTTGTCCCAGTGCCGATTCACCAAGAGATCTGCCGAGGAGCCCAGGGTCGCCACTGGGAGGATTACCGTTCGGTAACCCATCGTGGGGCGCCAATTGCCATGGTTACCGTTCGGCAGCCTCTGGTGTGTTTATTGGGTTCCGAGGGGGAGTCGCCGATTGTTCATTGACTTGGGCGAATTTGATCTTTTCTTTCGCATCCTTCGCGTGGAAAAGGGGCAGTGATGGGACAGAGTAACACTTCGTCTTCTGTACCTAGCGTGCTGTCAGAGGTTCCACTCCGCGCACGACACGCGGCATGTCAAATCACGCGGAGCGGCGCCATTAATGCGCCGTTTGGTTTCTCGAGGCGTACCGTTGCGTCTTTCGCCATATAAATAGGAGGGGTCTCTGAGGCGAATCTCACTTTGCATTTGTGAGTGAGGCGAGAGCTCTGTCCAGGCGATTTCCGGCGAGAGCAAACGGCAACAGAGGCGATTTTTGGCGAGAGCAAACAGTAACACAGGCGATTTCCGGCCAAGGCATTCGGAAGGCGAAGCGATTTCGTCCTTATACCCCAGTTCTCATAAGGTACCGTCCTGTAACCTTTCATTTTCTTTCCTTTCGTTATGCGTACGTCCTTCCTTGGTTTGAGCTAGACTAGAACTTTATGCAAGTGGGGTGTGGTTCGGTAGTCTAGTTGCCATAGGTAGAGACGTAGGCATCGGTAGGATAGCTCTCAGCATGGCCCTTAGTTTCCTTCCGTTGTTTTTTGTAGATGTCTGATAGCGAGTCGGGATTCGTGAGTGAGCCCAACGCGTTTGAGGATGAGTCTCTAGATAGGCGAAGGGATACCGAAAGTGAGGAGATGGGCCAAGATACCGAGAGTGGTAGCGATTCTGAGGTTGAGGTCGTTGGAGAGACGGTCAGACCCGTGCCCACTCATGGCATCGGTAAGGGGCTTATGACCAGTCAGCCCTTACCGTTGGCGGTTGTTTATAGTGACGGTCGGCAGGTCGGCTTGGGTCCACCTTCCGAGCCTCGAGAGGACGTTCGGACGTCGGAGGCGTCCTCTAGTCACCGTCTGGAGGCTTCCACTTCCGGTCGTGGAGAGCCTTCCGAGCCAGTTACCCTGCCGAGGGTAACCATAGTGAACAGTGGGAACCAAAGGGTACCGATGGGGGTAGCGAGAGAGCAGCTCTTTGACGTAGACTACTTACCGCCCAACAAGTTGACCTACCGAGAGCTGGCGAGGATAAGGGCGGAGTTCATGATTCCCCATTCGGTAGGGATGAGGATCCCGGCCCCTACCGAATCCCTGAGCCAACCCAAGGATGGTGAGGTTGCATTCTTCACCGACGTCCTTCAGCAGGGTGTAAGGCTGCCGTTACAGCCCCCAGTTCAAAGGATTCTGGCCCAAATTGGGTATGCCCCTGGTCAGTTCAATCCGAACTTCTGGGCCGTTCTGATGGGGGTAGTGACGGCATTCGGACTTGCCGGTGAGGAGGGGCCTTCATACGAGCAGTTCTCCCACCTGTACAGCATCACCAAATCCAAGAGTACCGATCATGGTGGCTGGGTTCAGGCGAACTGTCTCAAGGCTTCCGAAAGGGGCCACTTTCTGAACGCCGTGCCAACTTCTCAGAAGTCCTGGAGGAATCGGCGGGTGCTGCTCTCTGGCGATTGGGAATCGCCTTCAGGAGTTCCTGTTCGCTTTCCTATCCCAACCACTTTTCAGATTGCCGGTAGGTTGCTACCATGCCGATCGGTAGATCAATCTTCTTCGTTCAGAGGACTAACCTGTTTCGTTATTTTTTTAGGCAAACTGAAGCAACCAACGGCAACCCAATCGGAGCTTCGGCAGCTTGATAAGGTGAGGCTGAAAGTTCTGGCCGGTGACAGGGAATACCCGCAGTTCTTATTTACCGAGAACCTCATCAGAGCTCGCCTAGCTAACCCTGCCGAGAGTAAGTTCACTTGCTGTCCTCTTTTTTTTTTTTTCTTTTTTTTTTTGTTTACCATTCGGTATACCTCACTTACCGATTTCTCCTGTCCTTGTGCAGTGACCGAGGAGAGGAAGAAGGCCGAATTGAGGAAGATGTCGGAGACCTCCAAGCGACGGCTTGGGGTGATTGCCAAAGGGAAGAAACAGAAGCAGCATCCGGGGGCTTCTGCCGAACGGGTCTCTGAGGCAGACCTCGATGAACAGCCTCTTTCCGAACGGCAGCGGCAGCTCAGTGCTGAGCCTGCGGCAAGAAGGGTGCCGGTCAACGAGCCAGTACCCAGCCCAGGCCAAGGTGCCGATGCCGCTTCTTCCAAGGCGTCCGGGAAGCGGCCGATGACGGTAGACCTGGATGCCGCCTCTACTCCCAAGAGGGTGCGGCTTGCCGATCCTCCAAGGGCCATCTTCGCAGTCGAGGACGAGGGAGCACTTGCCGAGGCGGTAACGCTGGCATGCCCTTCGAAGACGGTCCAGTTTGCGAACCACATGATCGTGGGCTCGCAGATGGACCTGTCTGAAATTGATGACCTACCGAAGAGGGCTCTTCGAGAAGAGGCGGGGCGCGCCTTCCGTCTCCAGGCCACGGTAACCTTTCGGTTCCTATTATCTTTTTGTTGATGTTATTTCTCGTTCGGCACTAACCTGTCGTTTCACTTTTCCAGGCGTCGATGGACATGTGGCTATGCATGAAGAGGGCGATCACGGCCGCCGAACGCGCCAAGAGAATATATGAGGACGGCCGCTCCAAGGTTGCCGATGCTGCAAAGGCTCTCCAGGACCACGCCAATCTCGTGCAGGATATGCACGCTGCCGAACGGTAGATCCAAGCGCATGAGGCGAAGCTTGCCGAGATGCGCGAGGCTCTGGATGGCGCAGAGCGGGCGGCCAAGGATGCCGATGAGGCAAAACTGGAGGTGCAGGCGGCACTGGAGGCGTCCGAGCGGACGAAGGCGGCAGAGGCTGAGGCTACCGTTAGAGGGGCGATCAGGGACTACCGTTGAGTTCACTTCCCTGGTGGACAATGAGGTGGCCTCTGAGATGGCGGACCTCATCTACTATTTCAAGCGGTTCAACCCTGGGCAGAAGCTAAACCTGAACTTCGCTGCCGATCCCCCTCCTCTACCGGAAGGTATTACAGAAGAGATGATCGAGGAGTATGAGGGGGAGGACGCCCCTGAAGATGGTCCGGATGCCGAAGAGGGTCCTGACGGTGCTGCTGGTGCTAATGCCGAGGCCGCTGGGGTCGAGGGTGGCCATACTGCCGAAGCCTGAGTTCCTTCGTATTTTGTAATTTTCTTTTTGTATTACCATGGCCGTTGGCCATATTTCCGAACACCTTAATGCCGAGGGCATTTTTAATCTAAGTAATATTTGTTTTTACTACTTGTGTTTTCAATGGATGATGATGTTTTTGATTCGGATCCATGTTCGTTACTGCCGTAGGCTAATATCTGTCTAGGATAGTTATTGACTCTATGTCGTTGGCCATTTAGGAGTCTGCTTTGCTTTGGATTAGCAAAGTGTCTCTACTTTCGGTAGATAAGTCCAGAATGATAGTACTGCCGTTGGCTCGTACCATAGGCATCGGTAGGAGCGAGGCCCCAATAGCCTTTTGTCTATAGAGATGCCGTGGGCAAGTCTAGGGTATCGAGAGCGATGAGATTACTGTGGGTAATTCTGGAGTATCGTACTGCCGTTGGCTCGTACCTAATGCTTGTTGCCAAGAAATTGTAAAAAATGGGCCAAGCCATCTTTGAATCGGCAGTAAACTCGACGAGTGTAGCTTTTAGTTGCCGTAGGCAATGTTGCTGTGGCTCGCTATAATGAGCCCTACCGAAACATTTTCTTTTTTTTTTTTTTTTTGAAAAAGATGACGATAGGCAATGATGTTCCGAATGTGTGCAATCCTGAATAATCTCATTTTATATATACAAGTGCCGTGGGCAAAAATACAAATTCCTCCATGCCGTTGGCTAGGGGGCTTTACTTGAAATAACTCTTGAGGTGCTCTACATTCCATGGGTGACCGAGGGTCTTCTCATCTGTGCCTCGGAGTCTGTAGGTACCCGATCTGAGGATGCCGATGACCTCACAGGGTCCTTCCCAGGAAGGTCCGAGGTTCCTTCCGTTGGATTTTTGGTTGCAAGCGAGACCTCGCGCATAACCTAGTCTCTGATTCTGAAGGAGCGGGGCCTGACCCTAGAGTCGTAGTACTGAGAGACGCGCTGCTTGTATGCTTCATTCCGAAGGTTGGCTACCGTTCGGTGTTCCTCAATCAAGTCCAGGCTTAGCGCCACAGCGGCTTCGTTTGCCTTCGGCTCGAAGCTTTTCGTTCGGTAGGATGACTCGCCGATTTCTACTTGGACCACGGCTTCCGAGCCGAATGCAAGGCTGAAGGGAGTTTCCCCCGTGGAGGTTCGGTAGGATGTTCGTATGGCCCATAGAGCTTCGGGAAGCTTCTCCGGCCAGGCGCCCTTGGCACTGTTTAGTTGCCGTTTCAAGAGTTTCTTGATGATTTTGTTTACGGCTTCCACCTGGCCGTTTGACTGAGGGTGACCCGGAGAGGCGAAGAACAGGTTGATTTTGAGGCGGGTGCAGAACTGCCTGAAGAGTCCCGAATCAAACTGCCTGCCGTTATCGGTGATGATGGCGTAGGGGATACCGAAGCGGCAACAGATGTTGATCCAGACGAACTCCTCGACCCTTGCTGCCGTTATGGTGGCTAGGGCCTCGGCCTCAACCCACTTCGTGAAATAATCCACGGCAACAATTGCATACTTGACCTGTCCCTTGCCCTGCGGCATCGGGCCGATTAGGTCAAGTCCCCATTGGGCAAACGGCCAAGGACTCACGATCGGTGTAAGAGGTTCGGCAGGAAGGTGCGGAATATTGCCGAACCGCTGGCATTTGTCGCACTTCTTCACCTTTGCTATGGCATCCCGATGCATCGACGGCCAGTAGTAGCCATGCCGGAAGGCTTTGTGGGCCAGGGATCTGGAACCTGAATGGTCGCCGCAGACTCCACTGTGGATCTCCCGGAGGACATATTCACCTTGTTCTTCGGTGATGCATTTCATGTATGGAGTGGTATAGCCACGCTTGTACAGAACATCATTGATGATGATGTACCTTGCCGATCGGTAACGTAGCCTTCTTGCTTGTGCCTTGTCCTCTGGCAGGGTACCGTTCGCTAGGTAGGTGTATATTGATGACATCCAAGTGTCTTCATACCGAACGGTACATATGTCGACGGAGGTGGTGCTTGGCTGGGCCAAGATCTCGACAGGGACCTGTCGGCCAATTTTGTCGTTGATTGCCGAAGCTAGGCGGGCTAGCGCATCGGCATGGCTGTTCTCCGATCTGGGAACCTGCCGAATCTCGTAGGCCTGGAATTTGTTCAGCAGTTGATGTGTCGCTGTGAGATATGTCGTCATTGATGCGTCCTTTGCTGCGAAATCGGCAGTCACCTGGTTTACTATGAGCTGCGAGTCGCTGTAGACGCTGACTTGCTTTGCACCCATGCTCTTAGCTAGCCGAAGGCCGGCTAAGAGGGCTTCATATTCGGCCTCGTTGTTGGACGTTCGGAAGCCGAATCTGATGGCATATTCCATCTTGGTCCCATCGGGAGCGGTGAGTACAAGACCAGCTCCGCATCCCTGCTGGTTTGCCGAGCCGTCCACATGTAGGATCCATATGGGATTTGACTGGTCTAACCGGCTACCGTTCAGTAGGCCTTCCAATGGAGGGGTTTTCTCTGATTCTGAAGCCTCCGAAGGCGTTAGTTCAGCGATAAAATCCGCCACGGCCTGTCCCTTTTCGGCAGGCCTGGGATTGCCCATTTCACCAGCCTACCAGACGTTTCTGGTTTTTGGAAAACCTGCCGAAGAGGCTGATTGGTGAGGACGATGATGGTGTGGGCCTGAAAATAGGGTCTCAACCGTCGGGCAGAAACGACAAGAGCTAAAGCCAGCTGCTCGAGTGGGGGGTACCGAGACTCTGCACCATGGAGGGCCTTACTGACATAAAAAATCGGTAGCTCCGCCTTCTCTGGGACCCTTATCAGTACTGAACTAACGGCAGTAAGGGATACTGATAGATACAGGGAAAGAATTTCTCCAGGTAGGGGTTTGGATAGTAGTGGCGCCCTGGCCATGTAGTCCTTCAAGTCTTGAAATGCCTTATCGCATTCGGCAGTCCACTCGATATGGTGTTTGCCCCCTTTCAAGACTTTGAAGAACGGTGCGCACTTATCTGTGGCTTTGGAGATGAAGCGAGTGAGGGCTGCCACTCGTCCGGTAAGGCTCTGGATGTCCTTTGTGTCTTCGGCACCTCCATGTTGATTATAGTTTTGATTTTATCGGGGTTTGCTTCGATACCCCTCTGACTGATCATGAAACCGAGGAATCTCCCGGAAGATACGCCGAAGGCGCACTTCGTTGGGTTGAGTCTCATTCGGTAATCCTTCAAGATGCCGAACATGAGCGACAGGTTTTTCAGATGCTCGCCTGCCGTTCGGCTCTTTACTAGCATGTCATCCACGTAGACTTCCATTGTGCTGCCGATTTGCTCGGCGAAGATTCGGTTGACTAATCTTTGGTAAGTCGCCCCGGCATTCTTCAGGCCGAACGGCATGACGTTGTAACAGTATAGACCTTTGTCTGTTATGAACGCCGTGTGTTCGCTGTCGGCAGGGTGCATGAAGATCTGGTTGTATCCAGAGTATGCATCCATGAAGCTGAGCAGCTCGTGACCGGCAGTGGCGTCTATCAGCTGATCGATGCGTGGCAACGGGAAGCTGTCCTTCGGACAGGCCTTATTGAGGTCGGTATAGTCCTGGCACATTCGCCATCCGCCCTTTGCCTTCTGAACCATGACTGAGTTAGCCAGCCATTCCGGGTATATTGCCTCCCGAATGAAGCCTATGGTCATGAGTTTGTCCACCTCGTTCTTCATAGCTTCATACCGTTCGGCATCATAGGATCGGCGCTTTTGCCTAACGGGTTTGAAGGCTGGTGAGATGCTTAGCTTGTGGTTGATGACATCGGGAGATATGCCCGGCATGTCGTTGTAAGACCAGGCGAACACTTCCGAATTTTGCCGAAGGAATTGGATAAATTCGGCACGGAGAGTGGCGCTCAGCATGGTACCGATTCTCACGCACCGTTCCGGTTGGTCTTTGTCTAGCGCCATAGTTTCAAGATCTTCGGCAGGTTGTGCCACCGGAGTGGGCGTTTCCTCCCTTGGATCATCTACTGGTTCATTTCCGTTCAGCAAGTCTACGACAGTCAGGGTCTCCTTTTGTTTCTGAGGGGCTACCGATTTCAACGCCGTGGCGTAGCAGTTTTGAGCACTCACCTGGTCGCCCCTGATTGCCCCAGTGCCGAAGCAGGTTGGGAATTTCATGAGCAGCATGTGGGGTGACAAGTGAGCCTTGATCGCTGTGAGTGCCGTTCGGCCGACTATGACGTTGTATGCCGTCGGACAGTCCACCACGATTAACTGGTCGTAGACCATGGTCCTCCGTGGGGCCATGCCGAAGGCAATTGGCAAGCTGACACTGCCGACTGGCTGGACCAATTCTCCCGAAAAGCTGAGAAGAGGTGAGAGCTGCCGGTTGACTTGGCTGTCATCTATCCCGAGTTCTCGGAATGCATCGGCGAAAATGACGTTTACCGAACTGCCAGTATCGATCAGAACTCTTCCGACATCGAATTCGGCAATCTCGGCCCGGATTATCATAGGGTCGTCATGTGGGTAGATGATTCCTTCTTCCTCTTCCTCAGAGAAAGTGATAGGCTCCCACCTGACCTTCGGCATCTTTGCGTGCCGGCTGCTCTCGACGCCGAGGACCTGAGGGTACTGCGCCGCTCTAACATACTGCTTCATCGAACGGTTAGATGCCCCGGCGAGGGTTGGACCACCACTGATCGTGCTGATCATGTTGATCTGCCGATTGGTGTTCGGCACCGGCGCCTGCTGCGGCCTGGCTATGTATTGATCCAGTTTGCCTTCTCGAATCAGCCGCTCGACGATTTTTCGCAGACTTATACAGTCCTCGGTATTGTGGCTATTCTGCTGATGGTATCGGCAGAATTTCCCTGTTTCCCTGCCGCCCTATCGACTGGGCTTCCGGAAGGCGGGCTTCGGAATTATCTCGTTCTCGTTCATCAGTACTGCCTCGTAAGAGGTGTTGAGCAGGGTGAACACTTCCGTTCCTTCATTATGAGCTGGCAGAGGCGCTCGGTGGTTATCCCTGCCGTACCTGCTCTTATTCTTCTTGGAATGCCCCTTCTGGGAACTTCCGGTGTCTTTGCGCTTATGGCTGTCAGGGTATTCGGCAGCTTGCGATGCCTGTGCCGTGGAGGACCGCTGTATGTATTCGCTCTGCCGAGCCGTGGGCTCGGCCCTCGAGTTGAAGTATTCGGCTTTGGCGTGGATTGCCGCTTGCTTCATGAGTTCATCGTACGTACGTCAATTGCTGCTGTGCACCAGATACCGAAAGTGTGAGGACCGTAGGCCACTCTTGAAGGCGCCGTAGGCTGCCCTGTCATCGGTATCCGGACATCTCGAGTATTCATGGCTGAAACGTGCGGCATACTCGCGCAGTGGTTCGTCATCTTTCTGCCGAATGTTATATAGGTCGTCGGCAGAATACAATCTGTCTGTCTGAATCATAAAATGATTCAGGAAAATCTGCTTCAGTTCATCAAAGGAATCCACCGTTCCTGGTTCCAGTCGGTAGAACCAATTCAGAGCGGCCTCTGTGAGCGAAGAGGGGAACAGCAGGCATAGTCCTTCGTCGCTTAGCCCTCGGCACCCTACAGCCGATTGGAAAGAGTGGAGATGCGTCAGGGGATCCTCTACTCCTGTGTAAGGGGTTATGCGTAGGGGCTGGACATCCCTGTCCTGCCGTGAGTGCCTGATGCGTTCGGTGAAGGGTCCTGGCCGAAGCCTTCCCCAGTCTGGCTCCTGTGTGCGTGTCCTATCGTCTTCCATCTTCTGTACTCGCCTTCCCCAGTCTGGCTCCTGTGTGCGTGTCCTGTCTGGTATTGTCTCGGCAACCTGATGCACTGATCGCTGCTGGGACCTGACAGGGTTCACCTCGGAGAACCTCGTCGGGGTTGCCGAACGGTAAGATGATGACTGGTCGGTGGATGGGAAGTACTCTTTGTCAGACTCCGTCGTGGACTCTAGGACCGGTATCCTTCGTATAGGAGATTTTCTCCCTAGTCCCCTCAGGCGGGGATCGTCTAGGTGTGCATTAATCCTGATCGGCGATCCCTGCCGTTCGGTCTGTCGTTCGTCTTCCCGATCCTGCAGTCTATGGCGACAGTCGGAATAGACTTTGCTCGGCCCGTGGGGCCTGTTCTTTGGCGCAGGGACTACCAACTGTTTAGACGGCGCAGGCGTTGCCTTTGCCACCTTTTTGCCCTTCCTCTGCCGACGGGGAGTCTGTAAGCTTTCGGAAGATCGATCTGTCTGAATGTTCTGTGTTTGTTGCTGGTTCAGCAACTGCTGTGTTTCGTCCACTCGGGATGAGAGGAAGTTGTTGTGTTCTTGTAACCTAGCCATGTCCTGCCGAAGGGACACAACTTGGGCTAGAAGCTCCGCGTTTTCAGTGGGTTGGATCACAGTTGGATTTATTGCCGGGGTATATGGTTGTGGAGCTGGGCTCACCCCGCTGGGCATACCGAACGGCATCCCCTGCTGTGTTCCGAACGTAGTTTTTTCAGTGGTCCCCATATGTTCGGGACAAAGGGTCGATTTGTTTAATCGTTTCCCACAGACGGCGCCAAACTGTTGACGCCAAAAAGTGGTTCTCTGACTTAGAGGGTCAACTTAGTAATTTGATTCCTTCGGTAACCTCGATGCCTTGGTAGGGAGCGTTATCTGCAAAAAGAGAATACGCTCGGTAAGACCTAGGGCACCGGTGTGGTACCGACCGAAGGCTCTCCGATGCTTGAGTAAGTTCGGGATTTAGAAAGTTCAACTGACAGATCAATAGGCTTGTATGCCGTACGTTCTGATTACCTCTATTCTGGGATAGTTGGCCTCTTTTATAGGCCTTGGGAGGTGTGCCGAAGGCGACCTTGACCAAGTTCGATCCTGTCCACGTGTTTCTCTCTGATTGGCCGTTCATTATGGTGTAAACAACAATCTTCTCTGAGATCAACAATTCATATGGGAGATGATCGATGATCAACAACGTTTTTATTGAAATGTACAAATTTACATACGATCAATATGTGACTTGGAAGTTGCGAGTGCATTAAGATCCTAACACTATTTGTGGTTTTGTTACTGTCAAAAACTTCATTGTTTTTCTTTTTACAATATTATAGTGTAATAGATTCCTTTTCCTTGGAATTGTTAGAAATTACATATGTAGTTGAAAATGAAATGAACTTCAATTTTCTTAGGGTGGTCAGATTTTCAATTTTCTCTTTTGATTAAATATATGGTTAATTACATTTTACACCCTTGTGGTTTGGTTAAAAAAGTATTAACCATTATATGCAATTTTGTATGATAACGTATCTCATCAAAACTTAATCCTGCTACTTCAACTCCTGACTCCATACCAATCCAACTACTAATCTAATCCAGCCTTATTTACCAAACATTACCGAATGCATATGCTTGTATCTTATCAAAATGCACCATCCTTTTGGTTCCCAAATGTTTAAAACATGACATAACGTGTGAACAAAAATAAAACTTTGATCTTACTAAGTGCATCAATTGGGTTGTCATTTTCCTATATATGTAGAAATACCATTCTTGTATCATATGCACATGATTTTATGTTTCTCTTTCGTATACAATACAAGTGCTTAATTGGTACTTTGCAGTGAATGACCTACTAAGAGCATTTTCAACAGCCTCTTCAATAGCTTTGGAATTCTAAATTCCATGAAATTAAACTTTCTTGCAATTGGTTATACAAAACATTAAATGTATTTGTATGATAGTTTGTGACATTATTTAAAGTGAGCATCGTTATTAACAAGTAAAATAATCTAAGTTAGAATATGCGTAGTCTTGTCTTCTCAATCCTCCATTTTCAGTGGCCAAATGAACCATACTGTGCCCAGAAGTGTTAACTGATAAAACCAGGGCATCAACATGACAAATGTTAGAATTGATAGTGATCATCATTTGGCGTCAACACAAATAAAATTAAAATTAAAAAAGGGCCCACATCTTGTTTCTCTCTCCGTTTATCCTCCTTTCCCCTTCCTTTTTTGTTTTTTTGTTTTTTATTTTCTGTTTTGTTTTTTAAATGTCATTCCTCCTCCTCCGCCGCCACCCCTTCTCTCTCTTCTCTCTCTCTTAAGTAAAGATACTACGCTATATATATATATATATATATATTGAATGAAATCAAGATTGTAGTGTGTAAGTTGGGTTTGGACCATTAAAGTCACCGGCTTGGGCAAAAAGATGACATATTTTCATTGGTCCTCTCTCTCTCTCTCTCTCTCTCTCTCTCTCTCTCTCTGTGGCAATATTGCTATTGTTTTATGTAATTATTATTATTAGCTTTTCACAGGAGGATACAGTGGATCTGGGATTAGTATCTTTGCTTAAGAGAGAGAGAAGAGGAGAGAAGGGAAGAGAGAGAAGGCTCGAGGGAGGGGGGAGGAAAGAAAGAAAATAAAAATAAAAATAAAAGGAAGGGGAAAGGAGTTAAAATGTAGAAAGAAACGAGATGTGGGCCCTTTTTTAATTTTAATTTTTATTCTCACATTAAACTTAACTAAGATTAATTATGAGACATGTGTCATCCTTTAAGGGTGTTGGTGAGTATAAACCTTTAGTTAATGCGGTGAGAAGAATGCTCCGTCACCTTGGAGAATGAAATGCATATGATTGAAATTAAGTGGTTGCAACTTGCAACTATATATACATGGAAACTTTATTAATTAGGGAAGAAAAGTCTTCTATCTTTTGAAGATGATGAACAATGCATAAAATATGCTTAAAATGACATTTTACTTTGCATACCCAAATCATATGCGGTCGCAGACTTTTCTACTAATCAAGACAACAGGAGGGTACAATTATTACAATTCCCAATTTGTTGTTATATCATGCTCTGAGTCTGAACCAGATAAACTTCCAAACCTTTGCCTTTCTATCTCTTTACCTACGTCATTGGTGACGATATATGGAAAGGGCAGCAGTGACAAATTTTTCATGCACAAAGACTTATGGTGTATTTGGATGAAGTAATTCTAATTTTCATGGAAATTGTAAATGATGGAATTTTCAATTACATCATTTAAAAATTCTATCAGTTACAAATTTCAGCATTTGAATGTCATATATGCGGAATTTAAGAAATGACAGAAATTACAATTTCACCTGTTTGGATAGTCATTATTATTAGCATAGTTCAACACATTCTTATTATATACATAATTAGAAAGACTTGTGCAGTACGAAAATTGTCTAATAGCACATACCTCAATTGTTACTAATGTAAAGAATTGCGACTGTAATTTGTCTAATTTAAAAAAGCATAAATCACGTAATTAAAAAAATGAAGCTAATCATCCCAGCTAATGTTTCAACAAAATAGCAAAAATTAAAGACGTCAACTGAATATAAAATGTGTCTATGCTCTTGGTGAAATAAACGTCAACAACATTCCCGTCTTTCTCTCAATTGGAATTGTTTTTATGATCAATCATGCTCCTATATGAACGTTGGCTTTCTTTCTGTTGTGGCTTTGTATTCTTGCACTATGGCAACCTGTACACAAGGTACATAAATATTCTTTTACTCTTTGCCACAGCTTTTGTTATCCATTGATTTTGTTTGTTTGGTGTCTTCTTTGATAATACAATTCCTCATTGTTTTACTTTTGATTTTGTTTAGCTCACTTTTTTCCTTCACGTTTTTGTTGCTGTAAAGTTCATTCTCACGTAATATCTTTAATGAAGATGCAATTAACCATTAACACAAGTGGGTTTTGTGTTCCCCCCTCCCACATCATTTTCGATTCCTTTGTTTCTTGATAGTTAATTATCTTTCAGTTTTTCCTATTTTTCCCATGTTTTTGTTGTGGCGTTTTACGATTATTGGTTGTATCACTCAAATCCACACATTTTATCTAAAATCTACATGTTTATCAGGTATAGTATAGTATACTACTTATGTGTTAGATACATTATGTTATATTTACCTAGTAATTAGGTACATTATTTTATATTTACCTAGTATTCAGGTACATTATCTTATATTTATCCAATATTTAGGTATATTATATCATATTTACCTAGTAGTAAGATAAATATTTGTTGGGAAGATATCATCAATAATTCTTCTACTTTTATTGTTTTATATGAACTTCTTTTATTTCATGGCGGCAATATAATGTTTTATATGAACTTCTTTTATGTCATGGCGGCCAAATTAATCTATTTAGAAGGAAAGACTCAATACATTAATTTGGATTTTCAATTAATATATTTACCTCAAAGGGTAAAATTGACACATGAAAAAATTAATAAAAGTCAATGGACCCAAATATACAGCAAAAAAGGTGTGGACTAAATCCAATGATGACTAGGAATTTTGGATTTAGATCGAAGAACTCCTTTAAAAAAAATTCATATGTGGAGACAAAGCTTTCTACTAAACGTGACAACGTGTACATTATTACAGTCCCCAATTTGTTCTTCGGGTCCACTGCGAACCAAAAAATAAGTTACGTAGTTGTCAAAGTCTCTCTATTATCTTGACTTATGTTGTTGATCAAGAATCTTGAATGGAGAATATATGCAGCCAAAAGCTTGACTTGGAAAAGTCTTTGATGATGACCATATGGCCCCACTTGTGCAAAAGATATTCCACTCAGAGATCCACACACATAACATATCCATATAACTCTCCCTCCCTTTACTTCTCTTTGCTAATAACCCAAGCATCAAACAGACACCTTTATACAATTACCATGATGAAACCAATTCTCAGCAGACCTCTCTACTTTTCCTTGTTTGTGCACCTGATCATTGTCACCGTGCTCGTAGCCAGCGATCCGCAACCCATCTACTCTCCGGTTGAAGATATCACCGTTAATTGTGGCTATTCCGGCAACACGATCAGTGAAGATGATGGCCGAAATTGGATTGGAGATGTCAACTCAAAATTTTCACCGTTTGAACACCAAGCAGTTGGTAACAAATCCGAATTCAAAGAAGCACCTCATTCGTACGACGTCCAACAAGCGCGAATGCCTTACACCACAGTGCGGCTTTCTCGCTCTGAATTTACTTACAGTTTTAAACTCAGTAGCGGCCAGAAGTTCATCCGCTTGTATTTCAACCCAGTTTCCTATGACCCTGACTTTGACCAATCCAAAGCCCTCTTCTCAGTCAAAGCAGGGAACTTTACCCTTCTCCACGACTTCAATGCTTCAGTCACTGCCGAAGCTTTTAATTTTACCAAAATAATATACAGAGAGTTCTGTTTGAACATTGATGAGGAAGAGAGCTTGAACATCACATTTACTCCGAGCAGAACAATCCCAGATGCGTATGGCTTTATCAACGGAATTGAAATTGTGTCCATGCCCACCAATCTTTACTACAGTCCGCCTGAAATTGAAAGCTTCCGTGAGATTAAAACGGTTGGCAGTGGAACCAACTTTCGCATCGAAAACAGCACTGCTCTGCAGATGGTGTACCGAATAAACATCGGCGGCAAGTCGCTATTGTTCAAAGAAGACACGGGCATGTACCGCAATTGGGTTGGTTATTCCGATGAGCTATTTTACTTGGAGGATTCAAGTGTTACGAGAAGCGTTGTACCACAAAACGTTAGTACTCAACTCAACTTTTCTGAAATACCAGCGTACACAGCACCAGAGGAAGTGTACCGAACGGGCCGGTCGATGGGCAGAAACGATACCCTAAACAAGAGCTACAATCTCACCTGGGGTTTTCCCGTAGATTCCAAGTTTTATTACCTGGTTAGGCTGCATTTTTGTGAGTTTCAACATGCAATTAGCCAGACTTATGACAGGACGTTTGCAATCTACATCGACAATCAAACTGCTGAAACAAATGCTGACATAATTCAATGGAGTGGTGGAAATGACAGACCAGTGTACAAAGACTACGTGGTATTTATTCCTGAAGGCCACCTGCATCTTTTTCTCGCACTGCGTGCAAATCCAAGTGATCAGACGACGACATATAGCGATGCACTCTTGAACGGGCTGGAAATCTTTAAAATTGACTCACAAGGAAATCTCGCCGGACCAAACCCAGTTCCACCTCCTATGATTCAACCAAAGGGGCCCTCAAAACCCAACAGCAACAACAAGAAGTCAAGGCCTTCCATGCTTGCCATTGTCGGTGGTGTTGTAATTTCCAGTACACTTGCAGCGCTATGTGCACTCGGGTTCTTGGTTTTCAGGCAACGGCGGAAAGCCAAGGAGTCCGACCGCTCCAGCCAAGGAAAGACGAACTCAACCAACACTCGCGGCTCATCTTTACCCTCCGAATTGTGTCATCACTTTTCACTAGCGGAGATCAAGGCCGGCACCCAAAACTTCAACGATATTTGTATTATTGGGCGTGGCGGGTTTGGCAACGTGTATAAAGGATACATCGGGGATGGAGCCACCCCCGTTGCAGTCAAACGGCTGAAACCAGAGTCGTCACAGGGGGCCCGCGAGTTCAAGACAGAGATCGAGATGCTCTCTCAACTCCGCCACCGTCATTTGGTTCCACTCATTGGGTATTGTACGGATGAAGGTGAGATGATCTTGGTGTATGAATACATGGCACATGGGACCCTCCACGACCATCTTTACCACACAGATAATCCAACTCTTTCTTGGGAAGAAAGGCTTCAGATTTGTATTGGCGCAGCACGGGGATTACACTACCTTCATACCGGTGCCAAGTACACCATCATCCACCGTGATGTAAAGAGCACAAACATCTTGCTAGATGAAAAGTGGGTGGCCAAGGTTTCGGATTTTGGGTTGTCAAAAATGGGTACAATCACTATGTCCAAGACCCACATCAGCACGATGGTGAAGGGTAGTTTTGGGTATCTAGATCCCGAATACTACCGCCGTCAACAACTCACTGTGAAGTCTGATGTGTACTCATTTGGGGTAGTCTTATGTGAGGTATTGTGTGCGAGGCCAGCTTTGATTCGTACGGTGGAGAAGAAGCAAACGAGCTTGGCTGAGTGGGCCAAGAACTGTCACCGAAATGGGGCACTTGAGCAAATCATTGATCCGAGCTTGAAGGGTAAGATTGAAACCCACTGCTTCAATAAATTCGCCGAGATTGCAATGAGTTGCCTACATGATAATGGGATTGAAAGGCCATCAATGAATGATGTATTGAGCGGGCTTGAGTTTGCATTGGAGCTTCAACGGGGCGCTGAGAAGGATATCATCAACAACACTAGTACTGGAAGGAAGATGGAAGATGAGGTTACTCTCACCAAGGACATGCAAAGGTTTAGTTCTAGTGAGAAAAGTTGTGCGACCAGTGAATCCATTACAGGGATGTCTGGGACAATCTTTTCCGAGATCAACGATTCGGAGGGCAGATGATGATAAGGAGCATTAACTCACCAAATAATCTGCCTAAAACCGTGGCATGGCATGGAATAAACCCTAAACTTACTGGCGAAAGCAGTTAGTGTCACAAAGATCAGATGACGTTTCTCACTCATTCCCCCATTACTATTCTTAGTTTTTAGGTCATGTTTTCATCTGCCTCTTTAAAATTCGAGTTGTTATTTTGAATTTTGAGGTGATTTGAGAGGTTTATTTCTTTTTCTTTTTTAATAAAGAAAGATGTTATACTAGCAAGACTTTTTTTGTTAACAAAGAAAGATGTTTTTGGGAATTTGAGGTGTCACTTACAAGACTTTTGTTAACAAAAGAAAGATGGGCTTGTTCATATATAAAAAATAAAAACAAAATAAAAACAAAAGATGGAATTATTTTAATGAGAAAAAGAAATAAAGTTTGATGTTCATAACTTCATATAAGACATAGTTATGAACCTCCGAAGATAAATTTAAGGGTCCATGTCCATCTCACTGTGTGGATCACATATTATATATCAACTAGTATGATATAAAAAGAGTGGACAGCTTCTTTCATTTTTGTTTTTTCTTGACCAAAGAAAGAATATACAGTAGTAGAACTTTATTTTTCCTTGACAGTACTAATTGGACTAGTCACGCAATGGATAAGAAGGGCAAGAAGCTGTGGCCTCCGCTGGCCTAAGAAAAGTAAGGGCTAGAAGAAGAGGCCAATATAGAGAAATAATCTGTGCCAAGCAATCGCACTAGCATTATTGATTCGTTTTTACATATATCTCTGTCAATTACTGCAGCCGACAATACCATGTGTGTGAAAATTGACAGCACAATTATGAACGCACACATGGTGCTGTCTGTTTGTGTTGAATTATCAACGCACCACCAGCACCACGCGAGGACTTCCATAAGTTAGCAAGCTACTGCTAGGCTAGCTTTATAATAAGAGTCACAGGTGTTGTACAAACCTGCAGTGCGAGAGAAAATAATTAACAAGGAGGAAGGAGCTGGGAGCTGCAGGTGTGAAGATGGGTCACCAATCTCATTCAGTATCTCTAATACTGTTGGTGATGCTAATGGCCATGTCGACGGAGCTGCTCATCACAAGCCATTGCATGATGATGAACAAGAGCGGCCCTCCCTTTATCAACTGGTCTAATAATTCCCTGGTCGAATTCGAATTTGACCGAGACCTGCTTAATAACAACATTAATGGAGCAGAGGGTGAATCGGACTTGGGCTTGGCGGTCGTCATGCACATGGTGGATTCAGAAGAAACTAGCACAAGGCTCTTGACAGCCAATCAGTTTAGTTTTTCACTGCCTGCTCTACAAGGTAGCAACCCGTTTTGTTCGAAGCAAGGCGTCGCGTATGATGCTTGCCTTGCTGCCAAAAAAATCGGCACCCATAACACCTGTCGCGGTGCTGACCCGTTCCGTAAGGACTGCCCACATTGACTTGCCGCAATACGTATGTATTCTGGTTCTTGTTAGAGTCATGCAATATTACACTAGTTTAATTTCTGGATGTAATTAATTAAGTGGGGATGGACGACACTACTAGACTGGTCGGCTCTGCTTGATTTGGTTATGGACCATGTCTTAATTAAATAAATAAATAATATGCTGTTGTTGCTTGACTTAGTAGATAGAAAAACTTGTATATCGTGGCGATATTACTGTTTTATTATTGTACTCGAATAATGCTGGAGTGTATATATGGACTTCACAATTGCGTGCAGTCTTGGTTCTGGCTTGCCACAACTACAAGAGTACACTTATATAATTGAAAATGAGTTGTAAATTGTGATTATGGTATAAAAACGAACAAAAGGAGGTGAATATGATGAAAATCTAATAAAACCCAACTTTCAGAAAAGAAAAGAAAATTTGGTCAAGTTGTGCTTTTCAGAAAACAAAACAAAACCCAACTTTCTTTTACATTTCCACGCAATTTCTCACAAAAATATGCATCTCTTTGCCTTTTTTTTTGGGTAACTGGAAAATATCAGGCATCTAAATGATAAAAAGGAGACCGACAACCATACGCCTGCGGCCTACCTACCAGACACGTCAACACATGACAAAGATATGGTAGCACTGAAACAATAGAAAGCTTATGCCTGAATTATTTTATGTTGACGAACATAATTTCAAATTTTATTTTATTTTATTTTATAAAAAACAAAAGCAAAAGAAAGCTTAAAGTATGCACCAAAAAGAAGAAGGCTGAACTTTCAGAGAACACCACTTCTGTAAGCTTATTCTCCATGTGAATACAACACCACTTGATCGAAGACTTTCCAAATTCCCATTTGAAAATTAAACAGGGCAATCTCTCTGTTATGTTTCAGCAGCTTCCCTGTTTCGCACTTGATCATCATCCTCCTCTTAATCAACACCTTAATTACCTTCTGATATTTCTCTTCTCTTAGACATCTTCAAGAACCCAATTAGCAGCAAACACCTTTCTAAAACAATAACCATGAAGAAACTCCTTCTCCCTCCTTTGCCTCTTTACCTCCTTCCCTTGTTTCTGCAAATTGCCACCCTACTCTCTGCACCTATCTACACTTCTGTCGAAGACATCACCATCAACTGTGGCTCTTCCGGAACCTCACCCAACATATATGACAACCGGAATTGGACTGGAGATATCAACTCAAAATTCTCCCCCTTTGAATTACACCAAGCTAACACCAACACCTCATCCCAAGTCGGAGATGGACCTCCCTCCTCCTCTGTTAGCCGAGTGCCTTACACCACGGCTAGGCTTTCTCGCTCCGAATTTTCTTACAAAGTTCCCCTCTCCACTGGGCAAAAGTTTATTCGCTTCTATTTCCACCCAGTTTCATATGACCCCGGCTTCGACCGGTCCAAAGCCCTCTTCTCTGTCCAAGCAGGTGGCTTTACCCTTCTCCATGATTTCAATGCTTCTGTAACTGCTGATGCTGGTGAGACTGAGACGCTAAGAAGAGAGTTCTGTTTGAACATTGATGAAGAACAGAGCTTGAACATCAAGTTCACTCCGAGCAGAGCAATCCCAGATGCTTATGCCTTTATCAATGGGATTGAGATTGTGTCCATGCCCACCAATCTTTACTACACTGCATCCGAAAGCCATGGAGTTGATTATGTAGGCAACGAAGTCAATTATCGCATCGAAAACATCACGGCGATGGAGACGTTGTACCGAATAAACGTCGGTGGAAGTGCACTCTCTTTCGACCAAGACACTGGGATGTACCGCAATTGGGACTGTGTAGTAGACGAGCAAAAGTACTTGGATGATTTGAGTTCCAGGTGGACTGTTCTTCCACAAAACGTTAGCCTTCAACTCAACTTTGTGAAAATACCAGAGTACTCTGCTCCACAAGTAGTTTACCAAACGGGCCGGTCCATGGGCAGCAACCACACCCGAAACAAGAGCTACAAACTGACCTGGGAATTTCCCGTAGATCCCAAGTTTCTTTACCTGCTAAGGCTACATTTCTGTGAGTTTGAGCCTGAAATTATGGACACCGGGGACCGATCGTTTCTAATCTATGTGGAGAACCAACTTGCTGAGCCACGAGCCGACATAATTGTGTGGAGTGGTGGAAATGGGAGACCAATCTACAGGGACTACGTCGTGTTCATGCCTGTCGGCCCTGATCAGAAAAAAGTTAAGCTCTTTCTTGCCCTGCAAGCAAACCCAAGAGATTGGATGACTGCATACAATGATGTACTCTTGAACGGCCTTGAACTCTTCAAACTCAGTGATACAAATGGAAATCTCGCCGGACCAAACCCCGACCCACCTCCACCAAAGCTGATGCAGCCGAAAACCCCCTCAAAACAGTCGAAGAAGAAGTCAACTTCTATGCTTGCCACCGTTGCTGGTGCAGTTTCCGCCATACTCGTATTATTCTGTGTCCTCGGATTCTTGGCTTTCAGGCGAAGAAGAAGATCCAAGGACACACCGATGATGACTCTGTTGAGAGTATTTGTCCCACATTGAAAAGTTAAGGGACCAAGCCTGGGTTTATAAGGAGTTGGGCTACTCCCCCCATTGCCAATTGGTTTTGGGGTGGAACCTCAACTTCCTTCAGACTCATTTGTACTGTCCGGTTTGTGTCGTGAGTTTTCATTGTCGGAGATCAAAGCCGCCCCCAAAACTTCAACCGGGATTTCATTATCGGTGTTGGTGGGTTTGGCCACGCGTACAAAAGGAGCATCGATCAGGGCACAAACCCAAGTCGCAACATAGCGGGGGAGGAGATTCGATTTTGAGCGAGGTGTGGCTAAAGAGTGAGAGTGATGCAGGGTTTAGTTGTAGCTGGGAAGACTCATCGGAGATAAAGGAGAGCACGGTGACCAAAATTAGTAGTCAGCACAATTCTTCTACTAACGAATCCATGAAAAGAATGTCTGGGACTGTGTTCTCTGAGATCAACGATCCCAATGGACGATGATGATTATCTGTGCAAATTAATATTCTTAATCATATATGGTATAGGGATTGCGTGGAGTTGTATATCCATATGATGCAATTGTAAATATATTTGTAATTTTCTCCTTGTTTTTAATATTCTGCGAAATTAAAACTTCCATATAGTCTTGCAATTTCTTATTGCATATCAAATTGGATTAAAGATTCCAACACTATTTGTAATTTTGTTACTGTCAAAATTACTTCCTCTTTATTTTATTTTTTTCTCCTAAATAAAAATTTATTCCTCACTTATCATGCTTAATAGATTCCTCTTCATGTGGTCTGATAAGGTGGTACAAAAAGATGATCTCCTCCAAATTTCAACTGAATCAAGCATCATCTTAAAAAAAGAAAACAATAATACTATTTATAACACATTGCTTCGTACATACACTGTGGGGTCAATATTGGCAGCCGTTGAATTTACTTTAACAAAGTCAGACGGTCAAGATTAAAAGAGGAAAAGAAAAGCATATGTGATATATCTTTTTATATTATTATAGGATCAGCATAACCAAAAGCAAGTCTTTGATGTTTTGTTTTTTTTGGGTAACGCAAGTCTTTGATGTTGGACCAGACAGAGAAAAGCAAGTCTTTGATGTAAACAATAATGCAGCGACAGCTAGAAGAGTAGCTGATTAAAAATAATAGGACGTTTTTGTCCCCTTGTGGAAGTGTAGGTTTTTAAAACAATTTTAGGCAAATAAGCTTCCATTCGAAAGAAATCAGAGTGATTGTGCTTTAATTTGTGCTTTTCAGAAAAGAAAACAGAAACAACTTTCTTTTACATTTCCACGCAATTTCTCAGAAATATATATATATATATATATATATATCAATGATAAAAGGAGACCTCCACTAACACATTTGAAATGACAACCATAGGCCTACGTACCAGACCCATCAACACATGACGAAGAAAGCTTATGTCTGAATTATTCTCAAATGACGAACCTAATTTTTTTTAAAATAAAAAATAAAAAAGCAAAGAAAAAGTTTACACCAAAAAGAAGAAAGCTGAAAGCTTTATAATTTTCCTCCGCCAAAAAGATAGAAAAGAAGCAGCTCAGAGAACACAACTTGTGTAGCTTATTCTCCATGTGAATACACACTTCTTGATCAGAAGTTTCAAATTCACATTGAAAATTAAACAGGGCAATCTCTCTGTTATGTTTCAGCAGCTTCCCCGTTTCTCACTTGATTATCGTCATCCTCCTCTTCATCAACACCTTAATTACCCTCTAATCTTCCTCTTCTCTTAGATATCATCAAGAACCCAATTAGCAGCAAACACCTTTCTAAAACAATAACCATGAAGAAACTCCTTCTCCCTCCTCTGCCTCTTTACCTCCTTCCCCTGTTTCTGCAAATTGCCACCCTACTCTCTGCACCTATCTACACTCCGGTCGAAGACATCACTATCAACTGTGGCTCTTCCGAAACCTTATCCAACATAAATGACAAGCGAGATTGGGCTGGCGACATCAAATCAAAATTTTCCCCCTCTGAATTACACCAAGCTAACACCAACACCTCCTCCCAAGTCAGAAAAGCTCCTCCCTCCTCCTCTGCTAGCCAAGTGCCCTACACCACAGCTAGGCTTTCTCGCTCCGAATTTTCTTACACAGTTCCCCTCTCCACCGGGCAGAAGTTTATTCGCTTCTACTTCTACCCAGTTTCATATGACCCTGGCTTCGACCGGTCCAAAGCCCTCTTCTCTGTCCAAGCAGGTGGCTTTACCCTTCTCCATGATTTCAATGCTTCTGTAACTGCTGATGCTGGTGACACAGAGACGCTAAGAAGAGAGTTCTGTTTGAACATTGATGAAGTACAGAACTTGACCATCACGTTCACTCCGAGCATAGCAATCCCAGATGCTTATGCCTTTATCAATGGGATTGAGATTGTGTCCATGCCCACCAATCTTTACTACACTGCATCCGAAAGCCATGGAGTTGATCATGTAGGCAACGAAGTCAAATATCGTATCGAAAACAGCACCGCAATGGAGATGGTGTACCGAATAAATGTCGGTGGAAGTGCACTCTCTTTCTACCAAGACACTGGGATGTACCGCAACTGGGACAGTTCTGTAGAGGAGCAAAAAAAGTACTTGAGTTCCAGTCCGAGCGTTCTTCCACAAAACGTTAGCCTTCAACTCAACTTCGTGAAAATACCAAACTACTCTGCTCCAGACTTAGTTTACCAAACGGGCCGGTCTATGGGCAACAACAACACCAGAAACAAGAGCTACAAGAACCTGACCTGGGAATTTCCCGTAGATCCCAAGTTTCTTTACCTGCTAAGGCTACATTTCTGTGAGTTTGAGCCTGAAATTTTGGACACCGGGGACCGATCGTTTCTAATCTATGTGGAGAACCAACTTGCTGAGCCACGAGCCGACATAATCGTGTGGAGTGGCGGAAATGGGAGACCAATCTACAGGGACTACGTCGTGTTCATGCCTGCAGGCCCTGATCAGAAGAAAGTTAAGCTCTTTCTTGCACTACAAGCAAACCCAATAGATTGGATGACTAAATACAATGATGTACTCTTGAACGGCCTTGAACTCTTCAAACTCAGTGATACAAATGGAAATCTCGCAGGACCAAACCCCGACCCACCTCCACCAAAACCGATGCAGCCGAAACCCCCCTCAAAACAGTCGAAGAAGAAGTCAACTCCTATGCTTGCCATCGTTGCTGGTGCAGTTTCCGCCATACTTGTATTACTCTGTGTCCTTGGATTCTTGGTTTTCAGGCGAAGAAGAAGATCCAAGGACACCGATGATGACCCATTTGTACCTTCCGGTTTGTGTCGTGAGTTTTCATTGTCGGAGATCAAAGCCGCCACTGGAAACTTCAACGAGGGTTCCATTATCGGTGTTGGTGGGTTCGGCCACGTGTACAAAGGGAGCATCGATCAGGGCACCCTTGTTGCGGTCAAACGGCTTAAACCCGAGTCGCAACAAGGGGTCCCAGAGTTTAGGGCGGAGATCGATATGCTCTCCCAACTCCGCCACCAACATTTGGTGTCTCTCATCGGGTACTGTAAAGATAGAAGGGAAATGATCTTGGTGTATGAGTACATGGAAAATAAGACTCTTCATGATCATCTAATGAACCCAAAATCCGATCCTAATGCACAACCCCTTCCTTGGGAAAAACGGCTCCAGATTTGTATTGGCGCAGCGCGTGGTTTGCACTACCTTCACACTGGTGGTACGGAAGGCACCATCATTCACCGTGATGTAAAAAGCACAAACATTTTATTGGACGAGAAATGGGTGGCCAAAGTTTCAGATTTCGGGTTGTCGAAAATGAGCTCAATGACCATGTCCAAGACCCACATTACCACGGAAGTGAAGGGTAGTTATGGGTATTTGGACCCAGAATACATGCTCCGACATCAATTGACCGAGAAGTCGGATGTGTACTCATTCGGCGTCGTGTTGTGTGAGGTGCTGTGTGCAAGGCCAGCCTTGATGCGTACAGTGGAGAAGAAGGAAATGAGTTTGGCTGTGTGGTTCAAGTCCCGCCATCAGAATGGGGAACTTGATCAAATCATCGATCCAAGCTTGAAGGGTAAAATTGAAGACGAGTGCTTCAAAGTGTTCGTTGAGATTGCGGTGAGTTGTATGCATGAGAATGGGAAACAACGGCCGTCGATGAACGACGTGGTGGAGGCGCTTGTGCAAGCATTAAAACTTCAGCAGAACGGAGATAAGATGGACAAGGATGATGAAATCAAGGGTGAAACGAAGGAGGCTGCAATTATGAATGAGAGCGACGGAGGTTTTAGTTCCAGCTGGACAGAGTCGTCGGATTCGAAGAACAGTAGTAGGGTGACCAACACCAGTAGTGACCAAAGTTGTTCGACCACCAACAATTCCATTCAAGGAATGTCCGGGACAATTTTTTCTGAGATCAAAGATCCCAGTGGAAGATGATGCGTGACGATCATGGGCAGCACTTGTAATAAAATTAAAGAGAACAATATATCTTGCTAAAACTCAGAAGCTTCATTTGGATTGTATGGTATGTTTTAATATTATTGTAAGCTTGTAATTTTAACTCAATTTGTGATTGTTATTTCTTAAGCTTCATTTTGATGCATGAATTGTTTATTTCGATGAGGATGACCAAATGTATTGGATTTTTATGCATGCCTTTGCCAACTGTGGAAGCTCCGATATGCTATTCGTTGTGCAAAAGTTGGGGAATCACTTGGTCTTTTAATATTCTTAATTAAAGTGAGATAGTGAGAGACCTGATGAACTGATAATTGAACTTTTTTCTTTTTCTTTTTTCGTAGTATATGGGGCCACAGCCAAAACCATCACATCATAAAAGTCGAAACCAATTAGGTTTAGTTTTCTTATATTAATGACTTCTAAAAACAAATGAGTAAAACATTTGTAAGAAAAATACTGTTGGAAGTTTGAAAGCAAATGTAGTCCCACATTGGAGAAACCAAAGGGTTTCTCATGCTTTATAAGCATGAAACCTTTACACCAATTAAATAAGAAATTGGTGGTAGGATGGGCTTGGATGGTTGGCTTGCATGATGGGCTTGATTAATAATAATATTTAATTAATCAAGACTTGGGCCTTGGGCCTTGGGGTCTCTTCAGATAGCCCGAAAATAATATAAATATTATTTTATTATTTTCGGATTTCTTTTAGTAGAAGTTAGATTCAAACCAAAAGACTTATCTTTTTGTTTGAATTTTGAACACGAATAACTGTTGTTGTTAACTGCTATTTTGAAGGGGTGCGAGTCTGTTATAAAAGCAGAAGTCCTATGCCATAAGACGATCATCTTTTTATTCATTTCTTACTGCATTAAAATTACAAACTGTATTGGAGAGAAAACACACCATCGTTCGCCAGAATCCAAGGATCCGGTGCTGGACCCTTGGATTATAGATAGTTGAATCCTGGGAGATAGACGCCTGTTGAACTTCAAGCACTGAGAGGAGGCGAAATTCTGTCTTTAGGACATTGCGAAATACGCAAGCCTCTATCTACAATAAAAGTCAGTTTCCTGTATTTACTTTTGTTTATACGTTTATATTGATTTTGTAGTTTGCTGTTGAATAATATATTATCATTGTCATCTTATAATATAAGCCATTATTGATTTTTCCTAACAAATACATCACGCAATATTGTTCAAACAATTTTAGTTCAAGAAATAATAATTGAAGACAAAACAATTATAGTGGAGTTTTAGCATAATACAATTATGATGAGAAAAAAGATTTAATACCTTTAAAATATAAAAAATAAAAAATAAAACTCCCATCAAGCAACAAACCCCTCCCTCCTCAATCCAGCCCCTCTCCTGCCTGCCAATTGCCGCTGCCCCTCACTGAGCAGTTAACATCCTTTTAATTGCGTATAAATACACGGATGCTAAATGCAAAAACTCGAGATCCCACTTTACCACAATGGCCTAAATTTGAGGTGATAATGGTAAAATTCTTCCTTCAATTTATCATTGCTTTTGATCATTTATTCCACAAAACAAGAATTACCAAAATAAAGGCCATCATTACTTTACTTCTTCTTTCCATGGTCAATTTCTGCATCGCTTTCTGATATCTCTGTCGGATTCTTCTGCATATGTTTTTCTTGGTTTCTTCTTCAACAACCCCTCGCTCTCTCCCCCAATAATTGTACGGAACATGGGTTGCCCCGTAAATTAATTACATTGCATAACATCATAATATATTATATATCGTGTAAAACGAGCCAAGGAAGGGATAGTGGATGGACCAACCCATTGAATAATTTATAAATTAATGTCTGTCAATCAGGAGGGGAGGGGATGCTTGTTTCATTTAAAATTAAACCTGAGATTATAGACTAGCACGTACCAAGTGTCGCTTTTGGCTTTAACTGTCTTATCCAATTCGATTTTCAAAAGCTAGCTTAGCTTTAGCTTCTTCTTGATAATTGATGCTGCGGTGCAATTGGTCACTTGGCTTAATCTTCCCATTCTCCTCCTCATTGTCCTACTAATGGTCACATCACCGCATTAAGGAGACATACTTTTCTACTAATTGGCTTTGTATTTATGTTCGTTTGAAACCAAATCCCAACCATTGTTTAACCCGCATGGCCAAGGCCCCGTGGGCCGTGGACCCAAACCCAATCCATTTCATTTCAACGTGACACAAACGATCACTCGGAGAAATTTCAACACAAAAACTACAAAATTAAATTTAAATGTAGTATGAATAACATTTTTGTTAAATGAATAGTGGTGCCTCTTTGTGGTTTTTGGTCATGCAAATTGGAGCGAGGGCTACATGCTCATACTGAAGTCCTCCAAGTTAACAGTTGTGTGGCCTTTTCAGCAGCTGAAAAATGAAATGAAATTTTGTGTTGCTTTGCTATTAGAGCCACAATTGTGTATTGTCTTATCAGAGATACCTTGATGGTTATATATAGTTTTAGGGAAAATGTTAGGCTTACCACATTTTTCATACTATCTCTTTAATACAGGTGCGCTCCACCTCTATTAGAGAGGTTGTATGAATGTGGTAAGCCTAGCATTACCCATAGTTTAGTTGTTAGAAAATTTGGTATCGATCCAAATTTCCAATTAAGAGTTGAGTTTAATACTCGGATTTTGTGTTTTTGATCTAAGTCCTCTTATTTTTATGCCACATAAGATTACATTCCTTTTTTAATTTTATGACATATTTATTTTTTTTATGTTTAAAATTATTGTTTTTGTTCCAATTATGCATCCCTATGATTTAAATCGGGTAAGATTGATTTGTATCTTAATAATTAGCAATTTACAATGTGTGCAATTGAATATAAACGGCAAATACAGCAGACGTATCCCAAGAATCATGCTCTTTTCAATCCAATCTTTGCTGATTTATTGCCTTTTCAATGCAGAGTTGAAATTATTTCAAATTTGGGTTCAATATTATAAGATATTACCTGAGCCCTCAGAAGCAATAAAGCGCGCAGCACATGCCTTCCAAGTATTTTTTATTGTTTAGGTTTTTGATGCTTTTTGCTTACTGGTTCCTTATGCTAATATGTCCGATGTTCTTTTGAGAATAGTTTGTGATTATGTTTTGCAGGTTGCGTGGTAGTACCTGGACTGTAGATTGTTTGGTATTTGCGTGGTTGTACTTGTAATTTGGGTATCTGTATATGTACCTTGGTGCGGTAGGTACAAGGTGCGATGTATACCTGATATATAGGTAAGGTGTTGGGGAAGGATACATGTGGTGAAGGTAGTTGCCATTTTACTTCTACGGGTAATGTTTCTATCAATTATTTTGTGGCACTCTTAACTTTGAAAGAGTAATTTAAAGAAGAGTAAATTTCTGTACACTCCCCTGAATTAGGACCCCAATCAAACTTAACCCTCTGAATTAAAAAGTCAGTCAATTTAACATCCGAATTAATTAAAATGGCCAATTTAACCTTCCCATTAGGTTTTGTGAATTTCAACCAAATTTTCTGTTAGCTATGAGAGTAAATTTGTAGGGGGATTTTCTTCGACAAAATCACACTTGTTGGGACCAACACTTTGTGAGAAAAAAAACCTTCTACGCCGCACGACCTAAAGGGGGGGGGGGGGGGGGGGGGGGAGGGGAGACTCTGCCCCCTCCCTTTTCCTCTGGTTTCTCTTCTCTAACCTAGGGATGGCAATGGGTCGAATCGGGGGTGGGTATGCCATTCTCATCCCCATCCTTGCTAAGATCTTTTCCCCCATCCCCGCCTTCATACCCACAATATTCATATCGGGGATTCACCATCCCCACCTTCGTTGGGGAATGGGTTCCCCGATTCGCCCCATTATGGAAGAAAAAAAATCAATATACAACTACTTTGTTGAAAAAAAAAATAGTACTAAGGCAAAATATAACATATACTTATTAGACAATATAAGAATGTATATATATGTATTGGAAATTAACTAAATAAATAAGTAGTGTAGCTTAAGATTTGTATAAATTATATAAGTGCATAATATAATAATAAAAAACTTAGTTGGTACAATTACTTTAATAGCATATTTATATATACTATAATATATATATATATATATATAAACGGGGGAGGGTTCGGGTTAGGGATTAAAATACCATCTTTGCCCCTCCCCGAACACCATACCCAAAAAATTCCATGTACCCATCCCCATAACCTTTTTTTGTCCTTCATACTTGACCCATTAGGGTCAAATCCCCGCGAAGACCCTTATCCGCTAGGAAAATTGTCATCCCTACTCTAGCCTGCTCCCTGCTACTTGTGGATCTTCTTGTGGAGATCTGTCAGCTCGTTTTCTCCCCTTCTTTGTGGGTGTTTTTGCTCTCCCCTTTTGCGGGTGTTCTGCTTTCCCTTTTTGCGGGTGTGTTGTTTTCCCCTTTGTGGGTGATTTGCTCAAGCTCTACTTGAACTTTGAGGCTTTATGCCTTCGGTTTCCTTTATTTACCCAGATCCCCATTTATTTCTCATCCCTTGTATTCAGTTGTCCCCTCCTCCATCCATGTAAGATCCCACATTAACTAAAGGAGAGGGGGTTGATGTGCCTTATATGTACATGCCCGCATCCATCTAGCACGAGATCTTTTGGTAGCTCGTTGGCTTCATAGTCATGGGAACTCCGAAGTTAAGCGAGTTGGGGCTAGAGCAATTTTAGGATGGGTGACCCACTGGGAAGTTGCTCGTGAGCTCCCAGAAACAAAACCGTGAGGGCAGAGAGGGGGGCCCAAAGCAGACAATATCGTGCTACGGCGGAGCCGATCCCGGGATGTGACAATTTGGTATCAGAGCCACTCTGCCGTGTGGTGCGAGTGTGCTGACGAGAACATCGGGCCCCGAAGGGGGGTGAATTGTAAGATCCCACACTGACCAAAGGAGAGGAGGTTGATGTGCCCTATATGTACATTGTGAGATCCCACATCAACCAACGGAGAGTGGGTGATGTGCCTTATATGTACACCCCCGCATCCATATAGCACGAGGCCTTTTGGGAGCTCACTGGCTTCGGAGTCGTAGGAACTCTGAAGTTAAGCGAGTTGGGGGCGAGAGCAATCCCAGGATGGGTGACCCACTGGGAAGTTAGTCGTGAGCTCCCAGAAACAAAACCGTGAGGGCCAGAGAGGGGGGGCCCAAAGCAGATAATATCGTGCTACGGCGAAGCCGATCCGGGATGTGACAATTTGGTATCAGAGCCACTCTGCCGTGTGGTGCGAGTGTGCCGACGAGGACGTCGGGCCCTTAAGGGGGGTGGATTGTGAGATCCCACATCGACCAACGGAGAGTGGGTGATGTGCCTTATATGTACACACCCGCATCCATATAGCACGAGGCCTTTTGGGACCTCGCTGGCTTCGTAGTCGTAGGAACTCCGAAGTTAAGCGAGTTGGGGGCGAGAGCAATCTCAGGATGGGTGACCCACTGGGAAGTTAGTCGTGAGCTCCCATAAACAAAACCGTGAGGGCCAGAAAGGGGGGCCCAAAGAGGATAATATCGTGCTACGGCGAAGCAGATCCGGGATGTGACATACATGCCCGCATCCATCTAGCACGAGGCCTTTTGGGAGCTCACTGGTTTCGGAGTCATGGGAACTCCAAAGTTAAGCGAATTGGGGGCTACTCTTACCTCCTTCACACACTCCATTCAAATCCCTTCTCTATGGTCTTGGTCCTTCCCACCGAAATTTTCTCCTCCTTATTGATCTGGCTTCACCTTGTAGCTGCTCCTGCTAGCCGAAAACGCAGTTTCTCGCGCACAACTCTGAAGATGTGTAGAGTTCGAGCTTTTTCTCTTTCTCAGGTGCATGCACTACCTCCTTCTACTATGTTGATATTTGTTTGGTTTTTGTGTTTGTTCTGGTGCTTTGTCAGGTTTGATTTGGGAGGTGATGATCTTCTTGTGGCTGGCTTCTTTTTTCTTGACTGTGTCTTTGTAATATGTGGGATTTTAAGGTATTTGGGTGGATCTGTGGGTTGTGCGATTTTATTGTTTTGTGCCCCTTGGGTGTGGCAGCTCTTCCCCTCAACTTGTCCCTGTGATGTTGTCTCAGGCGGTGGCGACGATGGCTTTGTTAAATTTTGGTTAGGGTTTGTTAGCCTTCTTGGCCTTGGTTTGGGCTTTTGTGGGCTTAAATGGGTTTTTAACTTCTTGTTGGTTCTTTTGCATTTTATTTGGGCCTCTGACATTTTTGCTTTGTTGTTGAGCTCAGTTGGTTGGGTCTCACTTTTGGGTGTATGTTTATGCCATTTTGTGGGTTTTTAATGAAATCCACTTTCGACCAAATTTTTGTGTGTGTATAATTTCAAGTAAAATAAATATTAAATAAACCAAACAAAAAGAACAATAGAATAACAATGGCGGCACATAGAAAAAGCTTCTTCACTAATCAACAATGGCAGACGATGATTACAACGAAATAGATATGGGGTTCTAAACCCTGATATGCATTTGATACTCAAAACTCAACAAGTAACTTATTGAGAACTTGTTGATGCAGGTATAGGAACCAGATCCGCCATGAGATCGAAATCCTCCGCAACATCGGCAACCCCAACGTCGTCAAGTGCCACGGCATTTTCCACCACAATGGCGAAATCCAGGTGTTGTTCAAGTTCATGAACAGCGGCTCGTTGGAGGGCCAAAGGAGAGAAAGAGAAGGGGGAGAGAGGAAGAGACGGCAAGAGAGAAAGTCACCTTTTTTTTTCTTTTTTTTATTATAAAAAATTTATAACTAATTTAGTTTTTTATAATAATAATAATAATAAAATCAAATAGTAAGTCACATGTCATCCATATGACTTTTTGGACAGAAAAATAGATGAAATTCTCTAAAAAAATTAACTGCAATGGTTAAATTGGCGATTTCAATTAATTTGAGGAATAGATTGGCAAAAAATAGATGAAATTCTAAAAAAATTAACTGCAATGGTTAAATTGGTGAT
Organism: Prunus kanzakura; assembly: GCA_020521455.1. Classification (NCBI taxonomy): domain Eukaryota; kingdom Viridiplantae; phylum Streptophyta; class Magnoliopsida; order Rosales; family Rosaceae; genus Prunus; species Prunus kanzakura. The sequence continues at coordinate 1,417,615 of BPUM01000013.1, forward strand.
TTCAATTAATTTGAGGAATAGATTGGCTGACTTTTTATTTTAGGGGATTAATTTCTACAAGGGTCATAGTCATGTGTAAAATGGCCGAAAATCCTTTAAAGAACTCTTAAATCCTCTTCTTTTCATGCTTTGTTTTGTGATATTGAATATATATATATATATATATATACAAAGGCTACGGACAGAGTAGTAATTGAGTCCATGATCAATATTGAGCCCAAGAAAACCCTATAATGATTAGAAGACCACTTAAATAGGTAGGTTAGAATAACCCAAAATCTTACATGTATATACATATATGTAATGAATTTTGTTGTTTGCAGGATCCTCATGGCTAGAGTTTGCAGAAACCTCATGAATCAAAGATGGCAAAAGCAAGTGGAAAAAAAACCTGCCAAATTTAAATGCAAATGTAATTGATAAATATTTTACTTAAACCACCATTACTGGAACACATACCTATTCTACATGTAAAGTTTGTAATACAAGCTTATCTTTTTCACTACAACAGCAAGTTAACATCTTAAAAAATAAACCTTATCTATGCCTAAGGTACATGTACATCAACCAATACCAATAAACGGGAAGAAAAAAACACAATCAAATTTTACCTACAAACAACAAACAAGAAAAATAAAAAAAAACCATCAGTTCAGAGAAAATGAAAAACCTTGGAAAATTAAGTAAAATTACAAAAAACAAAATTTGTTATTAGGGAAATAATTGGCATCCCTAAACTTCAAAGGTTTTAATACTTGCCAAATTGCATGCAAAGCAAAGGGAATTACCCTATCGAAACCCAATTGTTGGGGATTTTAATTTGTTATGTTAGTTTGAAACCAATTCCCACACACAACCAAGTTCCACAATAATATATCGCAAAGATATTCCTCTACCCAATCAATTTTATTTCAATCGATTGTAGTGTTTTGTGGTCCTAGTTTATTTTTCTTTCACATCTCTAGTTAATCTCTGTACAAATTCTGTGTAGTCTGTCTATCACCCTGTTGCATTCCTAAAAGGACACAAATTAATGTGCAAACAACCAATTAAAAATACCCGCAAGTGCACGAATCTATTGAGGTATAGATTATGTAAGTACGGGATCGATCCCGCGAAGAACTTGTCGGCTTCCTATAAGTTCTAATTTGAGTATGCAAAGAACACTTAATTGACACACCACAAATGCACAAATGCAAAATGGAAACTAAAAATGAGTAAAGAAGTGTAAAAGAAATGAAACAACACAAGAAAACTAAACAAAAACACAAACAGCATTTTCTATCGCCATTTTATCACCACTTTATCACCTGTGAATAGTGCCCCATGAACAGTGTCTAGCAACCGGTCATGAGGTAAAAGCGACCAGTCGTTTTTTCACAGAATCGAAATTCTGTTTTTTCAGTTTCGACCTCTGTCCAGTTTTTGACCTATAACTTTCCAACCGTTTATCCAAAATTCAAGTTCTCTATACGGTTGGATTCAGCACAGAAAATACAAGGACACAACGCGGACCAAAAGTCCAAAACAATTACGGAAACAAACAAAATTCAGTAAATACGACATGAACCGTGTCAAACACACAACTCACACACACATGGGGGGGGTTTTTGATTTGTTTCAAGTGACCTATTTCTATTGCATGAAAGTAAATGGACTTTGAATTTAAAAGAGAATGGCAGAGATGAATTATCAAAATGTGAGAGTAAAATTGTAACAAACACTAGGGTTTCGGAATCTACCCTAAACAATTCTACCCAAGTTCATGAATACTCAAGTGATGAACTCCAAACGTGTTGATGAAGATGTTCGCAATCAAGACCATGGGTCGTGGCTCAAGACGCATTGATTCTCTCTAATATACGTAAAGTGCATGGTTCGTGCTACAATACTTGTGCCCTCTTCATAACCGAACCTAGGTATGGTTCGTACTTCGATTCAATTACAAGGAAAACCCATTAAGTTCAAAGAGAATATGAACATCACAAGAATCCTAATAGCATGGTGTTTACATTAGGTATTCAAGAAACCAATTCACATGGATGGTTCTTACTCCATCCATTTGTTACTTAGGAAAATATGAAGATACACATAATCCCAACAATCTCAAGAGGCATGCTTTCAAAGATGGCCAACCAAGGAAAAACACACATTAAGGATAGATTAATTTGGTGAATTGAAATTCATCAACAATATCTAGAAATTCATACACTCAAGCATCAAAACAATAAGGGTTTCATGTTTAGGGCTTCAACCTAAGCCCTAGCTATGGAGTTTAGTTGCTCATACTTATTCCAAATACAAACTCAAAATAAAATTAGAGAGAGTTTACAGATTTTGAGAAAATGGTGAAAGCTTGAAGTCTTCAATGGTGGAAGTCTTCTTCTCCACTTTGCTTGGCTGCACCTTGGCTTTCTCCTAGCTCCAAGCTCTCCAAAATCTGCTCCAATGTGTAGAATAATAGCCTTCAGAAATTACCCACGTTCAAAGGCAATTGCCTTTGCTTCCCTCTCTCCTCCTTTCCAGCTTTTACTTTTAGTATTCTAATGCCAAAGTCTTCACCCATTGTCTTCTTGTCCCCTTTGCAAATGATGAAGCCTTGTCCTCAAAAAGATGCCAAATGCTTCAGAAAATATCTCATCTACTAAGGTAAATTCTTGTTACCAAGTGTTATGGTAACAAGAAGAATCAAGATGACACAATGGAGGTAAAAGCTGGCCAATTCCGGATTTCCAGAGCTGTGGTAACATGTTGGATTGGTTGGATAGGCAATACTTGTCCCATGGAGCTCAAATTTGGATATGTTGTAGTTAACATCCATTGGAACAAGTCTCATGAAGATCTTCACCTCATCCGAGCACCAGAGCATGTTGATCCAGGCCAAGAAGTTGACCTACGAAAATGAACAAAAACAGAATTTATAACCAATAATGCACTTTTAGCTCATTTTCATTCCAACCAAGGTAAAATCTAAGAAAACACAAAAAGGAAGTAAAAAGCTATAAAATGTCAAAACTAACTCAAAATAGTGGGTGAATTGGAATCGAACATAATTGACAACAGAAAGTTGGTTTTCGCAAACTGTGAATGCAATTGCATGTTGTGTGTGCAACTACCTAGTTTCTGTTGGCAAATTGAATGTTGTGAAATGCAATTACCTAGTTTCTGTTAGCAAATTGAATGTTGTGAAATGTTCTCAAACACTAGGGTTTCAACTTCACCATGACAATCCAATAATGCACTTTTAGCTCATTTTCATTCCAACCAAGTTAAAATCTAAGAAAATACAAAAAGGAAGTAAAAAGCTATAAAATGTCAAGAACTAACTCAAAATAGTGGGTGAATAACATGAAAAATCATGTGTAAAAATGAACCGAACACACCCCCGTAAGCTATTCTCCAGGGGACGTTGGTCATGTGGATGTGGATGATTTGTATTCTTCATGGATAGAGAGTTGAGAGTCACTTGACACAAAAAGCTTTTCCAGATTCGAGACCGGCATAAGAATCCAAACACCATCGACTGAATGCCTTACTATCAAACAAAGTAGGGCAAATATTCAATTATGCTCATATATATATTCTTCTCCAATATAGAGATATTTATAAGGAAGTATAACCCTAAATAAAATAGGACGGTTTTCGATTTGTCTAATTTTTTACAAGGATGATCTATGAATGTAGACTTAAAAAATAGATGATTAGGATCGTTGAAAAAAAAGTTCATAGGTGACCCTAAAGGGTGTCCCTTAAATAAAATTATTTGAGGGATCCCTCAATGGATGGGAACGGTATATATATATGAATAGTACAACCCTAATTTCTACCCTTACCAGATAATCCCCATCAATTTCAAGAATTCTCTTCATCTTTAGACTGCGAGTAAGTCATTCTATTTTTCTCTCTAATTCTTATTAAAATAAATTAATGTTCAAAAGGCTTACGCCTCATTGCTTCAAGGCTTACACCTCGCATAGTGCAACTAAAATACCTCGTATCAACGCATCGCCTTTCAAAACATTGATTGGACTAGAAAAATGAGTAAGTAACCAAAATCCTAACTAAGTAAGACTCACTAACACTTACAAATTCTATAACATCCCACATCGACCAACAGATATGGGGTGATGTGCCTTATATGTACATGCCCGCCTCCATCTAGCACGAGGCCTTTTGGGAGCTCACTGGCTTCGAAGTCATAAAAACTCCGAAGTTAAGCGAGTTTGGGCTAGAGCAATCCCAAGATGGGTGACCCACTGGGAAGTTGCTCGTGAATTCCCAAAAACAAAACCACGAGGGCAGAGAGGGGGGCCCAACGCGGACAATATCGTGCTACGACGGAGCGATCCCGGAATGTGACAATTTGGTATCAGAGCCACTCTGTCGTGTGGTGCGAGTGTGCCAACGAGGACGTCGGGCTCCTAAGGGGGGTGGATTGTAACATCTCACATCGACCAACGGAGAGAAGGTGATGTGCCTTATATGTACATGTCCGCCTCCATCTAGCACAAGGCCTTTTGGAAGCTCACTGGCTTCAGAGTCATATTAACTCTGAAGTTAAGCGAATTTGAGCTAGAGCAATCCCAAGATGGGTGATCCACTGGGAAGTTGCTCGTGAGTTCCCAAAAACAAAACCGTGATGGTAGAGAGGGAGGCCCAAAGCGGACAATATCGTGCTACGACGAAGCGATCCCGGAATGTGACAAATTCATTATCAAGAATGGTAGTTAGAATTTGACCCCGAAAAAAGATAAAAAAAAAAGGTAGTTAGAACAAGAACTTTCAAATTTTGAAGAAAAAATCTTTCAACCATGATTAACTATGGTATACTCCAATGGATGTGGATGGATGTGAATGGACGGGCCCTTATTGAAGACCTGTGGTTTTGATGGACGGGTCCTTATTAAATTAAAATTTTAATAGATTTTAATTATATGATTTTAATGTAATAGATTTCAACATGATTTGTAATTACATGATTTTTCTTATGATTTTAATTCACTTGGGACTTTCTTGTATTCTCCAAAGTACATTTCACCGAAGTGTGGATTGGATTCAGGTTAGCCATCTTCCATCCATTAGTTAAAGGATGCCAAGCCTTTAAAGAAACAGAAAGTTGAAGTTACACCAATCTTAGCTCAAGTTATCATTACTATCTGTCATGTATGGCTTTCTTCAAATCAAATCATCCTGTTCTAGAGCTAAAACTATAGTGGTCTCAAAATTCAAACATAACTATCATTAAACTAAAACCATGCCATGCAGGTATTAAGTTTTGGATACAAAACTTGGTCTAGAACTGAGAATTGACATAGGAACAAGCTACAACAAGGAAAAATCTTGAATTAATTGAATTTATAAATATTACAACTGGCAAATTAATTGAATCAATTCAAATAAGAAACTAGACAGCTGAAAACAAGTCAAAATGGTCCAGCTATGACATGATACTAGTACACAACACTTGTCACTCAAATTGATTCCACAAATTGACTAAAGAAAGACAAATAAATCGAAGGAAATAAATGAGCCGAAAATCTATTGAGAAAAATGCATGCATATTGCATAATATGAACAACTATTGAAAGCAACGTATCTGAAATTATTGTTTAGATATCTGAAGGTAAGCCATCTGAGTCACTCTTTTTTTTGGGCAAAGAGATTATCCACAAGATGAAAGCAAACAAACAGTATAGACATGAAGCCAAAAGAAAGGCAGGAAACACCTCCTGCAACCAAATAGCCAGGAGAAAAAGGAAACAAAGATAGACTAGAGAAAGCAAAGAAAACAAAGACTATCTGAGTCTATCCACTAAATACAGAAGGATCGAGTCTTGTTAAACCAAGCCCTTGTAAAGACACGACTACCTTGTTTATCTTCATTTGTTCATCTTTCCCCAAAACAAAAAAACGTGAGAATCACGCATAGGAGGGTGGGATTTTTTTATGGGGTTTGGTATTTATATCACCCACTCAAAAGTCTCACACAATACTCCATTTAACGAAATACCTCAAAATCAGTAAGTTTTTGAATATCACCGTACTTTTTATTATCTTTTAGAAGTCTTAATTGAATACCACAAGACTTGGATTGATTATTTAAAAATTCTAATTGAATACCACCAGATTTTTATTGATTACTTAAAAAGAGTGCTGCTATTTTCACCCTCCTGTCTTATTTTCCCACCCACCATGAAAATTTGAAAAAAATAAAATCTTATCTTTCCACCCACCATTATTCCTAAAACACCCTTAAATTATTAAAATAAACTAATAATAAAATAACATTTAAAAAAACAAAAAACAAAAACAAAAACCCTCTCTCCCCCCTTCCCGACGCAACCCCACCCCCTCAACAACACTACACTTGCCACCAGCCCCTCCCCCACCTCTTCACACTCCTCCACCATGGCTTGAGCAAAATTCTCAAAAATACTTGGTTATTTGTGTAGAGCTTCTTCAACCTCTGCGCGAAATTGGGGTTGAGGGTCGAAGACAAAGCCATGATTAATACCAAAAAAAGCGAATTCACCTATGGCCTTATATCAATCTATCAGAGACAAATAACCTAAATAAGAAAACACTAATTCACCACGAATTCAGAAGATAAAAAAAAACATAAACAAAAATCTAGAAAGAAAAAATAGTAAAGAAGCAGAGGAAAAGGCTTTAATCTCATACACCAAGTGAGTTTTTTTTAAAAGCGAAACGATTGTATTAAAAGGGTGGATAAAGCATCCACAACACTTGATTTATTATTATTATTTTTTTAAAAAGCAACCACAACCAACAAAAAATGAGACCACAGGAAAGAATCGAAAAATAAAAACAGAGGAAACGAGTAACACAAATTCGTTTCACCGCTACCACCAAATCCAACATAATGAAAAAATGTTGCTTTATTTTTATTTTAGTTTATTGTTTTATTTGAAATGCTTTAAAAAAGATTTTTCCTTGGGTCTTTAAAAGTCATTTTACAAAGGGATAAATTTATTTTAAAATTTTAAAAATAAGGCGAGTGAGAAAATAGGACAGGTGGGTGAAAATAGCAGCACTCCTTAAAAATCCTAATTGGACACCACATGAGTTTGAAGCTTTAAAACAATCTATTAAAATCTCAATTGAATACACCCTCCTAAAATTTTATGTACCAAAGCTTCAGGAAACCAGAATTTGCAGCCTGAAACTCTAAGTAATTACTCATCCATATTTTGAGTCGGAAAGATCTCCAATATGACAATGCTAATTAAACAATCTTCTCCCATAAATTTCCCTACAGAAACGGCAGGCAGGCATATCTAGCAAGTCACATTGCAAATTAATGCATCAACAAAGTAAATCAGTCATTATGTATGGTAATAATGAGTCAATGACTCCGGTGTTTTATTCGCATAAATGAAAGACTTTACAAGTCATTAACAGTATAATTACTAGGCTGCCACTGTCCAACAACTTTAGCTTCTTTGACACTGTCCAACTTGGCTGCCGTAAGTGAAGACTTCTGAAAATTGCTTGCCAAGGACCAATACAACACCATGAAACCCATTCTCACTCCTCTGTTCCTTCACCTGTTTCTGCACATCATCACCGTACACGTGGCCGGAGATACTTCTCCTATCTACACTCCGGTCGACGATATCACCCTTCAATGTGGCTTTTCCGGCAACCAACTCAATCCAGGGGATAACAGTACTTGGACCGGAGATATCAACTCAAAGTTTTCCCCCTTTCCAAACCAAGCAGTTGGCCGCTCCTCCATATACAGACAAGCACCTTCTTCCTCATCTGTCATCCAAGTATCTTACAGCACCGCGAGGCTTTCTCTCTATGTATTTACGTACGAATTTCGAGTCACCAGCGGCCAAAAGTTCGTCCGTTTGTATTTCAAACAGCTGTACAATTTGCTGACATAATCGAGTGGAGTCGTGCAAATGGAAGACCAATTTACAAGGACTACGTTGTGTTCAAGCCTGCAGGCCCTGCAAGCCAGAAGAAAGTTAATCTCATTCTCGCACTGCAAGCAAACCCATCCGATTTTATGACCAAATTCAACGATGCAATCTTGAATGGGCTCGAGATCTTCAAACTCAGTGACAAAAATGGGAATCTTGCCGGACCCAATCCCCACCCACCTCTTCTAATAACCCCACGAGTGATAGCTCCACCGCAAAGCCGTAAATTTTCGAATAAGAGTTCAACTTCTCTAATTGCTATAATTGCTGGTCTAGTTTCCGGCGTGCTTGTTTTAGGCTCTGTTCTCGGGTTTTTCTTGGTGTTCAGGCGAGGAAGAAAAAACAAGGACTCGTGCTCCAACCAGGGAATGAAGTGGGGTCCATTTTCTTTTCCGGCGACCCACATAACATATGGACCGTCTTATTTGTGTCGTTACTTTACACTGGCTGAGATCAAAGCCGCCACTCAAAACTTCGATGACAGTTTTATTATTGGAGTTGGAGGGTTTGGTAACGTGTACAAAGGATGCATTGATGATGGGGCCACTCTCGTTGCAATCAAACGGCTAAAATCTGAGTCATCACAAGGCGCCCACGAGTTCAAGACGGAAATCGAGCTGCTCTCTCAGTTCCGCCACCGCCATTTGGTGTCTCTCATCGGATATTGTAAGGACGGCAATGAGATGGTCTTGGTGTACGATTACATGTCACGTGGGACCAATGTTTTCAAAGGCGAGACGTATAGGTGAGGCGTTTTTAGTAGCGCTATGCAAGGCGTAAGCCTTGAAGCGTTGAGGCGTAAGCCTTTTGAACATTAATTTATTTTAATAAGAAAAATTTATGAATAATACAATACGATTAAATTATACAACTAATTCTTATTCAACCATAACAATCTTTTAAACATAATCAAATATAAGTACTAATTGTCATTCAAAGCATAATAATCAATCCCAAAACATAAAATATTTATTCAACATCAAAACAAAAACATAATTCACTCATCCCACTCCTCAACACTAATATCATTCAAACTAGCATCACTGTCATATTAATCAACTGTATCAATATGAAAATGATATTTCCCACTATCAAATATGAATAAGATAACTAGTATAAAAAAAAATTGAAAACAAATTATACGGAACTTCAAATTACAGTTTATTACAGTCAAATTATACAAATATGATGCATGTACTTGAAAAAAAAAACAAAACTTACTTGCGTCGAAAGATGAAGAAAATTCTTGAAATTGATGGAGTTATCTGGTAAGGGTCTAAATTAGGGTTTTACATGTACTATACAATATATATATATATATATATAGTCCATGTGTTAATATATTAATTTAGAGAAAGGAAGAAAAAAAAAAAAAAAAAAAAGGTAAGTAGAAAAGCTACAGCGGGTTGCAGTTAGAAAAAAAGAAAGAAAGAAAGTTATTAATTCTTGCAATAAGTTTATTACAATAAAGGTAAGGAAAAAAAACTGAAACAGCGTTTTTTTTTTTCAACACCAAGTGAAACGACGTCGTTTCACTTTAAGATTTTTTAAAAACCACTGCAATCAAAACGACGTCGTTTCATTTTCAATAAACCTAAAAAAAAAGCAGGTCGTCTTCCTCGCGGACGATTTGCAGAGTCGAAAATTTCTTCCGATTCAGAAGTTTCCAGATATGGTGCGCCTTGCAACGCCTCGCTTCGCCTAGCCACGCCTTGCAGCGCCTTCTCACGCCTTACCAGCGCTAAACGTGCAACTCGCGAAATAGCCGACCGCCTCGGGCGTTTTCCTCCCGCCTCGCTCCGAAGCGCGCTCCGACGCGCGCGAAGGCATGCCTTTGAAAACACTGCGTGGGACCCTCGCCAGCCATCTCTACCACACTGACAACCCCCATCTTTCTTGGGATCGGCGTCTCCAAATTTGTATCGACGCTGCAATAGGGTTGCGCTTCCTTCACAGCGATGCCAAGGGCACCATCATCCACCGTGACGTGAAGAGCACAAACATTTTATTGAATGAGAAATGGGTGGCCAAAATTTCAGACTTCGGATTGTCAAAAATGAGCACAACCACCAAGACCCACATTAGTACGATGGTGAAAGGCAGCTTCGGGTATTTGGACCCCGAATACTACAAACGTCAACGGCTAACTGAGAAGTCAGATGTGTATTCATTTGGTGTAGTGTTGTGTGAGGTACTGTGTGCAAGGCCGGCTGTGATGCATAATGTGGAGCTGAGGCAAATAAATTTGGCTGAGTGGGCCAAGAGCTGTCATCGCGACAGGGAACTTGATCAAATTATTGATCCAAGCATTAGGGGTGAGATTGAAATCCAGTCTCTGAATAAGTTCGTTGAGATCGCTATGAGTTGCATGAATGACTGTGGGATCGAACGACCATCAATGAATGACGTTGTGAAGGGACTTGAGCTTGCATTTCAGCTCCATTGCAACTGCGTTGAAGGGAGCAATGAGGTTGCCTTCAACAATGACAGAGCTGCAGAAATTAGAAGTGCTGAGCCAGGTTGCGCTACAAATGAATCCATTCAATGTATATCTGAGACGATCTTTTCTGAGATCAATGATCCAAATGGGAGATAATGGGCAACATTTTTGAATTACCCAAGAAATGTAGTATTATTTGAAACCAATAATATTAAATGCAAATTAGGAAATTACGTGCAGTGACTCACGTTATTTGAAACATTTTTTAATCCATTCCTACTTTTTTTTTTTCTTTCCCTAAATCTTTTTTCTTGGCTGCATTCTGGAAGCCTTTTGTGCCATTTCGCTGAAATCATGGAAAATATCAAACGAGACAGCCATTCCGCTATCAAGTAACTAACTCAAGTCTCTATCTTATCACGACGGCTGCGTTAGAAGAACCGCAAGGAGAAGAAGATGCACCCTCCAACTCCAAGATCCCAAGCCCAATTTTAATTAAGAAAATAAGGTTCAAATCAAACGAAATAAGAAGGGCGTTTATATCAACATCATTTTATACTTTTTAGTTCAGAGAAAATGAAAAACCTTGAAAAATCAAGAAAAATTACAGAAAACAAAATTTGTTATTAGGAAAATAATTGACATCCCTAAACTTCAATTGTCTTTAACACTTGCCAAATTACATGCAAAGCAAAGGTACCCTATCGAAACCCAATTGTTGGAGATTTTTATTTGTTATGTCTATTTTCCTTTCACATCTCTAGTTAATCTCTGCACAAATCCTGTATAGTCAGTCTACCACTCCCGTCAACTACTCTCCAAGGCGATGTTGGTCATGTGTATGTGGATGATTTGTGGCCTTCATGGATACAGAGAGCTGAGAGTCACTTGACACAAAAAGCTTTTCAAGATTCGAGACCTGCGTAAGAATCCAAACACGCGTACGACTGACTCCCTTACAAATTCATAACTAAGCCTAAGAATGATAGTTAGAATTTTACCCCGAAAAAAAGAAAGGTAGTTAGAACAAGAACTCACAAATTTTGAAGAAAATCTTTCAATCATGATCAACTATGGTATATATTTTTACGGTTCATTTCTACCAGTAAGTAATACAACTAAGGATTAACTAACTCCTCAAGTCTAAAAGGAATTAAGCAAAGTGGGTGCTTAGACAAAATGCTCAAATTTGACATGCAAGTCTTTGATTCAAACATCAGAAAACAATGAGCAAATTACCAAGTAAATGCTGACTAAATTAACACAAACCAACAAACTTGCCCAGATCCCTCAGCCCAGTCGATGCAAGATACAAGAACCACAAAGAAAGAGACCCCACAAAACAGTGTTGAAAGTCTTTGATTTAGATTAGTGCCAAATATTTAACATGCAATGAAAGTCTTTGATTTAGTCATCAGAAAGTAATGGGAACTAAACCACGTAATCAGACAAAAAGTAAACTGCGTTGACAGAAAGCAATAAACTTGTGTATAGCATCCAGGCAATTTCTTTGCATTTACCCTATGCAGCTTTCCCACTTCATTCAAACATTTGGCACTAGACCTCCTCTCCCAATCATGATAGCCACTTTTGTTTAATTATTTGACACAATATCATTGTATTTATTGCATCTAGATCTAATAGTTATTCAATGGGATAATATCCCAGTGATGCTATCAATGGATTCGGATGGATAGTAAGGTCATAGATCCAAATATTGTGGAAAGAAACTACAAAGGAGTTTTCCTGTCCACTCCTAACAATTGCAAAATGAATCCTGTCGGGTCCAGAAAGATCACCTGTTAGGCTGCAATTGCTCTCATAATTATATTATTCATCACCAACATATTCGAATTTCAGAACAAGAGAGTTTTCCTGTCAAACGCAACATAAGTTGCTGATGATATATAAGCAGTCATTCAATTTAATCAAATTTATCCCTGTAATTTTAATTTGAAGCAATTTAAGGACAATCCTCAATTTTTGTCAAATTTATTTAACTTCTATTAATTTTAGAGGGGCAATTCGGTCTACAAATTATTAAAAATTTATTTATTAAATAAATATTAAAGAATAAGTGTTGACATGACATGTCATTTTTTTTAAAGAATAAAAAACCAAAAAATCCCAACCCACCATTAATCCCTATCTCATCCCATCCATCACCCACCCCACCTCCAAACCCAGCAGCACCACCGCCATCCCCAGACCCAACTAACCTCATCCCCCCTCCTCTTCCGATGAACCCAACCCACCATTTATATGCTTCTTCTTCTTTCTCTGTTTTTATATTTTGATTTTTCTTTTCGTTTTTTATAATTTTTTTTTTCTCTGCTTCTTCAAACCACCACCTTCACTTTCACATCACCTGAAATGGCGCCGGCGTCAACTCTACGACTGGGTTTTCTTGTTTATGTTGCAGTGGTGGCTGGGTTTTCTTTGTACTGTTTAAGTGGTGGTTCGAATCGGGACTAATGGTGGTTATGTGGAGGTTACTGTTTCAATTTAAAAGGTTGGGACCATGAATATTCATGAGGTTACTGTTCATGGCTGGGTCGGTATACATATTCTATGAAAGTGGCTATTGTTTGTTGCGGATAGAGATGTGCAGAGAGGGAGGTTGGCTGGGGATGGGGATGGCTGGGTTGGGGTGACGGTTAAGGGGTGGGGTTAGGAGGGGAGGGGGTTAGCTTTTATTTTTTATTTTTATATATTTGATTTTAATGTTTTAAAATTATTTTTAAAGAAAATAATAATTTGTTGACTGAATTGCCCCTTCACCACTAACAGAAATTAAACAAATTTGACAGAAATTGAGAATTGTCTTTGAATTACTTCAAATTGAAACTAGGCAAAATTGACCAAATTGAAATGACAGAGACCAAAGTGGTAAAAGTGACAAACAACAGAGACCAAAAGTGATCTTTTGACATAAAAGTAGAGTGCTGCTATTTCCACCCACCTGTCCTATTTCCCCACCCACCTTATCTTCCCACCCACTATGAAAATTTGAAAAATCATAATCCTATCTTTGCACCCACCATTATTCCTAAAATACCCTTTAATTATTGACACCTCTCCATTCACTTAACACTTTTAACCCTAACTTAACACTGTTGATTGAGTCCGAAAAAATTAAAAACTTTATAAAAAAAAATTCGGCAGCCACCCACCGCACACTCCATCAAACCTTAACAAGAACGACCCATACCTTCCACCTTGGGCCAAGCCTCCCTTCCTCCATCCTCCTCCTCATGTCTCTTTCACCAATATTTCAGTTGTATTGAACAACACCTTCATCAAACCCCAATCTAACATTCTTCTCCTTTCTCCATTTCAATCAACCCACGAATAAACAAACCCACGAGAAATATTACATCAATTGTCCCAGATCTGAGACGACACTTCGACTGCATTGCCTGCCAAAGTCGCTCATCCTAGTCTTCATCAATATCAGCAACTTCATGGCCCTTTATTCCTCCAAGTTTCCAATTTGAGAGAGAGAACATTCCAATCTTTATTCTTTCCTTCTTAACTATTTCCTAGACATGCCCAGTTTGAGGTTATAGGAATTCAACCCTTCCGAAACCAAAATAATTTTTTTTTTCAAATGCAAAAAGTTGTCATAACAGCGACACTGGGATTTTGTCAATCAAAAGAAGCTGCAATCGTATGAAGATCTATGGCCTACCCAGACAACAATAAACAAAGAGTAAAAGAAATTTATTTTCGCTAATTTAGATTTATAAAAAAAAAAAAAAAAAAAAAAGAGAGGAAGGCAACTAGGAATTTTACAAGAGCAACTTATTTAGTTTTGGTGGCAATTGATGTGGCTGGCGGTGAGGTGAGGAGGGGAGGTTCGTTTGGTTGTCATGGGGTTGGGTGGGTAGTCTGAGGGTTGTTTGCTGGGCTCTTTTATTTATTTATTCTAATTTTCTGTTTTTATTTTTACTTTTATTTTCTTGACTTAACAATGTTAACTTAGAGTTAAGTCTTTAAAAGTCATTTTACAATAGGGTAAATTTGCCTTTAAAATTTTGAAGATAAGGTGGGTGGGAAAATAGGACAAGGGGGTGGGAATAGCAGCACTCTAAAAGTATAATCGTAGGAGAGTTTAAAATAATATTATACCTGATTTTCTCCTCCCCTTGGGATGTTGTGTTCATTGGCCTTTTATAGGCAGTAGGGTCTTGGGCTCCAACTCTCATATTCCTCATTTTTTCTCCATGACTCAGGATAATGGATATCATGTTACTTGATTTTCTCCACTCCCCCAAGTTTAGAATGCATGGGTAGTAGATTATTGCTTGTGGAGTAAATTTTGCTCTCACACACCATCTTGTTGGACGTGAAATGGGTGGCCAAGGTTTCAGATTTCGGGTTATCGAAAATGGGCACCACCGGCACATCCAAGACCCACATCAGCATGGTGAAAGGCAGTTTCGGGTATTTGGACCCAGAATACTACCGACTTCAACGACTGACTGAGAAGTCTAGTAACTTTTTTGTCTTTCTTTTAACTTTTTTCCCTGGCTGCATCCTGCACGTAAAATCATGAAACATTCAAACGTGAAGAAGCAAGCGAGCATGCAAATGCGAGGGGGGTCGCAGCTTGTTTGGACGAGTCTAAAACTAAAAGTCTTTTGTGCCATTTCGCTGAAATCATTGAAAATATCAAACGAGACAGCCATTCCGCTGTCTAGTAACTCAATTCCCACACACAACCAAGTTCCACAACAATATCTCGCCATGATATTCCTCTGCCCCATCAATTTTATTTCAATCGACTGTAGTGTTTGTGGTCCTAGTTTGTTTTCCTTTCACATCTCTAGTTAATCTCTGTACAAATTCTATATAGTCAGTCTACAACACTCGTCAAATACTCCACGGGATGTTTGTCATGTGGATGTGGATGATTTATGGTGTTCATCGATAGAGAGCTGAGAGTCAATTGAAACAAAAAACTTTTCCAAATTCGAGAGCGGTGTAAGAATCCAAACACGCGTACGACCGACTCCCTTACAAATTCATAACTACGCCTAAGAATGGTAGTTAGAATTTGACCCCCAAAAAAAAAGGAAAAAAAAGAAGATTGGTAGTTAGAACAAGAACTTACAAATTTTGAAGAAAAAATCTTTCAATTATGATTAACGATGGTATATATTTTTATGGTTCATTTCTACCAGTAAGTAATATAACTAAGGATTAACTAACTCCTCAAGTCCACTGCGTCTACCCTAAAAGGATTTAAGCAAAGTGGGTGCTTAGACAAACTGCTCAAATTTGAGATGCAAGTCTTTGATTCAAACATCGGAAAACAATGAGCAAATTACCAAGTAAATGCTGACTAAATTAACACAAAACAACAAACTTGCCCATATCCCTCAGCCCAGTCGATGCATGATACACGAACCACAAAGAGACCCCACAAAACAGTGTTGACACTTAGTCTACAGCCTACCCTATGATAGTCAAAGTCTACTATCGTCTATTTGTGGAAAATCTTTGATTTAGATTAGTGCCAAATATTTAACATGCAATGAAAGTCTTTGATTTAGTCATCAGAAAGTAATGGGAACCAAACCACGTAATCAGACAAAAAGTTAACTGGGTTGGCAGAAAGCAATAAACTTGTGTATAGCATCCAGGCAATTTCTTTGCATTTACACTATGCAGCTTTCCCACTTCATTCAAACATTTGGCACTAGAACTCCTCTCCCAATCATTATAGGCACAACCAACAGATTACAGCCACTTTTGTTTAATTATTTGACACAGTATCATCATATTTATCGCATCTAGATCTAATAGTTATTCAATGGGATAATGTCCCAGTGATGCTATCGATGGATTCGGATGGATAGTAAGGTCATAGATCCAAATCTTGTGGAAAGAAACTAAAAAGGAGTTTTCCTGTCCACTCCTAACAATTGCAAAATGAATCCTATCGGGGTCGAGAAAGATCACCTGTTAAGCTGCAATTGCTCCCAGAAATATATTATTTATCACCAACATATTCGGATTTCAGAACATGAGAGTTTTCCTGTCAAACGCAACAGAAGTTGCTGATGATATATAAGCAGTCATTCATCATTTAGCAAGCGTATAATCATAAGATTTGTAAATAACACGAGACCTTTTTCCTGTCAAAATTTCCAAAACATTTGGATCCAAGTCCAAAGGGAAAATAATTGGGAATCATAAATACTACTTCAAGCATTCATAAGTCAGCCAAGAACCTACATAACCAAAAAATTTCTAACGAATAACTAAGCCTTGCACTGCCTGCGCGCCATCTTCAGCTATCCTGTTAGCTCGAATTGTGCTGATAACATTTGCAACATTACCCTGCTAATGAGAACTTTGTCAATATACAAATTCAATAATGAGATTTATGGGCAGCGCAACAAAAAGAGTGGGTCTTCATACAGTACAATGAATCAATTCTCGTTTCTCTAGCAATTATTCAAGAATGCTGCTAAACGAACCCTAATTTTAACTAAGTACACCCTACTATCAAATTATTTATTGAATTACTAATTTACCCTAATATAAAATGACCAAAAAGGATATATTAAATTGTGAAACACCGTCGACGACTCCTCCACCGAACATAGCAACGCCTCCTTCATAACATCATTTCCTCCACCGTCACACTAACATCGTTGTCATGCCATCCACTTCTCCACCGTTACAATAATGCCGCCATCGTACCATTATACTGGTGCCGTGGTCATCTAGTATTGGTAAATCTCATTTTAATTTTGTTATCAAATGGGTTATACTATCTTGATTTGTTCTTCACGGGCTAAAATATTTTGTAACCTTCCTCTAGAAATTGGTTTTAATTTGTTCTTTAAAGGGAGAAGTTTATGGGTTGTTTAATATTGATTATCTGAAGAGATCCATGACCATGTGGGTATATGCTGTAGTCTTGCTGCAAACATTGGAAATGCCTTCATAGCTTTTCTGGTTTAGATTCAAATAATATGTTAAGGGCCCATGAAAATCCCTTCATATAACTTGTGAAACCAAATAATAAGTTGAATGTTTGTGTCTGTAGTTCAATTCAATACATTTATAAATATGGAAAGAGGGCACAAATTCATGTAAAAAGAGAAACTTGGTTTAGGATTGGTGTTAGAGTGTTGTGTAATAGAGTGTATTAGGGTGTAACATGGGTATTTTTGGTAGTTAAATAGGGTGTACTTAGTTAATTTTATATTTTAATTAAAATATTTGGGTGTACTTAGATCATAGGGTGTACTCAGTTAATTTTAGGGTTCGTTTAGCAGCACTCTTATTAAACAAGAATGACAAATAAAGCATGAAGCACTAGATGTAGGCAGTTACTTACCCTCCAAGTTGCTAACTTTGATCTAAGTGTAAGCCATTGTTGCTGCCCAAATACTCTCTCAGTACAGCGGCTGCAGATCAAAGGCTAAATCAGTTCAAGAACAAAGAAGCATAAAAGAATGAATAAATAAATATATGTTTGTTTGTGTGTGCGCACAAGGTATGAAATACAAACTTACCTCACAATCACCACTTGATTCATCTGGTCCATTTTACAGTCCATTAACTTAGCAGTTATCGCTTTGACCACCCAAAGTTCGACTTCCTCATCAGTAATCTGCCAAAAACACGTGCATAAGCATATAATTAACCAAGAAGTAAATGGAAAACCTTTAGAACCAGAAAGGTTAAGCAATCTAACCTGAAGTGTATCTCTGATAAGACTGTAAGGAATCCGTCCAGATTCATCTGAGCCAAGATCCACCAAAGAAATCAACCTCATCTTTGTTTTGCAGTCTTCATGGACAAGTCCTATAACATTTCATAAAGCATAATTTAGATGGCAATAAAAAAACTATTATAATGCTGAAGAAGACTCAGTCAGAAGAAAACTAATATTTTACCGTAGTCTTTCAGTAAAGTAGAATTTGCAGCCTGAAACTCCACGTAAGCATCCAGCCTCTGAGTCAGAAAGATCTTTAAAAGCTGATATGCCAACGCATGCTTAGCATCCTTCTCCAATTGCCCTACAGCAGGCATATCTAGCAAATCACACTGCAGAGCAATAACACCAATATATCAGCATCTAAACAATTATTGTAAGCAGGGAATTTGGTCATCAGAGCCAAATGCCAAAAACCCAGTTGTTTGGGAGTTATGATCAGCACTCCAACTGGTTAATACAGACTAAAGTCCAAAAGCATAACAAATTTCATAAGTAACTTCAGAGGAAACTAATTGGATCCAAATGAATGTTAGGAGGAGCCTCTTCAAAATGCAAGAACAACCTTAATATCAATAATTACTTTATACGAGCAATTCAAACTACTAAATTGTCTCTGCACAATTAACTGGATCTACCACATAAGAAGAGATTTTTTCAAAGGAAAGAAACATATATTTGTAAAGGATGTAACACAAGTAAACAAGGATGAGTGTGCATCAAGGAGAAATGTAGACCACTAAATTAACACACATAATCTTTGAAATTCCACAAGACCCTACAATACCTGAAACAAGTCCGGGGCTTTCACAAATTCCACAATTGTGCGCACAGCTTCCTCCTTGGCTTCACTCAATATATATGCATCTTCACCAGAAAAAGTAGCTAAGTACTTGCTCAGGAATTTGAAAGACTCCTTTGCCAAGCTGAAAATACAACACACAAAAATAATCAATTATTCCTAAAACCAATTGAGTAGGGGCATGTACACATAAAAAAGTTTACAATTTCTACATAGCATACCTTTTGTGTTCTCTTAAAACATTTGATATTGTAAGAAATAGTTGTCTCTGGTCCGACACCCCAATATTCCACTCTTTCAAGAAACTTTCTATCTTTTTGAATGAAAGGATGACATGTTCAGTGACCTTTCCATTGATTGCCAAATTTAGAGCACTCAAGTAGACAAAGAACCGGCTATATGGATTCTCCAGTAGGTTGTACAGATTGAACAAGCTATAAAGAAAAGTATAAGTGTCGGAAGTACATTCAAAAGCATGCAAGATGGAGTCACAATCACAATGGTATCTTACATCTTTAAGCGCAATGCAGGCTTGTCACTTGGTTGCTGAGTAATCTTTGCAGATATAAGTTTTGCCATCTCAAGAGCTTCATCTGGACTTTCAGACTTTGTAACAACATTGCAGATAACAGTGAATATGCACTCAAGATCTGAAGAGGAAAACAACAGGAATTATTGTGTATGTGAACAAAAGTTTGATGAACATAGACATTAAGAAAACAAACAATGTGATACCGTTAAGCTAGCAATTAATTATCATTGTGCGTTGAATGAAGTGATTACTAAGGTCCATATTGTCCAACAATGATTATGAAACATTTTTAATGAACATTAGCAATGCCTACAATAATATGCATCCCACTCACTGACCAAAAACATTTGCACTCTTTTGAAGTAATTTGCTAAAGAACTTGCAGTAAACATTGATATAATAGTCGGACAGTAAGGATTGCAGGAAAAAACTCTGCACCATCAACAAAATGTTCTTCGCATCAACTAGTATATGGTAAATGCGTGACAATACAGAGTCATGCAATTCTAAGCCTCTTTATCCTCTTTATCCATTTAACTTCTAAAAAAGAGTACATTAAGATTCACAGTAAGGATTTTACCTTTCTCGGAGACCTTTGATAATATGACATCAGCTGAAGTTAGCATAAGTGAGACCAAATCGAACCACCTGGCCCTCACCATGCATTCTTGGGCTTCCGTGCATAATCTACTGACTTGTGGCTCAGCAACCTGGCAGATAATCATGGCAAAGATAAATTTCTCCAAGGAATTCACCAACTTCCGTGCATACAAGTGATATACATATGCACACTATTGATATACAAATTACATAAGCTGCTTTAGGATTAAGCAAAGAACATAACATATCTAACGAGAGAAGCCTCATTCTTATCCCCTTGATTTACTCAATGCCACATTCCCAGCACCTTGAATGGAAATACAAATTTTAATAATAAAAAGCATCCAGTATCTAATCACAGATTTATATACTAGTAACCCTAAAATTTAGTTCAACTACTCGATCTAAGACGCTAAGCAAAAACCACTAGACCACCGAATTGGAGATAAAAGAGATTACTTTGTGACCGAAGAGAACTCGAGCAGGCATATTGAGATAATTACAGAGAGAACATGGAGCGGAGAAGGAGAGAAGAGTACCTCAGGGCCAGCGTCGGCCCAGGAGAGCTCTGAGGTGAATCGGACAACGGAGAGAGCGGGATCTTCCTCCGAGGTTGGCAAAATAGTCGTCATTGTTCAAGCTCTCTGCAACTACAACTGGTTTTTCTTTTGCAGCAAAGACAGAGCAGAGAGAGAGAGGGAGAGACGAAAACCCTAGCTGAGGCTTAATGAGGTTAAGTCTATCGGACCGTAACCAAGTGCGTTGGAGTTTCATGCGCTACAATAGACGGCTATTATCATCTATGAGTTTAATTTATATTCTGGATCCTTTTTTTTATTTTTCTTTTCATAGGAAAGGTTTAGCAAAAGTAATTTATTTGTGGACATTTACAAATTTTGGAGAAACTAAACGTGATTAAAATGAATTTTATTTGCTGAACTTAATGCATTATTGTTATATTTGTAAACCATATACTCTCTTTTTTTCTTGAAAGTTGAACAATAAATCATACTAATAATATACAAACTATAGTTTAAACAAAATTAATCTAATTTACGGGAATAAGAATTCGAACTTGAGTGCAAGAAATTGACTTATTACTCTGTCCAACGGACCTATTGCACTTTATCTCCTCTTGCTTAATTCCATTATTTTATTTGTATTTGCCTTCACTTTTTTCTTTTTCTTTTTGGCCTTCACTTGTTTTTAAAGTAGGGTCTTATGGGTTTCAAAAAAATATATTGTAAGTAAATTCCGAAGCGTTTCATGTCCCAAAACGAAAAAGAAATAGAAAAGGAAAAGTTTTACTACACTACACAGACGGATAGGAATGCATCCAACTAAGACTAGATAGAGTAAAATTGGTATAGAATAGAACCAACAGCGCAATCTGACACGTGGAACAGTGGACGGCTGGGATCAATCGACGGTTGAAACAAGTAATTCTCGTTAGATTCCACTCAGTTCCAAACGAACCATGTTTGCAGCCTCGGAGGCCGGTAGAAGGCAAAGACACACTCAACTACTAAGTGTTACAACTTCAATCTCAAGTTGCCAGTAGAAAATACTAGAACTCAACTTAATATACTTCACAGTTCATGGGAGCTTTGGGTATTGGGTATTATCTTTAGGATGAATTTGTTTGAGGTTGAACAAGTTTAATCGTTTCAATTATATTGCTAGATTATGAATTTAGATAGGTTATTATAACTTTAATTTGTTCAAACCTATAATCATAACTAACTTTGATCAAATTTACCCTAGTTTGTTCGAACCTGCAATCATAACCAACTTCGGTTACATCAGAAGGAATCAAAATCTTGAACTTAGCTTAATCCTAACTCATCATCGCACCCTCCGTCACCAATGGAGCTAATCCATCCATTTAGCCTTAAAATTTGAGCATGTCCAAGTTAGACCTAAAAGAAAGCCTATATAATTGAAGCTTGGGAACTGTTGTGTGAAGTTTCCACTATATAAAGCAAACAACACAAATCATATCACTTAATGAAGGCCACAGTTTTTGGAATATATATAGAAATGGATATTTCTGAATTATATTACAGATAAATATATATTATCATAAAAGTATGTAACATCCGTGCTTAATGTTCAGCTGCTGATGCATTAATTCCATAGAATAGAAGCAAGATTACTCAGTTCCCACTACCAAACAAGTAACCAAGCGATGATCCGCCACCAGGAGCAGAGTGAACCTTGGTAGATGGACGATCCTGCATGCAAAAAACATTATATTCCCCCTGAGCTTTTGATGCATTATTATATACATTGACAAAAACCACAAGCCAAGTGGAGCAATTAAGATTAAAAAGGATTTTATACCGTGATGAAGTTGCCGCAGTTCTGGCCCTCAGCTCGGTGGTAATTGTTTGTAGGCTTGCCATGGAGGCCTGCTGCTATCTGCTGCTTATCAATCGGTGACGAAGCTGAAGCTGGAGCTGGAGCAGGAGCAGGAGCAGTCTCATTCTGAGAAGGAGCCTCCCCTGCTGCCCTCACTGGGTTTTGAGTTCTTTTAGCTGGGGGCTTGTTAACATTAGCACTCTCTCCACCTCCAAATAAATAGCCCAAAGAACTTTGCCCACCACCACAGCTGAATCCACGTCCACGCCCCATTTTTATTTCTCTTCCTATTTTTTCAGCAACAAATATCCAAATCCCACATGTTATTTCAAGGAGGGAAGGGAACATTTACGCTCGAATATTCATCGAAAACAAGAACATGTAAGAGTTCATTACAAGAAAACCTGTAGTTGAAAATTAAAATGGGGTAATTTACAATTTCACAGCATGATGAAGCATATATACAAAACCCAGCTAAAATATATATGACAATGTAGCACAATGTTTACTGGTCCAATTTTCTTTAAGAAAAAGGACTAAATGGCAACAGATTATGGGGACATTAGAAGAAAGTGCACCAGGACCAGCTTAAGAAATCACAAGGACGATAATTACAACATTACATGAATAATTTGGCCAATGTAACCAGGAAATATACATGAAATTGCAGAAACAGAAACGAAGAATTCAGAATTTGAAGGAACAACATGTATAGACAAAAGCATCAGATCGTGACCAATAAAACATTTTAAGATCCCTATTCTTTTCATCCCCAAAAGAATAACGATATATAACAAAATGGATCTGAAATTGAAGCATCAATAGAGAGAGAAAGAGTGAGAAATTTATTTAGGTAAACGTACTTTGTTCTCGATTCGTCTTGGGGCCAAACTTTTAGAGCCAACTGCCAAAGAAACAGGGAGGTGAGGGGGTAAATTTCTTTTTTCTTTTTAAGTTGAAGAAAGAGAATGTGTTTGTGTTTTTAGATTTTGTTTTGAAGAGACGTTGTCAATTTCCTGAGGTGGCATGCCGATATTAGTTGGAGATCACACGTGGCGTGGGTTGGGATCAATGATTTAGTGTTGCGCCCCCACGGTAGTGAGTGGTGGACATGTCCAACTCACTTTACCTGTAAACGTCCCTCCAGGGCCTTCTCTTATACGCATAGGTGCTTGAAAGTTAATACATGTTATGTTGATTTGCTGCATGTTCACTCAAAGTAAACATCTAACAACAATTCTCTCATGCGATAAAAGTGCATCCAACCTCGAAAATTACTTCAAAAATACATCTTATGTGAACATAACTCTCATGTGCAATAAAACGAGCACCGATAACACATAACTTTAATCCTATCTGCATTTACATGCTTACTTGCCATCCTATCTAATGCAACTGCATAAATTACTGATGATTCCGGTGGCATTTCTATCGTCTCGCCGGATAATCAGAACGAAACGTTCTCTAGAAGCCATCTAGCCAGAAAAGGAAAGGTGTTTCTAAGTAGAAGAAATCTTTGAGATCTCCACCAATAACTTGTGCAGGGCTTGGGGCTTTGAGAAAAAAGGTGAGTGATCGGCACCTTTCAAGCGAAGGACCTGTTCAGGAGGGCTTTCTTTTGTCATGCTCTCCTGGACTGTGATGGGTATGGCATTGTCTTCTGATGTTTCTATATAAAACCGCCTCACCGATCCATATTTCAAATCCGAAAGTGAAAGCTTCTCAAGAACTGGGGCAAAGGGAATTGGCCTCATCGAAACAGATGCCAATGCGACATCCTAGACCAAGAGAAGCAAAAAGAAATAAGCCAAACTGATCTGGAAAAATGGAAAATCATCATTTGTAGTTTAGCATATTAAAAGAAGAGGAACATACCTTGGCAGGACTTTGGTTGAATAACAAATCCTTTAACATTGATTTATCTAAATCAATAGCAGTTGGAGGCTGATTATTCCCATTTGCATACAAAAATATCTGAGCCTGTCGCATAAGATCATCTGAAGTGGCCTGCAATAATTTTAAGCCTTAGTCACTCAATCAACTTGTATAAAGCTTATAGAATTATGGTACTCATGACTAGGACTTCAGCACTCACAGAAGCCCATCCCTCTAAGACCCTCATAGCCCTGAATTCACAAAAAGTTGACTAACACAATGCTAATCACATCCATCTAAACATATTTAAGGTTTCTAATTCTAGTAAGATTATATTTCTATTTAAAATTCTTTATAAGTGATAAGAAATACATCATCAAATTTCAGTTTTTGAAATTCATTCATATAGTGCAAATTATAGATTATCAAATTAGAAGATAAAAGGCTGGGGGAAAACCTGTTGGGAGAACATTTCAAGAGTACGTTGTCCATTTTTCAACATTGCTGCGGCAATAAAAATGGCCTTTGCAACTTTCTGTGGAAACAACTCCATTGCGTATGATATACATGCACCACCAAAATCATGACCCGCCAAGATTACCTGCATAATACAAAAAAAACAAAAGATAGAAACAGAGAGGAAGTTATATACTCCAGAATTATATTAGTCTATGTGCCAAACAATAAATTTAGCTCATGTATGAATCCAAATACTTGAAAGGCAAAAGCAAATAATTATCCTAAGCTACACACACACAACCCCACCACCCCCCCCAATTTCCGAAAGTAAATAGTACATTCCATATGTGTAGATAATTTGACCTGTGCATCAGGTTTATCTTATCGATGTGCAGCATTATCATATTTTTGAAGTGCAATCAAAGATAATTTAGTTTTGTTTATATGAATAACATTAAAAAATTACCCAGTTATAAAGTCTGAAAGGAGTGCAAAGTCACAAACTTGACAACAACAAAACTATTGTGATCAACAACGCAATAGATCTATGTGAAATTTGGCAGTGAACTATTGATAAGATGCCATTCAAGCTAAAACAGCAGCACAAATAAGATTAGGTATTAGCAAAATAATTGGAAAGCAATTGAATATACCTTATTTCCCTCGGGAAGGTTTTCAAGAAAATCAGTAAGAGGCTTCACATATTGAGAAAGACTTGTGACACTGTTTGCATCAGATGAATGAATTCCAGAGCCAGTCAAGTCTACGGCAGTAACTTTAAAACCAACCTCCTCCAGAAGTGCTATGGTTTTATACCAACACCAAGCACCAAAGCCACCTCCATGTACAAGGACAAAATGGTTGGTTTCCAGATCATCAAGCTTTACATCCTATTTAAACACAAACTTGTTAGGGACCAAAAGAATTCATCAACGATTCAATGATAACAATTGAAAAAAGATGGGAATTTTGTTTCTTTTACAAATTCCCTCTATATCTTGTGGCTGTCTATCAATTTTCAGTGAAAAAATGGACCATGTATGAGCAATCACAACAAAGGAATTTCATAGAACAACATGGTAAACATCACCAGGATTCTCTTTGATAATTTTGTCTTTATTTAAATGCATAGTCATGACAGTCCATCAGTTCTCGACATGATGTATAAACATTGGCATGCATTAAAATGTAAATTTCATCCAAACAGATAAAACAAATTTCCAAATATATGAAATTTAGTTAAAACAAAAGTCCAATATCCTAAACAAAAATACGTCCAGACAAATAGAGGCATACACCTATGCAGATACAAACATGCATGTGTTTGTCAGTTTGTGCACGTGTGTGAAGAGAAGAGATGATACAAACAAAGTAGAACAACAAATATTTACAGCAATATTACCGCCTCGGGATGAAGAAAAATATTAACCCAAGAAACCAGTTAGTATGAACAAAATGGAAATCCACCCTAAAACCAAGTCTCGACCTTTCAGTCATTATTTCCTTTCCAAAAACAAAACAAGAAAAACTCGAAATTTTTTCAATCATCATAATCACAAAATCTCAATAATTACCACAATCAAATGCTATATTGCAAAATACCCACAAGATGAAACAGCAAATTAACTCCACAACCACTCCAAGTTCCAACCTTCAAATCCAAATTAACAAAATTTAGCCAAAACCAATTAGCACAAACCTGGTTAACAAGCTGGTGAGGCTGCAGGAGAGGGTCGGTGAGGGACCGAGCCCGAGAGCTGGAGCTACGGGGCAAGGCGTTGCTGCTCTTCTTGGAGCTCGAATTCGGGTAACGCAGCGAAGCAGAGCGATCAAAGGGCAAAGAACCGTTCTGCTGGTGCTGCTGGAACAGAATCGCGGCGGCGAGAGCTTGTTCTTGGAGCAAAGCGTCGTCGAGCTTCTCTTTTCTGGAGGATCGGATCCGGGTCCACCGGTTGCTGGTATTGGATTGCTGTGGCGGGTTGGGGAGGCGCTTTATGGGTTTTTTCTTCATGGGTTGGGTTGCGAGGCAGGCGCAGAGGTTGCCCATTTGGTTTGGTAAAGCATGTAGAGACAGAGAGAGATGGGAAAGGGAGAGAAGCTGCCCTGTGAAGAGTTAAAAGAGCCAAAAGAGGAGGGTGGTGAAGTGAAGAATGAGGGTGGTGGCAAATGGCTCGGACTCGGAAGGTGTGGGCTTAGTGGGTTGGTCGAGAGTCTGAGACTTGTGATGCGGAGGTTTAAATATGTATTTATAGACTTGTTGAGTAATTTTTATATGTTCCGGGTACACCACGTGGCTGGTGTACCATCCAATAGACGGAGGATATGTGGAATTATTATTTAACTTACTGCATTTCTTTTCATTACATGTGGCGGGCTGTATTGGAAATATTCCATATGTCCTTCGTCTATTGGATGGTACACTAGCCACGTGGTGTACCCGGAACACCCAAAAATTACTCGTTGAGTTGAGAGTTTGGAATTTGGTAACAACTTTGGGCTTTCCCATTTGGGTTAAACTTTTAATTAATTCAACTAATCTGATTTTGACTATTATAAAGCTCAATTTCTTTTTTAAATTATCAGTAAGTATGCTTTAGTTAATCTTTTACAATCAAATTAAAATTGCATTTTTTATAATCACCATGTGTTTGTATTTGTGTATAATTGATACAAGCAAATACTGAAAGAAGAAGGATTTGAACACATAACCTTATTTACAGCGATAAGTATTCTTAATCACTTACCTTGCAATAGATAAAGAATATTATTAACACAAAATGAAGAAAAAAAAATGATGGAGATTGAAAAGGAAAAAGGCAAATGCCAACTTCTTCCTAGGAATTAGGAAGGTGGCTCACAACTCATTCAAGTTCAAACCCAATGATCATCCTCCTCACCTTAATTAACGTGGGAGGCAGTAGCTTGAAGCACAATTTAAGTGGATATAAAATTTCAATTTTCTTGTTCATTGGGATATTTTCTTGTTCAAGAAGAAGAAAAAAAGACCTAGTTAGCCATATGGTTGTGAGATTGTTAGCTTTGATAATAATGGTTGGGAGATTGGAAGGTTGCCGGCATCTATAAACTTCTGAAGAATATTATGATACTTAATTCATACAATCGTATTCATATTTGACTCTTCAAAACTTAAAGGCTCGCATATGCTGCGACACTTTGAGTTTATGGTGTGTCGGCGTTGGAATCACCCATGACGGCGACGTTTTCTGAATGAGACTAATCTTAGCATTTCCGGTGAGCATTTATATATAGGGGAATGCTAGCAACCTTCTCTCTAACCTTCTCCTTTGAACCTTCTCCATTCTCTTCTTGACATGTGTAACTTTCTTTACACTCCAAACAATGTCATTAGAGCATCACCAGTGGGGGGGTGTATATGGGGGTGTATGTTAAATATACACCCCGAGCCACCGGAATCATCTCCAATGGGGAGATGTAAAGGGTTGTATATTTACATCACCTCCATGGAGATGCAAAATAAAATGTATATTTGCATCCATTTTTACATCATTTGCAGCCGGGACCCACCCGAGAAAAGAGATGAAAAATGAAGAAAAGTCAGCATAATATCTGGGACCCACGGCTACAGTAATTTCTGGAAAAAAAATTCACATGCGGAGCAGCAACTATTTTTTTTATGAAGAATCAGCAGCCAGCAGCTTTGCAACAGCCATCAGCTTTTTTTATGAAGAATCAAGCAGGCAGCAGCTTTGCAACAGGCATCAGTTTTGTTTTTTATGAAGAATCAGGCAGGCAGCAGCTTTTTTTATTTTTTATATGAAGAATCTGGCCAGGCAGCAGCTTGTTTTTTTATATGAAGAATCTGGCCAGGCAGCAGCTTTTTTTTGTTTTTTCGAATCAACAGCTTTTTTTTTATGAAGAATCAACAGCTTTTTTTTTGAAGAATCAGCAGCTTTGTATGAAGAATCAGCAGCTTTAATAGATGTACAGCAAACGCCTTTGAATTTTCAAAAACATGCCAACAGTTCAAGGCAGCAGCTTTAATTTTTCATGCATCTGAAATCAGCAGGTCCAACGGCTAGTTGATCCAAGGCCAAGAAAAATTTAGATGTTCTATATATACCCACCTCTTTGTTCATAAAATCACAATTCTTCCTACTCTCAAACATTTGGTTTTTATTTATTTATTATTATTGTGCTTTCCTATCTTTTGTGATCATCAAAATGAGTAGAATTGGAGAGGGTTCAAAAAGAGCTAAATTGCCAAACTTTTCCACTGAGGAAGATGTTGCTCTATGCCATGCATACCTAGCAATTAGTGAAGATCCAATTATTGGAAACTCTCAACAAGCTAATGCATTTTGGGTTAGGATTCAGAAACAATTCTTTGAATTGTGCCTCTCCAATCGAACTTCTAACAGCCTCAAATGCCGATGGAATTTCATTCGGCCACGATGTCAGAAGTATTGGGAGTGTCTCGTTGAAGCGGATAGGAAAAATAAAAGTGGATCCAGTGAGCTGAACAAGGTAAATCTATTTTGTTATTAATCTCTAAATGTTGTATTTTTGATTCACTAATTTTAAATTTATTTTATCATTCTATAGGTGGACCTAGCAAAAACTTTGTACCATGAGAACGGCCCTCCATTTCGTTTGGAACATTGTTTTGCAGTTCTGAAGAATGCAATCAAGTGGTCAACCGTAGATGTTGACATGTCCCCACCGGCCACTATGTCTCCGAACCTTGACGTTGACTTAGATTCTGATGAGCTTGGTGAGAGTGTTCCTGAGACCCAGTACAACAGTGACATCCCACGGCCACAAAAGAGGGCAATAGGAAGGAAGGCTGCTAAAATTGCCAAACAAAAAGGCACTGCAGATAGTGAAAGCAGTGTTAAATACAACTCTGCACTCTCATCGTTCAATTCAAGACGTGAAACAATGGATGAGTATAAAGTCATGTTGGTAGAAACAAAGGATATGACTCCAGATAGAAAGGCGTATTGGAAATACCAGCAAAAAAAAATTATGAAGTCATGTCAAGCTTCCCGAGCTTTGGAGTTCGATGAGGATGTGTATCGTCCTGACCCACCTCCCGGGTTTGATCAAGAATGAGTTTTATGTTTATGTTGTACTTTATGTTTAAGAAATAAAATGTAATGGCAGATTTTAATAAAATTATCCCAAGAGAATTCTAACATTGCAAGAACATTGCTGGTTAGTTATTGAAAGCATAAAATGCATACATAACATATTCTTCATTCTCCCCCTTCCTTATCCCACAAGTGATTAATAAGATCATTTCGAAGAGCATGGTGGCGAATTTCATCCCTCATCATTCTTCGCCTACCTAAATATGCTCCAAGTGGTGCTGCATCTCGTCGCACTTCGATCTCAGGAACATCTGCAGGGTCATAATATGAAGGTGTAGGACCCATAGGAGTTGCATCCTCATCGTCATCGTCATCGGATGCATATTCATCACGCTCATCCTCTACGATCATATTATGCAAAATGATGCAAGCATTCATGATTCGCTGAAGATCTTCTTGATGCCAAAAGCGAGCAGGGCCCCTAAGGATAGCAAATCGTGCTTGAAGGATACCAAATGCTCGTTCCACATCCTTGCGATACGCCTCTTGTTTCCTTGAAAAAAGTTTTTTCTTCCGACCCTGGGGTTGAGAAATTGTTTGAACAATATTTGACCATTTGGGGTATATCCCATCAGCAAGATAATATCCCTGGTTGTATTCGGTACCATTGACAATAAATTGAACATTTGGTGCACGCCCCTCAAGTACCTGCACAAAAAGGGGTGACGAGTAAAGCACATTAAGGTCATTGTGTGAACCGGGCATTCCAAAATAAGAATGCCAAATCCATGTGTCATACGAAGCTACAGCCTCAAGAATAATAGTTGGACGACCATGGTGGCCCACATAAGCTCCATGGTGAGCAGTTGGACAATTTTTCCATTCCCAATGCATGCAGTCCAAGCTCCCAAGCATGCCAGGAAAACCGCGCTTTTGCCCCTTTCTCAAGAGCCTTGCAAGGTCAGCTGGTGTCGGTGATCGAAGGTACTCGCTGCCGTATATTGCATGGATTGTATGACAGAATCTCTTCAAAGTCTCAATAGATGTGGTTTCCGCAATTCTTAGGTTCTCGTCGATTTGATCGGCAGGTGTTCCATACCCAATCATACGTAAGGCAGCTGTTAACTTTTGATGGGTGGACAAACCGAGATTTCCACAAGCATCTCGTCGTTGTTGGAAGTAAGTGTCGTAGTTCATGACTTGTTCTAGGATTCGGTTGAACAAGGAAGGCCTCATGCGAAATCTCCTCCGGAACTTATCTGCATTATACACAGGAGTGGCACAAAAATAATCTTTCATAAGGCGCATATGGCCAGCTTCTCGTTCTCTTGGTACATACCTCCTTCTTGATGACGACCCACCATGTGTTGCCTTCTCTGCATTCTTTTTCTGTGATATCTCCCATTCTACGAACATCTCCTCCATAATTTCGTCGTCGGAATCGGTGTCAAACAAGTGTTGGTTGCTCATTCTATTGTTTTTTTTTTAGGGGGGAAGGGGGGGGGGGGGGGGTTGTGGAGGAAGAAGAAAGAACAAAAGATACGATGGATGTTCTTGATGAAGTAAAGGTAGAGATAGGTTTGATGAAGTGAAGATATTTATAGGAAATCAATGATATCTTATATGAGAATCAAAGGGGTGAGATGAAGAAAAGAGAATCTGATCCAAGGGTTGAGATGAAGATAAGAGAATCCGATCCAACGGTTGAAGATGAGATCAAATTATATCATGTCGTATCTTGAATTGTGTGCAAATCAGAAACAAAAATGGATGTTGAATTGTCTGCAAAAACGTGATAATATACCAACGGTTCAGATTAAATGTACTTCACAATCCAACGATTCTTTTTGGATGAAATCATATCTTCTCCGAATTTAAATATTTTTAGGTCTATTTGTTTGAAAAAATAAAATTAACCTACTACAAAAAAAATTAATTTTATAAAGTTAACACAAAATAAAAATTTAACACAAAAACGAATTAAGACACAAAAACGAATTATACATCTTTAGATTTACATCGTTTCCCATTGGAGCAAAAAACGAATTTACACCCCCCGGAGGTGTAAAGGAGATGTAAAAGTGGCTTTACACCCCCAAATTTACACCCCCCCACTGGTGATGCTCTTAATGCATCAAACAAGCTAAGTTTTGTCTTCCAAATTTACCCTTATTAAATATAAAAACTTAAATTTTAAAATAGAAAGTGATAGAATATTTTATTATCAACAACAGATTCATAGTAATTTTCACAATAGTTAATTAAAAAACATTTGTTTACAAAACTAGTTGTTATATATATATAAAGTTTATTAAGAACATCTGTTTTCTCTAGAAAAAAAAAAAAAAAAAACTAACCTTTAGAGTGAAAAGGTGGTAAGAAAAGGTGACTTTTTTTTTCCCTCTAAACTAACTTTTTTTTTTGTTTTTTGTTTTTTGTATAAACAAGATGGTAAGAAAGTTTGAAAAAAATACCCTTGTAAAAAAGTCAATATATTTAATAGGGGTAAATTTGGAAGACAAAACTTAACTCATGTGATGCATTAATGACATTGTTTAAAGTGTAAAGAAAGTTACACATGTCAATAAGAGAAGGGAGAAGGTCCAAAGGAGAAGGTTAGAGAGAAGGTTGCTAGCATTCCTCTTATATATATTGCTTTGTTTGCAAGGCATATGATAATGATATTATGTATGTACATGCTCAGCTGTTATTTGTTAGTTAGTGGCTTTGCATTTGTTTGGACATGCAATTAATCAGGCAATTTCTGGGAAGCCTACGTGTGTAATCTCTTTTATGACCTAATAAATATTAAAACTTTATGCATCATGTGGATCCCATTTGTTTTTTAAAATATAATAAAATAATATGATATTTGGCATTTCTGGTGGAGTTAAATATTTTTTCCAAGATGTCTAATTGCCACATAAGCCATCAAATTCAAATTTGACATCTCCCTTGGAGATGCTATGAGAGAAGCTACGTGTAATCTCTTTTTCATCTTTTAAATATTCAAAAAGAAATAGTTGAATTCTGTGACAAGGTTGAATGGTAAATGGGATGCATTGGTTTCATGAGAACAACTTTTTGGACTTGTCATGAGAATCATAGAAAAGACTTGCCTGAATGTCATAAATTTCATGACAAATTTCAAGGGAAAGATGTCAGTGCCAAGAATGTCATAAATAATGTAACAACTTTTCTAACTTAGCACAAGAAGAAAAATTAAAATATTTACAACTTTAATAAATTCCTAGTCCTTTATCAGGGGAGGGCTTTTACGTTTCTCAAGCCAACCATTGAGGGTAAGAAGGAAGTTCTCAACAACCACAGAGAGTGTTGTGTAAAAGATGAAAGCAATATCCCAAAGATTTGCTATAATAAAGAAGCAGGAATATTGAAAATGGTGTGTTCTTTTCTTTTAATTGATGAGCAGTAGGTAGATGAGCAGCATGATTGCTTTGGTTATAACTTATATGTTATAAATAAAGTCGGTTGGTTTCTGAATTAATTTTGAGATCTTTCCTTCCCTGCAGTGCTTGTGCTAGCCTGCTTTGACCTCTCTATCTATTTTATTTATGCAAGGCAGGCAAGGGCAATTGCATGGGTGGCGGAGAAAGTAGTGGTTAGGTTACAGAGATTTGGTATATTAATATGCCCATCCAACATCACCGACCAACTGTACCCGTATCTAATACAAGCTCAATGCAATATGAATGAATCATAGCTTAGCTGCAGCCTGCAGTAACAATGGAAAAACACAGAAGGTAAATATAATTTGACTTCAAAGGAAATTACCAAATGGGTAAGTTTTGATGACAGTACAGATATATATATATATATCGCTTTCTGAAATGGACATCTGATGGGCACAAGTCATATAGATTTAGGACCACTTGTGCTTTTGATTCCATTTGGGGATTTTGGCATCATAGCAAAGCATATGTTAGATTAGGTTCAGTGAGGAAGGAGGAGGAGGAGGAGGAGGAGATGGGTGAGCAATATGTATGTAGGGGTAGGGCAGAGCTAGGCTAATCATGCTGTGCATGATAATGCACATGATCCCAGTGATCCTCAGTGCAAAGCAACAAGCAACACGTGGAAAAAGACCCAATTGGCAGTGCACGCTCTCTCTCTGGAGTTTGAAAAAGATTTGAGCACATGATCATGAAAACCAGCTGATCATTTGAGTTGAGGCCATGGCTATTGACCAGGAACACAAAGTATGGTACTATACAGGCAGGGTAAAAACATTTCTAAAACTTAAGAGATTTGTTCATCCAGTCAAAATCTTTGCTTTCTCTGAAAGATTTTTCCCAACCATCATGACATGTGTTTGACCTGTGGTCCAACATTTTGCTTCGAGATTGACAGTCTCGTTTGAAAAGTTGGATCATACAATTTGATCTCGATGGCATCAATCATCATAGTCCGTGGTGCATATATCTCAAGAAGTGGGCTAGCAATGGACATAAGCATATACAAGTCTCAAGCACTTTTAATCATTGAACATTTGAAGGCAAATATGTAATCGAGCAAGGAGAATACTGTTGACGTGAGTCTCCTAATTAATCAAGGAGATGTATTTCCTTGATTAATTAAGGGATTTACTTTCCCATTCTATTTAGTTGACAAACCTGTGTATAATTAGGATTTACTTTCCTAATTACTAATAGAATATTATTCCTTGTAAAGCACTCTGTAACCTCATATATATACCTCCTTATGGAGAAGAATAAAATATCTGAACATATTGAAAACCCATATTCATATTTTAGCATGGTATCAGAGCAATCGATCCTAGGTTGTCTCTAAATCCTCGTATCGAATTCCTTGAAACCCGAATCCCTCGTATTGAATCTCGTATCCTGAATCCCGAAACCCTAAATACATATCCGAATCCCTAAACACGAATCTGAAACCCTAAACACATATCCGAATCCCTAAACACGAATCTAAACACGAATCTGAAACCCTAAACACGAATCTCGTACCCTTCCGCTGCCATGGATATTGTTTCCAAAAACACCGACTCCCCTTCCGCATCCTCCCAAATCGTCACTATTCAGAGTGACAACGCTCCGTTTCCTACCGGCATCACCTTGACAGAGACCAATTATGCCTTATGGTCTCAGGTCATGGAATTACGTATTGCTAGCCGCGAAAAATTGGGGTACCTCACCGGCGACACTCCACGACCCTCCAAAGCCTCCTCTACTTACAGCAAATGGTGTACGGAGAACTTTAGGGTCAAAGGGTGGCTCATCGACTCCATGTCTCCAGACTTGATGGGTCGGTTCATCCGGTTTAGTACCGCCAAAGAAATCTGGGATGCCGTGCAGAAAACCTACTTTGATGGGGGGGATGAAACTTTTTTGTTTGATCTCAACCAACGGGCGTTCACCATTAAACAGAATGGTGCTCCTGTCCACAAATACTACAGCCAGTTGCAGACCATCTTTCAAGAGATTGATCATCGCACTCAGACTCAGACCCCAAGCTCTCGTCCAGAGATCATATGTACTCATTGTGGTGGGAGCAAACATACTCGTGCTCGCTGCTATGAAGATCCTGCATCGGCCCCTGCCTCTGCCTCTGTAGCTACATCAGGTACCCAAGGTTATGTTTTGCATAGTTCCTCAAAGAAACACACATGGGTCCTTGACACCGGAGCCACTGATCACATGACCTTTGATCCGGGACAAATTTTCTCTCATACACCGCCTTCTCAATCGATGGTGTCTAATGCCAATGGTACCCCCTCCCCAGTGATTGGGGAGGGTTCCCTCTCTCTCTCTGACTCCCTCACTTTGGATTCTGTGTTAATTGTTCCATCCCTACATCATAATCTCTTGTCTGTTGCCCAAATTACTGCGGCTTTGAATTGCACCGTAACTTTTTGGCCTACTCATTGTGTTTTTCAGGACATTCTCAGCAGCAAGACGATTGGTTGTGGTACTAGGAGGGGCAAACTCTATTATTTGGACCTGGCATCTGACAGTGAAGCCAGCCTCAGTCAAGCTTTCAAAATTGGGGGGACGAGTGTTGAGAAGAAAACTTCCGAAGTATGGTTATGGCTTCGCCGTCTTGGACATGCTTCGTTTGGATATTTACAGAAGCTATTTCCTTCATTATTTTCAGATTTAGAAAGTTCTAGTTTTAAGTGTGACATTTGTGAACTGGCCAAGAGCCATCGTGTTCCTTTTCCCTTAAGTTCCAATAAAAGTTTAACTCCTTTTTCCCTTGTTCATTCTGATGTTTGGGGCCCTTCTAAAGTTACCACTCATGGGGGAGCTCGATGGTTTGTCACGTTTATTGATGATTGCACACGCATGACCTGGGTTTCCCTTCTCAAAACTAAAGGGGAAGTCAGTTCCAAGTTTCAACAATTTTATCACATGGTGGAGACACAATTTCATACCCGAATTCAGGTTCTTCGATCTGACAATGGTGGGGAATTTCTTAATCATGATCTTACTGAGTTCTTCCAAGCTCACGGTATCATCCATCAACGCTCATGCCCTTCCACTCCTCAACAGAATGGTGTGGCTGAACGGAAGAATAGACACTTACTGAAAGTCGTTCGTGCATCCCTCTTTGGTGCAAATATGCCTCGGTCCTTTTGGGGCGAAGCCGTACTCTCTGCGGCGTATCTTATCAATCGAATTCCCTCTAGTATCCTCCAATTCCGAACCCCCCTCCAAACACTCCAACACCATAGCCAAATATCTCCCACCAAAAACCTGGAACCCCGCATATTTGGTTGTGTGGTCTTTGTCCACTTACATGATCACCAACGTAGCAAATTAGATCCCCGTGCCGACAAGTGTGTGTTCATTGGGTATGCACCTCATCAGAAAGGTTACCGGTGTTATCATCCTCCAAGTCGGAAAGTATATACTTCTATGGATGTTTCGTTTCGGGAACAAGAGAGCTATTTTTCGGATGCACAGGAGGATTCATCTCAAAATTCTGAAATTTTTACTTCAGCACTTTTTCCAGATTCGGTTCGGACTTATAACGACCGGTCGCAGCCTTCTAGCGACCGGTCGCTCGACAAAAACGATCGGTCGCATGTCTCTAGCGACCGGTCCCCATGCCCGATAACGATTCTGCCTGAAAGCGACCGGTCGCATGACTCTAGCGACCGATCTCCACGTACCGAGGCCCTGCCTGAAAGCGACCGGTCGCCTGAATCCACCGACCGGTCGCTCACCCCAGTTTTTCCTGAAATACTTCCGCTTCAGTCCGATTCCAGCCATCACACTCAGGAGGAGAGAATTGAAGAGTTTGTGCCTGCCCCTCGGAATTCTTCAGCTCCAGTACCACACCAATCATCTGCTGAGGACGTCATTCAGGTAACTTCTCTACCTGAAACTGATAACATTAATGAAATAACTGATTGCATTTCAGAAGGCGCAGAGCCTACATATCAAATTCCAAAAAGAAGGAACCGTGGTAAACCTCCGGTTCACTACGAAGCAGATCTTCATGCAAAGGGGAAATATCCCATCAACAATTATGTATCCCTCACCAGATTATCTGAGTCACGGGTACACTTTGTGAAGCAGCTAGCCGACATACCTGTTCCTAATAGTGTAACTGAAGCACTAGAAGACCAAAAATGGAAAGAAGCCATGAATGAAGAAATGCGAGCTCTCCAGAAGAACGACACATGGGAACTTGTGCCATTACCTCATGGAAAGAAGACAGTGGGATGCAGGTGGATCTATACTGTGAAACTCAATGCAGATGGATCTATTGAAAGATATAAAGCCAGATTGGTGGCAAAGGGATACACACAGAGATATGGGATAGACTACCAAGAAACCTTTGCTCCAGTAGCCAAGATCAAAACTATCAGGGTCCTCCTGTCTCTAGCAGCAAATCTCGATTGGCCATTATATCAGTTTGATGTAAAGAATGCATTCTTACATGGAGATCTAGAAGAAGAAGTATACATGGATTTACCACCAGGATGTAACTTCACTTGTGACAAGGAGAATCAAGTTTGCAAGCTCAAAAAATCATTGTATGGATTAAAGCAGTCTCCCAGAGCTTGGTTTGGTAGATTCACTAAATCCATGAAGTTTTTTGGATATACACAGAGTCATTCGGATCACACTTTGTTCTTGAAGCGTGATGGAAAGAAGATCACTGCACTGATTGTCTATGTAGATGACATAGTTGTGATTGGAAACGACATAGGAGAGCAATTGAAACTGCAGAAGTATTTGTCTCAGGAATTTGAGATGAAGGATTTGGGTGATCTGAAGTACTTTCTTGGAATCGAAGTAGCAAGGTCCACAAATGGAATATTTCTGTCACAAAGAAAGTATGTATTAGATCTACTTGCTGAAACAGGATTGCTTGGATGTAAGCCTGCTGACACACCAATCGAGATGAATCACAAATTGTGCGAAGGTATGGATCAAGAACCAACCAATAAGGAACAGTACCAACGCCTTGTTGGGAGATTAATATACTTGGCCCACACAAGACCAGATATTGCATATGCTGTGAGTGTGGTTAGCCAGTTTATGCATTCACCCAATGTGTCTCATAGGAATGCGGTTGATCGAATCTTAAGGTATTTAAAGTTAGCCCCGGGAAAAGGATTAATGTTCTCAAAAAATAGAGATCTTGAAGTTGTGGGATATACAGATGCTGATTGGGCTGGATCCATTACTGACAGACGCTCTACTTCAGGCTACTTCACCTTCGTGGGAGGTAATCTAGTCACTTGGCGGAGTAAAAAACAAAATGTGGTTTCTCGGTCTAGTGCAGAAGCAGAGTATCGAGGAATGGCTCATGGAGTTTGTGAATTGCTATGGATCAGAAGACTCTTGACAGAATTGGGTTTCAAGCCAGAAAAGCCAATGGAGTTGCATTGTGACAACAAGTCAGCTATTGATATTGCCCATAATCCAGTTCAACATGATCGAACCAAACATGTTGAGGTGGATAGACATTTTATCAAAGAAAAAATTGAGAAGAAAATCATCCGCCTACCATTTGTAAAATCAGAAGATCAATTAGCTGATATCTTAACCAAAGCTGTTTGTAGCAGAGTGTTTTATGACTCACTTACCAAGTTGGGCATTGGTGACGTATATGCACCAACTTGAGGAGGAGTGTTGACGTGAGTCTCCTAATTAATCAAGGAGATGTATTTCTTTGATTAATTAAGGGATTTACTTTCCCATTCTATTTAGTTGACAAACCTGTGTATAATTAGGATTTACTTTCCTAATTACTAATAAAATATTATTCCTTGTAAAGCACTCTGTAACCTCATATATATACCTCCTTATGGAGAAGAATAAAATATCTGAACATATTGAAAACCCATATTCATATTTTAGCAAATACTAGGGTTAGGGTTAGCTGAAACGTAATTGATTCATAGCCATTGATGCATCATGTAGGCATAGAAAAGACACTAACGGTAACATCCCTGGGTTTTATAAGGAAGAATAAAAGGGACAAGCACAAGGCCTAAAATTTGTTTGCATATCAAAGCCTTATTGGGCTATAACTATATGAACCATATCATATTTTTCATGGGTTATGGGCCTAGTCTTACATGGATAGTACCAAGTCGGGCCAAGACCTAACTTTTGAGGTTGTGGGTTGTCTTCGATTGATCAGTGAAACGTGGTCGTTAGTTGTCTTTGAAATCTTCTTAAAAACATACCGATAAATCCGCCCCCACTCCTCTCCCTCGCTTTGTCTCTCTCTCTCTCTCGAACTCAGAGGACTTCGTCATTCGCAGCGACGCTGGATACAAAAAAGGTCAAAACTTTATCTATCTCTTTCCCTCTCTCTCTTTCGCGCTGTAATTTGAGAATTTGTATATAGCATAATGAATTCGACGTCGTTTGGTTCATATAACATTTTAACGCAGTACCTTTGATGTTTACGATTTGCTCTGTTTCAAAGTAGTTCTTATTTGTTGGATTTCTATTTCTCTTCATGAATCTTTCTTCATTGCTTTGAAGCTCTGTTTGTTTGCCGAGAAAAGAAACGTGGGAAAAATACCAACTTTTAGCTTCTTCATATTCATAATGATGTTTAACTTAGCTCAGTCCAACAAGCCCATTTGGTTCTTGGTTTCGTGGATTTAGTTACCATTCTATTATTAGATAGGAAGAAAATTTGTCCCTAAATAGATGGAGGTTGATTTTCTTCTTGGAGCTTGTAGGTTGGGAGAAGCAGAAGCTTGTTTTAGACCATTCTCTAAAAAAAATTTCAGCCTAGCTCACATAGAAACTCTCTAGTTTAAATGCTAACCATGTGAAGAGTTCTATAAAAATAAATGCATAAGAGATGATCTGGCCTTGAAGAATTCCAACAATTTGTGGGAATGTAATTCTTCATTGAAGTTCCAATCTCAGATGGTTATTTGTTTCTTTTAAATTCTTGAATCCTTTTGCAAGTTCACTTGAACAACAATAGAGTAAATCCTTCCTCTTGTAATGACTAATTGGATTTTAAAAAAATATGCACTTACACCAAGTTGAAATCCTAAATGAAAAAACAAAAACACAAATTTGATGTGGTTCAGCGATGTGTGCCTGCATCCACGGGAAGGGGAAAGTTTCATGTATACTGGCTCCTGAAAGAGCTCTGGAAATTATTAGAGATCCAGCCACCTATATATGGAATGATAAAATTACAATTTATCAACCATAATCAAGGAAATATTATGGATGGATCATAATATAAATCAGCCACAATTTGAATTTCTTTCCTTTTCTTTTATTATTCACGTTAACAGTTTCCATGTGAATTATATGATACTTGTGTGTATATTATTTATTGAAAAAGATGAGATTTCCTCATCTTGTTAAAAGCTCATTGTTGGTCCCTGCTGCCCAAAACTTGCAGGCGCGTAGAGAAAGGGAATGATTGAAGATTCTGCAAAACGTGGGGAGACAGACCTACTGAGGCAAATAGTGGAAAACGATCAGTCCAAGAAAATAATAGCTTATGATCAAGAGTACTAGTTCCTTTTCAATGACCAAGGGCGAAGTGCAAGTTAATCTCTTAGCGAATTCAGCACCTCGGCCTTCCTTTGTTAGAATTCGGGAGATGGGTATGGAAACTACCAAAAATAACTGTGAAATCGAATCAAGTGTTGAAAAAGAAAACAAGAAGGAGACGTAGGATGAAGAAATCAAATATACTGCAAGATACTAGTCTATCTGATAACCTGCGTCAGGAATATGGTCAGAGTGACACTCATCATACTGCATAGATTGTCAACTTTAAGTCTAGTTGATGAAAGAAGTGATGACATAGTAGTTATTTCATCAGGAGCTGTTAAAACTATGAATGAAGTGGACCACAGCTCAGGGATTTCAAATAGGTCAATTGTGAGAACACCTGTTTGCGATGTAGAGAAAAAGCTTCTTATTCTTGATATTAATGGACTACTTGCGGATATAGTCTCTCCTCCTCCAAAGGGACTTGCATCTGACAAACGAATTGCAGGGCGGGCAAGTGAGAAATTCTTTGTACTATTGTTTCACTTATAAACTCTAATGCTCTACTTGTTCTTTGTCTTTAATTGCATCTTTACTTTCTTTGTTCAGTTTTCAAGAGGCCCTTCTATCTTGATTTTCTTAAGTTCTGCTTCGAGCATTTCGAAGTGGGTGTGTGGTCTTCAAGATCCAAGTAACCTATAGTCTGCTATCATTTCTTTCTTTATTTCGTTTATGTTGAATTGATTTGATTTTTTTTCTTCATATTTTGGAAGAACTTTTTTCTTGTCCTCTTTTTACTTTAGCAATATGTTGGTAGTTATAAATTGGTATTATTAGTGACAGCAATACCTATTTATTTGTTGAAGGAGAATTGTGGAACGAGTGCTTGATTATCTGATGGGTGATATGAAGCACAAGTTGCTGTTTTGTTGGGTAAGCACTTCTCCTGTTCCTTTTGTGCATCATCTATCTCCTTGTGTGTAGAAATTGTAATAACATTCTGGAGTCGACCTTTCTTGCCTGCTCATATCCTCAATTAGATGATCTTGCAATGAATTTAAATTATAAAATCTCCTGATTTGTAAAGGCATGCAAGACTTTGGCCATTTTGGTCGAAGGTAGTCCCCCAAATATATTGGTTTTGATTGTTTTATCAGCAAATCTTTGCCTTAATCTTTTTACTATGTATATTGGTTAAATCCATGGTAGAAAAATAGTTTCCTAAATTCAGAATCACTTAATGGGGTGTAGTATCAGCCTAACAACAATTAAAGCAATTAAAGCAATCACGCGTCTCTACCAGTCTACAATTAGCTTTCTTGTGCTTTTGTCATGACTTATCATAGATTCTTTTAAATTATCATCTACTGTTCACTTAAAATAGCTCAAGCATTCATTTCCTTGCATCTTAATTGTGGAAATCTTGATGGATTTTATGATGGCTTTGCAGGATCTATCCCATTGCACTGCAACAGGGTTCAGGACTCTAGAAAATAGGCATAAGACCTTGGTTTTTAAGGAACTGAGGAGAATATGGGAAAAACACGACCCTAGTCTTCCATGGGAGAAGGGCGTTTATAATGAATCAAATACATTGTTGTTGGATGATTCCCCCTACAAAGCCTTGCTTAATCCTGTGAGCTTCATTTTAATTTATCTTTTCCCTTCTTTTGGGCTACTCATATAAGTTACGTAACTCTTGTTTTTGGATTTGTATTGAACTCTCATTTTATAGGCACATACTGCAGTCTTTCCTCATCCATACACGTTCCAACGAGGGAGCGACACTTCGTTAGGTAATAAAAAAAATCGATTCCTAACTGCTTTATATTTCAGCAAAAGTACATGTACCCTACAAGGCTGCAAATACACTGAAAGTATTGCATTCTGGCTTCTATTGCTTAACCTTAATTATTTATATTTTTCTTTGAAAATTTTTAGGCGATGTAATTTTGAGAAATGTTTAGAGGGCACCTCCTGGGATCTTCCCAGTTGAGCGTTCCTTCAGTATTCAGTATGAATCTGATTCATTTAATTATACTTATGTACACACAACAAATATATCCAAATGTTAGACTGAAGAGAGAAAAAAAAAAACAAATTATCCAAAAGTTTTATGCAAATTGATTTGTCAGCTACTCCAATATGGAATATGGAAGATGGAGTTGTACATTATATGTGAAGAGAACCTTCGTATTTTCTGGGTTTCAATTACTTTTTGATAAAGATGTAAAAGGCCAATGTTACGGGAGAGGAGGAACTGAAATTAGCAGGACACCTTTTTGTTGAAATAAGGCATCCATCCCTAGCTCCATTTCTCCATGATGACAGAATGTCTTTACTGTGTACTTGGTTTGCTTTGTTCTGGAGGTTTGAATGGTATTATGTGTCAAATTTTTAACTGAGTTAGAGGCAAATGATAAATAAACTGACTGCAACAAATGGCAGGTCCTGGAGGTGATCTTCGGGTCTATCTGGAAGGGTTGGCTGCTGCTGAAAATATACAGGAGTTTATAGAGCAAGAGCCATTTGGCCAAAGTCCTATTAATGAAAGTAGTGCATCTTGGCCCTTCTACCTCAGGGTTCTTAGTACGGTGTATTCTGTAGATACCACCAACATGACCAACATGACCTGTAATTCTACCGTTCAGCGTTAGGTATGAGTTTTGCATTTCTTATATTTTGCTCTTGCCATCCTTCGTGCCTTATGTGGAGCTTTGCTCGGCGTATTCTTCCAAGGCTTTGTCAAACAACTGGAGCTGGTGACTTACCAAAACAGCCATAGGTAATAGAAAAATTGACCCCACAAAAACTTGTAATTGAAGTGTTTTTTGAAACAAACATTGGAAATTTACTTTCTGCTCCATCCATATTGGAGAATCTCTTATGTCATCCTTATTTTTTGGTCAAGGAATGGAACAGTCGATTTCATTTTCGGATATCAGATATTTAGTGAGCAAACTTATTAGAGTTGTGTGTGATTGGCATTTTAATCTTGGTCCATCTGTCTGTGGTTGGACATGTTTTTGGGCTCAAACTATAAGGCCTTTCTTTTTACCGACCGAACCAGTTCAGTGGTGAAGCATATTTTTCAAATAAAGGCTCCCTTAACCAAAGCTTATTTCAGAAAAATGCAATTTAACCATCTACGTTTGGGGCCATCGATATGGGCAAAGGAAAGGTTGCCTATATAATTTTCTGCATCACCCTTCCATGTTTTTTGGTTGTTGCCAAAGTTAGAAAGGGGACGATGGAAATTCACATACACATGTACCTAAAAAGGGTTTGAATCCAAGACCACTTGGAACCGCATTAAACGCTTGAGCCAATCTAACTAACACCCTATTAGTGCATCGCCCTTCATGTTAGAAACAAGTGATATATCTCCTCTGCCATACAAAACAAATGTTACCAACTACCAAGAAGAAAAAAAGTGATAGAGATATTACATGGATGTGAATCTCTCTACCCATGAGTGTCATTGATTCGTGGTAATGGCATTGGATGGGCTTCGCATGTACGAGTGTCACTATCTCCTGCAATTTCATCAAAACAAATTGTACTGTGGCCATGTTTTCTTCTCTACCATACCACTGAGCAATCCAAAAATTGAGCACCAAAAACACTCATGACTTTGGGATGCCATAATGTTCTCTCTTCCTCATCATTTTAGCAACCTAGAAGGATTTGGTGTTGACACTTCGACCTTATGGCCCAGTGCCCATCCCTCTTGGATCTTGAAAAAAAAATACCAGAAGGTACAATACAATAGAGCAATTATGCAAAAGGTCCTTTGTGTACTGTGAGTTTGAAATGTAACCCAATTTCAAAGGGACTGG
Source organism: Prunus kanzakura (assembly GCA_020521455.1). Lineage (NCBI taxonomy): Eukaryota > Viridiplantae > Streptophyta > Magnoliopsida > Rosales > Rosaceae > Prunus > Prunus kanzakura. The sequence goes on from BPUM01000013.1 coordinate 1,462,270, forward strand.
CGCATGAGCCATCGTGGAGCTGCATGGTTCACAAAGATCGTTATGGCAATTCTGAGCTTCACATCATGACAAAAGGGACTTGTAACAAACATATGGCCCCATGCACCCACTCACAAATACAAAAAACAAAACAGAGTAGGTTTGGTTTGTGTGGAGTTCATAAAACGTAGCCAGCCTCCCTTGAGGTATTTTTCTTTGAAAATTGTTTTGGGGTTTTAGGTTTTGGTTGAACCAGTTGAAATTGTCCCGCTGGAAGCATATTCAGACTTCTCGTCAGCTTTGGCATGTGATGCAGGCGACTTTTAGATCCCACTTACCTGGCAAACTGATTGGACATGTTTTGCGCTTGACTTTTTGCTATTGCTGCTTTCTCCAATCTTATATTAAAAAAAACAAAGAATTTAATCTCACTAATGTCCCTCTTCTTAGTACACGTGACACTTGCTAATAATTTGGTTTTCCTCTTAAAAAAGAATTAGCAAAAATGCAAACTTGAAGAAGCATATTGTTGGCTTATTTTGCTTCATATGAAAGCAGAAAATTAGAGAAAGTTATCCAATAATTGGTGTGCTTTTTTAAAATAATAAAAAGTTTTCTTACACCCCAAGTTTAGATGTGTGAGATAGCTAGGATGAAGGCTCTCATTCTCACGTAGAATAAGATGCATGGCACATTGACTTCTGCATCACCCAACATTGAACAATCCCTCTAACGTGTGGAACAATCCCATATATCCATACACACCTTGTTTAATGGGCACACAATTTTGGGTCCTCCCATGAAATTCCTCAGAATGTGAATAGGAACCTACCCTACACTACGACCTGTTTTTTAAATCCCCCCCTCCTCCCTCCTGTGATTCTGTGCACATATAATTCTTTATTTGTGCAATTAAATTAGATAAATAAATGGGATATTATCCCCTTTCTGTTGACTTTCACAAAGCTAGCCCCTTAGTTTTCTTTATACATGTGGTGATTTGAGTTAATTGGGTGATGAGAATTTGTGGGGATATGGAGATCATGTGGCAATCATGTGTGGGTTGATGCTGCAATGCTTCTTCTTGGAACCTAGTTTAGGATATTATGATGGAGATGCTTTAGTTGGTCCCCTTCAAATGAAGCTATGCTAAAAGGCAGATAGGCAATACCCTCATCATGTGACTAGTTTCACTTTTCCCATGTGGCCCTGCACCCCACCCCCCTCCCTCTTCAATTTCCATCAATTATAAGTCTCTCATCTCTATCACCATCGATCACTCCCTCTCTATCATATAAGAGAGATTGCATCAGCTAGACGAAATAATAATTAAGTAGCGTTCAGCAGATGTGGGTTGAACCAATTGATTAGAGTAGCGAGCCCCGTCAGTCTTGCACTTAAATTTAAATACTCAAATTTGAATTCCCTTACAAAAAAAAAAAACTATATAGCTCTAGCCAAGTGCACCCAGAAATTCCTCTATATGTAACAACAATAGTTTAATTAAAGCTAGCTAGCTAACATTCCCATGCAAGCAAAACTCTAGCTAGCTTATTTCACAAGTACCAAAATTAAACTAAATCATATTTTATTATCTAGTAGCTAGCAGGGTAGTGTTTGAAAATGATGATGCACACCACCATCACACCATATACTAAACAAATCCGAGCATATAACTATATACTTTTGAAAAGGGTTTTAGGATCTTCACTCCATTGGCATATGATCAAGATAATAATATTAATATGGGTATGTTAGTGTGTTACGTACATCTCAATCTCGTAAAAAGCCAACAAAAGAACCATTTCAGTATGTTCATCATATTCATATATAAGATTTTCAGTAATATTCTCTGTGTACAAATTAGAATATTTACAGGTCTGTATATGCGAAAATGTCGAATTGCTTCCACAACGTGCTTCCCATAAATATAATAGGTAGATAGAAAGCTTGGCACTTATGCGCTTGCACTTTGGGTGGCACCTAACATGGGAGGGGAGATTGGATTCAACACCTACGTCTTAAAAGGTTAAAACTTTGCTCTTTTTGGTCCAAGATAAACTCCGAAAAGGTCTCATATTTTAATCATCTAGTAATAGAATTTATGCTCATTGTAATCCCACTACCCTTTTAAATTTGGGGACAAAAAGAAAATGTAAAGGTGTCTAATTAGAGGTCTTAATTATTAATTAATTAATTGTTAATAATTAATGTTCCTCACATACTATAGCTTGTTTAATGGGTCAATCCTCCGTACTCCATGTTGAACTAAAGCACGTGCCACTCCTATCCTAATTCTATATACATATATTTATCGAATTAATGGAGATGATCATGAATGCGACTTTCTTAATTATATATAAAATTTCTGAGTACGAGAGTGATTATAGTCCAGATAATGCTATAGCTGAAAAAGGAGGCATCATTTATAGCTAGTGGGGCGTGCGTCATTTTCTTTATCTTATTGCAACTTCGAAAACGTAGCAATTAATCAAAAGAAAGAAGAAAGACATGGAATTGATAAGAACAATGTCCTTAACTCACAGAAGAATCGTTAATTTGGCAAAAAAAAAAAAAAAACAGAAGAATCGTTAATAATGGAAAGTAAATTTGACCACTCTTTGCTTCACGGTCTTCACCAAAATTACAATGTGGTATGTGGTGGATGTGGCAATTAGTTTGCAAGGCTCAATTGTCTTTTACGAAAGACAATGCTTGGTGGGCTCATAATTGGGAGTGATTTTGGGAGGGCCAGAATCACTTATGGGGAGAAACACCTCCCATGTATTTCTCCATATATATAATCACTTGAAGTGATTTTAGGTGGTTCTAAGGAAAAGCACCTCCTATGATTTTCTCTATAAAATCACTTAAAACCACTTAAAGTGATTCTCCATAGAAATGATTATTGACATATTCAGAATTATTCCCAAACAGTGCTTTCAAGACCACATCAATATTTACTTAAAATTTGTACCCCATTTACAGATTAGTTTCTGTGAAGTGATTTAAAATTTTGTTGGGGTTTAGATAATTTATCAAAGCAACACAAGGAACTTATGTTCTGGGAATTAAGGTGTATATCTTGTGCACAATTTTGGGAACCCTAGATGCCTAAATACTTGTTGGACGTCTACTAAAAACGACATATTTACACACAAAATTGAAGTGTTGGGCCACCCCATTTTTGCTAATATGTACAAAACTTATGAACAAAATGCCATACCATGCTGCTTGTTGGCATTATATTGACAGAGGACATTTCTTGTGGAAGCACTTACACACATGTTTTTCCAATTAGCCATAAACTATAAAAAAATCTGTACACATTTCAAATCAGACGTACGGTAATTATTATGTTGAACAAAACGTGAGTGATAAACTCCTCAGTCGAGTTTAAATTTGTGCCCAAATTTAACAGATCCTATTAATGGTGTGTATTAATAATTGTACTTGGTTTCAAGACATAGCAAAGAAACAAAGAAGTGCACTTCACGCATTAAGGCTTATACCCTAACCCTAGCTAGTTTCTAAAACTAGACGTTACATGTACAAATAGTGTACATTCTCTGGTCCAGGCATAATGGATCATGCCGACATAATGATTTTATTAGAAGTTGATGTGAGAATGTGAAAGTGAAATTGTCCTACATTGGAAAATTAACAAAACTTAAAACGACTTATAAGAAGTTGGGCTACTCCCCCATTGCTAATTAATTTTGGACTTGAAATCTCAACTTTCTTGATTTAATATAAAATCAATGTACGGCCGATGAGCACATCGGTGCGCTAAGGTTAGGTCCATGGCCAGTAACATAATAGATGATATATAAGGCTAATATTAAGAACACGTTCTTAAGTAAAAAACATTTCTGCAGCTGTTCCCATTTTATTTCTTTGATCTTTTACGAATGAATTTTCACAAAAAAAAATAAAAAGACAAGAAAAAGAAGAAACACACACACAAATAGACAGAGAATATGCAATCTCCAAGGGGCTCAAAATGACTCAAATGAAACATAATTCAGTGCTGTAAATGTGTGTCTTTTCTACACAAATAATATTGGGAAAACTACGGTGGTCCAAACGACTTCAGGATCTGCAATATTCTGTGTCCTGCTGCTGTACATCAAAGAAATAATTTAACTTGTAACAAAATATTGGACCAATCTTCAGCTTAAATACTTATTTAAGGCCTGCTTTGCGTCGCAGAGTCTGATCTTTGCCAGCAGCTTCAGCATAAAGAGTTTAAAGAATTGTGTTTACCTGACCACCGACGTGCATCTCTTTTCCCATCTTTACTAGAATTTTATAATACTTGAATTTAGTAGTAATTTGAAAGACTCAAAATTTACCACAATCATATAGAAACAAAGCAAAGGAAATGATTCTTATGTAATTGTTTAATGTTTATAAGTCGCCTTTGAAAGATAAAAAATACTCCATTCCTTCATTCGTAAGGAAGAGTTTTTACATTGACACATGCGTGTAGAAGCTTTTCTTTTTATATTTTTGATGAATTATTTTTGCACACACATCAAATCATGATTTCGATGAAGGACATTGACACGTGTATAAGTTTCTTTTTTAATATTTGTGATGAATTATTTTTACACATGCGTCAAACCAGTAATTTGCATGAAGGAAGAATATCTCCTATCCGGAGAAGTCAGATTATCTAGAGGAGGGTAGGTTAGTAATTTGGCTAGGGGAATGGTTGGAGAAAAGGCTCTATACGCTGTGCGAAGAAAGGTTGCCAGTACACAAATCCACTTTCTTATTTCTTCCACCCTCTGACAAATCCACATGCTCATGTAGAGAGCGAGAGAGGCCCTGCCTTCCTCCAGACCCACCCATAATTTTGTCCACATGGAAATGGAGAGAAACATGAACAAACCACATCTGTGATCTGACCCACCCACCCATTCGCATCTCTCAAACTCTCTTTCTTCCTCCTCATCTTAGCCTCTAATTCTCTTTGGGAATTTTATATGCAGAAATGACTCATTTTTATATGAGACTAGTTTCTTTTTCAAAACTTATGGTTTTCTAATTGGTTTTTAATAGAGGAAGACCAAATTGCAAGATTAATTAAGAGTGTTGGGATCCCAACTCTCTGATACAATCACTTCATCTGCTTTCTAAATTATAGATTTTGAAAAATGTGTCATGTTTAATAAACTTAGCTACTAAAACTCCTCTCTCATATGCAATTATAATATAAAAGGTTATCAACTTATCACCAATTCTCATTCTTTGCCAATCTGGTATTGAGCACTGCATACATAATAAATACACCACAAACCTTCTTATGTGCTTGCCTTTCCTAGAGGGAGCCAAAAGACAAAGTATTCTTTTGTGCTGTGAGAGTGAGAAAACCCAAAAGAAAGAAAAAGAAAAGGGAAAAAAAAAGACATTTCTTCTTGGGTTTGCAGAACTTAACCCTCTGGTGCAGTTGTATTTTGATAGTCCTACTTTACTCCTTAGAAGGTGGGGCTGGTGGTGACTGTTGAGTGTTGGGGCCCTTACCATATGTCTCTTTTGTTCCTTTTGGTTTTGCAGGGAGATATTGTCTGCCTTCTTCTGTAAAACCCAAAAAGAATTTATTTTTTTTATATATACACCATAAGGTATGGGACTTATTCTGGGGAACTAGTATGTTTTTTCTTATTTCTTGTTCTCTCATTCTTGAAGAAACTTCATTTTTTCTTAAGTTTTAATTTTTTTTTTTCTGCCAGGAGATTATTAATGTAGAGAAACCTCAATGCAGTCCTTTAAAGTCTTTTAACTAGCTACAAGAATAGTGACTTGAGAAAAAAAACCTCAGACAAGCTCTGTTCTTTCTGGCTAGACATAAAACTCCTCATTGTTCTTGAAACTATATGGTTTTTGAGTCTTCTAACATTCTTCAAACCCAATTATTTACAAACCTTTGGCTACCTGGAATTACAGAAATGGAAGCTCAAAGCTTGTAAGCTGTTAGATTGTGAAACTGAGGAAGAACAGGTGAAGTGAAAATGTCTGCAAAGATTTTGCACTCTCTAACAGATGAAAGCCCAGATTTCCATAAGCAAATTGGGTGCATGAGTGGAATTTTTCAGCTCTTTGATCGCCACCATTTCCTCGCCGGCCGGCGTATCAATGGCAACAGCCACAAGAGACTTCCTCCAGGTATTCATTCCCTCTGCCATTTTTACAAGTTCGGCATATATAGCTCAAAGAAGTTTAATAAACTGGTTCTCAAAAACCATTGGCTTGTAATGAGAAGTTGGATTTTTGCAAAATTTAGCTCAGAACTTGTAAGAGTTTTGAATTTGATCAGTTTTCAGCAATATTTTTACACAACCATCTGCAAATTGTTAAATAAGACGTGCTTATTTTATTAATTGTTTATGGTTTCATAATGCATAATTTATGAACTGTCAATCGTATTTGCTTGTGTTTTTCATGCCATTCTCTCAACGATCAACATGTATAATATATATATATATATATATATATATTTTTTTTTTACCAGGTGAGAATGGCAACCACGCAGTAGAGCCCAAAAACACATTGCAGAAAGCTACAGTAAGAATTCAGCGCTTAATTACATTAGTGGATTTAACTTTTAAATAGAAGCCTTAATCTTTTGATCAGATTGAAGGAGAAGGATTCATTATATGCAATTTGCAATTGCAGGATAAAAATCGAAAAAAGGTGGTGAAAGAGAAACACAGAAACTCCACAGAATCATCAAGAACTACTGTTTCTTCTTCTTCTTGTTCATCTAGTTTCTCATCCCTTGAATATAAAAAAGCAGCTGTGCAAGAACCATCTTTGTCCAGCCAAACCATTTCAAATGAGGAACACACTCGGGACCTATCCATGAACCAACCAAATGCTTTGATGCACCTGCGCTGGCAATCCTTTGATATGCATGATCTTGTCAAAGACTCGACCCACAGAGAAGCCCGAGGCATTTCAGTTAAACCTGCCGGTAAAGATGGAGTCGGTCATACATTGAAATACATCGACTCTCCCAGGCCTTCATCACAACCAAAATTTGTAAAGCCAAGGGTTTCTGGCGTTAATGACTCATTTCAAGCTCCTGCTAAGCTTCGGCAAGCACCTTGGAGTTCCAATGAAGAGAAGGATGGTTGCATGCGCTTGGTACCAAAAGATGCTAGGAGGTTCTCTTATGATGGAAGAGAAACGCGAGATACATCAAAATCCACCATAAAACTGAAAGAACTCCCAAGGCTTTCTTTGGACAGCAAAGAACGTTCCATAAGGAGGGGTTGTAATCCAGAAATAAAATCAAACTACTTCTGCAAGGATCTGCAGAGGGAGGATGGGAACTGCAATAAAGTGCTTGACCTGCAGCTTGAACCTGGAAGTTCTAACAGACCATCTAATGTTGTTGCAAAGTTGATGGGACTGGATCTGTCAGATTCAGTGTCAACCACTGTTAGTCCATTAAGGTTGATTAATACCTGCATATCTGATAGATCAGACCCCTTCTCCAGATCTGCAAGAGCAACCAACGAAAACAAGCAAGATCTTTTGTCTGGGGTATTCCTTGGGGAAACACAGAAAGACTTCACCTCCCCCAAGAGGAGAAGTACTGATTCAGTCATGAAGCCGGCCTCAAATTCTAAGTTTCCAATTGAAACAGCTCCTTGGAGGCAGCCCCATGGAAGCAAAGGTTCTCAGCGATCAGCTTCCAACTATCAAGAAGAACCTACAAAAACCCCAAAATCAGCATCTTCAGTATATGGTGAAATGGAGAAAAGGCTAGCAAATCTTGAGTTTAAAAAATCAGGAAAGGATCTCAGAGCTCTTAAGCAAATACTTGAAGCAATGCAGAAAACTAAAGAAATGTTAGATGACAGAAAGGATCAAGCTTCAAATGTTGCATCTCAAATAAGCAACAAAAGCATTTTTTCTGACAGCAGAGAATCAGCAAGCCAGAGAAATCTACAAGGCAACATGTCAGTTCCTGCCAAAGCCAAGGGTTCCCAATCTCCAAAGAGTCATAAGTCACCGATCATCATGAAACCAGCTAAACTCATTGAGAAAACCCACAGCTCTGCTTCCACAGTGAATTCCATGGACGACACATTAGGTCTTCGGAGGCTTCGAACTAGTGACCCTGGTGATAATAGAAAAGGATTGGTTGACAAAAAACCAGCCAAAGATCTGACTCCAAAGACCAATCATGTCAAAGATCCTTTCAATCGACGCCTTCGTTCCACTGATAATAATTCTAACACAAGAACTGTGAAACCCCTACAGAAACCAAAGGTGTCCCAAAATATGAGAGAAACGATCCCCACCAGCTCAAGTAGGAGTTTAGGAATCACAAGCCCAAGACTGCAACAGAGAAAACTTGGATTGGAGAAGCAATCTCCTCCAAGCACTCCATCATCAAATTCAAGCATAACCAGAAGGGAACACACTAGGCAGTCATTTGAAGCAAACACCCCAGGTAAAAAACTTGAGCAAAAGTCTCCCAGTTTGCATCAAAGTAATGCGCAATTGAGGGAGACTAGCACCAACACGAGAGATATGAGTCATCGAGATGATGCCACTTCTCAGCAATCTGAGAGTAACATCAGCTTGGCCTCACATAAAGACACAGAAGTCACAATCATTCATCAATCAGATAGGACAAAACACATGCACTTCAACCAGCATAGCCAAAAACAAAAGGTAAGGGTGTCCCGGTTCTCATTCATACCTGTAGTTATTTGCTTATCTGGGTTGACAGGTTTCTTTTTTCTTTCACAGAGCCCAGCGGTGGGGTTGAGTGATGATAGGTCAATGGGAGAACCTGGGAAAGCTTCCTCTGAACAACCAAGTCCTGTCTCTGTTCTTGATTCTACATTCTACCGGGATGACTCGCCATCTCCGGTGAAGAAGATATCAAATTCCTTTAAAGGTAAAGTTCTTGTGCAATTGAGACCTTATGTATAGTATAAAACATGCAAGACTCCTTTAAATTAAATTTCCTCAAATTTCTTGCTACAGACGATGAAGCACAAAATCTTGATGTAGTGGAGTACGACCCCATGGACATAGCTCTGTTATCACACAACACAATGCCCAGTCTTGGGGTCAAAATTGATCATACAACGTTAGAGAACCTGAAGCACCTGATTCAGAATCATGGACGCATGAGCAGCACACATGGGGAGTCCATCCTGGGTCCTCTCTGTGACAGCACAAATCCAGACCACATGTACATTTCAGATATATTGCTGGCATCAGGTATTCTAAGGTATATTGAATCTGCCTGGACAACCATTGAGCTCGACACATTTGACCACCTGATCAACCCTCATTTGTTCCTTGCACTGGAAGAAATCGGGACAAATACAAAGCCTTTTGATGATGGAAAAATATGCAAAGCGATTCTCCAATACAAACCTGACGACAAAATTCAAAGAAAACTAGTATTTGATGTGGTTAATGAATTTCTGATTCAAAAACTAGTGGTGGAAGACTCTTTCAAGCAGTGGTTCTCACCACACAAGCTTGCAGAAGGGAAACCAAGAGGCCAGCAGCTTTTCAGAGAATTATGTTCAGAGGTTGATCAGCTACAAAGAAACAATTTGAATGCCAGCCTAGATGACGAGGGTGATAGTTTGAGAAACATCTTGTTGGAGGATTTCAGGGATCAGGCAAAGAATTGGACAGAGTGTGACAGTGAAATTCCAGGTGTAGTGTTGGATGTTGAGCGGTTGATATTTAAAGATTTGATAACTGAAATTGTGAGTGATGATGCACTTGGCCTGCATCGTTGGTCTGGTGGGCATTGCAGGCAACTGTTCTCCGAGAGGGGGCTTTGGTAGCGTTGATTCAAAAACTCAAATGGTAGCCTAGATGATGAGGATGACAGTTTGTGAAACACCTTGTGGGAAGATTTCATGCATCAATCAAGGCATTGGACTGACTCTGATGGTTAAATTCCAGGTTTAGTGTTGGATGTCAAGTGGTTGATCTCTAAAGACTGACTGAAGTTGTGATAGGTGATGAAGCTGAGCTGCATGGTTGGTCTGGTAGGCACTGCAAGCTTGCCAAGAAGGGGATCTGATAGCATTGATTTTCTTTAATAAATAATTCTTATGCAATCTTACTCATTCCCTCATAGTCTTTTTCTTTTTCTAATTTTTTTTCTTCCAGATTTTGTTAGGGAAAAAGGAGGGGAGGAGGATTTTATTTTAGCTTATCTTCTGTAAAGTCATAATAACTATTGGGTAGAAATTCAGCTATTCTCAAACATGTAAATCTTTGATAGAGGCTAATGACACACATGTAAACATACAATCATAGTGTATGCATCTTTCCCTTCCAAATTTCTCATGCACGATTTATTCAGAAGGAAAAGACATTTAACAATTCATTACTCTACCCGTAGGATACTGAGTAAATGAACCAAAATATTACACCAAACATAGATTTTGACTTTTTTGGAGACACATATATAAAGCAACAAAGTACACAAACGGTTAGGAGTAACATTTGTGCACTCATTCAGACAAATATCATAAAAGAACAAAAAAAAGAGGGAGAAAAGAATTTCAATTAGAAAGAATCATTAACTGGGTCTATCACAGCAACTGGCACTAACATACCTCAGAAACTTGTTAAAGTGGGAAAATTCCCTCCAGAACTTTGTAATATCCATTCTATAATGCCCATATGCAGACAACACTATGCGAGCCAGCTTCCATTGCCAGTTTCCTAAACAAGTGTACAAAATTCTAATAAAAAACAACCTAATTTACAACTGAGCAAGCTCCTGTGAGTTTTCCATGGAATTCTTCAGAATTTTCTCAGCCCTCTTTTTCTTTTCATCCTTCTCATTTTCTCTTCCAAACCAGGGATAATTTTTCTGAAAACCCTTGTTAAGTGGGCTTGAATGTAACATGGTACTAAAGGACGTCTTTGCAATTCCAATCTTAAATTGAACAGGTGGTCTCCTGCTCAAAAGAATCTCTTTATGTTCCTCCTGTGATTCACACGAGCTGCTCTTCATTGCTTCAATAGCTGGAGCAAAGGTCTCCAACACTGAAGAACACTTCTCTGCGACACGGTTCTCAGCAACAAGTTTTTCTACTGTTGCTTCACTTGAAAGTTTAGCTGGAAGAGCAACATGAGATACTTCTGTCTCCCCATATTGCAAAGGTGCAGCAAGAAAAGGGTTACTTTCTCTTGCTTGTTTTGCCTTATCAGCATCCCCAGGGTCAATAGATGGTCCCTCCAACCCATTGCATACCAGCCTCCGCTGCAAATTGAATAGAGACCGCTCCACATTTCTCTGTTTTTTTTTCTGCTCAATCATATCAGTGTGAAGTTCTCTAGCTCTCTCATTGGATATTGGTGATTGAACATATGTATGGGGTTCAGGAAATGCAGGCAACCAAATAGGAATATGCTCTCCAGGTGTCTCTACCGCACTTTGCAAAAAACTCGGAGTGAGCTTCCAGTCCTTAACAACTGGGAATTGAGGAATAGAGTAGGAAAATGGAATATGCTCAGTTTCAACAACATACTGAGCAATTTCCCTAACCGTCCCTGAACTTGCAAGACAATGATCAACATCTGAAGCACCTGCAAACCCCTGCGCCAAGCCCAAATCTTCCAACCCTTGAATGATATCAAAAACATTACAATCCATTCTGCCAGATAAATTAGCATAGAAATGTGCCGTCTTTCCAATGTTGTGAATGTAGTGAACAGCAACATCCGACAGTGTTTCAAGAGCAGACAACTGGAAAGTCTGAAACCCCACTATTTCACATACTTGTGCTACTGCAATCTTGGCAATAGCTCGTGCAAAATCATCACCGCTCGATTTTATCTGTGTTCTATTGTCTTGTTCATGTTCTCTTCCACTCTCCCCACCTCCATTGCTCATATTCAACCCCTCATATCAGGCCACCCGACGTAGTATATTTAAAACCAACATTCTAGCTGAAAACCCCACAAACACCAAATTATTTACCCACAAAGCTTCATCAACCACTCACTTATGCCTCTGTTTCTTTCCTAAGAAAATGCAAGAAAAACCAATATAAGATTAAAACTCATATCCGTACACAGCCAAAACAACCCAAAAAGAAAAGAACGAAAATTGGAAATGGAACTTTACTGAGCTAGTTGGGTTCGCTACAAAGATTTGATTTGTTCTTTCTTTTAGAAACCTTGTCTCAGTAAAGGGAGCAAACAATTAACGAATGGAACTGCTTAGCCGTTATAAATTATAAAAGGGCGCACCCCAAAAAAAACTACAAACATGAATCGAAAATTAAATTTTTCAGAGTTTTCTCAGCGAACAAACTGGAAGAACGAATCAAACCCTAAAAATTATCACTTGGAACTAAATCAACCAATTGAACCGATAAAAAAGAAAGAAGACGGGAATTATAAAGAAAGAAACTTTGGGATGGAGGCTTACCGGCGAAGTCTAGGGCTTTGCAATCTAATTGAGACGCATTGGCCAAGTAGAGGTCGAGCTCAGAGATGCAGCGGCGCTCGAAACGCCATTCCCTCCGAATTGAAAACGAGCGAAGAAACCGTTTCTAGAAAAAGAAATGTTAGAGATGAAAATATTTGAGTTTAGATTGGGCTTAAACCCTAGAAAAACCTCTGGATCGAGAGAGAGAGAGCGAGCGAGAGGGACAAGGTTTGAGTTGAACGGGAGTTGGGAGTTGGGAGCTTGGAGTTGTAGGAAAGGAAATGATTGTTTGTAACGACCTACGAACGGGAAGAAGGGAATAGAATACGAGAGAGACTTGAAAACCGTTGCTCTTGGTTGACACCTGTCCCGCATGGCATTGGTCTGGTGGTGGTACCTACCTAAGTTGCACGACCTGTCGTTTTTAGTGATATGAGTACCCAAGAAATTGACGACAAGTAGTATATCAGGTCTAATCTTCCATTAGTATATGAATTCGACTTGCACATTTTGGAAGCCTCTCTCACGTTTTACTAAATAAATGGTTTCGTTATAGCCTAAAGGTTTCAAGATAACAGCAATGATATCTACCATGACACATTCACCAGCTTCTTACCATGTGATGTTAAGGTGTGATTATTTGTAGAAGTTATAATAAGTGTATGCGCGATTTTTATTGTTAATTGAATACTTTCACGCGCACATGAACGATTGACTTTAACACAATTTTTGTGTCTAGTAACATTTTGCGTACGTAGAGCAATATATGGCTTGTAATATTATTAGACAAAATTAAGTCTATATTAATATTAATTGTTGGTTCCATCTTAAGTATATCAAAATTCCCTTATAGTGAAATGTTCAAATAAGTCAAAATGGTCCTCACTTGAGAAAAAAAGATTCAAAACAAAACTACGACTTTCTTTTAAGGGGACAAATATGTGAAAAAATAGAAGACATTTCCTATTAATTAAGGTGGGTGAAAACACTGTCACGGATGCTACTTGAACCCAAAATTTTTCCTCAAGGGAGCAATTACTCCAATATATACTCTAGGGTAGAATTTGAAAACTTGGGTGCGTGTGTTTGGATTTTGGATTAGGGATTTTTTGAATTCACTGTCACTATATATATATACATATGCGCCATGCATATGTCAACTATAGCAATAGTAACATCTGCAGATAGTAAGTTACTTTGGCAGAAATATGATGAGGCTTCACCTCTTTCTCTTTGCTCGATTATTATTGCCCCAACTGCATGCAACAACTTCCTGCGGTTCCCTGTAAAGTGATGTATATATCTATGCATATATATGTAACAAATTCAGCAGACAGCACTTGCAGTAGTTACTATAGTATCACTGCTGTTCAATCATCTTGGCCTTATTGTAGCTTAAAATGCATTGCTCAGTTTCAAGGCCACAAATTAGAATCAACTATATCAGATTCAAACTGTTCTGATTCTAATTAATTATTTTAGTTTAATGATCTTTACTATTCCTTAATTCATCAAGGACTTAATTCTCTGCAGATAACTACAAATGAATTCTCCAAGTCCTAAGGTACAGAAGCAGGCATCCATAGGACACAACACAGATGAGAAGACAACAAACTCTCAAAACCCTTATACCAGCAAAGCAATTGTACATAAGTTCTTCATTTTCTTTTTTCCTTTTTCCCTCTGCATATTCAAACCAGCGTGAGATTCCTTCCATATATATTTATGTAATATTGATGCTGTTGGATCTTGTGTACGTGATGTTGACAGTACTGTTCTCAAACATCTCTCTCATACGTCTCACTCTAGGTCGTTAATTAATTAAAGCCTGTGCCTCTCTTCTTCCCCTTTACCTTCTTCTCCATCAGAAGAAGCTTCAACTCTGACGTACCCCCTATTCATTCCAGAGACTCCATCCTTTAATTTCATGTTTGCGTGATATCTAGCTAGCGGAAAGATAAAGAAAACAAATTGTGTCTCTCTTTGTTGCTCTCATTATTTCTAGGGTTTTAAATTAATCTTTGTTTGCAGCTGCTAGCTAGATGGAACAATGCATCATATAATCTCATGAGTGTTTAATAATCATCCCCGAACATAGAAAAAGAAGATAATAATCCCAAACTATAATTTTTTTAATTCTCACTTCAATGAACATAGCACGCACAGAGATTTAATTACAATAATCTACTGAAAATGAGTTATGAACAGAAGGGTAGCGTCTCACCATACCAAATTCCATTCATACATATAGCAGCCAATGCTTCGAATTAACGGCCGAAACCTCTATGTTTTTTTAATAAAATTTAATTGCAAATTTGAATGCCATATAACAATATAAAGCAAAATTAAGTAGGAAATCAAAACAAATATCTTTAATCTGAAATGAACATTAAGAAGACTGACTGAAATCCGACAAGTATCGTAGGATGTGTTCCTGTACCTTTGCCTGCGCTCCCTAGCTATAGCTAGCCTAGCTCCCAGTTTCAAAAGAATCTGAGCCATGTGCTTTGTTTCTTATAAAAGGAAAGCTAGCTTTTCACGACTCTCGGAATTAATTGCATCATGTGCATCATCTAGAAGGAGACTCCTGGTCTGTATTTGGCTGATGATGATCGATTCCAGTAGTGTTGTTTGAAGAACGCACAAGCTTAGTCATCATGCTCAAATGGGGTGCTCTCAGCGTCTGGCTATTAGGGTATAGAGTTGGTGAAAGAGAATTTGGCAAGAGGTTCTGAGAAGTACTGCTTGAGCTTAACATATGCATGTGGTTGAATTGTCTCGGATCGATCTCTGCTGCAGCCGCAGCATTATGTGAAGGGAAATAAGATTGTGTTGTAGATAAAGACAATGTGGAGGGCAACGAGACGACGTTAATGAAGTTGTGGAGATCTGCAGTTTGGGATGGGAATCCATGGCTTCCTAATTGAGATAGTGGGAAATTTGAAGGCTGATTATGATCCCAATTATGGTAAGCATAAGGCATGGCATTATTGACAAGACCTGGAAAGAATGGATGGTTGGTGCTAATTCTGGTTAAGAAGTTGTTTGATGACGAATTACCATCAACAGTTCCTTCTTCCTTTTGGTCTGATCCAGTGCTTATATCTTTCTGATTTTCTTCTTCCTCCTCATTTGTTGTGTCTCTTGCAATTTCTTTTGATTTCCCTCTCCAAATAGCATCCGAATTTGTGCTCCAAAAATGTGATCTGGCCGGTGCAATTCCACCACTAGGACCTTCTCCATTATCATGAGATAATTGGGCATGAGCATGGGTTTGGACACCATGAGATGAAGCGAGGACTAATGACGGGTGATTTAGGCCGAAATTCCCAGATGGTGGCAGCGGCAGCGGAGGAAGTTCATCAATTTCGTGCTTCGCGGCGTCAAGCAACCAATCAACAACTTTGCTAGGCTGGTTAAGACCAAGCCTTTCTTGAAGGTCATACAACTGTATAGCAGTGGGTACGGAAAGCCTCACCCGCCGATCTCGAAGCCCTTTTACAGTGCAAACCTTGCTGTGCCTGTCCTTTCCTCCAAAAGCTCTGGACACACGCACAATCCTTGGATCCTTCAACCTTAGCCATGGTGTCGATGGACGCGACAAATCATTAGCTTTTGTTGAGAATTTATTGGCTTGATCATCACGGCTTGAATTGCCTGCTGCTTCTTGTAAATCTGCTTCATTGGGACTCTTAATCATCTTATGTACTCTCTCGTCATTGGTCAACTACTGGAAGATTTCATCTTTTCAGGTCAAGATAATATGACTGATGAGATTTCTATTCTCTCTCTCTTATCAACTTTGCTTCATGATATGCTTCTCCTCCTCTCCAAGTACATGTTCTGATCATAATCTGCTTCACCATGAATCACCAAAGAAAAAAAAATTTTAAAAAAAGTGTAGAATTGTTTCATCTACGAAATCCAAAGAAGCTTAAGAGAAGAATAGATCCGTAAGCCATGGAAATGTTTATTCAAGTTCTCCCAAACAAAGTAACATTAATTTCTCAAAAATTAATCGAATTGGGTAATTATCAAGTGACAAATATATGCAGCTAGGTATGCGATGTTTATATATATATATATATAATTATGAAAGTAAAATTTACCCAACTTACATGAAAGTAAACATTTTCTGCTTCTTGTTTTGCAGACCAGTTTTTGGTGCTTGAGCACTAGACATATGACCAAGAAAGGCGCAGTGGTTTTGATTTGCTCTATCTCTGTCTGTCTTGTTCAAGCTATAAATTGCCTTGTAAATTTGGTAGAACACCACTAATAACTCAACCAAGCGGCCGTCTACAACATTGAAGACTAAATTATTCTACAGCTGTGTGGAGAATGAGAATAAAAACTTGTTGAAGAAGAAGTAGAGAGAGAGAGAGAGAGAGAGAGAGCCCCGGAGAAGAAGAAGAACAAAAAAGGAAGGCGCCGGAATTCCACCGACCATGCTCTAAGGAAAGATAAAGCAGTGGCGCATACAGTGCCACGTGGCACACTCGCCCTCAACTCGAATAAAATGTGGGTGCAGCTAGCTACTAGTCGATATCTCATCATTTTCTCATCACGCATGCATAATGTTAAGTAATCAATCATTTTGACAAAGTAACGATTATTAATTTGGAGTAATCTTAAATTCTATAGTCAGATGCTAAAACCACGTTATAAATATATATATATGACACGTTTTTAGGCGGCACATAGAGAGTATTACACATTAAAATCAAAATTAGAAAATTCAATTGGGGACCATGCTGCACATTCGAAAGTGGTGAGTCGAGCTTTATCTTCAAGTAACAAAAGGCTTAGATATATCCCTTTCACATGCACGCCTGTGGTACTAAGAAAGATGAACATGTTCATGTGGGCAAACCCTTACTGGATTGAAGATTTCTTCCCATATCCAAATAATATGTGTGGTCCAATTTTGTCGATCGATAGCATATGTCACATGTCGAACAGTCTAACTATATGTTATGTTGCGTGAGTATTCCCAATCATACATAATCAAATATGGCATAATTAAGTGAGTAGATTAGTGAGAGAGAGGAGCAAAAAGTTTGGATTAAATTAGAAAGATATATATATATATATATATATATATATATATATATATAGCATAGGCTACAAAAAGTTGTGGTGTATATAGTGTTAAGCATTAACATGTGTATGATAAGGTACTTAAGACAATGAGAAGCTACCTTATAGGTGAGGGACCAATACATGCATTTGCTTTTAAAAGACCCACTGAGTGAGTAATGAGAAGAAGGAATAGGACCACACAACTTTTTTCTTGCAGAGAGATATGCACGGAGTAATTCAAGATTTGAGGACCTTGCAGCTGACACACTCTATCTACCAGCCGTAATATAATCAAATTAAATTCATTCATTTCTCTCTTTTCAAAACCACCAATTCAACCATTGGATTTAATGATCACCATCATTCATCCTTTTCTTTTATTATGAATTATTAGTTTCCTACCCTACATGTGAAATATGTGTGTATATATATATATATATCAGAACTTCAAAACCCTAGTTGCAGCCGTCCATCAGAAAGTGACCTAGGAAAAGCAAGCAATACAATATAAATTGAACTGGCTAGAAACCCTAATTAATTACATCTACCCGAAAGTTAAACTGAGAACACTAACTAACAAGAAAGTAGTAACCTTTTGAAGTTTTGTCCATATATATACAACTAGTTCTGAATTCTCAGCTGAAGAGTTTCTGTTGAGAGGGGAAAATTAAACAGAGAGAGGCACTGCTTCTTCTTTTGCAGTGGAAGAAAGAGACGGGACAGAAAAGTTTAGGGTTTTCGTCTGTGTGTTTGGAAAGAGCCCTAATCAAACAGGCAGTGGCGGGCATCTCAAGGTCGGGCACAGTAGACAGTACTGGCTCTACTGAAGAGAGTTTCACAAATTGACTATATAAAGAGCGTTGGCCCCAATAAATGGTCCCCGGATTCCAGACACAAGTCTTCTGTCACCTCCTGACTCATCACCCTCAACCCTTCTCAATACTTAATCTACCAGCAATATGTTAATTATATGCGCATCTCACTAATTATATTTCTTAATCCAAATATTCTAATCGGTCCGTATATGTATGATTAATTAAGACATTAATTCAACAATTAATATCAACAAGAGTATATCAATCATCGATACTTAAGTGCTCTACCACTAAAGTAACGGGCGGCCGAATGTGAGTATTAGTTACAACCATAATATCCAATAATCCAACTCTGTTATTAAGATTAACTTGTTTAAGGTTGGAGTGTAATTATATATATTTTTTCTTCACTTCTTTCCTGATTTGACAATACAGAATAATTTTTATGAAGGTACAAATACGCTCTTTTGTGTTAGGGACATTCCAGCAATGTGGTTACATAATAAAAGGCATCTATTTCCTATTTTTTTGTACTTTTATAGTGAATAAGAGTACCCCTTGTGTTCCTGTCTCTCATGTTTGGGTTTTGGATAGTATTGGCTATTTTCAGTACTATCTTTTGTACACTCTTATAATGTTTTTTTATTTTTAATAAGCATCTATTCAAACCAAAAAAAAAGAGAGTACCCCTTCGATTCTAATGAGTTATTAACTTAAGGGCTTCTTAGATCTAGATCCAAAATAATTAGCTGTCATTGGGATTAGTCCTCGCGTTTTTGGTTTTAAATGTAGGTCCTTTGACATTTATTACTTTTTTCTGTTGTGTCAATTTTACCATTTGAGGTAAATAAGGAAAACACATTGCAAATCTAAATTTAATGCATTATTTCCTTGTAATTGAATTCCGAAATTTAAATTTTGAATTCTTTCCTTAATAATATTCCTAGTAGATGGATAAAATACAATTTAATCAATAAAATGTAAAGACCCACATATTATACCAATCGATCAAGCAAGCACCAACATTAAATTATGCAATTGACACACAGGTAAATAGTGTTATTATTAGCAACGAAAAATACTTAGTGATAAATCGTGTTACCTATAAGTTAGGAACATAAATTAGAAGACTACCTATAAGTCAGATACAAAAATAGACAAAATAAAATTGTATGTTACTTATATAAAAAAAAAAAAAAGAAGGTAAATAAAATACTATTACACTTTGTCGAAAATACGAAAAAACATATATATATATATACCTATGCAATATAATATAAATGACTATTACCGGATTCAAGTCATAAGGGGCAACATTGGAACAAAGAATGATTTTAAAAATAAAATAATAAAAAGATTACATCATAAAATATTTAAAAATGAATGTAATTCTATGTGGCACAAAAGTCAAAGAACTTAGATCAAAGTCATGAAATCCGAAGATTAAACCGAACTCCTCAATAGGAATTTGAATCTATATCAATTTTTCTATTAACTTATTAGAGACCGGAAACTTATTAATTTTACAGATAGCGCATAATCGGTAATGCTTAGCAGTCCTAATTAAAAGCCCACGTATCTACTAAGGGGGCTGTTGACAGTAGGAAACCCTAAACCCGTTAGGAACAACTATGGGCCCATGACACCAGTTAGATAATTACATATCGGCCCTCAAGGGTGAAGAACGAAGTGGCCCAAGTAGATGATAGATCGGTAATTTTCTTTTTGTTCTTTTTGGGGTGGACTCAGTTATGAGATTCTAAACGGAAAAAAAGAAAGAAAAAGTTATGAGATTCTAAAACAATCCAATCACTGATACAAAATTCTACATATTAAAATTTGTACTGTTCATATCAACAACTCCCATACAAAGCACGGACAACTCTCCCTCCATTACCACGATTTAGAGTTTCCGTTATTGCAATATCAAGGCATGATTTTACAATTTATATTAGAAATGTGTCTTGTACATTCAACCATACCATAAAGCTTAATTGTGTTTGATACTCTTATCATCTCACGAGCATACAACATTCCACTAGTAATCTTAAATCATAATTTAGCCAACAACTCATGCGCCCTAGATTGAATCAATATGGCATCATTAATGAACCTAGGATTGGTCAGATAAATCACATTATCTGTGTCACTTATGCCAAAGTAATTAAATAATGTATGTCATGATTACACACTTCAAGATCCTATGTGTTGATCTCAAATCAAAATAATTTTCTGGGAAATTTTACATGTCAAATTAAACTACAGTTAGAAATTCATGCCATGCATATTAAACAGCAGAAATTGTCAAATATTTGACATATATGCGTCTGACCATTATAATATTACTTGTGATCAACTTTGCCCTACTCCCTAAATTGTGGATGTGGTTACAATTTCTTCCAAGCAAGTTGAAAAGGAAAATTAAAATAGTTGAACCCACTTTGAAATTTAAGAATTGGTGCTTATAAAAGAAAGTGATTATAATTGGATATGCATACACCTGGCTAATAGAAACCTAGCTTAGTCCCAATGGAAGAAGGTTAAAAAAGGACATCGACAAGCACTCACTTGGCCGGCAGCCATTAGAAGAAGAAAGAGTTAAGCTCGATAGGTTTAGGGGGGCCTTCTCCAATGCGAACTCTAAGATGCGGATTGGTTGCGAACTTTTGTTTTTAACCGTTAGATGAAGAGCGAAAAGAAAGAAAATAAAGCCACACAAGCCATCCAACGGTTAAAAACAAAAGTTCGCAACCAATCCGCATCTTAGAGTTCGCATTGGAGAAGCCCCCTAGGTTTAGGTCCCTCATCTTTTCTTTTCGTTTACAACTATTTGGTTTTGAATTGCTACAGAAGATTGAGTGACACAGTAACAAGAACAATTACAACAATTTAAGTCTCATCTAAACTAAGAAATACAACATTCTCAGCAACACATACAAGGATTGAGCTTTCCTAGTTACAGAGGACATGACCAGGAATAACATGGAGGAAAAGCAACTATTGTGGTGAGAAAGGAGGAGGAAAGGGAGTACATTTTTCATAAATTAAAAATATGTACACAATAATTTATAGAAAATATATAGGTACGTTGTATAATTGAAATTTATGCACATTTTTTATAAATTAAAAATAGGTACATTATTTAGAAGAAAAAATAAGTTCATTATACTAGGTAAATTGTTTACTAGGTATACATTATTAGAGAAAAAAAATAGGTACATTATTTAGAGAAAAAAAAAGGTTCATTTAAAAAAAATTCATAAAACAAAAAATAAATAGATTATCAAATTATTTTTCATAAAACAAGTAATAGGTACATTATTTAGAGAAAAAACAGATACAAAATTTAGCGAAAAAATAGGTTCATTATACTAGGTAAATTGTTTTACTAGGTACATTATTAGAGAAAAAACAAGTACATTATTTGGAGAGAAAAAATAGGTTCATTTAAAAAAAATTATTTTCATAAAACAAACAATAAAAAGATGATCAAATTATTTTTCATAAAACAAGTAATAGGTGCTTTATTTAGAGAAAAAAAAAAGGTACATTATTTAGAGGAAAAATAGGTAAATTATTTAGAGAAAAAATAGGTTCATTTTAAAAAAATATTCTTCAAAAAACAAACAATGAATAGATTATCAAATTATTTTTCAACATAATTAGAATGTACACTATTATTCATAAAACTATAATAAAATAGATTACTAGTCATATAATTCATAAAAGGAGAACAACATAATTTTTTTATTAAATAAACCAAAACATTAATCACCTATAAATTACTAATATGCTAATGTTGAATTTAATATTTAATTTCAAATAAGTTTCTAAATTAATTCCTATATCCATTATAACCATTTGGGGATCTTTCCAAATTCAACGTGTGTCATTAGTTACACACCCCCCCCCCCCCCCCCCCCCCACCCCACCCCACCCCCAATAACACATTAACTTATAAATAGGGGTAGTTCTGGAATCCGAAAAATACAATAAATCAAATTTTAAGTTATTTTAGGTAATTTGCTTAGTTGGATCCTAGTCATCGGGTATTATTTGAAAAAATTGGGTATTTTAAATAGAAAAATAAATGGAAGGCTTGTAGGTGATTTAAAATGAATTTTATGGGTCTAAGCTCAATTTACTAAAAATTTAAATAAAAAATCAAATCAACCAAGCAATCAACAAAGGGAAGAGAACAAGATCATTACAGCCAAACAATCAACAAGCCTTTCCATCAGCTTCCACGAAGATTTTAAAGAAGTAGGCTCCTCAATGTTCTACGTCTTTAAAAGATAAGAGTAATCTAGCAATAGGATGTAGAAGAGTTTGTATTTTTCTAAAACTTAATATGAAGAGTGGTGGGGTGTGTGGGGGTGTGTATATAGATGTACTAGGGTTAAATATTAAGTTGAATGACCTTTTTTGTCTTTTTACACAATAATAAAACTTACAGCTTAATAATTTAAGTATTGAGGTGAACAAAATGAAGTGCGGGGTTTAAATAAAAAATCTCTTTGAAAATTATTTAGTTGGATATGCAGCACTGCCAACTATCACTAGGTCTAATTGGTTAAATATTACCACGAGTGGATATGCGACACCGTTTCACTAACCATAGCCCAGTACTCTCCAATCATCATGCTGATTATTTCAACCATCTTTCAAGTGGCAGTGAATTTGTTGAGGCCAGAGAATACCATCCTCTCGTGCCCAAATTGGCAATATCTCATGAAAAAGCCGCAGCAATGGCCGTGCAAATTACCCACATTCCTAACCTGGGATTTTCAATCGGAACATCCATGCACCATGCAGTCCTAGAAGGTAAAAGTTCAACCCTGTTTTTTAAATCATGGGCTTTCCTCTGTAAACATGGAGGATTTTTAGCATCTTCATCGAACCAGTTGCCGGATCAGCTAAAACCATTTTATGGAAAAATGGTTATAAACGACAGAGCTGGGCTCTAGCCAATTTTCTTGAACCAATTTCTGAATTCGGACCGACCCAACAACAGAAGTTTGATGTGCACCATTTTCAGAGCTCCATTGCCACCAGACTTTGTTCGAGGCAGTTTTGAATTTACAAGCACACGGATAGAAGCATTAAGGCACTTGGTGACGAAGAAGAAACAACAACAATATCAGTCGCTTCATTTGTCAACGTTTTCTCTCACATGTGCCTATGCATGGGTTTGTTTAGCCAAGACAGAGGAAATAGAAGGTGACAAAATAGTTATGATCTTTAGCGTTGACTGTAGGTCCCGCTTGGACCCTCCTCCACCTTTCAAACTATTTTGGCAACTGCATAGCGGGCGGTAGAGTAGTTGCAGAGACAAAAGGCCTGTTAGGAGAAGATGGGTTGGTTTTGGCTGTAAATGCAATCACTGAAGTCATAAAAGGTTTGGATAATAAGGGGTTTTTGAATGGGGCAGAGAATTGAGTTTCAACTTTGTACAGCAGTGATGCGCAGACCAATTATTTTATATTGACTTCCGTTGCTGGTTCAAATCGGTTTCAGATTTATGACACTGATTTTGGATGGGGAAGACCAAGGAGAACAGAAGTTGTTTCTATAGATAAAACGGGGGCGATCTCTTTGTCAGACATCAAGAATGGTGGTGGAGGTGTTGAGATTGGGTTGGTTTTGAAGAAACAATATATGGATGTTTTTGCGGCTCTGTTTGCTCAAGGTCTTCTGTGAAACCTTCATATATGGCATGGCACACTCACTATAGAGCTTCGCAAAAAAAAATTTGATGATGGGCTTTTCGAAGGGCCAGAGTTTTGGGTTTCTAAATTCTTGGACTTCTCACTGTTTGAGGCTGGTGAATCTGATACTTATTTCGGACAACTACAAAACAGAAAGAGATTTCAAGACTGTCCCACAGACAAAAATTACAACCAGACACTAGATTGGCCATTTTGCTTCTTATCTTTACAACCGTCGTGGCGGCAGCACAGCCTATAAAATTACTAAATTTTTTTTTTCGACCTATATTTCTGCATAGCCTCTGAAGAATTAAGGAATATTAATTAGGCATTTCCTACAATTATATACTAGCCTTTTCACACTTGCTTCCGTGCTTGCGAGAGGCTTTTTAAAAAAAATTTAAAATTTATTTTAGAATTAAAAATAATAATGGGTAGTTGTGTTCCATAAAAATAGGATCCATTATTTGATTTTTCTTTTTCTTTTAATTTTTTTAATATGAAAAATTGTGAATTTGCCATATTATCCTCATTTAATTAATAATTTTAATTTTTAATGTTTGCATTAACCAAGGGCATCTTTTGGTATTTTGAATGTTTCACAATTCTCTGCCTTTTGCTTTATATATATATATATAGATATATTAAATATAAGAGATGATGGTTTTTTCACACACGATTCTAACAAGTCAATGTCGTTTCTACTTGGCAACCCACATCCACCGCTTACATATTGGAACATAATATCACTATCTACATGTCAACGTCGGTTTCTACTCGGCACCCACGTCCACCACTTATATCAAACCTTTCATTCAACTTTGCTTCCATCCATTTCGATCAAAAAGAAAAAGAAAAAAAAATTTGCTTCCGTGATCCATCCCCAATGGCAGAGCTAAACTCAGTCAGAGTGGTTGAGGTTTGCAATGTTGCTCCACAGCCAAGCTTACCTGCTGGCTCAGCCACACCTCCGCCTGAGGCCCTTCCTCTAACCTTGTTTGATTTGCTCTGGCTCAGATTTGCACGCGTCCAACGCCTTTTCTTCTATGAAATCTCTACGTCCTTCGAAACCACCACGCTCGTTTCAAAACTCAAAGCCTCCCTCTCTATCGCCCTCCAACAATTCCTACCTCTAGCAGGAAGCATCACTTGGCCCCAGGACTCCCCCAAACCAGTTCTCACTTATGTCCAAGGCGACGACGTTTCACTCACCATAGCCGAGTCTTATGCCGATTTCCACCATCTTTCAAGCCGTAGCAACTTTGTTGAGGCCAAAGAGTACCATTCTCTCGTACCCGAATTGCCAACCTCTGACGAAAAGGCAGCAGCCTTGGCGTTCCAAGTCACCATCTTTCCCAACGGCAATGGCTTCTCCATTGGCACAGCCATGCACCATGCCATCCTGGACGGCAAGTCTTATTACATGTTTGTGAAATCATGGGCTCACATTTGCAAACATCTTGGTGATGATCCATCTGTTTCAGCTCTACCAGATCAGCTGAAACCATTTTTTGACAGAAGGGTCGTCCAAGACCCGGCCGGGCTAGAGGCGATTTACTCCGACGAATTTCTAAGTATGGACGGACGTTCCAACAATAGAAGCTTGATGCCTTCTAAATTTAGAGCTCCAGCTCCAGATTCGATTCGAGGCACCTTTGTGTTCACACGCCCAAAGATCGAAGCACTGAGGCTTTTGGTGAAAGAGAAGAACCAACAACATGAATATCAATCGGTTCAAAAATATTTGTCCACGTTTTGCATAACATGTGCCTACACCTGGGTTTGCTTAGTGAAGGCAGAAGAAATACAAGGCGAAAAAGCATTTATGGGCTTTACCGCGGACTGCAGGTCTCGCTTAGACCCTCCTCTCTCTTCAAATTACTTTGGGAACTGCTTAGTGATTCGTTTGGTGGTTGCAGAAACAAAAGCGCTTTTAGGTGAAGATGGGTTGGCCGTGGCAGTCAACGCAATTTGTGAGGCTGTGAAAAGCTTGGACGATGGCGTTTTTAGTGGGGCAGAGAATTGGATCAAGCCTTTGTACTCTGTGGGTGGTGATGAGAAAGTGCTTTCAGTTGCTGGCTCACCCCGCTTTGAGATTTATGAAACTGATTTTGGATGGGGAAGGCCAAACAAGGTTGAGATCGTTTCCATTGAAGGCACAGGAGCCATGTCAATGTCTGAATCTAAGGACGGTGCTGGTGGTGTGGATGTTGGCTAGGTTTTGGAAAAAAATTGCATGCAAGTTTTTGCTACTCTGTTTGCTGAAGGTCTTGCCAAGGTTCTTTGAGAATTGTTTCCTCTGGTCCAGATTTTCAACTTATCCAATTTTTTTGTTTCTAAAATAATGTATGTCATGATGACACACTTCAAAATCCTATGTGTTTGATCTTAAAAGATCAAAATAATTTTTTGGGTCATTTTTAAACTACAGTTAGAAATTAATGTCTTGCGTATTAAACAGCAAATATTTCATATATGCGTCTGACCTTTATGATACTACTTGTGATCGACTTTGCCCCACTCCCAAAATTGTGGTCTACACACAGTCAAACGTACATGTGGTTACGTTTTCTTCCAAACAAGTTGAAAAGGAAAATTAAAATAGTTTAATTTATTGCCCACTTTGAAATTTATGAATCGGTGCTTGTAAAAGAAAATGATGATTGATGACAAATTAATTAAGGATAAACTGGTGAAATGTGTCTTGAATTTGTACCTAATTTTCAATTGACTTGTAAGTTGGATATTCTGTGAGGTCCAACGTTCGGTCATCCACTTGTGAAAAACACTCTTAGGGAGAGCTTTACCAAACGACTCCCAACTCGGGGTGGTAGCACACTTTGCCCCCCAAAAAAAAACTTTCAATGACCTTCTATCTTTTTTTAATAAAATTAAGAAGGATATGAATTCATTTTCTGCCAATTAGGTACAAATTCAGGGCATTTCCTACTAGAACCCAGTAGCTTAGTCCCAAAGGAAAAAGAGAAAAAAAGGACATCACCAAACACTGCATGTCACTATGTTTCCTAATAATCGCGACTTTTCTATTGGCATTGCAACCCACCATTCAATCCTTATTGGAATATGTAAAATTATATATATACTAAAACTGAATCCACGATTTCACTGTTCCTAGACTGTAGCTTAGCAATAGTGAAGTGGCGGTTTTGCCCTTTACTAAAAAATTTCCTTTTTGTTCCCTTTTTGCCCTTCACATTCGCGTCTCTTTCAATTGGAACGTTTCGTTCGCTCTCAGCTTTCCAGTTCGTTTCGAACCAATTGGTTGGGCTGGTTGGGGGCAGCCATGGAAGATCAGAGTTCACTATTCTGCATGCGTGGGGGCCGTAGATTTTCGTTTGGGGAGGCGCGCTGCAAATCCAGCCGCCCTTTTGGTCTTTATCTCATCGGTTTTCCTCTCAGATGTTGCGTTCGTGTGTTGCCGTTCCAGCTGCTTCATCCTTCTTCTCATCGCACGGGTTTAGCTCAAAGGATTTAAAAAAAGGTTCGTTTTAACGTTATTTTGGTTTTCTAGGTTGGTTTATTCATTTGTCAAAGTAAATCAGAAATTGAGTTTGGTTTGTTGTTACAGGGAGGAAGATCGAAGGAAAAAGAACTGGAGTAATTAATATAGGAACCCCCAGTCTGCTCATCAATCTGGTAATTGATGTATGTGTGACTGATTTTCTGTTTGCCTGCGGTTATAGACTCCTCCTTTTTTATCTTTTATCTTTTTTTCTTTTTAAAAAATTTAATGACTCCAAATTTTAGTTGGTTTGGGTAATTGTTGTTGTTGGAGAATTAGATTAGATTTTATTTCTTTTTTCGATTCTCTCTCTCTCTCTCTCTCTCTCATTTTTGGTTCCTGATGGAATTTTTGCTTCAATTTCTGCTCTTCTTGGTTCAATGAAGAAACCATTTAGGTTTGATCTGTTTACTATCTCTAATTTTTGGATCCTAATGGGATTTCTTTCATTATATATGCTGTTTGTCCAGAGCACCAATGAAGAAAGCATTTAGATTTGATGGGTTTGATGTCAATGGTATGAATCTCTCTCTCTCTCTCTCTTTTTGTTTTTGTTTTTGTTTTGGTTCACCAAATGGTTTTCATTTATTCTAATTTTCTGATTTTTAAATTATTTTTCGGGGATTAATGGAGATGATGTGGCTGATAGAATCAAAGCACGATAGGTAAAATGAAGGGTTTTGTTAAGCATATATCTATATCATCATATTTTGCTAGAATTGAAAGCTAAGTTTATAGAACATCTGTTAGACCAGCCATGCTATATTGGACTGAATGCTGGACAGTTAGAAAACAGACATATTCATAGTTCCTGTAGGTACATATTAGCCAAATGTTACAACCAGCACAGTGATATGCACACCTCTCTCTCTCTCTCTCTCTCTCTGTGAAAATAGATGCTCATTGAGCAACCCACAATCTAACAGTGGGATCTTTACTTCTCTCTCTCTCTCTCATTTTTGGTTCCTAATGGAATTTTTGCTTCAGTTTCTGCTCTTTTTGGTTCAATGAAGAAAGCATTTAGGTTTGATCTGTTTACTATCTCTAATTTTTGGATCCTAATGGAATTTCTTTGATTATATTTGTTGTTTCTCCAGAGCACCAATGAAGAAAGCATTTAGATTTGATAGGTTTGATGTCAATGGTATGAATCTCTCTCTCATTTCGGTTTTGTTTTTGGTTCACCAAATGGTTTTCATCTATTCCGATTTTCTGATTTTTTATATGAGATGTGCAGTTGTTGCTGCTCTTAATCCTTCAATCTTCTCCATGGTCGAGAGTTCACATTAGTTTGGTTGTTTATGAGTCTTCCTGCTAACTACTTATTAGAACATGCATTTTAAGTTCAATTTTTGTTGGCTTGGCATTTCCCTTTTTTAAGAATAAATTTCATTTGTTTTAACTTTTCCCTTTATCCATTTTTTCCCCTAATAATTGAACATATTTTTCATCTCTGGATAGCATTTCTTTTTCTACTTTGTTGGTTAAGCCAACCCCATTGTAGTGAGTAGAAGAAGGAGATTTACAGTTTCATATTTCAACAGTTTCATAAAGAAAGCATTTAGGTAACATACGGACTATTATCCCTCTGTTGATTTCGTGGTCTGTTGTTGTTTTGTGTTTAGCTAATTTTAGTAGTGGATTAGGGTTTCTAAATGCCAGTTAATCACTCTGAATCTCAATGTTGTTGTTACTGATTAGCTGTGATTTTCCCCAAAAATATGTAGCTTAAGAGTCGATGAAGTACTCATCAATATGCTTGCTCAATGTTGTTGTTCTTTGAATCTGTGTTTTGTTGTGATATTTGGATTTCTCATACATTAGACCATGTCTTCCTCTTTTTGGTTCAATGTTGAAAGCATTTACGTTTGATCTGTTTACTATCTCTAATTTTTGGATCCTAATGAAATTTCTTTGATTATATATGTTGTTTCTCCAGAGCACCAATGAAAAAAGCATTTAGATTTGATGGGTTTGATGTCAATGGTATGAATCTCTCTCTCTCATTTTGATTTTGTTTTTGGTTCACCAAATGGTTTTCGTCTATTTTGATTTTCTGATTTTTTTAATTATTTTTCGGGGATTAATCTCTCTCTCTCTCTCTCTCTCTCTCTCTCTCTCTCTCTCTCTCTGTGTCTTCTGGATATTGTTAGTAAACTAAAACAAATTAACAAATTTCCTTTTCTCTCCATCTCTGCTTTCGCTTACCTAAATTGCATTTGTTTTTTTGGCATCCGCATATGGTTTCACTTTAATTTCTGATTTTTTAAAGCATGAACATGACTTGCAAGACACCCTGCACTTCCTTTTTTTTTTCCTTAGGTAACGCTCTGATTTCGTTCTGGAACGCCATTTTTACAGAAAATATTCTCTCTCTCTCTGGGTGATTTTGTTATCCATTTCTTTTGCTTTTTCGTTCTGGCTAAGCTTTTACTAGCAGCATTACCAAACCTCTCTTCGAATCCAAGTTTTTAGTCTACGTCTGTGGGGAGTTTTTCAGCTTCCAAATTTTGCTTTAGTTTCCACACTAGCCACTGATTTGTGTTGAACTTTTTAGTGGGTAGTTGCCAAAACCTTGGATTTGGAACTCAGTGGTATTTGTTTCAACAATTGAACATATTTTTCATCTCTGGGTAGCATTTCTTTTTCTACTTTGTTGGTTAAGCCAACCCCATTGTAGTGAGTAGAAGGAGATTAGGAGATTTACAGTTTCATATTTTAATCGCGCGTGTCTTCTGGATATTGTTAGCAAACTAAAACAAATTAACAAATTTCCTTTTCTCTCCGTCTCTGCTTTTGCTTACCAAAATTGCATTTGTTTTTTTGGCATCCGCATATGGTTTCACTTTAGTTTCTGATTTTTAAAAGTATGAACATAACTTGCAAGACACTCTGCGCTTCCTGTTTTTTCTTAGGTAACGCTCTGATTTCAGTTCTGGGTTTCATGAATGTCTAATCATATTTTCCTTTGTACTTACTTGGATTTCATTGTGCACTTCATATTAGTTTTTGGTTAAATAAATATTCGGTTTTAAGTTTCATGCTTCATGATTTGTAATGTTGCAATTCTTTTGTAGTTACTACAAAAGTAGTAAAATAAATTATCGCAACTATTCAAAAGTATATTTATGTTTGGCATCATCTCATGTTTTGTAGGTAGGAGTTCAATAATTATGCTTATAAGAGCGTTTGAGGTCACCCACTTAATAACATTAGTACTTTTTATTGAAATCACTTGGGTTTCTGTGGAAACTCAAGGACATAAAGGCAAAAGTTTGAGTCTTTGTTCTATAATTATGTTGGATTGAAAAATTGGTGCCTTTGTACTTTCTTGCATGTGCTTGGAATTACAATGAAAATTTCCTTTCATTGTTTTTTGGTTGTTGAAGGGTTTGAGCATGAGGAAAAAGGTGATTTTGCAACCTCACCAAAGCATTTCAAGTAAGAACCATATCCTCGAATTGCCCTTTTGGACCAAAATTAAGCCTTTTTGTGTGATGGTTTATCATATGATTGGGTTCTATGCTTGAGCTTATGGATTGGTTCATGGTGGATTTGAATTGGCACACAGAGTTGCTTGGGTGAAGCTGATGACTCTGTGCATTGCAGGACCACAACAAAATGGTGCAATTACATCTATTCGTGGACTTCGAAATAGAAACAAGGTTTGCATCTTTTAATCACCTCCACTGTATTTCAATTTATTTTCCTTTCATTAATTTTGATTGTATTTCTCCCCTGTGATGGGATTGAGCATGCTTTTGAATTGATAATGGCAGCTGACTGTTTGTGCTTGAATAAAGGCTTGCCATTGCCCTTGCTACTGTTGTGGGACAGAGCCAGTTTATATGAACAGAAGTTGCGGTATACAATGTTCTCTCTCCCTCTATTTAATTTCAGTTTTTTTTTCTTTTAATAGAATTTCGTCAAATATTTTGGTTCTGGATTTTTTGTGTTGAATAAATTTACAATAAAGGTATTTTATGACGTTCTGTATTCGTAAATATCTTTTGTAGAACAACACAGAATGTTGACTGACTTTGAAGGTGCTACAAGAAAAAATGAAGTAGGGTTCTGCATTTGGACTAGCAAAGAGGTTTGTCAATCGTTTTCTCATCCTCAATTTTTATTTTCAAAGTTGATTACATCTCAACCTTAAATTCACTGTTTTTTATTTCTGTTTAATTTAATGAGACAATTTCTGTTACAGAATTCTAAATTATGCATTTTTTCCATGTTAGGGTACTGGGATGCTAGGTGGCTCTTTTTATTCTCTTTTCCACTCCATATTATAACTTAGATGGATATGCTTCAAGAAGGTTGGTTTTATTCTTGAAGAATACCCATTTGGTTTTAGACATAGTTTATTTAGTTAAATATATGGCTACTGGTGAAATGGATTAGCCAAATTTTGCATTATGTAATATGCATACAAATTCTTAGTATTGTTGTAAACAGTTAGTTTAAGTGGAGGATTGTTGTATGAAATTTGGTAAACAAATATCTAGAAATTATCTTCACAGTATCTTAGGTTCCATTTAATTTGGTATTTGTTTTTGTGTGATATATTTCTCTTAGGGCATGTCAAATGGTAAAGCTGCAATTAACAGTGTCTTTTTTGTGTTGCAGTTCCACCAGTACCAGGTTGTTGGGAGGAAGCTCCCTACGGCATCTGATGAGCACCCCAAGATTTACTGAATGAAGCTCTGGGCCACCAATGAGGTTCGCGCCAAGTCCAAGTTCTGGTATAATCCTTAGCCTTAGCTCGGCTTTTGTGATCCCAAATATTCAGTGGTGAATTTTGGGTTAAACTTAATATTGTTGATTGATTTGTTTGGATTAAGTATTTCCTGAGGAAGCTGAAGAAGGTCAAGAAGAGCAATGGCCAAGTGATTGCCATTAATGAGGTTTGTTCGCTCAGCCGTATACTTTATTTTTTCTAATTAATAAATTTGTACCCATTTTGATTATTTGTCAGTGGCTAATGTAGTCAATGTTGTTTTGTGGTGGGGAAGTGGTTCCTCCTCAACTCTCCTCCTAGCGAAATCCAATTTGTTGCCAAAGGTCTCCACCTTTGACCCCAAAGTGTCACTCTTTTATCAAATTTATTTAGCTTTTTTCTAATTTTATTTTGATCATTTGAATCGTATTTTGTATTTGATGTTTGGCTTTGGTAGCAGATGTGAAGGAGGCTGCGTCAGAGGCACCCCCTCGAAATGACCAGTCGAATTGGAGACGTATGTTTTCTTTTCTTTTTTTCTGTTTTTTTTTCCCTTCAAAATTGGAGCCTCCACTTTGCTGAATAAAGGCTCCTCTTGGCTTTAGTGTTTCGTTTCGATGAATTTTGGGCTCTCACATGTGTCTACGAAATTGCAAACCTTTCTTTTGTATTGGGGTTCCAATTTTCCAAGATCAGTTCTCCCTAAGATGATAATTGAAATGCCTAGAGACCAATCATGCTTATGATATTTTATTTTCAACTGATTTGCTTAGGAAAAAAGACATATTTTATTTTCAACTGATACATATTTTATTTTCAACTGATATTTTATCTTAAAGGTTCTCTCTAATTTCTCAGAAGTTTTTTTGTCCCAATTCTACACTGTGCTAGAAGTGCAGCCTGTGACCATGAAAACCATTGTAACAATCGACAAATTGTTAAATTCCCCTTTTGATTTTTCTGATATTATGAAATAGCTTCCATCCTTTTTGAAGGCTAAATGATTTTGTTATGATATTTGCATATGGTTTTGGAAGAGACTTTTGTCGACTACAATCTCCTGATTCCCAGATTTTGCCAAACCTTTAGTAAAACTTAATGATTGCAGTTAATTATATCTCTTATTTAATGTGTCATCCACTTTGATATGTTTCTATTTTGAAAGATGCTTATCCTATATTTTTGTTGTTGTGGATTTTCAGTTTTTGCAAGATGTTAACCGTGTAAGAGTCAAGAAGAGGCTGTGAGTAGAAGGAGGTTCTATGCAGGCTAGACAAGGTTGAAAATGTTTTTTTTTTTTTTTCTTTTTCCTGTTTTCATTTGAAACTTTTTATTCACTTATTCTCCCTGAATCTTATGTTCAAAGTAGTTACATTTTCGTCCAAAATAGTTTATTTGTATTTCTTGATTTGAATGAAAGTTTGATATTTCATCCTTCTTTTTGGGTTTCTTCCATTTCATATTGTCTTCGTATTTTCCTTTTCGTAGTAAACTCTTATATCACAATTCCTGCATATATCATGATTTCGGTTTTGATTGCTGCTTGGTTTATTAAAATATTGATCATATTTTAATAAACATGACAAGCAACATATAAAACATGTTATTAGTCTTTATTTTGTAACTTAAACTTGCTATATATTTTCACAACTTTGTAGACATTTTAGACGGTTTTAAAACCCGCAGCATCGCGCGGGCACGTTTGCTAGTAATTAACTACTATTGGAAACTCCTCGTCTTCATACAGCTGCTAGAAACTCTTCATCTTCCAATGGCTGTATTGTCTTGGTTTTGTAAAAACCTTTATTGCTCTAAAGATTGTAAAAGGCTTGCCTGTATATGCAACCTGTTGTACTGATATCTATATGATGAATAAGAATCTCAAACTCCACCGGGGACGTAGGCTCAAAATTGCCGAACCTTGTTAAACTTGTATTGTTCTATTTTCTTCCTTTTCTTTGATTTCTATATGGTATCAGAGCAGGACCTTTGAAAATCCCGTCTCTTTGTCTTCTCAATGGGTGATTCTTCTGGGAAAGCTTCTGTTTTTTCCGGTGAATCCAATGGGAATCCCAATCTTCGCCTTTGTTCAGTTCTTCTAAATGGATTTAACTATATTCCTTGGTCAAGAACTATTAGTTTGGCTCTTGGAGGAAGATCAAAACTTGGCTTCATCAATGGAAATATTCCTGCACCTGCTGTTGATGATCCAAAGTATGAGGATTGGTTCTGCAAGGATCAACTTGTCATGTCTTGTTTGCTCAACTCTATGGAGCCTCAGGTTGCTGAGATTTGCAGTTTTTTTGATTCTGCGCAAGATCTTTAGACTGCTGTCAAAGAAATGTATGGAAATCAAAATAATGCAGCCATGATTTTTCAACTAAAGAAGGATAGTGCTGGGGTGTATCAAGATGGAAAATCTTTTATTGAACATCTGGGAAAGCTTAAAGGCATGTGGAATGAGCTAGATCTTTACTGACCTCATACTACTGATTCAGCCACTCTTCTAAAAAGAGCTGAAGAGGATAAAATTTTCCAACTCTTGGCAAGTTTGGATCCAGATTATGAAGACTTACGTACGCAGTCACATTTTGATGAGTGCTGAAATGCCTTCTTTCAATATTGTTTGTACTACTATTCAATGAGAAGAGGTAAGGAAGAAAGTCATGAATGTAGAAACCAAATTAGGCGCTGGAAGTTCTGAATCTAAAGCTTTTGTTGCTTGCTAAAAACCAAGGAAGCAAAAATTTCAAAGGAAAAAAGGGCAATATGGAGTGTAGTTATTGTGAACAAAAAGGTCAAAGGATAGGTGTTGGATTCTCCACCCTCATTTGAAACCAAAATTTGGAAAGGAAGGCAAGTGAGAACAAAAACACAGTGCCAATCAAGTTTCTGCTGCTGATGATTTTGAAAAATTCACTACCAACCCTTCAGCTTTTCTTGGTGAGTTTGCTGCATATCTCTACCAAAAAAAAGAGAATCTCGATCGTAAAATTGATGCAAATGTCTCTGATAATGCTGGAGCAAATCTTGCCTCGAACTCTGCTGCTCTTCTTGGATAGTTTGCTAATTTTCTTCAACAATAAGGAAAATCCTCTACTTCTGATGTCTCAGGTATTTTCAAAATCAAATGGGTTGTATCTTCTTCATCATTTTCCTAACTACTCAAGAGGGCTCCAGGTGAATTCTCTCCCAAATCATGTTTTGTGGCATCAACGTCTAGGACATCTCTCTGAATCTGTTTTGTCAAGTTTATTTCCAGCACTAGATAAGGCATTCCAAGATTGTGAGATTTGTCATTTTTCAAAGCAGACACGTCTGCCATTTAGTCATTCATTGTCAAAAACCACCAGACCTTTTGAAATTGTTCACTCAGATGTATTAGGGCCAGCACCCTTAGAATCTTTTGATGGTTTTAAATATTTTGTTATCTTTGTCAATGACTTCTTTCAAGCTCTTGGTTGTATCTATTGAAATCAAAGAGTGAGGTTGCTTCTGTCTTCAAAGAGTTCCATCGACTTATAATGAATCAATTTTCAGCCCAGCTTAAAGTTCTGAGATCTGACAACGGTAC
The DNA here is from genome assembly GCA_020521455.1 of Prunus kanzakura. NCBI lineage: Eukaryota > Viridiplantae > Streptophyta > Magnoliopsida > Rosales > Rosaceae > Prunus > Prunus kanzakura. Next base: position 1,498,116 of record BPUM01000013.1, read on the forward strand.
TGAATTTATGAACAGTACCCTTTCACAATACTTAAGTTCTTATGGTGTAATTCATCAGACAAGTTGCGTTAGCACACCCCAACAAAATGGGGTGGCAGAGAGAAAAAGTCGTGATCTCCTTGAAAAAACGCAGTCACTCATGCTGCAAATGAATGTTCCTAAGAAGTTTTGGTCCCAGGGAGTGAAATTGGCACTTAGGTGACGAGGGGTAAATTAAATGACACAAACACAACCACAACGGGCTTCACACACTTTAGACCTTGACCAATACTAGTCATGAACAACCACAATCAAAAGAACACACGGAGCATGCCACAAAGTACCTGTAACCCTAGAAGATTACTAGTGACAACCTAGGCACTCAGAAGGACCTGTCAATCTAGGCATCCCCTGTGCTAGTAACAACTATGGTGAAAGTGTGTGAAATCATCATTATCAAGTAAACAGCAAACAGCAGATAAAGATGACTAGTCAACTACCAAGAACACAAACCCAGAAAAATTTACAGATATGCAAAACAGATTTTGTTCACCCAGAAACCCACCATTGGGAAAAACTGGAGGTCATCAACCAACCAGGCAATCCACTAAGTAGAAAAAGATTCTTACAAAGGAATACAACCAAACTCAAGCAAAACCTAGATCTATTTAGGAAGATGAGCTATACCTCCTTTGTGCAATCTTCTTCTCCAACTTAGCAAAGCTTGAAGCTAAAAAAAAAGGTAAATAAAATACCGGATTCAAGTCATAAGGGGCAACATTGGAACAAAGAATGATTTTAAAAATAAAATAATAAAAAGATTACATCATAAAATACTTAAAAATGAATGTAATTCTATGTGGCACAAAAGTCAAAGGACTTAGATCAAAGTCATGAAATCCGAAGATTAAACCGAACTCCTCAATAGGAATTTGAATCTATATCAATTTTTCTATTAACTTATTAGAGACCGGAAACTTATTAATTTTACAGATAGCGCATAATCGGTAATGCTTAGCAGTCCTAATTAAAAGCCCACGTATCTACTAAGGGGGCTGTTGACAGTAGGAAACCCTAAACCCGTTAGGAACAACTATGGGCCCATGACACCAGTTAGATAATTACATATCGGCCCTCAAGGGTGAAGAACGAAGTGGCCCAAGTAGATGATAGATCGGTAATTTTCTTTTTGTTCTTTTTGGGGTGGACTCAGTTATGAGATTCTAAACGGAAAAAAAGAAAGAAAAAGTTATGAGATTCTAAAACAATCCAATCACTGATACAAAATTCTACATATTAAAATTTGTACTGTTCATATCAACAACTCCCATACAAAGCACGGACAACTCTCCCTCCATTACCACGATTTAGAGTTTCTGTTATTGCAATATCAAGGCATGATTTTACAATTTATATTAGAAATGTGTCTTGTACATTCAACCATACCATAAAGCTTAATTGTGTTTGATACTCTTATCATCTTACGAGCATACTGTTGGCGAGTAGAGTATATCCTATTCTATTTGGGTTTTATTTTTCATTTTGTATAGATATTATGTAATTAGGATACCACTTGTTTTTCCTTGTCTAACCCTACTAGGGTTTGTAACCTTATTATAAATACCTCCTTTTGGAGAATGAAATATATCTGAAAATATTCTACCCATATTGTTTGACTTGGTATCAGAGCCAGGTTTCTGGTAACCTGTGTATTGTGCCCACCCGTGTTCTACTCTGTGCCCTAATTTCTTTTTAGGGTACTTGTGCCCGTGTTCTACTGTGTGCCCTAATTTCTTTTAGGGTTCTTGTGTCTGTGCCTTTGCCGTGTTCCGCTGTGTGCTCTGTCGTGTTTGTGCCTCTACTGTGTTCGTGCATCTGCCTCTACTGTGTTTGTGCCTTGTGCTCTGTCGTGTTCGTGCCTTTACTGCGTGCCTCTACTGTCTTCGTGCATCTGCCATATTTGTGTCTGTGCTGTGATCTGTTGTATACTCTGCGTGATTTGTTGAGTTTCTGCTACAATCATGGGTGGTAATTCCATTGTTGGTGCTGCTGGTGCTGCTGGTGCTACTGCTGCTTCTGCAAATTTGCGTGTTTCTGACTCTATTCCAGGTACTGGCTCTAATACTTGGATAATTGATACTGGTGCTTCTGATCATATGACTTATGATGCTAAATTTTTTGATGAGTTGTCTAGTAACACCCGTAACCCATACATAACTAGTGCTAATGGTTTGCCCTCTCCAATTACTGGCGAGGGCACTATTTCTCTCACCCCAACTATGTCCTTGTCTCGTGCGTTATTAGTTCCAAATATCCATTGTAACTTGTTATCTGTTGGTCGTTTACTTGATACACTTAATGCTTATGCTACTTTCTATCCTACCCATTGCTCTTTTCAGGATCTCAAGACTCACGAGGTGATTGGGCATGGTAAACGGATAGGGGGGGTTGTATTATTTGACATTACCTTCTGCACCAGTTCGTGATCGTGTCGTTAATACTGTTCAACGTTGCAGTGTCAAAGACAAACAGCAAATTTGGTTATGGCATCATCGCTTGGGACACCCGTCATTTGGCTACCTTAAGCGTCTGTTTCCATCTTTATTTCGCTCCTGTGATGAGTCCAGTTTTAAGTGTGAGACATGTGTAATGGCCAAGAGCCACCGTACTGTTTTTCCCTTAAGTAATAATAAAGCTGCTTTGCCTTTTGAGTTAGTACATTCTGATGTCTGGGGTCCTGCTCGTGTGACTTCTCATGGTTTCCGTTGGTTTGTGACGTTTATTGATGATTGCACTCGCTTAACATGGGTGTATTTGATGAAGAATAAACATGATGTTGCCTCTATTCTTCCTGACTTTTGTGCCATGGTGTCTACTCAGTTCCATGCTCATGTTAAAGTATTTCGCACTGATAATGGCGGTGAATATGTGAATCATACCTTGGCCCAATTCTTTCGTGATCAAGGTATCATTCACCAAACTACCACTCCATTCACACCTCAACAGAATGGTGTGTCTGAAAGGAAGAATCGCCAGTTACTTGAAGTTGCTCGCTCTCTGATGTTGGATATGTCTGTTCCCCATCATCTTTGGGGACATGGTGTCTTGTCCGCCGCCTACTTGATTAACCGTACTCCTAGTCGGGTTCTTGATTTCAAGACCCCACTTGATGTGTTATGTGCCTTCACTCCTCCGGTTTCAGTCTCTAAGTTACCTCCGAAGGTGTTTGGGTGTGTTGCGTATGCTCATGTTTACTCTCATCAAAGGAGTAAACTTGATCCTTGTGATCTTCGCTGTGTTTTCATTGGTTATTCTACGACTCAGAAAGGTTATAAGTGTTATCACCCGCCTACTCAGAAGGTACATGTCACTTTGGATGTAACATTTCATAAAGAGGTACCCTATTATGTTTCTCCCTCTTCTTCAATTCAGGGGAATAGGGGGAGTGAATTGAAGAATTTGGAAAATATGGAATTTTTAGGCGAACAGGATGAAAACGACCGGTCGCTGATAGGACACGACCGGTCGCTGATAGGACACGATCGGTCGCTGATAGGACACGACCGGTCGCTGCGTCGAGCTGGGACTACAGTATCGATACGAGTGAAACGACCGGTCGCAGTGAGAAAGAGACCGGTCGCGAAGGAAACGACCGGTCGCACATAGGAAGCGACCGGTCGCCCGCGTCGACGAGCGACAACAGTACCGATACGAGTGATGCGACCGGTCGCCAGACAAAAATGTTGGTGTTTTCGAGCCTCTCTCAGAAGGAAATAACAGTGATATTGGCGACTCCCACACAGATGAAATTGATAATATACCCCCCTCTGCCCTGCCATTGCCTCAATCAAGTTGTGATAATGAGGTACTTTCTAGTGATATGCCTACCTATTCTTTGCCCCCACGTACTACCCGTGAGAAACCTAAAATACAATATTCTCCTGATATACATGCCAAGTCTAAATATCTCATTAACCATTATATGTCAACTCATCGTTTATCTAAGTCATATGCATCATATTTGTATCAATTATCTAGTGTATGTGTGCCAACTAAGTTGCAGGATTCTCTATCTGATCAAAACTGGGTAGATGCAATGCATGTTGAGATGGAAGCCTTGAACAAGAATGCTACTTGGGAGTTAGTTCCTTTACCAAAAGGAAAAAAGGCAGTTGGGTGCAGATGGGTGTTTACTTTGAAGCACAAGGTTGATGGTTCCATTGACCGTTACAAGGCAAGATTGGTAGCAAAATGGTATATTCAGACATATGGAGTGGATTACACAGAGACTTTTGCTCCAGTAGCTAAGCTCAACACTGTACGGGTGCTCTTATCCTTAGCTGCTAACCGTGACTGGCCGCTGCTACAATTTGATGTCAAAAATGCATTCCTCCATGGTGATCTCAAAGAAGAAATATATATGGATCCTCCGCCGGGTATCCCTGTGACTTCTAAGGAGGGTGTGGTGTGCAAGCTACGGAAATCCTTATATGGATTAAAGCAGTCTCCAAGAGCGTGGTTTGGAAGGTTTGCTGCATCTATGAAGAAGTTTGGGTATGTGCAAAGTAACTCTGATCATACTTTGTTTCTGAAGCGTCATAAAGGTAAATTGACGGCTTTAATTATTTATGTTGATGATATGATTGTGACTGGAGATGATCATGTAGAGATACAGAGTCTTCAGAAGTATCTGGCTTCTGAGTTCGAGATGAAATCATTGGGTGATTTAAAGTATTTTCTTGGGATTGAAGTTGCCAGATCTAAACATGGTATTTTTCTATCCCAAAGAAAGTATGTTTTGGATTTACTTGCAGAAACTGGAATGTTGGATTGTAAACCAATTGATACCCCTAGTGAGCAAAATCATAAGTTGGGGATATATCCCGATCAAGTTCCGACTGATAAAGAACGTTATCAACGACTTGTGGGGAAGTTGATTTATTTGGCTCATACTCGTCCAGATATTGCTTATGCTGTAAATATAGTAAGTCAGTTTATGCACTCTCCTAGTGTAGATCATATGGGGGCTGTGACTCGTATTTTAAGGTATCTGAAAGTAACTCCTGGCAAGGGGTTAATTTTCTCCAAGTATGGCCATACAAATGTAGAAGGGTATACAGATGCTGATTGGGCAGGTTCAGCCACAGATAGACGTTCGACATCTGGGTATTTTATGTTTGTGGGTGGCAATCTTGTTACGTGGAGGAGCAAGAAACAAAAGGTGGTGTCTAGATCTAGTGCTGAGGCTGAGTATCGGGGAATGGCCCATGGTGTATCTGAGTTACTATGGTTGAGGAGATTGTTGAAAGACCTTGGTTGTGGGCCTAATAAACCCATGGATTTATATTGTGACAATACGGCTGCGATTGCAATTGCTCATAATCCTGTACAACATGACCGTACAAAGCATGTGGAGGTTGATCGAAATTTCATTAAAGAAAAGTTGGATGCAGAGATTGTGTCCTTCCCTTTCATCCGTTCAGAGTATCAGTTAGCTGATGTTCTTACGAAAGCTGTTTCTACAAGTATCTTTCTCAACTCACTTGACAAGTTGGGCATGCGTGACGTCTTTGCTCCAACTTGAGGGGGAGTGTTGGCGAGTAGAGTATATCCTATTCTATTTGGGTTTTATTTTTCCTTTTGTATAGATATTATGTAATTAGGATACCACTTGTTTTTCCTTGTCTAACCCTACTAGGGTTTGTAACCTTATTATAAATACCTCCTTTTGGAGAATGAAATATATCTGAAAATATTCTACCCATATTGTTTGACTCATACAACATTCCACTAGTAATCTTAAATCGTAATTTAGCCAACAACTCATGCGCCCTAGATTGAATCAATATGGCATCATTAATGAACCTAGGATTGGTCAGATAAATCACGTTATCTGTGTCACTTATGCCAAAGTAATTAAATAATGTATGTCATGATTACACGCTTCAAGATCCTATGTGTTGATCTCAAATCAAAATAATTTTCTGGGAAATTTTACATGTCAAATTAAACTACAGTTAGAAATTCATGCCATCCATATTAAACAGCAGAAATTGTCAAATATTTGACATATATGCGTCTGACCATTATAATATTACTTGTGATCAACTTTGCCCTACTCCCTAAATTGTGGATGTGGTTACAATTTCTTCCAAACAAGTTGAACCCACTTTGAAATTTAAGAATTGGTGCTTGTAAAAGAAAGTGAATAATAATTGGATATGCATATACCTGCCTAATAGAAAACCCACTAGCTTTGTCCCAATGGAAGAAGATTAAAAAAGGACATCGACAAGCACTCACTTGGCCGGCAGCCATTAAAAGAAGAAAGAGTTAAGCTCGATAGGTTCAGGTCCCTCATCTTTTCTTTTCGTTTACAACTATTTGGTTTTGAATTGCTACAGAAGATTGAGTGACACAGTAACAAGAACAATTACAACAATTTAAGTCTCATCTAAACTAAGAATTGAGCTTTCCTAGTTACAGAGGACATAACCAGGAATAACATGGAGGAAAAGCAACTATTGTGGTGAATCACCCACTTTCCTAACCGTAGATTTTCAATCGGAACAAGTTCAACCCTGTTTTTTAAATCATGGGCTCACCTCTGTAAACATGGAGGATTTTTAGCATCTTCATCGAACCAGTTGCCGGATCAGCTAAAACCATTTTATGGAAAAATGGTTATAAACAACAGAGCTGGGCTCGAGCCAATTTTCTTGAACCAAGTTCTGAATTCGGACCGACCCAACAACAGAAGTTTGATGTGCACCAATTTTCTTTGACCTATTCTGGCTAAGATTTCCACCTTTTCAACGCATATTCTTCTACGAATTGCCTCCTTCCTCTGACCCAACACCACTCTTCTTTGATTCCATACTAAGCCTCGCTCTCTCTCACCCTCCAACACTTTCTACCTCTAGCAGGAAGCCTCACTTGGCCTCAAACTTCCCACAAACCCCTTCTCAATTATGTCCAAGGCGACGCCGTTTCACTCACAATAACCCACTACTCTGATGATCATCGTGCTGATTATTTCGACCATCTTTCAAGTTGCAATGAATTTGTTGAAGCCATAAAATACCATCCTCTCGTGCCCAAGTTGGCAATATCTCATGAAAAAGCAGCAGCAATGGCCTTGCAAATCACCCTCTTTCCTAGCCGTGGATTTTCAATCGGAACATGCATGCACCATGCAATCCTAGATGGAAAAACTTCAACCCTGTTTCTTAAATCCTGGGCTCACCTCTGTAAACATGGAGGATTATTGTTACCGGATCAGCTAAAACCATTTTATGGCAAAGTCATCCAGGACACTGCTAGGCTGGAATCTATCTACTCGAACCACTTTCTGAATTTGGACCGACCCGAAAATCGAAGCTTGATGTGTACGCTTTGGGGAGCTCCAGTGCCACCAGACTCGGTTCGAGGCACCTTTGAATTCACAAGCACAAATATACAAGCGTTAAGGCACTTGGTGATGAAGAAGCAACAACAACAACAATATCAATCGGTTCACTTTTCAACGTTTTCTCTCACATGTGCCTATGCATGGGTTTGCTTGGCCAAGTCAAAGGCAAAGGAAATCAGATGTGAGAAAATAGCTATGATCTTTGGCATTGACTGCAGGTCCCGCCTGGACCCTCCTGTCCCTGCAAACTATTTTGGCAACTGCATAGCGGGCGGTAGAGTAGTTGCAGAGACAAAAGGCCTGTTAGGAGAAGATGGGTTGGTTTTGGCTGTAAATGCAATTAGGGAAGCCATAAAAGGTTTGGATAATAAGGGGTTTTTGAATGGGGCAGAGAATTGGGTTTCAACTTTATACGGCAGTGATGCGCAGACCAATAATTTTATATTGACTTCCGTTGCTGGTTCAAATCGGTTTCAGATTTATGACACTGATTTTGGATGGGAAAGACCAAGGAGAACAGAAGTGGTTTCTATAGATAAAACGGGGGCGATCTCTTTGTCAGACAGCAAGAATGGTGGTGGAGGTGTTGAGATTGGGTTGGTTTTGAAGAAACAATATATGGATGCTTTTGCTGCTCTGTTTGCTCGAGGTCTTCTGTGAAACCTTCATATTTGGCATGGCACACTCACTACAGAATTTCGCAAATTTGTTTTTGATGATGAGCTTTTCGAAGGGGCAAAGTTTTGGGTTTCTAAATTCTTGGACTTCTCACCGTTTGAGGCTGGTGATACTCATTTTGGATAACTACAAAACAGAAACAGGTTTCAAGACCGTCCCACAGACACATTGCTTCTTAACTTTACAACCGTTGTAAAATTACCAAATTTTTTTTTTCGACCTGTATTTGCGTCATAGCCTCTGAAGAATTAAGCAATATTAATTAGGCATGTCCTATCCTACAATGTATTAACTAATCCGTTATTTTACCAATTATATTATGAACTTTTTTTTCTTTTAAAATCCTAAAAACATTTTAAAATTAATTATTAAAAAAATTGAATTAACTTAGAAATATTAATACTTCATTAAAACATATTAAAGGATGAAAAAGACCCTCCATAGCCAATCCCTTCAGTTTCTTCAGCTTTCTACAGCTTCTCCAAAGCAAGCCTCAATCACCAGCTCCAATTCCAGATAAACAAAGACCTTCCAGACCCAATTTTGCATCAGAATCCTCATATGCACAGAACCCATATTCTGTACTAGCATAAAAAACTTGTTCAAAACCTTCCCCACAGCAGACCAAGATTGACAATTCTTTCAAAGAAGGTAAATTGAGAATCCACATGAGCAAAAGAGGCCTGGAGAGATTGATACACAAATAGGTGAGTTGGGTGCATCCCGCAGAGACAGAAGTACCTCAAATTGTTGAGGTACAAAAGGAAGAGACTAAGAGAAGGAGATGATGAACAAAAGTGGTTGAATTTGTGGTGATGAACGGGGGGCATAGATTTTTTTTTTTGGGGGGTGGAGTGGTGTGAGAGTTGTAGTGGCATATACAATTCTGTTTTGTGTGTGTTAGCGTTTTGGTGGCAGCGGAGGCATGGGCGGGCAGGGGGAGGTAGCTGAGATTGGATGGTGGTGTCTTGGTTTTTTTAAATTTTTTTTATTCTTTTTGTTTTCTGATTTTTTTTATATTTTTTATAATTCAATTCAATTATTATATTAGTTTTTAAAAACTTTTTAACATAAAATTAATGAATTGGATCACATTCGCTAACGGTACTAAACACAGAGACTATATTTGTTAAATTAGAAATACAGGGATTAAATTGACTAACACGATAAAACACGGGACCATAATATCACTATCTACAAGTCAACGTCGGTTTCTACTCGGCACCCTCGTCCACCACTTATATCAAACCTTTCATTCAACTTTGCTTCCATCCATTTCGATCAAAGAGAAAAAGAAAAAGAAAATTGCTTCCGTGATCCATCCCCAATGGCAGAGCTAAACTCAGCCAGAGTGGTTGAGGTTTGCAATGTTGCTCCACAGCCAAGCTCACCTGCTGGCTCAGCCACACCTCCTCCTGAGGCCCTTCCTCTAACCTTGTTTGATTTGCTCTGGCTCAGATTTGCACCCGTCCAACGCCTTTTCTTCTATCAAATCTCCAACTCCTTTGACACCACCATACTCGTTTCAAAACTCAAAGCCTCCCTCTCTGTCGCCCTCCAACAATTCCTACCACTAGCAGGGAACCTCACATGGCCCCAAGACTCCTCCAAGCCCATTCTCACTTATGTCCAAGGCGACGCCGTTTCATTTACCATAGCCACAGCCCAATCTGCCAATCATTTCGACCATATTTCAAGCAACAACCTTGATGTTGAAGCCAAAGAATACTACCCTCTTATACCACAGTTGGCTTTCTCGCAGGAAAAAGCCGCAGCCATGGCTTTGCAAGTCACTATATTTCCTAACCGCGGCTTTTCTATTGGCATTGCAACTCACCATGCAATCCTAGATGGCAAGACCTCAACCATGTTTATGAAATCATGGGCTCACATTTGCAAACATGTTGATGATGATCCATCCAGTTTAGTGTTACCGGATCAGCTGAAACCGTTTTTTGACAGAAGGGTCATCCGAGATCCGGCTGGGCTAGAGGCGATGTACACCGACGAATTTCTAAGTATGGACGGACGTTCCAACAACAGAAGCTTGATGCCTTCTAAATTTAGAGCTCCAGCTCCAGATTCGATTCGAGGCACCTTTGTGTTCACACGCCCAAAGATCGAAGCACTGAGGATTTTGGTGAAAGAGAAGAACCAACAACATGAATATCAATCTGTTCAAAAATATTTGTCCACGTTTTGCATAACATGTGCCTACACCTGGGTTTGCTTAGTGAAGGCAGAAGATATACAAGGCGAAAAAGCATTTATGGGGTTTACCGTGGACTGCAGGTCTCGCTTAGATCCTCCTATCTCTTCAAATTACTTTGGGAACTGCTTAGTGATTCGTTTGGTGGTTGCAGAAACAAAAGAGCTTTTAGGTGAAGATGGGTTGACCGCGGCAGTCAACGCAATTTGTGAGGCTGTGAAAAGCTTGGACGATGGCGTTTTGAGTGGGGCAGAGAATTGGATCAAGCCTTTGTACTCTGTGGGTGGTGATGAGAAAGTGCTTACAGTGGCTGGCTCACCCCGCTTTGAGGTTTATGAAACTGATTTTGGATGGGGAATGCCAAACAAGGTTGAGATCGTTTCCATTGAAGGCACAGGAGCCATGTCAATGTCTGAATCTAAGGATGGGGCTGGTGGTGTGGATGTTGGCTTGGTTTTGGAAAAAAATTGCATGCAAGTTTTCGCTACTCTGTTTGCCGAAGGTCTTGCCAAGGTTCTTTGAGAATTGTTTCTTCTGGTCCAGATTTTCAACTTATCCAATTTTTTTGTTTCTAAAATAATGTATGTCATGATGACACACTTCAAAATCCTATGTGTTGATCTTAAAAAATCAAAATAATTTTTTGGGTCATTTTTAAACTACAGTTAGAAATTAATGTCTTGCGTATTAAACAGCAAATATTTCACATATGCGTCTGACCTTTATGATACTACTTGTTGTGATCGACTTTGCCCCACTCCCAAAATTGTGGTCTACACACAGTCAAACGTACATGTGGTTACGTTTTCTTCCAAACAAGTTGAAAAGGAAAGTTAAAATAGTTTAATTTATTGCCCACTTTGAAATTTATGAATCGGTGCTTGTAAAAGAAAATGATGATTGATTACAAATTAATTAAGGCTAAATTGGTGAAATGTGTCTTGAATTTGTACCTAATTTTCAATTGACCTGTAAGTTGGGTGAATGTTAATTGGATACTCTGTGAGGTCCAACGTTCGGTCATCCACTTGTGAAAAACACTCTTAGGGAGAGCTTTACCAAACAACTCCCAACTCGGGGTGGTAGCACACTTTGCCACCAAAAAAAACTTTCAATGACCTTCTATCTATTTTCAAGAAAATTAAGAAGGATATGAATTCATTTTCTGCCAATTAGGTACAAATTCAGAGGCATTTCCTACATCACTAAACAATGCATGTCACTATGTTTCCTAATAATCGTGGCTTTTCTATTGGCATTGGAACCCACCATTCAATCCTTACTGGAATATGTAAAATAATTAACTACTGCTGGAAACTCCTCGTCTCTTACAACTGCTGGAAACTCTTCATCTTCCAACGGCTATATTGTCTTGGCTGTAAAAGCCTTTATTGCTTCTAAAGACTGTAAAAGGCTTGCCTATATATGTAGCCTGTTGTACTGATATCTATATGATGAATAAGAATCTCAAACTCCACCGGGGATGTAGGCTCAAAATTGCCGAACCTCGTTAAACTTGTGTTGTTCTGTTTTCTTCCTTTTCTTTGATTTCTATATGGTATCAGAGCAGGACCTTTGAAAATCCTGTCTCTTTGTTTTCTCAATGGGTGATTCTTCTGGGAAAGCTTCTGTTTTTTCCGGCGAATCCGATGGGAATCCCAATCTTCGCCTTTGTTCGGTTCTTCTAAATGGATTTAACTATATTCCTTGGTCAAGAGCTATCAATTTGGCTCTTGGAGGAAGATCGAAACTTGGCTTCATCAATGGAAATATTCCTCCACCTGCTGTTGATGATCCAAAGTATGAGGATTGGTTTTGCAAGGATCAACTTGTCATGTCTTGGTTGCTCAACTCTACAGAGCCTCAGGTTGCTGAGATTTTCAGTTTTTTTGATTCTGCGCAAGATCTTTGGACTGCTGTCAAAGAAATGTATGGAAATCAAAATAATGCAGCCATGATTTTTCAACTAAAGAAGGATATTGCTGCGTGAAGAGAACACTAAAGGACAGCCATTGTCTAGCCATGATTCAAGACGTCATGACCATGATTCTGGGAAGTCAATTGCCCAATTATCACGACATCATAGCTGATTCCTCCTCATTGATTTGCTGTTATTTACATACCATTTATGGACCTTTACTTTAGCCTATCATAATACTTACTGTAAATATCCTTGTATTTGTCAACCATATGTAACTATATAATGCACTATCAATACACAGAACCCTGAGCGGGTCATTCTCATCTTTCTTGCCTATTACCTGTTACTTCTCTCTCACCTCAAACCTCCCTTTTCTACATGGTATCAGAGCCTAGCAGTAGCTAGCGCTCAAATCGATCCTAACCTATGACCAACCCTGAAGACACTCCTTTATCTTCTTCTGTTAACTCTCATCACGACAAATCAACCACAAATACAACCTTTCCTGGCAACATGCCTCCAATCCCAACTTCATTCAACATCTCTCATCTTTTCACCACACCAATGGACAAAAATAATTACCTTTCTTGGAGATCTCAGTTTATGGATGTCCTAGAACTTCATGATCTAGAAGATGTCATCGCGTATGATACCCGTCCTCTGAAGAAGCACGCTGATGGAACACCAAATCCAGCCTACTCAAAGGACAAGTTGGTCCTGAGTTGGATTAAAGCAACTGCATCCTCAACTATCAAAACTCTTCTCATCCCATGCACAACGGCTCACGAAGCCTGGGATCTACTTGAGCGAAGGCTTTCTCCATTATCCAAGACTTATCTTCGTACCTTGCGGGATCAAATCCGCACTCTCAAAAGAGACTCAGACAAACCCGTTGCCGACTATCTGATGCACGCCAAATCACTCTTTGACTCCCTCACAGCAGCCGGTACAACAATGTCGGATGAAGAATTCATTGAGTACATCTTGGATGGAATCGGACATGAATATAAAGAGTTCATTACATCACTTCATCTCAGGCCCAAACTTACCTTTGATAAATTTTTTGATCTGGTTGTACAGGAAGAACAACTATTAAAACGGATGAACTCCATGTCTCTCTCAACCGGTGTCGCTCTGTCCACCGATCGCGTTTCAACCGATGACAATCACAATCAAGGTCCTAGATCACAAGGGCACAGGAGTTCAGGAAGGGGGCGTGGGCGAGGCCGGAATTGGAACCGAGATAGCAGCGGCTGGAATCACAGTCGTGACAATCAGAACCGAGGCTGGCAGTCCAACCGTGACCATGGCAGCCGAGAGGGAGCACAACCATTTCGTGACACTTCCCAACGATCCATGGGTTGGAACCCAAATTATGAAAGCAGACAAAATTTTGGACAAAATAGCCGGGCCAACTACACTCACAGCCGACCTAGTTTCAGTCATCATAATGAGCAACCTCAATTCATCACACGTGGTTCATTATCTGATGGCAAACCACCTCTCTTGCCGACACCCATACCTGGCTTTGATGTTATTTGTCAGTTTTGTAATAAACAGGGACATGTCGCGCGAGATTGTCCTGAACGTGGGAATTATGCATATACAGCAGAAGCCACAAAAGCCAATCCCGATGATAATACAAGTTGGTGTCTGGATTCAGGGGCTACTCACCACATGACAGCAAATCTCTCTGCCCTTCCGTATGCTCAGCCATATACAGGTACAGACACGATTATTGTTGGTAATGGAAATCATTTGGCTATCACACATGTTGGAAAAACTGGTCTACCCACTACACATACATGTTTAGCACTCAATGAAGTATTATGTGTTCCTGCTATAAGGAAAAATCTTATTAGCATTCGTCGATTTTGTCGGGATAATGATTGCTTCTTTGAAATGAATGCTAATGGTTTTCGTGTCAAGGACAACAAGATGGGGAAGGTACTTCTTACTGGCAATAGTTCTGGTGGATTATATCATCTCAATGCAGCGCCAAATGTTACCAACAAAATCGTGTTCTACGGGAAAAGGACGACACAAGACGTGTGGCATGCTCGCCTTGGACATCCCGCTCACCCAATTTTTCAAACCCTTTTGAATAAATATCATTTACCTCTTAATGGTACTGTTGCCAATAATAAAGTTTGCCATGTTTGCCCTATGGGAAAGTCCTGTAAGCTTCCTTTTCAATACAGAAGTTCACATGCCTTGCATCCGTTTGATTTGTTACATCTTGACTTGTGGGGGCCAGCACCAATTGCCTCAAATTTTGGTTATTGATATTACTTATCCATTGTCGATGATCACACTCGATTCGTATGGTTCTATCCACTTGTGAAGAAATCTGATTGCTTTGCCAAGTTTGTCACATTTAAACGAATGATTGAAAATCGGTTCAACTGCAAGATAAAGGGATTACAAATAGACGGCGGTGGAGAATTCACAAGTCGGGTATTCATGAATTTTTTAAGTGATCATGGGATAACTCATCAAATTTCATGCCCCTACACACCCCAACAAAACGGTATTGTAGAAAGAAAGCATAGGCATATTATTGAAATGGGGTTATGCTTGTTGGCTCAGTCCTATCTTCCAAAAAGTTTTTGGTTAGAAGCTTTCTCTACGGCAGTTTTTCTCATCAATAGATTGCCCTCCTCCACACTTGGACACTTGTCACCCTATGAGAAGCTTCTTCAACGTCCGCCTGATTATCGATTTCTTAAAAGTTTTGGGTGTGTCTGTTTCCCTCATATGGTTCCTTACGACACCAACAAATTATCATTTAAATCAATTAAATGTGTATTTATTGGATATGATGATCACTACAAAGGTTATCGTTGTTTAGATGTGATTTCAGGTCGGGTCTATATTTCTCGCCATGTGACCTTCGATGAGACCAATTTTCCGTACCAGGACCAGCACAATCCACGGCCCAACTCCATTGGATCTACAACATTTAATCAACTTCCAGCACTACATGCACCAAGCCTATCGTCAGCACAGACTGAGCCCATTTTAATGCCACCTGCTGATGAGCCCAAGGCTGCTGCCAACCACCAAAGTGTTGAGCCCAATCCATCCAACACACCTAGTTATGTGGATGAGTCCAGACATACTTCTACATCTAATGGACCTGCTCCCATTCGGCCCACTGTTCCAGACCAGTCCATTCGCTCACCACTTCACCCGATACCTATGCAATCTCTTGATGCCTCTCCCACACCAAACACTACAGACAGCCCATCACCACCACCTAATAGATACAAAAGTGTTAATAAACTTGTCTATGGATCCACTAACCACCCATTACCTCATGCCCTCACTGCAAGCATTGCTTCCCCACACACCTTTGAACCAACGAATTATACCCAAGCAGCCAAATATCCACAATGGCAATCTGCCATGCAAGATGAGTATGATGCTCTTATTCGCAACCACACTTGGTCTCTTATTCCCGCTACACAATCCATGAATCTTGTGGGTTGTAAGTGGGTGTTCAAAATTAAACGGAAAGCTGATGGTTCCATAGAACGACATAAAGCCCGACTTGTTGCTAAGGGATTCAATCAAAAAGAAGGATTGGATTATGAAGAAACCTTCAGTCCTGTAGTGAAGCCAGCAACCATTCGCACCATTTTGTGTTTGGCTTTGTCACATAATTGGCCTCTCCAACAATTGGATGTTCGGAATGCCTTCTTGAATGGTGTTTTACAGGAGGAAGTATACATGAAGCAACCACCTGGGTTTGCAGATACTCTTCGCCCAAATCATGTTTGCAAACTTCATAAGGCGCTCTATGGTCTCAAACAAGCTCCCCGTGCCTGGTTCCAACGACTCACCTCTTATTTAATTGGGCAGAAGTTCTTTCATAGCCATTCTGATGCTTCTTTATTTATCAGACACGCTAACCATCACTCTGTTTATGTTTTAGTTTATGTTGATGATATTATTGTGACAGGATCTGACGCTCAGAGTGTTGTTTCTTTCATTGACAACTTGTGCTCTGAGTTTGACAGTCGACGAATGGGCAATCTGAGTTTTTTTCTAGGCATGGAGATTCATCGCACATCCGAGAATATTTACTTGTCTCAAACTAGATATGCCGTTGACCTTTTGAAAAAATGCAACATGGAGTCATGTAAGCCCAGTCCCACTCCTTTAGCTTCCGCCACTCATCTTTCATCTTCAGATGGTGACCCACTGCCAGATGCCACAATTTATCGAAGTATGGTTGGTGGTCTTCAGTACCTTACTTTATCCCGGCCGGATATCGCATTTGCAGTCAACCAAGTGTGCCAATTTATGCATAATCCCCGCACCAGTCATCTTCAAGCCGTCAAACGTATTTATCGCTACATTAAAGGTACTATTGAGCATGGTCTTAAGTTTCATAAGTCTAGTGATTATCTTCTTCGTGGCTATTCTGATGCTGACTGGGCTGGGTCCGTTGATGATCGTCGATCTACGACTGGAGCATGTATTTTTCTTGGTCCCAATCTTCTCACGTGGACTGCCAAGAAGCAATCCACCGTCTCCCGTTCTAGTACTGAAGCTGAATATAGGGCCCTTGCCACCACAACTGCTGAACTTCGTTGGTTTTGTTACTTATTTCGTGAACTTGGGATTCCACTTCGCTCTCCTCCGTGTCTCTTTGTTGACAACATTTCTGCTCTTCACATGACAGCCAATCCTATTTTTCACGCTCGGACTCGCCACATTGAGATTGATTATCACTTTGTACGGGAACTACTAGCTCGTGGTGTTCTGCGCACTCGCTATATTTCCTCTCATAATCAGTTGGCTGATATCTTTACCAAGAATCTCTCCAGGGAACGGTTTCATTCTCTTGCTTCCAAGCTCAATCTCTATTTCATGCCGTTTCGCTTGAGGGGGGATGAAGAGAACACTAAAGGACAGCCATTGTCTAGCCATGATTCAAGACGTCATGACCATGATTCTGGGAAGTCAATTGCCCAATTATCACGACATCATAGCTGATTCCTCCTCATTGATTTGCTGTTATTTACATACCATTTATGGACCTTTACTTTAGCCTATCATAATACTTACTGTAAATATCCTTGTATTTGTCAACCATATGTAACTATATAATGCACTATCAATACACAGAACCCTGAGCGGGTCATTCTCATCTTTCTTGCCTATTACCTGTTACTTCTCTCTCACCTCAAACCTCCCTTTTCTACACTGCGGTGTATCAAGATGGAAAATATTTTATTGAACATCTGGGAAAGCTTAAAGGCATGTGGAATGAGCTAGATCTTTACAGACCTCATACTACTGATTCAGCCACTCTTTTGAAAAGAGCTGAAGAGGATAAAATTTTCCAACTCTTGGCAAGTTTGGATCCAGATTATGAAGACTTACGCAATCACATTTTGATGAGTGCTGAAATGCCTTCTTTCAATACTGTTTGTACTACTATTCAACGAGAAGAGGTAAGGAAGAAAGTCATGAATGTAGAAACCAAATCAGGCGCTGGAAGTTTTGAATCTAAAGCTTTTGTTGCTGGTGCTAAAAACCAAGGAAGCAAAAATTTCAAAGGAAAAAAGGGCAATCTGGAGTGTAGTTATTGTGAACAAAAAGGTCACACCAAGGATAGGTGTTGGATTCTCCACCCTCATTTGAAACCACAATTTGGAAAGGAAGGCAAGGGAGAACAAAAACACAGTGCCAATCAAGTTTCTGCTGCTGATGATTTTGAAAAATTCACTACCAACCCTTCAACTTTTCTTGGTGAGTTTGCTGCATATCTCCACCAAAAAAATGAGAATTCCGATCATAAAATTGATGCAAATGTCTCTAATAATGTTGGAGCAAATCTTGCCTCGAACTCTGCTGCTCTTCTTGGACAGTTTGCTAATTTTCTTCAACAATATGGAAAATCCTCTACTTCTGATGTCTCAGGTATTGTCAAAGCCTTTGTGACTGCTCTTATTTCCAGCACTATGTCAAATATTTGGTTTATAGATTCAAGAGCCACCGATCACATGACAAATAAAAAACAATATCTTTGTGATTTTATGAATTTCACTAAGGCTCACTCTGACTCTGTAGCTAATGGTACCGATGTCTCAGTTTTGGGCCAAGGGAAGGTTAAATTTCTTGGTACAGATGTTGAGTCTACTGCCTTATATGATGAATAAGAATCTCAAACTCCATCGGGGACATAGGCTCAAAATTGCAGAACCTCGTTAAACTTGTGTTGTTCTTGTTAGATTGTAGGGGAAACAAAGTGATTTTATTAGATTGGAGGAGAATAGTACATAGCTTAGTGTAGGCTAATTGGCCTCCTTAGCATATTGACTTACTTAGCATATTGACTTATTGGCCACCATACTTAATTTAGATTAGGTTTGGGCTATTTGGCCCTAACACTTTGATTGGTGAGCTTATTGGCTCCTTAACATAGTTTAATTTGGGTAGCTCTTGACTCACTAATGGTTTGGGAGTTGGCTTCTTTACTCCCACATAGATTGGGAGATTAATTGGTTCACTCCACATTTCATTGTGGTTGCATGCCTATTTATAGGCATCTTTGCCTACATCACCAAGTATGTGGCTTTTACTAGAAACTTCTATATTTTACAATATTTATTTTTGTGGCTATTGTTTAGCCATCATGCTACATGAGTGTTCTTGAGTGTTCTTGTTCTAAAAAGTTCTTCCAACTTCAACTCTCTTTGTCTAGCAAACATAGTATGTTCTCCATAATTCTAGAATCATCCTTGTATTCATGATTGTTCTAGAATTGTGTAGAACACAAATGGACATTATTTTTCAACTGTTCTGTTTTCTTTCTTTTCTTTTATTTCTATAATCCTAGACGGCAAGACGTCAACCGTATGTTTATGAAATCATGTGCTCATATTTGCAAACATGTTGATGATGATCAATCTGATTTAGTGTTACCTGAAACCATTTTTTGACAGAAGGGTCATCCAAGACCCAGAAGAGCTAGAGGCGATTTCCACCGTCTGATTTCAAGCAACAGGAACTTTGTTGAAGCCAGAGCATACCATCCTCTTTTACCCCCAACTGGCAGCTTCTCATGAGTCATGACCAAGCCTTACTGATGGCATAGCAAATCACTCTATTTCCAAACGGTGGCGTTTCCATTGGAGCCTCTCCATGCACCATGCTGCGCCCTTGACTTGACGGAAATTCTTCAACCATGTTTCGCAAATCAGACTCTATTCGCAAGGCGGATTTACGCAAGCCGGAGACCACCGCCCAGTTCGGGCCAGCTTCAAATTCACAAGCACAAAAATTGAAGCACTAAGGCAGATAAACTACAACCTCATCAATCGGTGCACGTGTCAACGTTGTGCATACACATGGCACATGGACATGGGTTTGCATGGTCAAGGCAGAGTAAATAAAATCCGACCAAGTACTTCTGCTATTTAACGTGGACTGTAGGTCCCGCCTGGACCACTTGTTCCATTGACCTAATTTGATAATTGCATAGCGGGCCGTGGCGCTGTTGCAACTTGCATGGATGTTTTTGCTTCTCTGTTTGCATAAAGACATCCTTGTTTTGAGATTTGTAGGGTAGCTCCAGTCCAGAACCACAAGAAGTTTCATTGCCCTCAGCCACACCAGGGTTCCTTCCTGAGCTAACTTTCTTTGACCTATTCTGGCTAAGGTTTCAACGTTTTCTCTCACATGTGCCTATGCATGGGCTTACTTGCCCAAGGCAAAGGAAATCATAGGTGAGAAAATAGCTATGATCTTTAGCATTGGCTGCAGCAGGTCCCGCCTGGACCCTCCACTGTTATGGGTTTTCGGAAGGGGAAGAGTTTTTGGTTTCTAAATTCTTGGACTTCTCATTGTTTGTGGTTCATGATACTCATTTTGGAACTTACAATCAGACACTAGATTGGCCACATTGCTTCTTATCTTTACAACCGTTGTGGCGGCAGCACAGCCTATAAAATTCTGTTTTTATTTTATTTTATTTTAGACCTGTAACCAAGAATATATTATAATTGCTTCTCAGGTTGGTATGAAGAGCTTCCAAAATTAAAGCCGAACTTTTTTGGCTGTTAAGAACAAAAGAACGATATTAAGTCCAACAAAAAAGATATAAATGACCGTTATATAAAAGAGGATTGATGGCAACCAAAATGAATGAAGACAAATGTACTAAGGCCCAACACAATAAAATCAAATATATATACTTGTTCTAAAAAATATATATATATACTTGTTTTGAAATTTCAATTCAAACAAATTAGACCAAAGATTTTGAAACACTTCACCTCAACCGTTCAGCATTGGATGTTTCAACGAAAATTGATTAATGAGTAATAATTAAGTAATTGATACAAGCGCTATTTAAAACAAACAATAACTTAGAAAAAACGTAGCTCACTTCAATATATTTTTTATTATTATTTCAATGGGCATTAATTAGCTTTTGAATACTATTAACATTATTAAGATTTTGAAACCAAATATCTAGCTTTAAATTGATTTTGTAATTAATTTGCTAGTTGCCTTTAAGCAATTAAAGATTTAAATCTCTTCCAAAACATTGAGCTATAATAATAAAGGAAAATTAGGTTTTAGACATAGATAACTTTACTTATTAGTATTTAAGACATTTGCTATTTTGGTTTGGGTTTTAATACCTATAAAAGAATTGTTATTTTGGATTAGGTCAAAGAGTCACTAAAAGGACAATTACACCCTTTTCATTTTGGGTTTAGGGTTTAGGGTTTAGGGTTTAGGGTTCAGGGTTTAGGGTTTAGGGTTTAGGGTTTAGGATTTAGGGTTCAGGGTTTAGGGTTTAGGGTTTAGGGTGGCAGGCTAGCGACAGGTGGCCGGCAGCAGGATTCCGACGGGGTTCCGGCGGCGGGGTTCTGGCGGTGGCCGACGCGTGAGATTCCGGTGGTGGTGTGGTGATTGGCTAGATATTTTGTAAATTTGAAATAAAATATTGAAATTTGAAAATAATGGCATAATGGCATATGTTGTAATTTTAAAGTTCTTTAATTATATTTTGGTAAAAGCAGGTACTATATTTTGACTTTTGGCTTTATCCTAATTAGCTGAAATTGAATTCCTATTTACCTAAATAGTAAACTATATTATGTGTGAAAACTAAAGCTCCCAAAATATAAATTATAAAATATTTAAAATTAATTGAAAAAACTGTAATTGATTATAAATTTTTTAATTCAATCTGAAAATGGAATATATATTTTTTTAAATTTCACGCACACGCCTCAACAACCTCCCAAACCCAGCCACCCTCGCCACCACCACTCCAACCCCAAACCCATAGCCACCCTCACCACCATTCCAACCCCACCCAAACCACAACAACTCTCTCTCTCTCTTGCAGCTTCCTCTCTGACAAATCACGAAGATCTTCATAGTCGGTCACCGTAACCTTGATGGCTCTACCACCAATTGATCATCCTCGCTGCAGCAAAAGTCAACGACATTCAGGCTAATGGATCGAAGAGGAGAGAGAGATGAAGGGTAGAGTATGAGAAAATCTAAAACATAAGAGAGAAGAAAAATTGCAGCAAGAAAAGAGTAGGCATCAATTCTACTAAGAACCCTTTTTTTTTCCTACAGGAATCGAGACCATTGGAGGTTGAGGTTGTGTGGGTTTTAATCATTTTAGCATTATTATTATTTGAGTTTAAATCTTTATAATTAATTACAAATTTTTAAATTAATTTTAAATGTCCTTTTTTTGGGTTTTAACATAATTTTGACGGAAAGGATCAAATTTGTTAACAGATACAAACACAGGGACTAAATTGGCCAAATTAATAACACGGGGACTAAATTGGCCGATAAGGTAAAACACAAGGACCATTTCGACATTTAAGCTTTATTTATTGTAGGGATTATACATATTTAATTTTCAGGTATTATTTTTATATTGAATGCCTTAATTTGTGGTTGGTTACATATTCTTGGATGCCTATAAAAGGTCACTCCTCCTTCACATTTGATACACGATCAGAATATCACATATCACAATATGATTCTCTCCTTTTCTACTTTTATATATATTCTCTACGTTCTATTAGTATTTTTGGACAATGGTTATGTGACTTGGAAACATATCCATATGTGAATGTGCTTATAGCAGATCTTGAGTTTGTGTATTAGGGTCGTATTTTGGAGTCTTGTAGACCGTTAGTACCTGCACGTAGGGAGGCTGCAAAGGCTTGGCCAAGCTCAACTTCTTACTTATTATTTATTTTACTTTTGCTTACCTATAAATTTGTTTTTCTTCAATTTCCTTGTACCTTAAAAACTTTCCATTTTGTTTATATGTTATTTATTATATAAAGATTTTGTATTTGGCTTTACGGAAAGAGGAAAACTATATTTTTTTATAACAATCTAAAACCTTTGTCAGTTAAAGTTGTTTTCTTCCCATTCTACTACTGCTTTAATACCTTTTAACTCTTTGACTGAAGCTTTTGCATTTGTATTGGATTTTGAAAATGAAAATGAAAATTTGTTTTGGGTAGATGCAGTTTAAAGCTTTCATGTTGTCTATACAATTTCAATTACTTTAAATATTGTTGGAACATTTATATTTTTATAATTTGTTGTTAAATGTTTGGGCAATTACTACTAGTGTTTGAAAACAAAAAAACCTACGGACTAATTTATGTGGCATTATTATTAGGGAGCTTTAGTTTTCACACATAATATAGTTTACTATTTAGGTAAATAGGAATTCAATTTCAGCTAATTAGGATAAAGCCAAAAGTCAAAATATAGTACCTGCTTTTACCAAAATATAATTAAAGAACTTTAAAATTACAACATATGCCATTATGCCATTATTTTCAAATTTCAATATTTTATTTCAAATTTACAAAATATCTAGCCAATCACCACACCACCACCGGAATCTCACGCGCCGGCCACCGCCAGAACCCCGCCGCCGGAACCCCGTCGGAATCCTGCTGCCGGCCACCTGTCGCTAGCCTGCCACCCTAAACCCTAAACCCTAAACCCTGAACCCTAAATCCTAAACCCTAAACCCTAAACCCTAAACCCTGAACCCGAAACCCTAAACCCTAAACCCTAAACCCTAAACCCAAAATGAAAAGGGTGTAATTGTCCTTTTAGTGACTCTTTGACCTAATCCAAAATAACAATTCTTTTATAGGTATTAAAACCCAAACCAAAATAGCAAATGTCTTAAATACTAATAAGTAAAGTTATCTATGTCTAAAACCTAATTTTCCTTTATATTTTTAAGGAAATTGACCACATCGACTAACATATAAGCCTGGAATGAATTGATTACCAATCATGTGGGGACATTTTACTGGACGGTGGTCCCCCACTTTTAAAACTTGAAAATGATGATATACCTAACCAAGTGTGGTTTTGTGTGGCGTGCGGCGTGCCTTGATATCGGCCCCATTTTGTATTTCAGCAAATACACTTCCCTTTGCTCTTGAAGAGAGAATAAATTCTCCTTTTTCTTATGCTTCTATGGTGCTGCATACAACTACTTTATATTTGTCTCTATTTCCTATTGGGTGTGCTAGCAACTTTGTGAACGACAAGAAGAGTTCGTAAGTTTCTGTTTTCTTCTCGTTGTTTCCTCTTTTTGTTTATGAGTTGCTCGGCATGCACATTTGTTTTAGATCTCTTTTGGTATTTATTTGCGAGCAAGAATATCTAAGTATTGTTCTTGGCTCAAGTGTTTGAGAGTGTATTTGATATTTAATTAATAATTTTAATTCTTAATATTTGGATTAATTAAGGGCATTTTTTGATATTTTGAATGTTTCACTATTCTCTTTCTTTTGCTTTATATATATATATCGATAAAAGCTGTAGTTTAAATATAAGGAATATTAATTAGGCATGTCCTACAATTATACTAAGTTGCTATGAGATTTGAAATAATATCACTATCTAGAAGTTAATGTCGGTTTCTATTCGGCACCCACGTCCACCACTTGTATCAAACCTTTCATTCAACTTTGCTTCCATCCATTTCGATCCAAAAATAGAAAAATAAAAAATTTGTTTCCGTGATCCATCCCCAATGGCAGAGCTAAACTCAGTCAGAGTGGTTGAGGTTTGCAATGTTGCTCCACAGCCAAGCTCATCTGCTTGCTCAGCCACACCTCCTCCTGAGGCCCTTCCTCTAACCTTGTTTGATTTGCTCTGGCTCAGATTTGCGCCCGTCCAACGCCTTTTCTTCTATCAAATCTCCAACTCCTTTGACACCACCATACTCGTTTCAAAACTCAAAGCCTCCCTCTCTGTCGCCCTCCAACAATTCCTACCACTAGCAGGGAACCTCACATGGCCCCAGGACTCCCCCAAGCCCATTCTCACTTATGTCCAAGGCGACGCCGTTTCACTCACCATAGCCGAGTCTGATGCCGATTTCCACTATCTTTCAAACCGTAGAAACTTTGTTGAGGCCAAAGAGTACCATTCTCTCGTACCCCAATTGCCAACCTCTCACGAAAAGGCCGCAGCCGTGGCGTTCCAAGTCACCATCTTTCCCAACGGCAATGGCTTCTCCATTGGCACATCCATGCACCATGCCATCCTGGACGGCAAGTCTTCAACCATGTTTGTGAAATCATGGGCTCACATTTGCAAACATCTTGGTGATGATCCATCTGGTTCAGCTCTACCAGATCAGCTGAAACCATTTTTTGACAGAAGGGTCGTCCAAGACCCGGCCGGGCTCGAACCAATCTTCTTGAACCAGCTTCAGAATCTGGACGGACCCAACAACAGGAGCTTGATGGTTACCCAGTTTAAATCTCCACCACCAGACGCTGTTCGCGGCATCTTTGTAATCACACGACAAGAAATAGAAGCAATGAAGCAATGGGTTTCGACCAAAATGGCAGAGATGATCAAGAATGAAAAACAATCTGATCGTCCTCATTTGTCAACATTTTCTGTAACATGTGCTTATACATGGGTTTGCTTACTCAAGGCAGAGGAAAAACAGACCGATAAGCCAGTTATGACGGGCTTCACTGTGGACTGCAGGTCTCGCTTTGACCCTCCGATACCTGCAAACTACTTTGGGAACTGCGTAGACGGCCGTGTAATAGTTGCAGAGAGAAAAGGGCTTCTTGGAGAAGATGGGTTGACCGTGGCGGTGAACGAAATCAGTGAAGCTATAAAAAGTGTGGACAGTGATGGGATTTTGAATGGGGCAGAGACTTTGATTCAGGCACTTTACCCTGCAGTGAGCAGTGAAGAGAGAGTTATGGGTGTTGCTGGTTCACCAAGGTTTGGGATTTATGATACAGATTTTGGATGGGGAAAGCCAAGCAAGGTGGAGGTGGTTTCGATCGAAGAGACAGGAGCCATGTCCCTGGCAGAGTCTAGGGATGGTATTGCTGGAGATGTTGAGGTTGGTTTGGTTTTGGAAAAACACCATATGCAAGCTTTTGCTTCTCTGTTTGCTAAAGGGCTTCAAGACCTTTGAATCCACGCATGAAATTGGTGTTAATTTGTTGCAGAGTTTTAATGTTTTCGCTTTGTTTTGGGGGGAAGAATAATTTGATCGATGTTCATATTTTTTGTTATTTTGGTATGTTTGTTTGCAATGGTCCTCTGTTTCTCTCATTTTGTTGGGCCAAATCACAACAATAATTTGTGCACATAAATGCCATAAACTCTCAATAAAATTAAAGAGTCTTAAAACAACTGCTTTTCATTTTATATATACAAATAATAATGGGATATGGGCCAAACACCTACTCACTACCACCATGGTAGGACGCCACTCGCAAAATGACTGCACCCTTGATTTGGCTAAAGCTGCAAGCCTGTAATAACATGTGCCCTACTCGGATTCACTCGTCTCCATATCCATTTCTCAATGAGCAAAGGGGAACTTTTATTACAAACCGACGTCGCACCATTGCCCATAATGTTGAAGTTTATTATTTGTAACTAAAGAAGTTGTAACTCAATTTTGTGTCTCCACAAGAAGGCCTTTGAAATGTATATATATATAGTTAACGATAATTCTCTTAGGTTTGAAGAATGCTACTCTTATCATATTTTGTATATCACATTTCTGTACCATATGATATGGCACCTTACTTGGACATGCAAACTCATTTAATTTCATTTTAAGTTATCTTCTTTACTCTTCTGCTTTCTCTTCTGCTTCCTTATTCATCCTTTTTCATTTTTCTTCTCTACTGTTATCATGGTATCAGTGCCAGGTTCGATTCTGAGTTCTATTCGCTTCCGCATTCAATTCTTCCTTGTTCCTCTGCTTCTTTCTTCTGTCAATCTCAAATCTCAAATTCTCATTTTCTCTGCAACTTTCTCCAAACATTTTCGTTCTTTGAAAACCTAATTTTGCTTTCATGGCTTCCTCTCTCAAAATTGACGGCCTTTTGGGCATGCTTACCATTCGGCTTAACGATGACAACTTCCTGAAGTGGAGTTATCAATTGGAGTCGGTCTTCCAGGGCTACGATTTGTTCGGCCACTTTGATGGTTCATCTGTTTCTCTTCCCAAATTTGGCATTGTCGGTGAAGAAGGCGCTACTTCTGAGCTCACTACGGCCTATAAAGACTGGATTCGCACAAACAAGGCACTCCTGAGCCTTCTTATTGCATCCTTGTCAGATGAAGCCCTTGAGTATGTCATCGGGAGTCAAACGGCTTGAGAGGCCTGGCTTCATCTCTGCGATCGCTATGCATCTGTTTCTCAAGCAAGAATTAATCATCTGAAAACAGAACAGCAGACTGCTCAAAAAGGTGGAGACTCCATTGAGCGATTCTTGCTTCGTCTTAAACACATTCGTGACCAACTACGTGCGGCTGATGTGTTCATTTCCGATGATGATTTTGTTATCGCTGCGTTGAATGGTTTACGACCAGAGTATGCCATAATCAAGACCATTTTGATTGCTCGTGATTCTCCAATCACTCTTAAGGATTTTCGTGCTCAACTCCTAGCTGCAGAGCAAACTGTTGGTGCTCGTATTGTTCATCACTCAGGTCTGTATGCTGCGAATTCATCTTCTAGTGTTCGGCCCTCTTTTGTTGCTTCTAGTCAAGGCTTATTGCCTACTCCTTCTCATCCTCTGCCTCCTGTGCATTCTTCTCATGGTTTTTCTTCTGGCAGTGGAAGGTTTAATGGCTACCGGAATCAACAATCTCAATTTCGCTCATCTAGTTTTCGTGGTGCTTCCTCTTCCAATTATGGTGGTTCTTGTTCATACAAGGTTGTGCTAGAATGTCAAATATGAAGCAAACGTGGTCATACGGCAGCGAACTGTTATTATCGCAATGCTCCCTCTTCGGATGTTCCTTCACCTATTGTTGAGTGCCAATCTGTGGAAAACGAGGGCATGCTGCTTTGGATTGTTATCACTGCTCTAACTATGCTTTTCAAGGCCAAGCACTGCCATCTTCCTTAACTGCTATGATGGCTCACTCCTCTTATTCTCCAGAGCAAGTTTGGATTGCTGACACAGGAGCTTCTCATCATATGGTTAGCAATGCCTCTCACTTGCATAATGTCACTTCTTGTGATAAGACTGAGAATGTCACTGTTGGTAATGGGGAAGGTTTGGAAATTCTTAATCTTGGCACTACCTCTATTTCTTGTGCCAATACCAGATCTTTATCTCTGCCATCTGTGTTTCATGTTCCCAAACTTAAAGCCAATCTTTAATAGGTTCATCAATTGTGTAAAGATAACAATTGTCTTATCACCTTTGATGCCTCTGGTTTTTGCAAACAGGACAAGCTCACCAAGCAAATTGTTCTTCAGGGCAAGAGTAATCAAGGCCTCTATCACATTCATCTAGTTGCTTCTTCTGTCTCGAATCGTGCCTCCTATTTTTCCTCTGCTTCAATTGCTTATCTTGGCCAACAAATAAAGTCCTCTCTTTGGCATCAAAGGTTAGGTCATCCAACAAATGAAGTTGTGAAACTAATGCTTCAAGCCTCTACTGTGTCTGTTTCTGCTGATTCTGTTTCTGCCCTATGTTCTGCTTGTTTGCACGGCAAAATGCATAAGTTGCCTTTTCCTAGTGAGCATATTAAGTCTAATATAGCCTTTCAGAGGATCCATAGTGATGTATGGGGTCCCTCTAGAAATAAATCCATAGATGGATATCGCTGTTATGTCTCATTTGTTGATGAATGTACTGGTTTCCTGTGGCTTTATCCACTGTTCAATAAATCTGAAGTTTTTGAGATCTTTCTTAAGTTCTATGCCTTTATTAATACTCAATTTGGTGCTCATCTCCAATATTTTCAAAGTGATGGCGGTGGTGAGTTTAATAGTTCACAATTTGCCTCTTTTCTTGACTCAAAAGGCATCATTCACTAGTTGTCTTGTCCTTCCACTCCTCAGCAAAATGGTCTTGCAGAGAGAAAGAATCGCCATGTTATAGAAACTGCCTTAACTCTGTTAGTTACTGCCACCCTTCCTGATCAATTTTGGTATCATGCTGTGGCACATGCTGCTTACTTGATCAATTTCATGCCTAGTATTGTTCTTGGGAATCAGTCTCCTTTTCAGAAGTTGTTTGACAAGCCTCCACCTCTTCAACATCTAAGGGTCTTTGGCACAGCTGTTTATCCATATATTAGACCATTTAATGAACATAAACTTCAATCTAGGACTGTACAGTGTGTTTTCATGGGATATTCTCAGGGTTATAAAGGTGTTATATGCTATAACACTGCTACTCACCGATTCCTTCTCTCTAGACATGTGGTTCATGATGAGAGTGTCTTTGTAAGATCCCACATTGACCAATGGAGAGTGGGTGATGTGCTTTTTATGTACATGCCTGCCTCCATATAGCACGAGGCCTTTTGGGAGCTTACTGGTTTTGGAGTAGTAGGAACTCCGAAGTTAAGCGAGTTGGGGGCCAGAGCAATCCCAAGATGGGCGACCCATTGGGAAGTTGGTAGTGAGCTCCCAGAAACAAAACCGTGAGGGCCAGCGAGAGGGGCCCAAAGTGGACAATATTGTGCTACGGCGGAGCTAATCCGGGATGTGACAATTTGGTATCAGAGCCACTCTGCCGTGTGGTGCGAGTGTGTCGACGAGGACGTCGAGCCCTTAAGGGGGTGGATTGTAAGATCCCACATCGACCAATGGAGAGTGAGTGATGTGCCTTATATGTACATGCTCGCCTTTATATAGCATGAAGCCTTTTGGGAGCTCACTGGTTTCGGAGTAGTAGGAACTCCGAAGTTAAGTGAGTTAGGGGCCAGAGCAATCCCAGGATGGGTGACCCACTGGGAAGTTGGTAGTGAGCTCCCAGAAACAAAACCGTGAGGGTCAGAGAGGGGGGGCCCAAAGCGGACAATATCGTGCTACGACGGAGCTGATCCAAGATGTGACATTCTTTCCTTTTGAGCACTCCGAGCCTTCACTTCCATCTAGCACTCTTTCTTCTTGTACTCCATCTTCTTTCAAGGCTCCACCTATTGTAGTTTATGTTTCAAACCATGTGCCTTCTTTGGCTTCTAGTCCAAATCCTAGTCTTGCTTCCTCACATTCCTCTGATGTCCCTTCCCATGTTTCTACATCTTTTGGTGGTGATCCAGTTTTAGTTGCTTCTAGTGCAGACTTTACAGAGAATTCCAAGTTCTTAGTGATCAACAATTACAAGTTCTTTTGCCTGCTCATGAATCTTCTTCCCCATCTATGCCTCCTCCTATGCATCCTATGCAAACAAGGTCTAAGAGTGGTATTGTCAAGACTAAGCCATTTGAGGATTATCAATGCTATCTTACTACTATTCCATCCCTTCATGAAGCTGCTGAACCGACTACTTATAAGGCTGCTTCTCAGTCATCTGTTTGGATATAGGCTATGAAGAAGGAAATTGAAGCTTTGCACACCCAAGGTACATGGGATTTAGTTCCTATGCCTGTGGATAAAAACATTGTTGGTAGCAGATGGGTTTATAGAGTTAAGAAGAACTCAGATGGGTCTGTAGCAAGACATAAGGCTCGCTTGGTTGCACAAGGTTTCAGTCAAGCTCCTGGTCTAGATTTTAGTGAGACTTTTAGTCCTGTTGTAAGGCATACAACAGTTAGAATGGTTTTGAGTATTGCTGCTATGAACAGGTGGTCTCTTAGACAACTTGATGTAAAAAATGCTTTTCTTCATGGCGACCTTGAAGAAAAAGTGTTTATGCGCCAACCTCAAGGTTTTGAAGACTCCACATATCCAACCCATGTTTGTCGATTGAGAAAATCTCTTTGTGGGCTAAAGCAAGCACCCCAGGCTTGGAATGCGAAATTCACAGGTTATCTCCCAGCCATTGGTTTTACTGCTTCTCATTCTGATCCAAGTCTTTTTCTTAAGCATGTTGGTTCAGATAGTGTCATTCTTCTACTCTATGTTGATGAAATTATCTTGACTGGTTCTAAAGATAGTTTAGTCCAAGAAGTTATTGATGAATTAAGTGCTGTGTTTGAAATGAAAGATATGGGCCAGTTAACCTACTTCTTAGGTTTACAGATTTCCTATAATAATCAAGCAGATATTTTTGTCTGTCATACGAAATATGCTAAAGATTTACTTACAAAGGCTGGTATGGATACATGTTGACCTTGTACTACTCCATGTAAGCCACATTGTCAGCTTTTGGCTTCTGAGGGTGATTCCTTATCTGATCCAACTATCTATAGAAGTATTGTTGGAGCACTGCAATATTTGACATTCACCCGACCTGACCTTTGTTATGCCGTTAATACTGTATGTCAGTATATGACTCAGCCTTCATATTTACATTTTCAATTGGTTAAGCGCATCTTGAGATATATTCATGGTACTTTGGATCATGGTCTGACTTTTACAAGTGGATCTTGGGATCTTCATGCTTACAGTGATGCAGATTGGGCCTTAGATGTGAATACTCGCAGGTCAACTACTGGTTTTGTGGTATTTCTTGGCAACAATCCAGTTTCATGGCAGTCTAAGAAGCAAACTTCTGTTTCTAGAAGTTCCACTGAGGCTGAGTACAGGGCACTAGCTAATACAATAGCTGATTTGGCTTGGGTTCGACAGGAATTATTTGATTTGAAGGTATTCTTTCCACAGCCTCCTACAATACATTGTGACAATCTTTCAGCCCTTGCCTTAAGTTCAAATCCTGTGTTTCATTCTCGAATCAAACATTTAGATATTGACTTTCATTTTGTACGGGAAAGGGTGCAGAAGAAAGACTTGATTATGCAGTATATTCCCACTGAAGAACAGGTAGCAGACATCTTCACAAAGGGATTGCATGAGTCTATTGCTGACTTCTACCATCTTTCAAGTGGTGACTTTGCTGAAGCCACTGAGTACCATCCTCTTGTACCCCAGTTGGGAGCTTCTCATGAACAAGCTGCAGTGGTGGCATTGCAAATCACTGCCTTTCCCAACTGTGGCTTTTCCATTGGAACTTCCATGCACCACGCAATCGTAGATGGCAAGACTTCAACTTTGTTTGTGAAATCTTTGGCTCACATTTACAAACATGATGTTCTATGCTACTTGATCTGCTGAAACAATTCTATGACAGAAGGGTCATTAATTCAGGATCTAGCTCAGCTCGGAGCACTCTACTCGAACTCGTATCGAAATAAGAATGGTCCCAACAATAGAAGCTTAATGTTTTGGGAGTGGAAACCCCCACCGGGCTCTATCCGAGGCACCTTTGAATTCACAAGAGCAGATATAGAAACACTGAGGCCACTGTTCTTGGGCTATGGCCAAAAAGTGGCCAGAGATGGCAGGAATAACGAGCCTAAACCAGCTAAATTTTAAGAGATAAATTGAGTTTCAAAACGCAAAAATTGATCTTAAACAACCCAACCATCAGCTAGAACACATTGAGAAGATGAAAAAGCATACATAGATCACAAGATTTGGTGGCCGGAATCGCTCGAACGAACTCCGAGAAGTTTTGGGTAAACCGGTTGTTTTTGCCCTTTTTCCAGCGATCCAGGCGGCAGATGGTGGCTGTTGAGGGTTGGGGTAGGAGGAGGGTGAGTGGCTAAGCTGTACGTATTTCTATATGCCCAATAATGGCTCTCTCCCCGAGGGGCCTCTCAATAGAATTCAGACCGGTTGCACAAATATACATACTCTTGGGGAAGATCAGCCTGTTATCCCTAGAGTAACTTTTATCCGTTGAGCGATTGCCCTTCCACTTGGTACCGGCCCTGCCAAATTTGGTGGCCGTTTGTGATCGTTGCCAGCCAAAGAATTGGCTGGCTGTAGCTTCGATTGTGAAGAAGGAGGGGGAGGGGAGGGGCTCCAGGAGAGATGAAGAGAATAAGAAGAAATTTCCATATTTTTAAAAACCTTTTTGAAATAATTATTCCAATCGATCAAAAAATTCTCAAATTCTTTTCCGATCGATCAAAAAATCAACTTTAAACCCATTAAAATATTCCCAAGGCAAAATTGTCATTTACTAAAGTATTTTAATAATTAAATATTAATTTAGGATCGGGTTATTACACTTTGTGTTGTGTCACATTTTGTTAATTATGAGATTAATAAACCCAACTAAAGGCATTTGATGCTAAAAAATGATGATCACTATTGGACCAAATTTAGAAGTGTGATGTTGTACCATTATTAATCATGTGCGTGCCTCTAGTCCTCTGGCCAGGGGTCATATGTCGAATAAGGTACGTGATCTGTATACTATTCATTCCATTGGGGTGCGCTGTCGTCCTCGCCCCAATCCCAAAATTGTTGAGGTTATGCGGCATCCCCCTTGTTTTGGCTCTGTCAATATTAATACTGTTGGAGCTCGCAAAAGCGACTCTGGTAAAGTAGGTAGTGGTGGTGTGTTTCGTGATTATCAAGGCCATGTTCTTGGGGCATTTTCGGCCAATTTAGATGTTCCTAGTGCGGTTCATGCTAAAGTTTTAGCGGTCATAAAGGCCATTGAGCTTGCTTGGCTCCATGCTTGGCATAATGTTTGGATTGAAACTGATTCGTTGTTAGTTACTAAATTCTTTCACTCTCCACATTTGGTCCCTTGGCTTCTACGAGTTGATTGGCAAAATTGCTTGCATCGTCTCCAACACATGTCATTTAAGATTTCTCATATCTTCGTGAGGGTAATCATGATGCTGATGTTTTGGTGAATCATGGTGCTTTGGGCTCTGGTTTAATTTGGTGGGATACTGCACCTTCTTTTATTTTGCCTTTTTGTCAGCGGGATTAGCTGGGCATGCCTGATTACAGGTTCTCCTAGTTTCTTTTGTTTACTCTTTCAGAGTTTTGGTCTCTTAGGTCAGCATGTTGTTGTGCATTTCTATCATTGTCTTTCTCTTCTGCAGGGTTTGGTTTGGTCCCCCATGTTGTTCTTTTATGTTTTTGTTTCTTATTAATATATTATGATCAAGGGGACGGGCAAGGAGCTTCCAGAGTGTTGGTCCCCTCTTTGAAGGTGGGGGATGTTTGTGCATCCCGATGACTGATATTGAGGAGTTAATCTCACCTAATCCTTTGGTTTATTTATTTATTTATTTTATTATTTTTTTTAAAAAGGAAGAAGTGTGATGTCTTCAGTCTTGTGGGACCTAGTGGTGTGGTACCAGTCGAAGCATAGAGTGAGTAATGAATTGGAATTTTTTAAGACTGCAACATAGCCTATAAAATCCCTTTTTGTAAATTTTTAGAATCTGTTTTGGTTAGACCCATGTTGGGAGAAATTATCTCTAGAATTCATAACAACGACATTTGTTCAAACTTATCTGGCGCAGCTTAAATTAAATGACATGAGAAATTATAGAATACTTACCACATGGCCGTTTAAAAAAAGAATTAAGGAACATTCATTAGGTCTGTTCATCAATTATATTAAGGGAGATTCACTATTATACCCAATATAAGAGCCCAAATTATAAAAATACCATATATGAAATGGACTTTAGAAACACACCTAAAGCTCATTTACAACATAACAAAAAGACTTTTAACTTCTTTTAAATTACAAAATTGTCATTGATTTCTTAAAACAAACTCAAACCCCAAAACCTCATAAAAAAGCTCAAAACACTTAATAGGGTATCAAAGTAATTTAATAATCAAAATTAAATTAAATAGGGCTAACTATCATTTTTTGGGTTTGTTTATAGAAATTAAATGGTGTATGGTTTATTTATAATTTTAGTGCTAAGAATTGGTATATGACTAAATATCTCTTATATTAAACCTTCCTTCAACTTTGCTTCCATGATCCATCCCCAATGGCAGACCTAAACTCAGTCAGAGTGGTTGAGGTTTGCAAGGTTGCTCCACAGCCAAGCTCACCAGAAGATCACTCAGCCACACCTGACGCCCTTCCTCTAACCTTGTTTGATTTATTCTGGCTCAGATTTGCACCCGTCCAACGCCTTTTCTTCTATCAAATCTCAAACTCCTTTGAAACCACCACACTCGTTTCAAAACTCAAAGCATCGCTCTCCATCGCCCTCCAACACTTCCGACCTCTAGCAGGAAACATCACTTGGCCCCAACACTCCCCTAAACCAGTTCTCACTTATGTCCAAGGGGACGCCGTTTCGCTCACCATTGCCGAGTCTCATGCTGATTTCCACCATCTTTCAAGTCGTAGCAACTTTGTTGAGGCCAAAGAGTACCATCCTCTCGTACCCCAATTGCCAATATCTCACGAAAAGGCCACAGCCGTGGCGTTCCAAGTCACCGTCTTCCCCAACGGCAACGGCTTCTCCATTGGAACATCCATGCACCATGCCATCCTAGACGGAAAGTCTTCAACCATGTTTGTGAAATCATGGGCTCACATTTGCAAACATCTTGGTGATGATCCATCTTGTTCAGCTCTACCAGATCAGCTGAAACCATTTTTTGACAGAAGGGTCGTCCAAGACCCGGCCGGGCTAGAACCAATCTTCTTGAACCAGCTTCAGAATCTGGACGGACCCAACAACAGGAGCTTGATGGTTTCCCAGTTTAAATCTCCACCATCAGACGCGGTTCGCGGCATCTTTGTAATCACACGACCGGAAATAGAAGCAATGAAGCAATGGGTTTCGACCAAAATGGCAGAGATGATCAAGAATGAAAAACAATCTGATCATCATCCTCATTTGTCAACATTTTCTGTAACATGTGGTTATACATGGGTTTGCTTACTCAAGGCAGAGGAAAAGCAGAGCGATAAGCCAGTTTTGATGGCCTTCAGTGTGGACTGCAGGTCTCGCTTTGACCCTCCCCTACCTGCAAACTACTTTGGGAACTGCATAGGGGGCCGTGCAGTAGTTGCAGATAGAAAAGGGCTTCTAGGAGAAGATGGGTTGACCGTGGCGGTGAACGAAATCAGTGAAGCTATAAAAAGTGTGGACAGTGACGGGATTTTGAATGGGGCAGAGACTTGGGTTCCGAAACTTTACTCTGCTGTGCGCAGTGAAGAGAGATTTATGGGTGTTGCTGGTTCACCAAGGTTTGGGATTTATGATACAGATTTTGGATGGGGAAGGCCAAGCAAGGTGGAGGTGGTTTCGATCGAAGAGACAGGAGCCATGTACCTGGCAGAGTCTAGGGATGGTATTGCTGGAGATGTTGAGGTTGGTTTGGTTTTGGAAAAACATCATATCCAAGCTTTTGCTTCTCTGTTTGCTAAAGGGCTTCAAGACCTTTGAACCCACGCATGAAATTGGTGTTAATTTGTTGCAGAGTTTTAATGTTTTCGCTTTGTTTTTGGGGGAACGAATAATTTGATCGATGTTCATTTGTTTTGTTATTTTGGTATGGTTGTTTGTAATGGTCCTCTGTTTCTTTCATTTTGTTTTCGCCAAATTACAACTACAAAAGGAAGAGCCTTAGAACAACTGTTTCTCATTTCTTATTTTATTTATTTTTTTTTATCGAAACAATAGTATAGTATAGATGATTATAAATTTATCTAAATTTATGAAAAAGGAACTCGAGTTCAGTGCAAGTCAATTTAGCGAAGAACAAGCTGCAAAGACATGTGCGACTCGGATTCGCTCGTCTCCGTATCCAATTCTCACAAGAAAAAAAAAAAGGAGTAGTTGACGACTCATTATGCCAAGTTTTATTACAAACCAATGTCGCACGTATTGTTCAGGTTTATTATTTTGAACAAAAGAAGTTGTGATTCTCATGCCTTGAGATAATTGTTTGTAGTATTGAAGAAATGGAGGAGAAACCGGAACAAAAGGAAGAGAAAGAAAAGATGGGCTGCCATGAAAACTTTGGATAACACTTATTTAGCAGATGAGACGGGAATAATTTTCAGTGGAGGAGTTTGTCAGCATGTGGCCTGCGTGACTTACACCACCTCTATCTGTTCACCATTTGACTCAATAATGCACCCACATGCAAAGTTTCTGTCGGCACTGGCAGCTTCTATATTTGGTTGGTTGTCAGATATATTGCATGGGAAATTGGCACCATCACGTGGGATACAAAGGCTAGCAAAGATGGCAGGTCTTCCGACTTCATTGGATGCCTCAACCCGTTGGCTTCTTTGAAGAGCGCTCATCTTGTTAAAAAATTATATAAGAACAAAAGTCAGTATTTTTTGGAAACTGATAATATTATTGCTTTGTTTCTGAATGAGAAATCTCTTGCATTCATGAGCATTTTCTGTCTAATATTGCTTTCCATGGTATCTGAGCTTTGTGCCCTCCATATCAGAAGCAGATCTTTTCAAGCAGGGATAGATCTAGGATTTTAAACTTGACTGGGCTAAATTTAACTTACATATAAACATACTAAAAACATACTAAGTAGATAGAAAATTCGACCTTATGATGTAATGTCATTAATAACAACAAATAATAATACATGTAATCAAGGGGGGCCATAAACAATTTCTTCTACTTTTCTTTCTTTTTTTTTCCACTAGCTGTGCATTTTTTTTCCCCTATGTGTAGAGATGTGCAGCTTTCCTTTTCTCCATTTTATTCTCTAGTGCACTGGAAGGAATTCCTTAGGATGGTAAATTATTCATTTGGTAGCTTAGGATTTATTTATAAAAAAACAAAAACGAACAAAAAACAAGCTTGTTGTGCAATAGCCAACGACAGTTTTTATTGCTTCAATATGTAAGAGTTAAGGTATTCTTGTAAAACTCTTTGTGGATTAAACATCTAAGGCTTTTTACTTAGATTGATCTTAAGTCCCTTCATGCATTCATATCATACATGAAAAATTGTTTTATGTAAAAATATTGGCTAAGTATGAAAAATGGTTTTTTGGAATAATCATTTTCTCAAGATAATTTTTGGCAACTTTATTCCTTACACACCAAATAAGAAAACTTGATTTTTTAGGATTTTAGTATGAAGTATACATTGACTTAATGAGCCATCATTTTTAGCCTAAATCATATTTTACACTAAAACCAATTTTTCATATCTTGATTTGGTGGGAATTTGATTTTCTATTATTTTTATTTGAATCCAAATGGGGTTACTTCCTTATTTACATCATGCAATCTTTTATGTTATGTCATTTAATTACAAGAAGAAATCATATGAATTTTTGTGGAAGAGGACGCAAGATTTGGTGATCGCGCACTTTTTGAAATATGAAAATGATTTACAAACTAAGCACTTGGACAGACTCCATATCAACTACCAGTGACAAAAGAATCACAACAGCCTCAACCTTCTAACTTCCATCTCCAATTGGCAATGGCAAACCCAAGCTCAGTTAAAGTAGTTGAAGTTTGCAGGGTGGCTCCTCCTCCTCCGCCCTCACCCGGGGCATTCTCTTCCCCGAGCTCCCTTCCCCTTACCTTCTTCGACATCCGTTGGTTAAGGTTTGGGCCGGTCCAACGCCTTTATTTCTACCAACTGCCTACTTACTCTGCAACACATCTCTTCTTTGATTCGATACTCGTCCCAAAACTCAAAGCCTCACTCTCTAACACCCTCCAGCACTTTCTACCTCTAACAGGAAACCTCACTTGGCCTCAAGATTCCAAAAAGCCCATTCTTAGCTATGTCCAAGGTGACGTCGTTTCACTCACGATAGCAGAGTCTAATGCTGACTTCTACCATCTTTCAAGTGGTGGCTTTGTTGAAGCCACAGAGTACCATTCTCTTGTACCCCAGTTGGGAGCTTCTCACGAACAAGCTGCAGTGGTAGCATTGCAAATCACTGTCTTTCCCAACTGTGGCTTTTCCATTGGAACTTCCATGCACCACGCAATCCTAGATGGCAAGACTTCTACTTTGTTTGTGAAATCTTGGGCTCACATTTGCAAACATGATGATCAATCTAATTCAGTGCTACCTGATCTGCTGAAACAATTCTATGATAGAAGGGTCATTCAGGATCCAGCTCAGCTCGGAGAACTCTACTCGAACTCCTATCGAAATAAGGACGGTCGAAGCTTAATGTTTTGGGAGAGGAAACCCCCACCGGGCTCTATCCGAGGCACCTTTGAATTCACAAGAGCAGATATAGAAACACTGAGGCAATTGTTGAAGGCTAAATTGGCAGAGCAGAAACAACACGATATTCGTTCAGTTCATGTGTCAACTTTCACTCTAGCAGGTGCCTATACATGGGTTTGCGTAGTCAAGGCAGAGGAAATAAACAGTGACCAAACACATCTGGCTTTTAACGTGGATTGCAGGTCTCGCTTGGATCCTCCTGTATCTCCAAACTATTTTGGGAACTGCATAGCGGGAAGTACAGCAGTTGCTGAAACAAAAGCCTTGTTTGGAGAAGATGGGTTGGTTGTGGCTGTGAATGCAATCAGTGAAGCTATAAAGAGTTTGGAGAAGGGGGTGTTGGATGGGGCAGAGAATTGGGTTTCAAGAATGTTTGCTGTGACTAGTGAGAGAATGCTTACGCTTGCCGGTTCACCTCGATTTGGTGTTTATGAGACTGATTTCGGGTGGGGAAGACCAAAGAAAGGTTGAGATTGTTTCCATAGACAGTGAAGAAAGTGTGATTCTCATTAATTGAATAAAGTGTTACAAAGGCTTTTATACACAACAACTGTGCTGAGCTGTTATAACTAATTACATATGAGAATATATTAGTAAACAGAAAATATAACTAATCTAACAGATTAATAATGAGTTACTGCCTTTAGCCTCCCTCAAGCTAAAAGGGGGAGAGCACACTGTAAGCTTGTCACGAAGAAAGACATGTCTGGCAGTAGGTAAAGGTTTTGTGAAAATGTCTGCAAGCTGATTTGCAGAAGAAACAAAACGAATTTGTAAGAAGCCGTGTTGAACCAACTCTCGAGTGAAATGATAATCAACTTCGACATGTTTGGTTCGTGCACTAAAGACGGGATTAGAAGCAAGATGAATGGCTGACTGAATATCACACCAAAGAAAAGGAACAGAGGACAGTTGGAAACCAATGTCGTTGAATAATTTGGAAAGATAAATTAGCTCAGCAGCAGTCATGGCAATGCCACGATATTCAGCTTCAGTGGAACTGCGAGAGACAGTAGGTTGTTTCTTAGCAGACCAAGAGATTAAATTGTGACCAAGATAAATGCACCAGCCACTGGTAGACCTCCGATCAATGGGACACCCTGCCCAATCAGCATCTGTGAAAGCGTGTAAACTAAGAGAACCCTTGGTAAACCAAACTCCCATATCAAGAGTGCCCTTGAGATAACGAAGAATTCGTTTGATAGCACCCAAATGATTAGAGCGAGGCTGATGTAAATGCTGGCAGACCAAATTAACAGCATAGGAGAGATCAGGCCTTGTCCAAGTGAGATACTGAAGAGCTCCAACAATAGAGCGATAAAAGGTAGAATCAGCAAGAATGTCACCAGAGTTATCCAACTTGTAAGATCCATGAGGAGTAGAACAGGGGCTGGCACCAATAAAATCTGTTTTCTTGAGGAGATCACATGCATATTTGGTTTGAGAGAGAAAAATACCCTTGGCAGACTGTTGAACTTCTAACCCAAGAAAGTAATGTAAAGGACCAAGATCTTTAACTGGAAACTTGGCACTAAGGAGAGAAATAAGAGATCTGCAGGCAGTGTTGCAATTCCCAGTAACTAGGATATCATCAACATTGACCAAAACAAGAACAAGGGCACCACCATCTGATTTAATGAAAAGAGAAGAATCTGCCTGAGAATATCTAAAGCCCAAGGAAACCAAAGCCTTGAACAACTCATCATACCATGCCCGAGGGGCCTGCTTTAAACCATACAAAGACCTATTGAGTTTACAAACAAAATGAGGCCAGGTAGAGTCTGCAAATCCAGGTGGCTGAGCCATAAACACATCCTCCTTCAAATAACCATGAAGAAAGGCATTACTCACATCCAATTGATTTAAAAACCAGTCATACTGCACAGCCAAGGAAAGAAGAAGTCGGATTGTAGCTGGCTTTGCCACAGGGCTAAAAGTCTCATGGAAATCCAAACCTTCCTGCTGGTGAAATCCCTTGGCAACTAACCGGGCTTTAAACTTATCCACAGAACCATTAGGATTGTACTTAGTCCTATAAACCCACTTGCAACCAACAAGGTTTTGATAAGGAGATGGGGGAACTAAAGTCCCAGTTTTGGTTTGCTCCAAAGCAACAAGCTCACTTTTCATTGCATCAACCCAAACTGGATACTTTGCTGCCTGTTTGTAGGTAGAAGGAGTAGGCGGAAGAAGAGCAGTGGATTGTAAAGAAGAAGGTAAAGGATGTTTGGTAGCTGTAAGAGCTTTTGGTTTAAAAATTCCATTTTTAGACCTAGTAACCATAGGATGAGTATTTAAAATAGGAGCTGAAGCAGACAAAGAAGCTGGGGAATGAGTAGAAACAGAAGGAGAGGATGTGGTATCCACGAAAGGGTGATGTGATGGAGGAGGAGGAGAAGGATGATGTGGTGGAGGAGGAGAAGAAGAGGGATGAACTAAAGGAAAAGTAAGAGGAATCACAGGAAAAGAAATAGGAATAGAGGCAGAGGAAGATGAGGAGGTGTCAAGAAAAGGAAAAACAAATTCATGAAAAATGACGTGCCTAGAGATATAGACCCGATTGGTGGTAGGATCAAGACACCTATATCCAGAATGATTGAGACTATAACCCAAAAAAACACAGGATAAACTCTTGGGATGAAGCTTGGATGGACTGTAAGGCTTTAACGAAGGAAAACATTGACAACCAAAAATTTTAAGAGAGGTATAATTGGGTTTGGAGTGAAAGAGAAGTTCAAAGGGAGAAAGAGTGGAAAACTTAAAACGTAATCTGTTGATGAGGTAGATAGCAGTAAGGAAGGCATCAACCCAAAACTGAAATGGAACTTTAGAAGCAGCCAACAATGTACGAGCTAACTCAACAATATGCCTATGTTTTCTTTTTGCAGCACCATATTGCTTAGGTGTGTGGGGACAACTTAATTGATGCACAATACCCTCTTGATTTAGAAATTGTTGAAACTGAGAACTTAAGAATTCTCCACATGAATCACTTCTGAGTGTTTTGATCTTAGAATCAAACAAATTTGCCATTTTAGCATGAAAAATCTTAAAAACAACCAAGACATCTGATTTGAATTTCATTGGATAAATCCAAGCATACTTGGTACAATCATCAAGAAAAAGAATGTAGTATTTATTGCCTGAAACAGAAGCCACAGGACTAGGCCCCCATACATCACAATGCAACAATTCCAAAGGCTTAGTAGTTCTAGATATGGAATTATGAAAAGGAAGCTTTGAAGCTTTGCCGAGCATACAAGCAGAGCATAGTACTTGAGAGGCAAGAGAGCCAGTCAAAGGCAGCTTATTTCAACCAACAACTTGGTGAAAAATAGAAGAGTGAGGATGACCTAACCTCTGATGCCAAGTGAGTAAATCACTGTTATTTACCATAAAAGAAGCACAGACAGATTTCCTTGCAGCTTCAACCGAAGAACCAACACCAGCAGTCAACCTGTACATGCCCTCCTTAAGTGGACTGTGGTAAAGCATCTTCTATGTAACCAAGTCCTTAATGACAAAGTCAGAAGGAGAGAGAGTTAGAGAACATTGATTATCTTCCAAGAATTTCTGAACCGACAACAAATTATGAGTTATATGTGGAACATGTAAAATATTCCGAAGAGCAAATTGAATAAACTGTTACAAAGGCTTTTATACAC
The DNA here is from genome assembly GCA_020521455.1 of Prunus kanzakura. Lineage (NCBI taxonomy): Eukaryota > Viridiplantae > Streptophyta > Magnoliopsida > Rosales > Rosaceae > Prunus > Prunus kanzakura. Next base: position 1,540,445 of record BPUM01000013.1, read on the forward strand.
AACAACTGTGCTGAGCTGTTATAACTAATTATAGATGAGAATATATTAGTAAACAGAAAATATAACTAATCTAACAGATTAATAATGAGTTACTGCCTTTAGACAGAACCAGAGCTATCTTCTTTTCAGATCCCAAGACTGATGCTGGGGTTGTTGATGTTGGGTTGGTCTTAGACAAACATAACGTGCTGGTTTTTGCTTCTCTATTTGCTAAAGGTCTTCAAAACCCTTGAGCTTGAAGCCTCCTCATCTGTACTATTCTGGGGAATAATAATTTGGGACTTCATTGCTTCTCTAAATATTTAACTTTGTGAACATCGCCTTTTCTTCTAGGAAGATTCAGGCAATCAGTGATGACTTTGATGGCAAAGAAGAAGCAACATGATCACTCAGTTCATTTGTCAAAGTTTTCTGTAACATGTGCTTATACATGGGTTTGCTTAGTCAAGAGGCAGATGAAATAAAAGCAGACAAAATGCTTCTGGTTTTTCATCCTATTTTTTTCATTGTAATTATATTTGTCATGGAAATTTTTATTTTTATTTTTAATTTTTTAAAATATGGGTCGCCTTTACATCACTTTGATTTAATTATTAAGACTCAATTAGCAGGTGAGATGGAATAATTCTGAGTGGAGTGGTAAGCATGTGGCGTCAAAGTAATTTTGATTTAATAATCTCATTCTAAATATATAATGTTTTTTTTTAATCGATTCTAAATATATAATGTTCCCACGCATATCATGCAAGGTTTTATTTTGTGTCAGTATTTAATAACTAGAAGAAATCATGTCCTGTTAAGCATATGAATTTTACGCAAGATTTGGTTAGAGTGCTGTTATTTCCACCCACTTGTACTATTTCCTCAACCATCTAATCTTGCAAATTTTAAAGACCAATTTATCCCTTTATAAAATGACTTCTATAGGTTTAAGAAAAAAAAAATGTAATTCATGCAAATAAATACCGAGTTAAATGCATAAAGTAATTAGAACAATATAAGTGAAGTTTAGAAAAATCAGAATATAGTCAAGTCTAGAACTTGGTTCTATCTCTTTAAAACGAAATTGCTCCTCACCGGTACTTCAAGGTTTCAATGAGAAACGCCTCCCAAGATACAACTTCCTTCTTTTGATAGTAGCACTCCAAACCACAAGAATACAAACTCATATTTGAACTATGTCTCAATATAAGACTCTATTTTACTGACGAAGACTAATGTATGCAGTGAATCAATAGGAGACCGACCTTGTATGCTCTCAATCAATAATCAGCTCTGTGATGATGTTTTTCTTTGGACCAGGTGCAGGTTGCTCTGTCTGCATCAACTTAGGTTTTTTTTTTTTATCAACTATAAAAATTGACAAACTTTGTATGTTCTCAATAATTACATTTGTGAACATGTTGTTCTTTGGACCGGGCCAGGTAGCTGGCTCTGTTTCTTTTCCTATATACTGTCTCTAATATCTATTTCTTTTCCTCTGTATTATATCCCGTCAAAAACAATGCGCTTACTTTACTTACCTTCTCTTCCAAAGCACTATTGTTAATTTAAAGTATTCAACCAAAGTTGAAATATATATGGTATTTTATATATATGGTTTTTCTCTAACGCGGACGTCCGCATTGTGTTAAAGTCCAATCGTCTTCTTTGCAGCTTCTTTTTTGCAAGTGCTTAGTAAAAAAACTCAATAATAATAAAAATTTCCAACAACCACTTCCTGGAGCTCGCCAACAAAGCCTCTGCCTGCCCACTTTCTGCCACGGCTCTTGTTGTTCTTTCAATTTTCCAATCTCTGTCCCTTTTCCCTTTCCATTCTTCCTCTCTATTATGGACTTAGGGTTCATGGAATTTTCTCTCTATGATGGCTTTAGGGTTCAAGGAATTTAGATTCAAATTGTTGGGGGTGGGTTTATGTGGTCTTCGAGAAATTATTTAACTTCATACGTGAAGGTCAAGAAGTCTAAAAGTTTTTGAGGAATTTGATAAGCTTCCAAAGTCTTACAAGGTATATGGCCATTGAGATTATTGAAAAGAAAAGCAAATTTTATTGTAGGTGAATAGGAATCCAATCTTGGTTGCATAACTTTCCATGTATCAATAGCCGAATCAATTTTTTTTTTCTTCCATGTGTTGGGGTGTCATCAAATTCACATAGAGAATGAGGCAGTAGTCATGGAAGGAAGACAGTGGTGGGGGGTCGCTGTCGATCAAGCGGGTGGTTTTCTGGGTTTTTTTATTTCTAAAGTTTTTTAAAAATCTTTTTAATTTTAATTTTAAAGTAAATATGAGTGGTGAATCTAGTTGTCAAAAAATAATATGTGATGGATTTTGAATGGAAGTATCACCAATTGATGTTGTGATACCGTACTATTCTATTATTGTATTGTCTCACATTTTGTTAATTATGGGGTTAATAAACCCAACTAAAGGCATTTGATGCTCAATAATGATGATTATTATTGGCACAGAGTGAGTAATGAATTAGAATCTTTTTTTATTAGACCCGTATTGCGAGAAATTATCTCTGGAATTCATAACAGCAATATTTGTTCAAACTTATCGGGCGCAGCTTAAATTAAATTACATGAGAAATTATAGAATACTTACCACATGGCCGTTTAAAATAAGAATTAAGGAACATTCATTATGTCTGTTCATCAATTATATTAAACCCTTCATTCAACTTTGCTTCCATGATCCATCCACAATGGCAGACCTAAACTCAGTCAGAGTGGTTGAGGTTTGCAAGGTTGCTCCACAGCCAAGCTCACCAGAAGATCACTCAGCCACACCTGACGTCCTTCCTCTAACCTTGTTTGATTTACTCTGGCTCAGATTTGCACCCGTCCAACGCCTTTTCTTCTATCAAATCTCAAACTCCTTTGAAACCACCACACTCGTTTCAAAACTCAAAGTCTCACTCTCCATCGCCCTCCAACACTTCCGACCTCTAGCAGGAAACATCACTTGGGCCCAACACTCCCCTAAACCAGTTCTCACTTATGTCCAAGGGGACGCCGTTTCGCTCACCATTGCCGAGTCTCATGCTGATTTCCACTATCTTTCAAGTCGTAGCAACTTTGTTGAGGCCAAAGAGTACCATCCTCTCGTACCCCAATTGCCAATATCTCACGAAAAGGCCGCAGCCGTGGCGTTCCAAGTCACCGTCTTCCCCAACGGCAACGGCTTCTCAATTGGAACATCCATGCACCATGCCATCCTAGACGGCAAGTCATCAACCAAGTTTGTGAAATCATGGGCTCACATTTGCAAACATCTTGGTGATGATCCATCTGGTTCAGCTCTACCAGATCAGTTGAAACCATTTTTTGACAGAAGGGTCGTCCAAGACCCGGTCGGGCTAGAACCAATCTTCTTGAACCAGCTTCAGAATCTGGACGGACCCAACAACAGGAGCTTGATGGTTTCCCAGTTTAAATCTCCACCATCAGACGCAGTTCGCGGCATCTTTGTAATCACACGACCGGAAATAGAAGCAATGAAGCAATGGGTTTCGACCAAAATGGCAGAGATGATCAAGAATGAAAAACAATCTGATCGTCCTCATTTGTCAACATTTTCCATAACATGTGCTTATACATGGGTTTGCTTACTCAAGGCAGAGGAAAAACAGACCGATAAGCCAGTTATGACGGGCTTCACTGTGGACTGCAGGTCTCGCTTTGACCCTCCGATACCTGCAAACTATTTTGGGAACTGCGTAGACGGCCGTGTAATAGTTGCAAAGAGAAAAGGGCTTCTTGGAGAAGATGGGTTGACCGTGGCGGTGAACGAAATCAGTGAAGCTATAAAAAGTGTGGACAGTGATGGGATTTTGAATGGGGCAGAGACTTTGATTCAAGCACTTTATCCTGCAGTGAGCAGTGAAGAGAGAGTTATGGGTGTTGCTGGTTCACCAAGGTTTGGGATTTATGATACAGATTTTGGATGGGGAAAGCCAAGCAAGGTGGAGGTGGTTTCGATCGAAGAGACTGGAGCCATGTCCCTGGCAGAGTCTAGGAATGGTATTGCTGGAGATGTTGAGGTTGGTTTGGTTTTGGAAAAACACCATATGCAAGCTTTTGCTTCTCTGTTTGCTAAAGGGCTTCAAGACATTTGAATCCACGCATGAAATTGGTGTTAATTTGTTGCAGAGTTTTAATGTTTTCGCTTTGTTTTTGGGGGAAGAATAATTTGATCGATGTTCATATTTTTTGTTATTTTGGTATGTTTGTTTGCAATGGTCCTCTGTTTCGCTCAATTTCACCCCAGCAGCATAGATCTCGAAGATGTTTGAGTCTAAGTAAAAACTTTTCTACAGATTCAGCCACTTTGGTAATGGTATGCAATTCAGTTTTCAATTAACTCTAGCTCTAGAAACGGAAGCATGACGATCAGACAAGTTCATCCGACCACATACTCTATGGCATCATCAGATACAATGGCTTTATCCACTGGAAGCCATTGTATATATTCCTCAGTGTATTCACCCGTGACTCCTGTAGCCTCTGATATCACACACTTAGAAGGACAGACACTGGAGCCATCAAAATGTCCATATAACTCGTAGCCTTGAAGAACCGATTGAAACTGATAGCTCCATTTCACAAAATTATCCTTAGACAGACGAATAGTAATAATTCCTAGCAATCCTTCAATCTTAGGCATAGTGAAAGGCATTTTGAAGCAAGCAATTGCACACAGGATCAAGAAGCAACAATTAAACACTAGCTTGATGAGTGAGAAAACCAGAATCTAAGGCTTTGTGCCTAGGAAACCACCACATACAGAGATACGTGCTGTGGACAGAAGCAAAAAAACAAGGCTTCGTGCTGAAGAATTAGCCAAATTCCACAAAAATCAACAATAGCAGGCTTTGTGCCTAAGAGTTCACCAAAACTCAACTATAACAGGCTTCGTGCCTAAGAAGACATTGAAAAGCAAAAAATGGAAGAGGATGCTTACTTAAAAAATGGCCAAGTGTTCTCCTCGAGTGATGCGAAGCATAGCCTCATGTCATCGAGCCGACCAAAGTAACGCGTATTAGAGAAGCCATATAGGACTGTCCAGAAGCATTCGGTGTGTCGTAATGGGTCGGGTTGGGCGAGACCGACCGATCGCACCCCGTGACCATGCTATTCTGGCAAGAACTTCGTGATCCGTACCACTTGTTGTCGGGTCGGTGCTCCTGATTATGTTCGTGTTGGCCACGTGGCATCTTATCAAGACACGTGAAATACTATTGAATTCTGTTTCTTCTAATCAGCTATAACAATTTATGTAGTTGCTTAATAGGGCCTCTCGATTTATAAGAACTTTCATATAACTTGGTTCCATCTGCAAATGGCAGAGCCAAACTCAGTAGTGAAAGTAATTGAGATTTGCAGGGTGGCTCCAGAACCACAACAAGTTTCATTGCCCCCAGCCACACCATGGTTCCTTCCTGAGCTAACGTTCTTTGACCTATTCTGGCTAAGATTTCCACCTTTTCAACGCATATTCTTCTACGAATTGCCTCCTTCCTCTGATCCAACACCACTCTTCTTTGATTCCATACTTCCAAAACTCAAAGCCTCGCTCTCTCTCACCCTCCAACACTTTCTACCTCTAGCAGGAAGCCTCACTTGGCCTCAAACTTCCCACAAACCCCTTCTCAATTATGTCAAAGGCGACGCCGTTTCACTCACAATAGCCCACTACTCTGATGATCATCGTGCTGATTATTTCGACCATCTTTCAAGTTGCAATGAATTTGTTGAAGCCATAAAATACCATCCTCTCGTGCCCAAGTTGGCAATATCTCATGAAAAAGCAGCAGCAATGGCCTTGCAAATCACCCTCTTTCCTAGCCGTGGATTTTCAATCGGAACATGCATGCACCATATGCAGTCCTAGATGGAAAAACTTCAACCCTGTTTCTTAAATCCTGGGCTCACCTCTGTAAACATGGAGGATTAATGTTACCGGATCAGCTAAAACCATTTTATGGCGAAGTCATCAAGGACCCTGCTAGGCTGGAATCTATCTACTTGAACCACTTTCTGAATTTGGACCGACCCGAAAATCGAAGCTTGATGTGTACGCTTTGGGGAGGTCCAGTGCCACCAGACTCGGTTCGAGGCACCTTTGAATTCACAAGCACAAATATACAAGCGTTAAGGCACTTGGTGATGAAGAAGCAACAACAACAACAATATCAATCGGTTCACTTTTCAACGTTTTCTCTCACATGTGCCTATGCATGGGTTTGCTTGGCCAAGTCAAAGGCAAAGGAAATCAGATGTGAGAAAATAGCTATGATCTTTGGCATTGACTGCAGGTCCCGCCTGGACCCTCCTGTCCCTGCAAACTATTTTGGCAACTGCATAGCGGGCGGTAGAGTAGTTGCAGAGACAAAAGGCCTGTTAGGAGAAGATGGGTTGGTTTTGGCTGTAAATGCAATTAGGGAAGCCATAAAAGGTTTGGATAATAAGGGGTTTTTGAATGGGGCAGAGAATTGGGTTTCAACTTTGTACAGCAGTGATCCGCAGACCAATTATTTTATATTGACTTCCGTTGCTGGTTCAAATCGGTTTCAGATTTATGACAGTGATTTTGGATGGGAAACACCAAGGAGAACAGAAGTGGTTTCTATAGATAAAACGGGGGCGATCTCTTTGTCAGACAGCAAGAATGGTGGAGGTGTTGGGATTGGGTTGGTTTTGAAGAAACAATATATGGATGCTTTTGCTGCTCTGTTTGCTCAAGGTCTTCTGTGAAACCTTCATATATGGCATGGCACACTCACTATAGAATTTCGCAAATTTTTTTTTGATGATGGGCTTTTCGAAGGGGCAGAGTTTTGGGTTTCTAAATTCTTGGACTTCTCACTGTTTGAGGGTGGTGATACTCATTTTGGATAACTACAAAACAGAAAGCTATAGTTAAGGAATATTAATTAGGCATGTCCTACAATTATACTAAGTTGCTATCTAGAAGTTAATGTCGGTTTCTACTCGGCACCCACGTCTACCACTTATATCAAACCTTTCATTCAACTTTGCTTCCATCCATTTCGATCCACAAAAAAAAAAAATAAATAAATAAATTTGCTTCCGTGATCCATCCCCAATGGCAGAGCTAAACTCAGTCAGAGTGATTGAGGTTTGCAATGTTGCTCCACAGCCAAGCTCACCTGCTGGCTCAGCCACAACTCCGCCTGAGGCCCTTCCTCTAACCTTGTTTGATTTACTCTGGCTCAGATTTGCACCCGTCCAACGCCTTTTCTTCTATCAAATCTCCAACTCCTTTGACACCACCATACTCGTTTCAAAACTCAAAGCCTCGCTCTCCATCGCCCTCCAACACTTCCGAATTCTAGCAGGAAACATCAATTGGCCCCAACACTCCCCTAAACCAGTTCTCACTTATGTCCAAGGGGACGCCGTTTCGCTCACCATTGCCGAGTCTCATGCTGATTTCCACCATCTTTCAAGTCGTAGCAACTTTGTTGAGGCCAAAGAGTACCATTCTCTCGTACCCCAATTGCCAACATCTCACGAAAAGGCCGCAGTCGTGGCGTTCCAAGTCACCATCTTTCCCAACGGCAATGGCTTCTCCATTGGCACATCCATGCACCATGCCATCCTGGACGGCAAGTCTTCAACCATGTTTGTGAAATCATGGGCTCACATTTGCAAACATCTTGGTGATGATCCATCTGGTTCAGCTCTACCAGATCAGCTGAAACCATTTTTTGACAGAAGGGTCGTCCAAGACCCGGTCGGGCTAGAACCAATCTTCTTGAACCAGCTTCAGAATCTGGACGGACCCAACAACAGGAGCTTGATGGTTTCCCAGTTTAAATCTCCACCATCAGACGTGGTTCGCGGCATCTTTGTAATCACACGACCGGAAATAGAAGCAATGAAGCAATGGGTTTCGACCAAAATGGCAGAGATGATCAAGAATGAAAAACAATCTGATCATCATCCTCATTTGTCAACATTTTCTGTAACATGTGGTTATACATGGGTTTGCTTACTCAAGGCAGAGGAAAAGCAGAGCGATAAGCCAGTTTTGATGGCCTTCAGTGTGGACTGCAGGTCTCGCTTTGACCCTCCCCTACCTGCAAACTACTTTGGGAACTGCATAGGGGGCCGTGCAGTAGTTGCAGATAGAAAAGGGCTTCTAGGAGAAGATGGGTTGACCGTGGCGGTGAACGAAATCAGTGAAGCTATAAAAAGTGTGGACAGTGATGGGATTTTGAATGGGGCAGAGACTTGGGTTCCGAAACTTTACTCTGCTGTGCGCAGTGAAGAGAGATTTATGGGTGTTGCTGGTTCACCAAGGTTTGGGATTTATGATACAGATTTTGGATGGGGAAGGCCAAGCAAGGTGGAGGTGGTTTCGATCGAAGAGACAGGAGCCATGTCCCTGGCAGAGTCTAGGGATGGTATTGCTGGAGATGTTGAGGTTGGTTTGGTTTTGGAAAAACATCATATGCAAGCTTTTGCTTCTCTGTTTGCTAAAGGGCTTCAGGACCTTTGAACCCACGCATGAAATTGGTGTTAATTTGTTGCAGAGTTTTAATGTTTTCGCTTTGTTTTTGGAGGATGAATAATTTGATCGATGTTCTTTTTTTTTTTTTTGTTATTTTGGTATGGTTGTTTGCAATGGTCCTCTGTTTCTTTCATTTTGTTTTCGCCAAATTATGTATATACTAAAGCTGAATTGAAATTTAGCGTTCCTAGCTGTTCGTTTGGAATAGTGAAATTACGTTTTTACCTCCGCTTAAGTGATGGTTTGCTTCCTGAGTTCACTTCTGAGCATTGAATTGGCCGTTATGCCCTGCAGCTCTGTTCTCTTCTTTAAGAGAGATCAGAAAAATCTATACAGTTTAACCTTTGGTTGGGATTCTTGGGGGATGGGAGATATTTTTTGGCTGGCTCTGTCTCCCATTAGAACTTCACTGTTGAAGCTTGATCTGGCTTTCTTTTGTGCATTGAATTGGCCGCCGTAGTTGCAGTCATGGAGAGTACGACCGTACTTGCAGTCAGAAGCGGTGGGGTATGGAAAATGGGCACTTGCATTGTGAATGTTACCAGCAACCCCATCCACCACAAGCACCTTAGAATTAGATTCCATAATGATTTTGTTTTGCCCGCTTCAAAGCAGATGTTGCAGAACGAGCTTCTGATTCTAGAGCGCTAGAGCAGGACCCAGGGGGCAGCACGACCACCAATAAAAGCACCGACGGAATCACGTGCTAGAGCAGATGTTGACGACTCATTATGGTTTATGCCAAGCAGCTTTATTACAAACCAATGTCGCACGTATTGTTCAGGTTTATTATTTTGAACAAAACAAGTTGTGATTCTCATGCCTTGAGATAATTGTTTGTAGTATTGAAGAAATGGAGGAGAAGCCGGAACAAAAGGAAGAGAAAGAAAAGATGGGCTGCCATTAAAACTTTGGATAATTTTCAGAGGAGTTTGTAAGCATGTGGCGTGACAGCTCTGTAATACTATTTAAACAATCTTGATTTAAATATTCTCATCCTAAATATATAATGTTCCCACACGCATATCATGCAAGCTTTTATTTTATGTCATTTAATTACAAGAAGAAATCATATGAAAATGATTTACAAACTAAGCACTTGGACGACTCCATATCAACTAGCAGTGACAAAGGATCACAATAGCCTCAACCGTCTAACCTCCATCTCCAATTGGCAATGCCAGACTCAACAAGCTCAGTTAAATTAGTTCAAGTTTGCAGGGTGGCTCCTCCTCCTCCACCCTCATCCGGGGCATTCGCTTCCCCGAGCTCCCTTCCCCTTACCTTCTTCGACATCCGTTGGTTAAGGTTTGGGCCAGTCCAGTGCCTTTATTTCTACCAAATGCCTACTTACTCTGCAACACCGCTCTTCTTTGATTCCATACCTATCCCAAAACTCAAAGCCTCACTCTCTAACACCCTCCGGCACTTTCTACCTCTGGCAGGAAACCTCACTTGGCCTCAAGACTCCAAAAAGCCCGTTCTTAGCTATGTCCAAGGTGATGCCGTTTCACTCACGATAGCAGAGTCTAATGCTGACTTCTACCATCTTTCAAGTGGTGACTTTGTTGAAGCCATAGAGTACCATCCTCTTGTACCCCAGTTGGGAGCTTCTCATGAACAAGCTGCAGTGGTGGCATTGCAAATCACTGTCTTTCCCAATTGTGGCTTTTCCATTGGAACTTCCATGCACCACGCAATCCTAGATGGCAAGACTTCAACTTTGTTTGTGAAATCTTGGGCTCACATTTGCAAACATGATGATTGTTGACGCTAGAAAATGGTTCAACACTTTTTAGCCCAAATTAGAGATAGGGTGTGATGATGATGGGTGAAGGTGAGGATTTTCAGCTAGTGTGTGAGGATTTGACAAGCGATAAATATACAGAAGACAAGATATACGTGGTTCACCCTTAATGAATGGGCTACGTCCACGGAGAAGTATATTCTCATTATTATAACAATGTGTATTTACATTTGTACAAGGGGCTGAGCCCAAATACAAAGAGACTAAAGATCAAGCCCATGACTGATTATAAAGCCCAGCCTAAGGGGATCCCTTCCTAAGTGGAGAGTGGTCTCCTTTTATAGATGAGAGGGGGCCTTCACTTCTTGAAATATTTCAATGTGGGACTCTTTGTCTTGCTTAGAGTTGCTTCTAGTTGCTTGGTCAAATATGGTATAAACAATGATCAATCTAATTCAGTGCTACCTGATCTGCTGAAACAATTCTATGATAGAAGGGTCATTCAGGATCCAGCTCAGCTCGAAGAACTCTACTCGAACTCCTATCGAAATAAGGACGGTCCCAACAATCGAAGCTTAATGTTTTGGGAGAGGAATCCCCCACCGGGCTCTATCCGAGGCACCTTTGAATTCAAAAGAGCAGATATAGAAACACCGAGGCAATTGTTGAAGGCTAAATTGGCATAGCAGAAACAACAAGATATTCGTTCAGTTCATGTGTCAACTTTCACTCTAGCATGTGCCTATACATGGGTTTGCGTAGTCAAGGCAGAGGAAATAAACAGTAACCAAACACGTCTGGCTTTTCACATGGATTGCAGGTCTCGCTTGGATCCTCCTGTATCTCCAAACTATTTTGGTAACTACATAGCTAGACGTACAGTAGTTACCGAAACAAAAGCCTTGTTTGGAGAAGATGGGTTGGTTGTGGCTGTGAATGCAATCAATGAAGCTATAAAGAGTTTGGAGAATGGGGTGTTGGATGGGGCAGAGAATTGGGTTTCAAGAATGTTTGTTGTGACTAGTGAGAGAATGCTTACACTTGTCAGTTCACATCATTTTGGTGTTTATGAGACTGATTTTGGATGGGGAAGACCAAAGACGGTTGAGATTGTTTCCATAGATAGAACCAGAGCTATCTCCTTTTCAAATCCCAAGACTGATGCTGGGGTTGTTGATGCTAGGGTTGTTGATGTTGGGTTGTTGATAGTAAAAAAAAAAAAAAAAAAAAACTTGAAGTACACTAAAAGATGGAAAACTTTGAGAATACAAATGATAGTATAAATGATTATAAATTTATCTAATTTATGAAAAAGGAACTCGAACTCGAGTGCAAGTCAATTTAGCGAAGAACAAACTGCAAAGACATGTGCGACTCGGGTTCGCTCGTCTCCGTATCCAATTCTCAAAGAATAAAGGTGTAGTTGACGACTCATTATGCCAAGTTTTATTACAAACGAATGTCGCACGCATTGTTCAGGTTTATTATTTTGAACAAAAGAAGTTGTGATTCTCATGCCTTGAGATAATTGTTCGTAGTGGAGGAGTTTGTCAGCATGTGGCCTGCGTGACCGCTCTTTAATGTTATTTACATTTCCTTTTGGATTTTCTCCTTTCTTCTCTTGACATATGTCAATTTCCTTACATTGAAAACAATGTTATGAAGACCACACTAGCTACTTTTTATTTGTCAAATTTACCCTTATTAAATGTATTGGTTTTTTTGTTTCCTCATTTATCTTTCTTTTTTGTAACTATTGTACCAACTTGTTAAAAAATTAAATAAGAACAAACGTCAGTTTTTTTTTGGAAAAAAAATGTATGTTTTTCTTTTCAAGAGAGAATGTCTGTTTTTGTGTTATGTATGTTTTTTAAACACAAAATAATTTAGACCACTATTGATAGATAGTTAACCATGCTCGAAGGATGATTCTTTTGCACTAAAACAGTCAAATTTGTCTAAAGGCGGAAGCGGCACATGTGATGTTTACAGAGCCATTGTCAACGACCAATAGAAACAAAAAGAAAATAGAATTTTCATTTGGGGGTTTCACTAAAACACCCAAAATGGGGGCTGAAATTATAAAAAAAACCCAACACCCAAAACACTTTATAAACACACCCAAAACCCATCATTACACACACTCAAAACCCATTTATAAACACACCCAAAAAATATACAATTGTTTATTTTAGGATTGATTTTGGGTGTGTTTCTATATTTAAATAGTGTGTGGGTTTTTTTATAAATACATGCATAGAATTGAGTTTATTTATAATAATCTATTTTCATTTCTCTAGAGAAAACAAATGACGTTTTTTTTCAACAAAAAATACCGACTTTTTTATTTTTTCAATTTTTTAACAAAGTTGTTGTTAAATATATATATATATATATATATATAGGGTAGACTGCCGAATACCCCATAAATTATTTTGACTATCTAATTTAGCACATTGAATTATTTTTTTAGCCAATTTAGTTATTATTTTAAATGATCAATTTAACCTCTGTCGTTAGTTTTCATCCAATTTTCCGTCTAAATGTCATATGTAAGGCACGTAATTGACTGTTTAATTAAAATTTATTTTTTTAAATTTAAAATAATTAAATTGTTAAAACTACAAAACTTTTAAAATAAAATAATTTTTTTTTTATAAAAAAAAAAAAAGAAAAAAAAGGGAAGGCATTCAACATCTTCCCCAGCCCCTTCCTCCCAAGACTCTCTGTCTGCAATTCCACATCCACAAGGGTTTTCGAGTGAATGCCAATGGTTGGTCCGTGTAAATAAACATATAATCAGAATCAAGATATGTTCATCGCCACCTACTTGTTCTTGATTGGGTCAATGGGATTTAGGGATTGCATTCACAGTGTTTGGGTATTCGGAGATTGGATGATTTTTATGGGTGATTGGGTTGTTTTTATTTGACCGTGGGTGTCGGCTAAGTGTCCATTGATTTGGTTTGGCTATCAATTTCTTTTGCTTATTTTTGTTACCTGCGAACGAGCACGGGGAGGGAGGCGGTGTTAGAATGGATTTTCATATATGTGCATCTGTGTTGCAGAGAAGGCGTTGTGCACTTGGGAAAGAAGGAAACGCCTACTTTGAATCGGATTCTTGAAAGAAAGAGAGAGGGAGAGAAGAATAATAAGGAAAAATGAGAGAGAGAGAGACAGAGACAGAGAGAATACGGAAAAGGAAAAAGAATAAAGAAAGAGAGAGAGAAGAAATCATGATTTTACATTTTCTTTATTATTTTTTTGTATTGTCCTTGTAAAATGACAAACTTACCCTTATAATTAACACAAAATTGGATGGAAGTCTAAAAACTTAATGAGAGGTGCTTAATTGACCATTTAAAATAGTCCGAGGTCTAACTCGGCTGAAAAAATAATTTAGGGTGTGAAGTTCAACAATCGAAATAGTTAAGAGGGTTTTCGGTTGTTTACCCATAAAGTTAATACATTTAATAAAGGTAAACTTGGAAAACAAAAAGTATCTTGTATGATGCATTAATGATATTGTTTAAAGTGTAAGGAAATTGACACATGTCACGAGGAGAAAGTAGAAAGTCCAAAAGAGAAGGTTAGAGAAAAGATTGTTAGCATTCCCTATAGGTCTTTGGGAAATTGAGTGATAAATACTACTTGTATGTTCTCATTGATTATAGTGAAATATTCCGTCATCTTCAAAGTGGATGTAGCATAATGGAATATTCTCATCATAAATATATATAATGTTCCCAAGCATATCATGCAATCTTTTATTTTGTCATTTAATTACAAGAAGAAATCATATGAATTTTTATGGAAGAGGACGCAAGATTTGGTGATCCCACACTTTTTGAAATATGAAAATAATTTACAAACTAAGCACTTGGACAAACTCCATATCAACTACCAGTGACAAAAGGATCACAACAGCCTCAACCTTCTAACTTCCATCTCCAATTGGCAATGGCAAACCCAAGCTCAGTTAAAGTAGTTGAAGTTTGCAGGGTGGCTCCTTCTCCTCCGCCCTCATCCGGGGCATTCCCTTCCCCGAGCTCCCTTCCCCTTACCTTCTTCGACATCCGTTGGTTAAGGTTTGGGCCGGTCCAGCGCCTTTATTTCTACCAACTGCCTACTTACTCTGCAACACATCTCTTCTTTGATTCCATACTTGTTCCAAAACTCAAAGCCTCACTCTCTAACACCCTCCAGCACTTTCTACCTCTGACAGGAAACCTCACTTGGCCTCAAGATTCCAAAAAGCCCGTTCTTAGCTATGTCCAAGGTGATGCCGTTTCACTCACGATAGCAGAGTCTAATGCTGACTTCTACCATCTTTCAAGTGGTGGCTTTGTTGAAGCCATAGAGTACCATCCTCTTGTACCCCAGTTGGGAGCTTCTCATGAACAAGCTGCAGTGGTAACATTGCAAATCACTGTCTTTCCCAACTGTGGCTTTTCCATTGGAACTTCCATGCACCACGCAATCCTAGATGGCAAGACTTCAACTTTGTTTGTGAAATCTTGGGCTCACATTTGCAAACATGATGATCAATCTAATTCAGTGCTACCTGATCTGCTGAAACAATTCTATGATAGAAGGGTCATTCAGGATCCAGCTCAGCTCGGAGAACTCTACTCGAACTCCTATCGAAATAAGGACGGTCCCAACAATCGAAGCTTAATGTTTTGGGAGAGGAATCCCCCACCGGGCTCTATCCGAGGCACCTTTGAATTCACAAGAGCAGATATAGAAACACTGAGGCAATTGTTGAAGGCTAAATTGGCAGAGCAGAAACAACAAGATATTCGTTCAGTTCATGCGTCAACTTTCACTCTAGCATGTGCCTATACATGGGTTTGCGTAGTCAAGGCAGAGGAAATAAACAGTGACCAAACACATCTGGCTTTTAACGTGGATTGCAGGTCTCGCTTGGATCCTCCTGTATCTCCAAACTATTTTGGGAACTGCATAGTGGGACGTACAGCAGCTGCCGAAACAAAAGCCTTGTTTGGAGAAGATGGGTTGGTTGTGGCTGTGAATGCAATCAGTGAAGCTATAAAGAGTTTGGAGAAGGGGGTGTTGGATGGGGCAGAGAATTGGGTTTCAAGAATGTTTGCTGTGACTAGTGAGAGAATTCTTACGCTTGCCGGTTCACATCGGTTTGGTGTTTATGAGACTGATTTTGGATGGGGAAGACCAAAGAAGGTTGAGATTGTTTCCATAGATAGAACCAGAGCTATCTCCTTTTCAGATCCCAAGACTGATGCTGGGGTTGTTGGTGTTGGGTTGGTCTTAGACAAACATAACATGCAGGTTTTTGCTTCTCTATTTGCTAAAGGTCTTCAAAACCCTTAAAGCTTGAAGCCTCCTCATCTATACTATTCTGGGGAACAGCAAAGAAGAAGCAACAAGATCACTCAGTTCATGTGGTAAGCATGTGGCGTCGAAGAATTTTGATTTAATAATCACATTCTAAATAGATAATTTTTTTTTTTGGTCGATTCTAAATATATAATGTTCCCACGCATATCATGCAAGGTTTTATTTTGTGTCAGTATTTAATAACTAGAAGAAATCATGTCCTATTACGCATATGAATCTTTATGGAAGAAGTACGCAAGATTTGGTGATCATGGTGTTAGAAAAATAAGGGGTTTAATTGCTATATTTAAAGAAGAAGAAAAAAAGAATTTAATTCATACAAATAAATACCAAATTAAATGCATAAAATAATTAGAACAATATAAGAGCAGTTTTAGAAAAATCAGAATATTGTCGAGTCTAGAACTTGATTCTATCTCTTTAAGATGAAATTGCTACTCACTGGTGCTTCAAGGTTCCAATGGCAAACATCTCCTAAGATACAACAACTTCCTTCTTGTGATAGTAGCACTCCAAGCCACAAGAACAACGAATGCAGACTTGTGCTTGAACTATGTCTCAATATAAGACTCTATTTTACTGACAAAGACTCATGTATGCAGTGAATGAAAAACTCTTTATTGCCTTGTGGTGCAGTCTTTTGCTGAGGTGCTAGCTTTTCTTGCCAGGTCCCGTGTTGTTTGTGCTTAGTCTTGTTGTTCTGGGCTCTTAGCCCCTCTTGTTACCAAAAAAAAGAAAAAACTCATTATTAAATTCTCAATGTGTTGCAGTATTTATAATACTAAAAAAACCTGTTTAGAGGGGTTGTGTCTCATAATGAAAAGTCAAAGTGTACAACTCTTGCTTATATAACTTTTCATTTAAAACCTTTTCACTGTGACTTCTAATTTTATTCATCTTATAATAAGAAATCTTTTAATATTAAAATATTAAAAATTTCCAACAATCCCCCACATGGATGTAAAAAATTAATCAACAAAATGAAAATAAAAATACATACACTTGAGAGAGTTCGATTGGAAAGATACCACGTCAGGATAGGTAGCTATTGGCCTTGAACCTTCCCTAGTGAAATACCATCAAGTTTACTTTGGATAATCGGTGAATGCGGTGTCTTCAACTGCTTAGCCGTTTGTGTAATCCCATACGATAGCATTCACACAACACCTCACCACACACATCTAGTTCTAGGTTGTGTACCTGACGATAGTGTTGCACTAGTAATAGAACCATGTTAAACACATAATTAACATATTCTAGTTACCATACTCTCATTAAGGGGCCTTCTCCAATGCGAACTCTAAGATGCGGATTGGTTGCGAACTTTTGTTTTTAACCGTTGGATGGCTTGTGTGGCTTTATTTTCTTTTTTTTCGCTCTTCATCCAACGGTTAAAAACAAAAGTTCGCAACCAATCCGCATCTTAGAGTTCGTATTGGAGAAGCCCCCCTCTCGTTAATTGATTAAAATACATAAATATGAAAGACTAACTTTCATTTATATATACATCTCATTCTATAGGAAGTGCAATGAAGATATTTACTTTTAAGATATATCCTTACTTCTTAAGCTGTTCTTCTTAGAACCTTACGAAAGTAAGTAAGTCATTCACATGAGTAATCAAGTCTATAATTTGAACACAACAGGAAGTCAAATTCATTAGACTAATCAAGTCTATAATGCAATGGTTTGGTGTCTCGTACGGCGTTGGACGAATTGAAAACCAATCCGATGGTGACATTACCTATATATATGTACTGACACTTAGTACATAAGCCTTGAATGAATTGATTACCAATCCAGTACTGGTGACATTTACCGGTACGGTGATCCCCCACTTTCAAAACTTGAAAATGATGATAGTGTGGTTTTGTGGCTTCTATTGTGTGGCGTGGCCTCATATCAGCCCCATTTTGTATTTCACCAAACACACGTCCGTTTGCTCTTAAAGAGAGAATAAATTCTTGTTTTTCGTGTACTTCTAGGCTGCGTTTGGTTCATGGGAAAGGAATCTTGGAGATGGGAAACCAATTGCTTTCCCATGTTTGGTAAGTCCGGCATGGGAAAGTGTTGCCTAGCACATGGGAAAGTAGGAGGGAAAGTGAATCCTTCCTTCCTACTTGGGTTTCACTTTCCCTTCCCATGGGAAAGTAAGACTAACTTTTTTTTGACTAATTTGTCCTTACTAACAATTCATAATTATAGTTTTTATCCAACAATTATTGGTATTTTTTAATTATTTTAATAAGGGTACAATTGGAAAACTAAACAAAATTTGTTTTCCATTCCTACTCAAAACAAACATGGGAAAGGAATTACCATTTCCCATCCCTTGGGAAATGACATGGGAAATGATTTCCCATCAAATTCATTCCGTGAACCAAACGGGGCCCTATGGTGCTGCATACAGCAACTTTAGTTTTACCGTGCCTCTTTTGATCATTCGGTGTCTAGTAGTAGTGATAAAAAGAGGGCAAAAGTATCCATCTCCATTTGGCAATGGCAGAACCAACAAGCTCGGTTAAAGTAGTTGAAGTTTGCAGGGTGGCTCCTCCTCCTCCACCTTCACCCGGTGCATTCGCGTCCCCGAGCTCCCTTCCCCTTACCTTCTTCGACATCCGTTGGTTAAGGTTTGGGCCGGTCCAGCGCCTTTATTTCTACCAAATTCCTACTTCCTCTACAACACCGCTCTTCTTTGATTCCATACTTGTCCCAAAACTCAAAGCCTCACTCTCTAACACCCTCCAGCATTTTCTACCTCTGGCAGGAAACCTCACTTGGCCTCAAGACTCCCAAAAACCCGTCCTTAACTATGTCCAAGGCGACACCGTTTCGCTCACAATAGCAGAGTCTGGTGCTGACTTCTACCATCTTTCAAGTGGTGACTTTGTTGAAGCCACAGAGTACCATCCTCTTGTACCCCGATTGGAAGCGTCTCATGAACAAGCTGCAGTGATGGCATTGCAAATCACTGTCTTTCCCAACTGTGGCTTTTCGATTGGAACTTCCATGCACCATGCAGTCCTAGATGGCAAGAGTTCAACTTTATTTGTAAAATCATGGGCTCACATTTGCAAACATGATGATCAATCTAATTCAGTGCTACCTGATGAGCTGAAACAATTTTATGACAGAGTCATTCAGGATCCGGCTGAGCTTGGAACAATCTACTCGAACGACTATCGAAATAAGGACGGTCCCAACAATAGGAGCATAATGTTTTGGGAGATGAAACCACCACCAGACTCAATCCGAGGCACCTTTGAATTCACACGAGCAGATATAGAAACACTGAGGCAATCGTTCAAGGCTAAAATGGCAGAGCAGAAACCAGTTCATGTGTCAACTTTCACTCTAGCTTTTGCCTATACATGGGTTTGCGTAGTCAAGGCAGAGGACATAAAAGCTGACAAAACACGTCTGATCTTCAGCATGGACTGCAGGTCTCGCTTGGACCCTCCTATACCTGCAAACTATTTCGGAAACTGCATAGCAGGATGTGTACCAGTTGCCGAAACGAAAGGCTTGCTTGGAGAAGATGGGTTGGTTGTCGCCGTGAATGCAATTAGTGAGGCTATAGAAAGTTTGGAGAAGGGGGTTTTGGATGGGGCAGAGAATTGGGTTTCAAGGTTGTTTGCTGTGAGAAGTGAGGGAAGAATGCTCAGCATTGCTGGTTCACATCGGTTCAGAAATTATGATACTGATTTTGGATGGGGAAGACCAAAGAAGTTTGAGATTGTTTCCATAGATAGAACCAGAGCTATCTCCCTTTCAGATTCCAAGACTGGTGCTGGGGCTATTGAAGTTGGGTTGGTTTTAGACAAACATGACATGCACGTTTTTGCTTCTCTATTTGCTAAAGGTCTTCGAAACCTTTGAAGCGCATGAAGCCTCCGCAACAACATTTTCTTTTTGCACTTTAAATTTTCTGGAATAATAATTTGGGATTCGTTGGTCAATAGGTGACCAACCTTGTATGCTCTCAACAATCCGCTTTGTGATGTTTTTCTTTGGACCAGGTGCAGGTGGATCTGTCCGTCTCTTTTCCTATGTACTGCATCAAATAAACTTCTTAGTGTTTTTTTTGGTCAACTATAAAAGTCGACAAACTTTGTATGCTCTCAATAATTACCTATGTGAACTGTTGTCTTTGGACCAGGTTGCTAGCTCTGTTTCTTTTCCAATGTACTGTCTCTAATATCTGTTTCTTTTCCTCTGTATTATGTCCAGTCAAAAACAATGTGCTTACTTTACTTTCCTTCTCTTCCAAAGCACTATTGTTAATTTATAGTATTCAACCAAAGTTGAAATATATATATATGTGAAATCGTATTTTATATATATAAATATTTTGGGAAATAAAATGTTTTGTTATCTATTTAGTTTATAATTTAAATTATATTTAATTGATTATATTATATATGTATAAGGAGCTTTCATTGAGGGATCCCTCAAATAAGGACATCCTTGTAGGGCTCACTCTGCATTGTATTTCACTAATCCAAACCATCTATTTTGTAGATATTCATTCAAAAATCATTCATACAAAAAATCACTTCAATCCGATATCACTTAATCATTTAATCACTTAATTACATTATATGATATTATTGATATTTAGTTCCTTGATCATGAATGACGACAACTAGGAGTTGCTATATTGCATTTATCCCCAAATGGCCAAGTTTAAAGATCACTCAAGAAGGCAACAACCGGGGGATTTGGGATTGTTATTTCAAGTGGTCGTGGTGTAAACGTTCTGAATTTTTTTAAGATGAAAACAACATTACAAGTTGTACACGACAAGTTTTCATATTATGAAAACTTAGCAACTATGGTTGATTTTAAAGCACTTTGAAATGGCCATGGGGCTGTCAAAAGAAATATTGAACCTGCCTTCAGGATAGGTACCATGCGAAATGCAATGGATGTGATCTCCCTATAGTCATAGAGCGACATGTCATGCAAGCAATAAAACTAATTGCACTTTTCCCATTTACACTGATTTCTAAGTTTTTATCTTGAATTTATATTATTATTTTTAACCTCAATGTGAAAAGGAAGAAGCATTAAATAATCATGTCTAATTATTTTCTACCAAAAGCCCAAAAAAAAAAGAGTTTTTCTATTTAAATCTCACACTTTTTTTTGTTCACCGTAATACTTAAATCATTAATCTCTTAAGTTTTATTATTGTGTAAAAAGACAAAAAAAAGTCATCCAACTTAATACTTAACCCTAGTACATCTATACACACACCCCACCACTCTTCATATTAAGTTTTAGAAAAACACAAACTCCTCTACACCCTATTACCAGATTACTCATATCTTTCTATCCAAGAAACCTACTACACTCTCATCTTCTCTTTACAAAACCTAAATACGGTATGCAAATAGTGGCTTGTGGGTCGTCAATTGAGGTATGTAATGTGAAAAGTTGCTATCAGGAAGACCACCTGCTAATTTCCCCAAGCAAATTTCTAAATTTTGTGCACGAATTTGATCAAGGCTTCTCAAGGAAGGTAAAGACTGTGAGTCTCTCTATTTTACAATAAGTAATGATAGCTGTTAATCACTAAGTTTCAAAGTACAGTTGTGAGAGGCAAGATAGCAGGATGTAAGGTGTGTGGTTGACGAGTTTATTTTTATTTTTATGTTGGGTGTGTATTTAGGGATAGTTTAGGAAGATAGCGGAGTTTTCTTAGAAATTGTAAAAATTTGAATTAGAAAATGGGGTAAACTTAGAAAATGGAGTGAACAAAAAGAAGTGAGAGGTTTAAATAGAAAAACTAAAAAAATAATTGTCCAGTTATTTATAAGGCAAGTTGCTTTTTTAAAGGATTAACTACACTTTAGTCCCTAGAGATTTAGGGTCAGTATCGAAATGGGCCCCGAGATTTCAATTTCATCAATTTCATACCCATCGTATCCAAATATGACCAATTCACCATGTCCGTTAGATTGACCGTCTGGTCAAACATTAAATGTTGATGTGTCAACTGTGGGACCACCCACAGACCCTGACAACCCATTCCAACTAGTCCATGTGAAGGGCATTTCTGAAATAAAATTAAAGAATAATTTATTTTTAAAATATATATTTTTTCAAACCCAAAAAACAAAAAACAAAAAATCCCAGCAAGTCTCCCACCTTCATTGACCTCCACAGGCCCTCCTTTCTCTCCGACTGGCTCCCCAACTAAAACCCAGAAACTCCTAGCTACACTTACCAATGGATGCTTCGTATCATGATTAGCAACCCTCTTCCTGTATCTCTTGCAGCGTCTTCCACTAATCGCAGTGGATTCCATCTGAAAACGCACATCATCCACAGTTCGATTAATGCAATATGCTTATCAACAGTCAAAAGGCCATTTAACATGGGCAGACCTCTTGGTTCAAGACTATATATTCTCACTCTCCGATTGACCTCAAAAAACCAACCAAGCTCTTCATAGCTTCAAGTTTCATGGTTGCCAACTGAGGCGGTAATAATGTGGTGGAATGTGGCAACACCATGAGGGACACCATGGGTTGTTTTAAGAAGGCCATTTACTGTCCTCATCCACCAAAAAGTTTCAAAAAAACTCAAGAACAAAATTACCAGTATTCTCAAGAATTTCATATCAAAACAGTAAACCTTCCCAGCAAATCAGAGAGAAAAAAAAGAAAAAAAAATCACACTATCCACCACTTCACTAACTACAAATCCCAAACCCACCTCCAAAAAACTCAGAATTACCTAGACCCACTCTCTATTTCTCTCTTTCTCTTCCTCCCTCTCCCCCTCTCTTCGTCATCCCCATCCTCCTCCCTTTATTTCTCTCCTTTTGTGGCTCAATTTGATTGGATTGGACAAATTAGGTTTTTTAGTTTCCGGTAATTATGGATTTGGAGCAACAACTTATAGGGCTAGTGAGTTATTTGGTTCTGATTGTGAGGTTGATCTTGTTTTGGATGTTTGATCATGTTTTGGGTTGGGGAGGGCCTTGGATTGATTGAGGGAAGGGGGGTCTGTGGAGGGTCGACGAAAGGTGGATGGGAGATGGAGAGAGAGGGTTGCTAGAGCTGGGGAATTTTTTATTTTTTATTTGTTTAATTTTTTTTTTCTTTCCATCACGTTGATTAGTTGGAATGGATTTTCAGGATCTGTGGCAGGTCCCACAATTGACACATCAACATTTAACGTTTGACCAGATGGTCAATCTAACGAACAGGCTAAATTGGTTATATTTGGATACGTCGGGTATGAAATTGATGAAATTGAAATCTCGGGGCCCATTTCGATACTGACCCTAAACCTTAGGGACTAAAATGTAGTTAATCCGTTTTTAAACAACAGAGAGTATCCCTAACTTGGTGCCCAATGCCCATGCGTTTTTCAAAGAAGAGGGCAGCAATGGTTATGGGTGAAGTTTCGTCGAACACTTGGTGGGCATATTGGGGTCGCCCAAATAGCTTCCAAGGGGTCGCCGGAGTACCTTCCCAGCCACTTTTCCGGCTTCCAAGGGGTCCGCACTGTGGGTCCGCCCAACCCTTGGCTTTTCTGTGAATTAGATATGGTCAATAGTTTCTAATTCCAATAGTCCAATGGCAGAGCTAAGCTCAACCTCAGTGAAACTAGTTGAGGTCTGCAGGGTAGCTCCACAACCACAACCAGATGTTGCAGAGTTTTCTCTTCCCCTAACCTTCTTCGACCTCCTATGGCTAAGGTTTCCACACTTCCACCGCCTTTTCTTCTACGAAATATTGGTTTCCTCTGCCTCAGCTGACACAAAACCCTTCTTTGATTCTCTACTCTTTCAAAAACTCAAAGCCTCACTTTCTGTCACCCTCCAACACTTTCTACCTCTGGCAGGAAACATCACTTGGCCCCAAGACTCCCACAAACCCGTTCTCAGTTATGTCCAAGGCGACGCCGTTTCGCTCACCACAGCCCAGTCTGATGCTGATCTCCACCGTCTTTCAAGCAACGACTTCAACATTGAAGCCAAAGAATACCATCCTCTTGTACCCCAATTGGCAATATCTCATGAAAAAGCTGCTGTGATGGCTTTTCAAATCACTCTCTTTCCCAACAGCAGCGGCTTCTCCATTGGAATTTCCATGCACCATGCAGCTCTTGATGGCAAAACTTTGTTCATGTTTCTGAAATCATGGGCCCACTTATGCAAACATGAACCTGATACTTTGTTGCCTGATCAGCTGAAACCATTTTATGACAGAAGGGTCTTCATCCAGGACCCAGCTGGGCTCGAGCTCGAAGCAATCTACTTGAACCAGTTTCTGAATATGGACCAACGAGCCAACAACCGAAGCTTGATGGTTGCCACCCGCTATAAATCTGTAGCGCTACCGGATTCGATTCGAGGCACGTTCGAATTCACAAGCACAAAAATTGAAGCACTAAGGCAATCTGTCATGATCAAGAAACAACAACAATATCATCTATCTGTTCTATATTTGTCAACGTTTTGTCTAACATGTGCCTACACATGGGTTTGCTTAGTCAAAGCAGAACAAGAAGAAGAAGAAGAAGAAATAAAAGACGACCAAATACTTATGGTGCTTAGCGTGGACTGTCGGTCTCGTTTGGACCCTCCTATACCTGCAACCTATTTTGGCAACTGCATAACGGGTCATGGAGCATTTGCAGAAAGAAAAGGACTTTCGGGAGAAGATGGGTTCTTTGTGGCTGTAAATGCGATCAGTGAAGCCATAAAAGGTTTGGATAACGGGGTCTTGAATGGGGCAGAGGACTTAGTTTCAAGTTTGTACCTTTCTGAATCTGATCTTCAGGCTACTACTGATCATTCCAGAGTGTTTACCACCGCTGGATCACATCAGTTTAAGATGTACGATACTGATTTTGGGTGGGGAAGACCAAAGAATACCGAAGTGGTTCCTATAGGTAGAAGAGGAGCCATAGCCATCACTTTTTCAGATGGCAAGAATGGAGGTGGAGCTGTTGACATTGGCTTGGTTCTGAAGAAACATCACATGGAGGTTTTTGCTTCTCTATTTCCTAAAGGTCTTGAAAACCTTTGATTTTCAATCCCCTTAGCCTCATATACACTACTATACTATAGCTGGTTTCAATAGAAATTTATATTTCACTTTATCTTTTGGGGAATAATTGTGAGTTCAATGGTCATTGGGGCAACTCTTATGCTCTCAATTATTAGTCTTGTTAAGATGTTGCTGTTTGAAGCAGGCTGCTGTGTATTTTGGTTTAGTATGCTTATATATCTCTGTATATTTTGTTTGGGACAAACTGGTGTATAAATTGCATGGAGTTTTACTGCTCTAAGATTTGAATCACAACTCATTTTCAAGTATATAGTTACCATATTCCATTTACACATTGATTTGGATCACAACTCATTTTTCAACCATGAACTAAATGATTGTTTGGATCAATAAAGTAGGACAGAATTGTTCCACAATCCACATTTTGAACAATTCTATGAGTTGTTTGGATCAGTGATTTCTTAATGCTTGATACTAATATTCATATGTATTGACTTTGATAATTTAATTGCTTTTATGTGGGTGTCATCCTAGTGTACCAGGCTGTTGAGTGCTTCGGTTGGGGCACCAAATATATATTCTAAGGGTGTGAACTTAGAATATCAAAGCTTCTTTCTATCCCCAATGGCACAACCAAGCTCAATCAAAGTAGTCGAGGTTTGCTGGGTAGCTCCCAAACCAAGCTCACCAGACTCTGCCTCCCCAGATGATCAGTCTCTTCCTCTAACTTTCTTTGACCTTCTCTGGCTAAGGTTTCCTCCCATCCAACGCGTTTTCTTCTACGAAATATCTTCATTCAACACACCCCTCTTCTTCGATTCCATACTTCCAAAACTCAAAGCCTCACTCTCTCTCACCCTCCAGCACTTTCTGCCTCTTGCAGGAAACCTCACTTGGCCCCAAGACTCTCAAAAACCCTTTCTCAGTTATGTCAAAGGTGACACCCTTTCGCTTACAATAGCTGAATCTGATGCTGATTTCTACCATCTAGTTTCAACTAACAACTTCAATATTGAAGCCAAAGAATACCATCCTCTTATACCCCAATTGGCAGTGTCTCATGACCAAGCCGCAGTGATGGCATTGCAAATCACAATTTTCCCCTACTGTGGTTTTTCCATTGGATCAGCCGTGCACCATGCTGCCCTTGATGGCAAAACCTCAACATCTTTTTTGAAACTATGGGCTCACCTGTGCAAACATGGAGGACTGTCCTCATCTTTGTTTCCAGAGCCACCAAAACCATGTTATGACAGGAGGGCCGTCAAGGACCCTGCCGGCATTGAAGCAATCTACTTGAAGGAATGGTTAAATGCAGGAGGGCCCAATAATACAAGCTTGATGTCTTTGGGGGTTAAAGAATTTCCACTAGACTTGATTCGAGGTACGTTTGAATTCACACGAGCAAAAATAGAAGCATTAAGACAATCAGTGATGACCATGATGGCAAAGAAGAAACAACAAGATCATTCAGTGCTTCATTTGTCAACGTTTTCTCTAACATGTGCTTATACATGGGTTTGCTTAGTCAAGGCAGAGGAAATAAAAGCGGAGAAAATACTTTTGGTCTTTAGCGCAGACTGCAGGTCTCGCTTAGACCCTTCTCTGCCTGCAACCTATTTTAGGAATTGCATCGCAGGCCGTGGAGTAGTTGCAGAAACAAAGGGCCTATTGGGAGAAGATGGGTTGTTTGTGGCCTTAAGTGCAATTAGTGAATCTATAAAATGTTTGGACAAGACCTTTTTGGATGGGGCAGAGTCTTGGGTTTCAAGAATGCTCAATGCACTGCAGACTACAGATAGAGTTCATTCCATTGCTGGGTCACATACTTTTGGGATTTATGAGGCAACTGATTTTGGATGGGGAAGACCAACGAAGATCGACTTCGTTTCGATAGACAGGACAGGGGCTATCTCCTTTTCAGATAGCAAGAATGGTGCTGGTGGTGTTGAGGTTGGGCTGGTTTTGAAAAAACATTATATGGAGGCTTTTGCTTCCCTATTTGCTAGAGGTCTTGAAGACCTTTGAAGCCATCTTTAGTATTCTGCAACAGTTGGTTTCAACAAAAGTACCTTTCTTTTTTCTCTGTGTTTATGATGCATCTTTATTTTTCTTTTTGCAGTTGAAATTACAGATTCTGTATGAATTTCATGAATCACAGCTCATGTTCATTTAAGTATTTCATATATTCCATTTTATCATTAAAAAATTTGCTAGGAGCTGCAAAGGTTATATGTGACTGAAGTCTGAATTAAAGCTCCATAATTTTAATTTATGATGAAAATAGATAGGGGAAGCCATTGCACTGAGCTCCACAGAAGCATTACATTGGATCAGTGTTCTTGATATATATCACATCGACTGATTTACACATTGTTACCAAATCTCTGGAGCTTATTTTTATTTTTATGAAGATATCTTTTGTTAGCATTACACGGGATTTTGGTTGGTCAACAAACATAACAAAGCCTGGGAGTTTAATGATATAAGCATGTCCCACAACACATGATTGGTCAATCACCTAAATTAACTTGAAGCTAAAGACCTTATTAGTATAGGAGCCCTATTCTTATTATAACTAAAATCACCAAACTTTTATTTTCTCCAATAGTATATTTGTCTACATGACTTTTCATGCCATTCAATAGACTTCCACATCAAATAATAATGTAAAATATATGGATGTTTATATTTGTTATTGGTTCTCTAAAGGGTTATCTAGTACTCCTCTTTTGTAAAAATATAAGAAGCAAATTACATTTAGAATGGTGCGTGATGACTGTTTCAGATTGACAATAACGAAATTAAATCAAATTTGAAAGTGTAGATAATTTGCAACAACCTTTATATATGTTTGTAATATTAATTTTAGAATTACAAATGACGAACCACTAGCTCAACAAGCAGATATGAGCTTAGTCAAATTGATTAGAGCGGATGTACTTCCTATTATGTACTCCAAGTTTGAATTTCCCTTCGTTTAGATTAAATTAAAGTATAATATTATTTTTTTTATAAAATAATAAAAACCACTAGCTCAACAAAACATCAAAAATTCAATTTTTGTAAAACAAAAAAGCAAAAAAAAACTTTTGAAATTTGACCAAAAACCCTAAAAGAGAAAAGAAGAAAAACTTGACTAGGTGCAAAAAAAGGTTACTTGACCCAATCCGTGCACCCCTTGGTGTGAATTGCATCAGAGTTCGCTGTTAGCTTTCTTTCTCAGACGCTTCTTTATTTCGTGCGCTAACTGTTCGTCTTTCCCTCTCTCTCGCTCTCACAGTCTCACTCACTCTTCTTTGGTGAAGCACAAGGTACCCTACCATCTCATCGTTCCCAATCTCTGTCTCTAGCAAAGCTATAGCATTTCATAAAGGTACTTTTTTGGCATTCATGTCTTTGATTTTTCCATGTACTATTCATTTAATGGGTTCTTTAGCACCCTTATTGTTGATTTTTTTAGGTTGTATTTTGGTCTGTCTTTTGAAAGCTATTTTTTTCTTATTTATTAGTGTTCAAATGTTTACTTTTGTTTGTGTGATCAAGCATTATACAGGTCGTAGAACTAATTTAATGAATTTTGTAACTTTAAGCTCGTCGGCTCTGAATGTTGGGCTGATTATGTATTGATTTATCATTCTATCTAATTTTCTGAGATGGGTTTTGTTTATTTTGTGGTATGAGGTTGGTTTATGGTTCAGGTCTTGAGCTTTGCTTGGTTTGAATCCAAATAATGTGGTGCTGTTGCTTCGAGGATCTAAGCTTTTGCAAGTTAATTGTGCCAACTTTTTTTGGATTTACCTAAATATTCAGTACTCACTAAAGCAGATTATGTGGTTCTCAGTGTTATGGAATATCATTTTAATTTATTGTGCTTCTAGGGTTTTTCTCAAAATGTGGTTGTTTCATTTAACCAGCTCTCTTTCTCCCTTGTCTCTGAGGTTTTCTTTAGAAGAAAAGGTAGCAGTATTTCATATCGCTAACTCCTCCATGTTCTGTTTCCATGCAATGTAATCGAAATTGATACATAGTTTTGTGGTGCTAGTTTCCTACTGTCTCTTTTGCAGTTGTTACTTTACTTTTGGGATAATTCTTTCCCTGATCTAGGGATGAAGGGCTAGTTTTAAGCATGGGTTCTTTGTGCCTTCGACTTTGTAAAGTCAAATACATTATATGTGCCTAGTGCTATATTGCTAACTCACTACTCCTTGGTGTTTTGAATTAATTATCTTCCATTTATTGGTTTAAAGAGATATTGAGGAATTGTTTAGTAGTGTTTCATTTCTCAGTCTTTTGGCAGAATGGCTTTGCAGACAGCAATTCCTCCACCGACTCCCAGTGCCCAACTTGTTGGAAATGCTTTCATTGAGCAGTATTACCATATTCTTCACAATAACCCAGGCCTGGTCCATAGATTTTATCAGGATTCAAGTGTTCTAAGCCGGCCTGATTCCAACGGTGTGATGACATCAGTGACCACTATGCAAGTAAGTTTTTGGTAGGCAGTTTTTCTTTTGGGTGTCATTTCCCATGGTCTATTACGTGGTTCTACTTTTCGTGAAGCAATAACTTTTCGACCAATATGCTATAATCATCAAGGAGTACATTAAATAAACAAATGTATGTTGGTGATTCATATAGGCAGTTCTATTGTTAGATGTTGAGGTTTCTCTATGATCCACAGGTTGTTTACCTGATTATTCACTCATGATATTTTTTAGTTTGAATTTATCTGTTGCATTTTTTGGTTTTTTTTAGTACTTATTTGAATGTATAGTTTTGTATGATTCTGCCATGCTCTTAAATCCTCAGAGATATGGTAATTTTAGGTCTCAGTTATGCTCTGAATCATATAGTCACTACAATTTCAGGTGATTTCCTCCTTAAGGGCTGACACATGATTCATAAAGATAATTCAGAAATTGTTTTATGTTCTTTGTATATCGAGTACCCTAGATAGCGAATACATAGATTAGATGGTCGATTTCAGAATACTGGTATTACTGGCACATCTTGAACATGTGACTGCTTGGAACTTGAACATACTGGATATATTGTTTTTTTAAAGTGTTTTTGGACTCAATATCCATAAGTGGTTGTGCTCAAGTAGCCAAATTCACATAAATGGAAATCTGTACACAAATTTTTCTTCTTTTACCATTTTTGTTTTATTTGATAACGATGATATTATCTTGAAGGTTTCAAGATGACTAATTAACATATTTAGAATATTAATTATTAAGAGCATTACCTGCTGCAAGGACATCACAATTTTTTTTTTTTTTGCCCCTTAATTTTTTGTTCGAGTAGGGAATCAATGAGAAGATCCTTTCCTTAAATTACAACGAATATAAGGCTGAAATAAAGACCGCTGATGCTCAGAAGTCTTATAAGGAAGGGGTGACTGTGTTAGTTACTGGATGTTTAACGAGCACGGATAACTTGAAAAGGAAATTCGCCCAATCATTTTTTCTTGCCCCTCAAGACAATGGGTTCTTTGTATTGAACGATGTCTTTAGGTTTGTAGAAGATGGAGAACTGTTTGAAAACCATTCAGTTAACGGAGTTAATGATGCCACAACAGTCCTTTCAAACCAAGATCCTGGTAACCTATCTTACCTCTTTTTTGTTCTTTTTTGTTACTCTAGTCTTTATATTGCACCAGGATCTTGTTTGCACTTCTTATTGTTTGTTTACAGAGCCAAATCATGTTCCTGATCCTCCTGCACCCGATCTGGAAACTACTCAAGTTGAAGAGAATCAAATTGGTATTGAGAAACCTTATGACACATCAGACCATGAGAGACAATCAGCTAACGAGAAGGATTCTGATGCTGAACCTCCATCTTATTCAAATGGGAACGATGTCCCTGTGGCAGTCGAGCCAATGTCTACTACAGCCCAAGAGGATGCTCCAAAAAAGTCTTATGCATCAATTGTGAGTTAACGGACACAAATTTCTCCTTAGCCAGAATTGTTGTTGAAATAGTAATAGAAGTTCATGGAATGTTATTGTAGGTAAAAGTTCCCAAAGGGAGTCCAGGACCAAATAAGGTTTATGTGCCTACTAATACTTTAAGAGTGGCTCCTAAGAAAGCAGAGAATAATTTGCCTGCATCAGCTCCACCTGCTTCTGTGCCTGAAGCATCAGCGCCAACTAGCACTAGTACCCCAGAGAGTAATGATACTAATGAGGAAGGTATGCTTGGCTTTTCTGAATTTTCTCCCTTTTTATTCTCTTTATATTTGCAAGTTTCCATTTGAAAATCTTCATATAACTGAAATATAATTTGTAAATTTGCATTTATCTGAATTTAGTCCTCTAATTGCTTTTCTATAATGACGAAATTGCATTTATTGTAGTTGAGGGTTATTCTGTTTACATAAGGAATTTGCCCTTAAATGTGACGGCTGATCAGCTTGAGGAAGAATTCAAGAAATTTGGACCAATAAAGCAAGGAGGTATCCAAGTTCGAAATAAGAAGGTTAGTCTCTAATGTGAGATGTCTTCCGTGCCAGAAGTTTCTCCTGCTCAGATATAGATTTTCTGACATATTTGTGTGTGCAGCTGCAGGGATACTGTTTTGGATTTGTTGAGTTTCTGTCTGCAAGTTCCATGAATAGTGCCATTCAGGTAGGTGTTTAAATTCTATTTCCTATGTTCTGTATTCAAGTTCAATGAATAGTGCTATAGGATGTGGATGCTGCTGTATTATTAATTTCCATGATTCTATTTGCCTCGTCAAAATCAAGTCATCCTGATTTGAACAATATGAATAGGATATGGGAATTCTTTCTTCCATTGTCCTCAGCCTTGTCTTGTGGTACACTGTTGAGCCAAATTTTAGAGGTTCTTTTACCCTTATCTGATGGGTAAATAATCTTCTTAGCATGTTAGTCTAAGGCTCCAAACACGTGTATTGAGTTGTCATAGTTTCTTACTTTCCAATAAATTTCATCACTAAAGTTTCTAGAGTGCCTGTAGAACTTCCAATCGTAATTTGTTTATATATTATTTCTGATATTTGATTGGGATTTCTTGTGTATCTAATAAGAAAGACTTAATGTTTCAGGCTTCACCCATCAGTTTTGGTGGCCGTCAAGCTGTCATCGAGATAAAGAGAACGACCACTCGAGGTAAGGCAAAAGTGTACGATTTATGCAGTTCTCCTTCATTAATTTAATAAATGTGTTATTTTGAAGATATTTAAAAAGCTCATGCAAGGAAAATTGATGACACTGCTTAAAGTTTGGATTACTAAGCTTCGTACGTATTATTTTAAAGACATTTCTTTCATGATGCTGGGTTTTCCAGTTGGTAGCAGTGGAAGAGGTAGGTTTCCTCCTCCTGGAAGGGGAGGGTTTCGGAATGACAGCTTTAGAGGCCGTGGTAATTATGTTGGTGGCCGGAGCTTTGGAAGAAACGAGTATGGGAACAGGGGTGAATTCTCAAGCCGAGGCAGGGGTCCAGCTGGGCGTGGTGGAGATGGTTATCAGCAAGGGAGAGGGAGAGGCGGCCGTCCAAGTGGAGGACCAAAGCAGAATGCTGTTTCTGCGTAGAGCTAATAGAATGCGTAGTGAGATTTCTTTTTTGTGGGAATATTTTAACAAAATTGATTTCATGATTGGTGCACTTGGAAGTGTTGGTAAGTACTTTAATCATAACTTATGAGAGAGAGAGAGAGAGAGAGAGAGAGAGAGAGAGAGAGAGAGAGAGCTAAGACTTTGAATTGGATTAACTTTGAGATGAAGAGGCATTTGCTGTAGATTAGGATTTATTTTACCATTATAGAATTTTGTCTCAATTGGGTATCATGTAATTGTTCAGAAACTTCAGGCCATCCTCCTGTTTTACCAGAAACTTCTGAGATTACTATGATGGAGTTTGCACAGTTGTAGTGTCTTTTCTTCTTTCCTTTTTTGGGTTCTCTTTTCTGATCAGAATAGCTGTAGTGTCTAGTAGCTGTAATCCGAAGATCCTAACACTTTAATAGATGGGAGTTTTGGGGTTATACTTGAATTTTGAATGCATTCTCCATTTGGTTGTTTGGTTTGAAATTTTGAATGTCGTCTTCTTCGTCTTCATTTATCCTTGTGCTATAATATGAGCAAACAATTAGGTATTATCAATAATTTGTGTTGGGCCAAAATTAAAAATTTCTTGCCAATGGGTTCCCACCACAGTTGCGGTGGCTTCCCCCACCCCCCATGGCACCGATGGCACCCAAGATCGAAACCCTAGGGTGGGTTGTCTTTCCTCCCAATGTAATAAAAAAAAAAATTAAAACCTTGTTTATCTGCAAAGAACTCACTAGTATAGTGGTTTGAAATCATTATTCCCTCAAGCAAGATTTTGGAATCGAGTCCTAACATCCGCATTATGAAAGTTTAATATATTATCACTCCTCTCAATAGGAAAGATCCTAAAAAAATATTTAAAATATATATTTTGTCTAATTTGATGCTTTTGAAAGATAACTAGCTATCTCCCAAAAAGAAAAGGATATTATTAAAAATATTGACAAAATAATATCTCCTAATCATCCAATCTTTATCATATCATTATTTTTAATCAATCCGCTCTGACAGGACGCGTGCGTAATCTTTACTTTTCCCCATGGGCCCGAATCCACTGTGATATCTTCTCCCTGTACACGTTGTCCCGCAACTTGGCTTCGCTGTCTCCATCCATTCCTATACGTACACGTTCTCCCTCCTAACTGCATGTCGACACGTGGCGTGTACCCTGATGCCTTACAGTCTTCATCTGATAAAAAGAGGAAAAAGAAATGTGCAAGTTGGCCCTCTTGCTTCCTTTCTTGGGGTCCACACCTGACACCTCATCTCCCTTTTGTGTGCCCTCACCTCCCTCAAGTTTTCCGGGGATGCTTCTGCCTTCCCTACCTTAATCCACATACATTATTCTCATTTTTTAATTAATCAACTTGTTTAGCATTTTTGCCAAACAATTTGATTGTCTTACTTAATTTCATATTAGCCATGCCCCCACCAAGGGATATAATTGCAATGTCAAATTTGCGCAAGTGAGTTTATAACTTATTTTATTCGGATCTCAACCTGCATGAACGATCGTTAACTGTTAATGTGAACGATTTGTTATCGTCCATTGTGAATGGTTCCGTAACTCTCCTCCCCATAATTCGATGCTCCCTAAAAACTTTTGATTGAGAGAACTCATCCAATAAGATTTTAATGAATTCTGCTTAAATTATCAACCGTGCTCCTTACAGAGCGAGTAGCACTCCAATCCACACTCGCGACGACAGTATTCTCTTCTGGAAACAACAAAACACAAGAGACGCTCCGGAAACGAAAGGAAAAGACTCTGACCCGGATCCCCAGGCGTCACCCACGTGGCGCATTCTGGGAGCGTCAGTTTTCCTCGTTCTGGAATCCAGCTCGTTTATAGATGGGATAGATATTACGTAAGCGGATAGAGCGAATTGCGGCTCTACTCTCTTCGCTACGACGACGACAAGATATTTGGGCGACGTGGCAGCTTGTCAGATCCCGCATCTCCTGTGTGACACGTGTTCTCTGAGAACCCAATCCAGAAAACCAAAAGAGTTGGCGACGCCTGTTCGGCGTGTCCTTCAGATCTGAGTCTCTATAAGCCACGTGCTTGTCGGGGTTCTTCATGTCCGCCACGTGTCGGGTGTCTACGACTTCCAGGGGCTTTTTCGGTATTGCACTTTGCTGTCTTCTGCAGCCAAAATATTCATTTTTTTATTTTTTTTTCTTCCCCTGTTTTTCGTTCGTTCCTAGTCTATTTGGTTTTCCCTCTTCTGCGAAAATGCTTCTCATGGGGTCATTGACGTGCGTTTCAATTTTCTTCTGCTTTATGTTCTTCGTTGTTTGGTACAAGTGATGGCTCTTCTCTCTGTTTCTCTGAGAAGTTCATGGCGAGAAAGTGGAAGAAAATGTAGGCTTTATGCTGCAGTGTTTGGTTGGAACAAGCTTGGAATTACTATTCAAAGAGAAACATAGGATAAAGTTACCAATTTCTCAGCTTCCTTGGATTTTCTGCTGAATTCTACTTCCTGGTTTTAAAAAATATTATTATTCTTTCATCTGGGTACCTCTTAATTTGAGCAATCTGGTTTGGATTCTGTCGTTCTGCAATTTTTTTTTTCAATGGCGCAAACTGAGGAAGGTGGAAACAGAGCAACCCAACAGGTGTTCTCAATGCAAGTGAGTAATTTTCCGGGAGATCTGCTGCGGAAAATAGTTTCCGGGAATGATTTTCCTGGAAAATTCGAGGAGCCAACCCAAGATTCTGAGGAGATTGAGCTAAGCCTCGGGCTTTCATTGAACGGTCGATTTGGGGTGGACCCAAGAGCCAAATTGCTGCCACTCAAACGCTCATCGTCAATCCCCGACTTCGCGTCGACCCCAGCAAGAGACGAGGACACGACATGTCGTGTATCTGCTCCGTGCATGGTGCCTCTGATGAGGACTTGTTCTCTGCCTACGGAAACAGAGGAGGAGTGGAGGAAGAGGAAGGAGTTGCAGAGCTTGAGGAGAATGGAAGCGAAGAGAAAGAGGTCGGAGAAGCAGCAGAGGAATTTGAAGGTGCCCAGAGATCGGAGCAGAGAGAGCTTTGAGGAAGATAAGAGAGGAGGAGAAGCCATGAACGGGGTTCAAAGTTTTAGACAGGAGCAGTTTGTGAAGGTGGTGGATGATTTTAGAGCTATGGGGATGCCCAATTGGGTATCTGGTGATAAGGGTAATTGTTCTGTTCCTCAACCGCCAGCATCTCAGAGCACAATTGGGTCTCAAGGAAGTGGCTCATCTGGTATTTCAGAATCTGAGAGCCATGCTGCTGCTGCTGCTTCTCAAGGTATTCTCATTTCAATCTGAGATAATTGGTTTCAGCTGTTTTGTGTGTGTGTGTGTGTTTTATTTTGTTGTTGAACATTAATTTTTTATGATTTGTTTGAAATCAAATTTCACCTTGATATTGGAAAAATGGGATCGTTTAGGCAGGTTTTCTAGTAGAATTTTGGTTTATGTTATGCAGTTTGTAAATTATTGTATGGTGAATGCCATGTAGGTAGACCGGACGGCTCAATTCAAAAACACGGTCTTTAGATTTGGAACTGGCCAAGAATATTATCTTTGTAACCTATGGTTTTTGCGTTTGTAGGAGAATGTCAAAGTCTCATCATGCTTTGAGAATTCCCCTTTTATGTTTTTGACTTTTTAAAATGAAATAGAAACGGCAAGCCACTCTTGAGAGTGACCCTTCCCTTTGCTCTGAATCGTTCTGAATTGCCTCCCCCAATGAACCAATTTAGTGCGTGCTGCTAGCCATGTTGTAAAGGGTTCATGTGCAACCAAGCGAGTATACGCTGGTCCAGTAATTGATGTGCCCCAAACATGTGTTCAAGTGTTCTATTGAGTAAGAACTGATCTAACTTTAACTACTCTGTAGCCTAAATTTTCAATGGGAC
This sequence comes from Prunus kanzakura, assembly GCA_020521455.1. NCBI lineage: Eukaryota > Viridiplantae > Streptophyta > Magnoliopsida > Rosales > Rosaceae > Prunus > Prunus kanzakura. Next base: position 1,576,621 of record BPUM01000013.1, read on the forward strand.
CTCATGATAATGATAATGTTTCTTTAAAGTGGAATTCTAGATTAGGTGTGTCGTGTGAGCGACACTGTTTGGGGGCCTTTGACATTCAATAGAGGGCAGTTCAACCGTGCTCTCCCAGATCCCTCTGTATTGCTTTACTGCCCCCGACACCAATGCTCCTTATCGTCGATGATGTAATAGACTCACTTGATGTTTTGTCTCCCAGTTTTCTCATGCCATGCCACTGGACTTGCGTATCATTTTATGGAAACATAGAATCTGTTAAAAGCTATTTTATGTTCTAGTGTCGAAGCTCTTGTGCTCCTCTGACATTTTACCTCTTGATATGCAGGAATGCACAAATGCACTGAACCAAGAAGTCATGCCAATGCTCAGTCTTCTCCAAAGACTGATAAGGAACTGCTAGTGACCCCTCGAATGATAAGCACCGAAAGATCAGGTCATTTCAACGGAGTCCAAATGGAAATTAACTGTGATAAACCCACAGTTCCAGAAAAAGGAGCCAACGAAATTGTGAGGAATGTGTTGGAAAATATGCCTTGTGTGTCTACAAAAGGAGATGGCCCCAATGGGAAAAGAATAGAAGGGTTTCTTTATAGGTACAAGAAGGGTGAGGAAGTGAGGATAGTATGTGTTTGTCATGGCAGCTTTCTCTCTCCCGCCGAGTTTGTGAAGCATGCCGGCGGTGGTGACGTGGCACACCCTTTGAAGCATATAGTAGTCAATCCATCTCCGTTTTTGTAGTTGTAGTGCGCCCTTGTAGATCATGTCAAAACCTTTAATCTAAGGACGAAGGGAAGTGGAGAAGATCCATCAATGTTCCTTCGTTTTACCTTTTTCCTTTTTCTTTTCTTTTTCTTTTGTTTATTTAAATTTGTCTTTCAATGGGACTGATGGGCACTTGTATTGAATTCGGTACATGAAGCCTTGTGTTGGAAGGCTATAATGATTATAACTAGAGGAGACAGGTCGTTGCATGTTAATATTTGTTGAGTCATTTATTTTGTTTAATTCGTGGCAATGATGTGAGGAAGTGGAATACAAGGTAACCGAGAGTTTCGAAAGTAAGGGATTTATCTCTGTGGAGCAAAAGGTTGGTTGCCTACTGTTCTGGTTTTTTCTACCTACCAGTTAGCTTATCTGCGGATGCCGATTGAGGAGATGAAAACAATGACCTTGTTTGCATTACTATAAAGTTCATGGAGTTGCTTGTTAACTACCCAATAAACTTGACATGGACGGCGAAACCACCAACAATTATTGTGATCGAAAGGGGAAAAAATAAGTTCAATACAGTTGTACATGGAAGAAATTGTGGAGGCCAGAGTGAAATTATATGATGGATGGCATCTTTCTTTGGTAGGAAGTTCACATGGGTAGGAATTTCGACTCATCACATAACAGATACCAATAAATAGGCCTCACCAAACACTTAAGAGCTTACTTTACAGAAAACCTAATTTGCTCTGTTCTATTGAACAAATAAGGCATTCATATACACACGTATAAAACAAGGAACATAAATATCTGTATGATTCAGCAGGTTCATCTGCAAGGCCCCTGAAACAATTGATGGCGCTTCTCCTTCTACAGATTACTAATGTTGACCAATATATGCCAAGGCTCGCGAAGCACCTGACAAGATGGGGCAGAAGTTGCTCAACCCGTAGTTCGATCTGCTTCACTTCAGGTCCTTTCAAGCAAGAGTCGACCGTACACACAACTAACAAGACTAGAACGTCCTTAAAAATCATCAAGAGGATCTGCATCATCTCACAACGCAGCAGTAAAGAAATTTATTTGCATGGCCTTGTCGAGGAAGAATCTACGGTTGATGAAGCTGCCATCTGCTCGTCTGGCCTGGAAGCAAAGGCTGAAATGGTATCATAAGCAAAGTCCAAATCTGTCCATGCAAAGTCAAGAAACATCTATTATGACCATACTTCAAACTTGGAAGTTCGAACATAGTTTATCCAATCTCATTAATCAAAACATGGTAATAACAAAGAGAAAAAGAATGAGGACTTTACCTCTAATATCACCCCCTCCTATAGAAACTACTAGCACCTGTATGATAACTATCCTCCACGAAGTTCTTGAGGCCAGATTGATTGCGGCATGACAAGTAGATATCGAATTGGATATCATTTCCTTTGACAGGAAGTTCACATGGCTAATCATATAACAGATATGAATAAGTTGGCCACAGTAAACACTTTAGCCAATACTTTCCAGAAAATATATCTACTCTGCTTTATTGAACAACAAATGAAGCTGAATATACACGTATAAGACGAGGAAATGAAACATCTGCATTCTTCTGCAGACTCATTGGCAAGGCCCCTAACAAGAGAAACAACATCAAAAAAAATTGGGGGCAGAACTATTTTACAATGTACAAGTGGGATCAATAAGGTTTAGAAATCAACCTAAGGCCAGTCCCAAAAGAGGACTGAGTGCACAAGCACATATTACAATGGCGCTTCTCTTTCTACAAACTCCTAATGTTAACCAATACATGCCTCATAAGGCAGCTAACAAGATGGAGGCTGAAGCTGCTTAAGTCTTCGTACAACTTGCCTCATTGTAGGCCTGGTCGAGAGAGAGTCAACCGTACACACAACTGCCAAGTGTAAAACTTCTACCAAATCATCATGGGGACCTGCATCCCATAGCCCAGCAGTAAAGAATTCCTTTGCACGGCCTTGTCGAAGAAGCATACATGACCACTGAACAATGTTGAATCCATTTCCATATGAAGAAAATGAGGGATCCAGAGCTTTCTTGTCAGAGAGCAACTCCAGAAGAACAACACCATAACTATACACATCAGCCTTGTCTGAAACACGGCAAGTCATCGCATATTCTGGGGCAACATATCCAAAAGTTCCAGCTACACCAGTAGTAGCATGGGTTTCTGAAGTTCCAAGAAGTCTGGCCAAACCAAAGTCAGAGAGATAAGCATTGAAATCATCATCCAACAAAATATTGCTGGGCTTGACATCGCGATGAAGGACACGTGGTACACACTGATCATGTAGGTAGGCAAGTGCACGAGCTATGTCCAAAGCAATCTTGTGAAGTATCCTCCAATCCACAGCCCTTGTAGACCTTTCCTTAATAAATTTTTCCAGATTACCACCCGCCAAATAATTATATATTAGGAACATCTCTGTATCACTGGCATGATAACCAAGCAAAGTGACAAGATTTGGATGGCGAAGCCTTCCAAGAGTCTTAATTTCTGCATGAAATTGTTGAACTCCTTGAAACCTTCCAACTGAAAGTCGTTTTATTGCCACCAGGCTTCCAGGAGATATCTCTGCCTTGTAAGTTGCCCCAAAACCTCCATTCCCAATGCAGTTGCTAGCATTGAAACTGCCCGTGGCTCGCACAACACTCTCAAAGGTCAATGGAACCCCAATGTTTGTGAAAACTGTAACTTCCTTCCTGGTAGACCCTAAAGCTCCAGACTTTGCATTCCACTTTCGTGTATACAAGAACAGAACAACCAGAGCAAGAAGCACTGAAACTATGGCTGATGCAGATGTAATGGAAGCTATCTCAATTGAATTGAAATTCCCACTCCTCGAAGCTGGAACTCCCTCTGGTGAAGCAGCATAAGGTTGTGAATCACCATCTCTTCCTTGAGAATCTGAAGATGGTTGTGTCAGAGAAAACATGGGGCAAGAATGTATATATGGGTTTCCAATAGCAGCATTGCATTTCATCAGGTTATTATTTGAAGGCAATGAACCGGAAAAGTTATTGAAAGACACATTGAAAGAAGAGAGTGCAGTCACATTTGCCAAACCAGATGGAATCTGACCAGAAAGATTATTTTTGTCCAGCAGAAGAACAGTCAGATTTCCCAAGTTCACAAGATCCTTTGGTATCTCACCGGTGAGATAGTTTGAAGAAAGCTCCAGCACTTCTAAAGAGTAAAGCTGCCCCAAACTAGATGGAATGGTACCTGTAAGGTTATTCCCAGATAAGGACAGATACCTCAGATCCCTTATCTGGCCAAGACTGGTGGGGATCTGACCCTGCAACATGTTCCAACTCAAGTTAAGGGCAACAAGGGGCACCAATTTCCCAAAAGTAGGGGGAATGGGACCAATAATCTGATTCCGAGATGCATCTAAAAATTTAAGAGATTTGCACATTGTGCCAACTTCAGCAGGAATCTGACCATATAGCTTGTTGTTACTCACATTAACAACCAATGAATCCAATCCCTCACACTTCCCGAATAAACTACCTGGAAATGTTCCAGTAAGCTTGTTTTCTCCAACAAGGAATGCATAAAGAGTTTGCTTCCCTAATCTTTCATGTGCAATAGGCAGTGACGGCAAAGTGCCAGTAAAATTATTTTGCCCAAAGTTGTGCAGTACTGTAAGACCATCATCTTCTCCGTACAGTTGCAATGGGTTTCCAACTTGGGTTTTCGATGCAAAAAATGCTACATAGGGCGAGGACGGATCATCATCTTTGAAAGAAAAATCTTTAAAGGGAGAAACTGGACCACAAGTGCTGTCAAAATATTCAGGTATTGAGCCTGACAAGATGTTTCCGCTGACATCAAACATAACCATACAAGGAACCTGAAGATCCTGAACAAGCTCCCCACTAAGCCTGTTAGAGCTTACATCAAAAAATTGAAGCTTCCTGCAGCGACTAAGCCCACTAGGAATTTCCCCAGTAAAAAAGTTCTGAGCCAAATTGATCATTTCTAAGTACTCACAACCACCCCAATTGCTCGGGAAGTTGCCCTCAATACTTGCCCTTGGTGCCCACAAGATCCTTAGCTTTGGAAGGGTCGTAATTTCCACAGGCATTGCACCTTGAAAGTAATTGAAGTCGTCATTCATAGAATTCAACTGCTCCAATAAAGGGTCCACTACTGTATCATTGACTCGTGGTAGCGGATTAAACATAGACGACAACACAAGGACAGACAACTCAGAACAATTCCCCAACTCTCGTGGTAATGAACTACTTAGGCTATTCCTCGACACATCCAACACTTCCAGCGCCTGAAGCCGGCCGAGTTCAGCTGGAATACCCTCTTCCAACATATTTGAATACAACATCAGCGTCCTCAACTGACTGCAATTTCCTAAACTGCTTGGAATTTTATCAACCAAGAAATTACCCGCCAAATCAAGATGCTCCAGCTTCCCACAATTGTCTCCAATCTCGCTCGGAACATCCCCACTAAGTGAATTGTACGACAAATACACAGCCTTTAACCTACCAATGAAACCCGGAATGGTCCCATTCACAAGATTCCCAGCTACATTCAAGATCTCTAAGCTCACGGATTTTGACCACGAGGTCGGTATCTCACCTTCAATCATATTGAACCCAAGATTAAGAACCCGCAGATTTTGATTAAGCTGAAACGGCAGAGACCCAGTTATCGAGTTGCCCTCAAGATCAAGAACCTCCAAATTTTTCAAGCCCAAAACTTCACTAGGAATTTCACCATCCAAACTATTGAAGGGAAGCGACAAGACCCTAAGCTCAGTGAGCTTCCCAATTACAGAGGGGAGCTTCCCAGACAACCTTCCTCTACTACCCAAACAGCTCCTCCGAATTCCGAACCCATAAAGCGGAAACTGAGCAAAGTCTAAGCACGCAATAGTTTTCGATCCACCTTCGCCTCCTCCACCATTCCCAGTAATGTTGAGCGCAACCACCTGAGAATCTGAATTGCAGAAGACGCCGAACCATGAGCAGTGACCAGAATTGACCGAATAATTCCAGCTGGAAAGCAAGCCTGACGGGTCTGAGACCGAGTTCTTGAGCTGGAGGAGCACCGATGCGTCAGTATCAGCATCAGCGAAAACGACGCCGTTCAGGGAGGAGCAGAAGACCCATAAGAGCAACACGAGCTTCAGAACGAGTACTGGCGAAGTGGGTTTGCGAAAAAACTGCTCTTCGGTGACTGAAGAAGACGAAGGGGAAAAACCCATCTCTTGAAACTATGACAGCTAAGTGGGTCTCTACGAAAATTACATAAACAACGCACAATGTCAGCATAAAGCTCGAGAAGAAGGAAATAGCTTAAGAATATAATCATTTGGAAGGAATTAAATTCTTACCCCTTCAGCTAGACTATCTACAACTGTCAGTAGTTTGACCCCTTCTTGCTCTTACATGAATGTTGGACTTGGGTGGCTTTATCAAATCGACAGGGCCATTTTCATTCCCATTACCTTCGTTTCGCTTGCACCCGTTTGCAGTTCAGCCACCTGTACGGACACAAAGATCGCTGCTTTAACTAATGCGGTACTGTGTACTCAACAATTTAGAAGCTGAACCAAATCGAAATCGGAAATTGGGTAAATTTCACATTTCGTATGTACCTTTGTAGCAGTAGGAGATGGGGATGGTGCCAAATTCCGTAGCCTTTTCCTTTGGGAACTGTTTTTCTTATCTTGAAATTGAAATCGAATAAAAGGAAGCTAACAGCCCGGTTTCCCTATTTGGATTTCGCTCAAAGACTCTGGATTCCTCTCGGAAATTGGACAATTCATGTCGATCCTGCAGCAGAGAAAAGGGTCTTCAAAACCCAAGAGATCAAAACCCCAAAACCCCTTTCTTCGAGCTGCAGCACAGAAAGAGTAAAAGGGGTTTATGAAAACCCTAACCCTAATTTCGTTGGTCCTGATGATAGATAGAGAGAGAGATAAAGGAGACGGAGGAAGAGAGAGAAGACTCAAGTCATTCAACTGTGTTCTTTTGAGAAGAAAACGCGTTCTTCTTTTCTTTTTTCTATTTCATGTTTCTTCCTCTTCTTCTTTGCTTTTCCTTTTTTTTTTCAATTTATAAAAAGAAACTCTTTACATTTTAAGGGTTTTGTCGTATATGGTGGGTGCTGGGGTCCACAAGACATACATTTTAGGGGGGTGGGCTCCACAGCCGGTCAATAAATGCACCAGACCTTTAAGTCAATTGAGAGGGAGGGAGGGGCTCTCTTGGGCTTAGTTGAGTGTGAGAGAAAGAGACAGAAGGGTTAAAAGAAGGAAAAAAGATTCCTCAAAGCTTCTGTACACGCGGCTGCAGAGAAAGGAATCCACGTGGGATGTCCCTTCCAGAAGGGGTGAAGTGGGGCCCACCAGCCTTATGATGGTGTTGGTTGGGTCTACTCTAGTGTTCATGAGGTCCAGATAAGAAAAGGGACCTGTTACTGTTCTCCACTGGGATTTGGCTGCCGGCTGCCCCTCTCACTCAGACTCTATGATTAATGGGATTTAATTTGGATAGCTCTAGCTCGGAATGCGATTGATTGCTACTTTTACTATATAATATGGAAAATTGGGAACTTCGGACTTCATTTTACTAGGAAGAGTTATTAACACAGATAATTATTTTGTTAAATTCATATGCATGGACGGCTGAGAATCACTCGCACGTATGAAAAATTGGAAATTTTGGACTTCATTTACTAGGAAGAGTCGTTAACACAGATAATCATTTTGCTAAATTCATTGGCATGGACGATTAAGAATCGCTCATGTATGCGCGAGTGATTGTATTTAATAATAACGTGTGTTTCAAGTTCAAATTGGAAGTTGTACAGGAAGGGTAGAGAAGTGTATGATGCGTTCCATCTAATTGGTAAAACTAGGGGCATTTGCATCATCACCTTTTAACTTGTGTCTTTCAGGCTTACATAAGAATTTATGCTGAGGCACACATGATGATCTTGTACTTGGCAAACTGCAAAAGTGACGCATATATATATGCTGTGCACAAGGAATATATGCTATACTTACCAGAATCAAAACAATTTAACCCTAAGCAAATAAATTTTTTTCATCACTTACTGTGTGGTAGAGATTGATGCTGCTTATTTATTACAAGAATAATTAAGATACTCAATCCTAATCAAATCCCATACTTAAAGGATTATGGATAGCGTGAGCAATATTATATACGGGTTTTATTAGTTGTTTGAGAAGATCCATTGCCAGATTTGTAAGTTTTTATGAAACTTGGAGCAATTAAGAGTGCTATATTTTGCGGACGTGACGTGAGTTAAGATAATATGTTCGTCTTCTTCATTGAGTTTGATTCCCCTCTCTTATAAATTATAGCAATTTAGACTATTACTAGTATAAAATGAAAAATACAAAAAATGCTACATTTCAATTATCATAGTGGGCATGGCATGGATGCACGTATAGCTTTAGTCTATTGAAAAGCAACTAATTATAAAAATCTAGCCTTTCCAGCATCCAGACAGGATGCTTTAGCTCTCTCTCTTTTGTCACATACCTAAACAGAAAGTTCTCATCTCACCTCACCTCATCGCTCATAAGAAAGGCCAACTTGACAAATTGAACATCGTGTAGTAGTTTACATAATCCTGACGTACGAGTGACGTTTTCTAATTAACATGCATAGTTAAACTATGGTTAGCTAGCTTACTATAGGTTTTGCTGCGCTGGTGTGCCCTTTAGCTTTTGCTGATATTTGCAAATCATTTATTAGAGATAGGATAGGATCCAGATTTGAATCAATTCAAGGATCAGATCAACCAACCAGCAGCTTTGACTTTGGGGAACCAAAGGCATGAGCTTTTGCTCCTTACCAAACTGGCTGCCTAAAAGGCTAATCAAATGCATGAAAAACAGGAATTAAAGCAACTTAAAAACTTAATAGGTTGGCTGTTAGATACCCAATTTTTGTATAGTTTCCCACATTCTGAATTCTGATTTCTAGACCTTGTTTCAATTGCCATCATCAAATTATTGTATTTCAAGCAGATTCAGGTGATGTGTCAGATGCAACAAATAGGCACCAAACGAAAGAAATGGCTAACAAGAGTCAGATTTTGCAATATTGAAGATAAATATTAAGCAGAATTAGTGTTGAGTGCAAACCAATTTCACAAACATATACATATACCGTATACGTATGTCTGTACATCAGTTTTGAAACCACATATACCATTTAACACCAGTTAGATCTGTCATCATCTATGTGCATCAATTTCCAATTGTTCACTCTCTTGGTTCATCATTTCTATGGCTTCTCTTTTATTGAAGGAGATCACGGCATGATCATTAGGAAGAAAATCTATCCTTCTCTCAACGACAGACCGTGCAACAGTAAAACAAAGAAAACCAACTGGATGATGGAGCTGTAGCCTTTAGGGGTGTTTCAGGTGTATCAGACGTTTCAGGCTCTTCCTCCTGCTTATGCATCTCCTGCTGTGTGTGCTGCTCTGGCTGCTGCTTTACTGAGGTCATCTGTGCAGGGCTATGTCTTCCAGCCTCATGACCTGCCAATCTGAAAATACCAACTGCTATCAGTGCAATGCTTCAGCTGACCAGTGTATATAGGAGATAGCAAATTACCCTGCAATAATCATATTTGATAGTTTTCCATATTAAAATTTCATGATGCATAGCTTGACTGAAACATTGATACTTTATGTTTTGTTTAAGTTTGTAAGGAACTGCCTTCCCTATCAGAAGGCTCAATGTGCATCCAAGTATATATGTTAGTCCTGCATTTGCAGATAATTGAAATTATAAACATTGCTATGATCCTATGTACTATGTGATGAAAGTCTCGTTGCTTACAGTGGAAATTGGAATGACTTGGTGCTGTGATTGCTGTCATCAGAACGGTAAGAGGTAGCAGAACCCCTGATTTCCACAATAAGAGGCGCCTTATTTCTACCATGATCACTGGGAATATCACTTAAATCTGTCTTTTCAGATTCATCCGCAGCTTCTTCTGTTTCTACCGAGTCCATTTCCACCTTTACACTCGTGCTTTCAACCTTCTCTTTATCCACATTTGCACTCGTATTTTCAACACTCTTCTTCTCCACGTTTGGATCTTTATTTTCAACAGTCTCTTTCTCCACATTGTGAATCTTCATTTCAACAGTTTCTGCTTCGGTAACTGTGGGAAGTGGAGTTGGAATGTAAAAGAACTCATCAGGGTAGGTCAGTTCTCCAGATTTATACAGCATAGAAAATTGCTCTCTTGAGAAACTGTTGTTCCCCACATGAAGGCTAAACAATGATTCATTTGAAGCAACACTCCAATCCATGCCCGTTGAAGGTTTACTGGCGAAAATAGACGTTGGGATTCGACTTGGATCATATCCTGCAGGCCGCCCCATCGTCTGAAGTTGAGAGGCTTGTCCTGATGATCCACTTTGCAGGCTCCAAGTAAGAGTCTGAGAAGAAGAAGCCTCTGGTAATGGCGGAGGCCCCTGAGACTCCGGGCCCTGTTGTGTAGTTTCGAGAGAGCCATTAACATCTGATTCCAGTGATGAACGTGGTGACGATGAAGTTGAAGATGATGATGATGAAGAAGATGATGGGAAGCTTGAATTTCGGCGGTAATTAACCACATCAGATTCGAAGTGCACCTTTAGATGCTTACTGTCATCATTCTTCTGCACATCATCCATGACTTTATTTAATATTTGCAACACCTGATAATCCTCAAAATATCCTGTGCCTGTCTCTAACTGGTTTTCAACTGCAAGGGAAGAAGAAAAATGGGGCTTAATCTAAATTTTATTCTAAGATAGGAAAGAATAAAAATGTTGGTTATGCAAATAGCTCAAGGACTAAAAACAGCATTTCAATAATCATCAGATGCATATAAACTCAACTGATACTTTCATATAGGCAGCACTTTAAACATCAAAATCATATAATCTTACAATCATAGAGAATGAATCTTCAAACTTTCAAACAGAACCCTGAGATCAAATTAAATCATGCCATTGTAACATCAAGTTTTAATCCCTAAAGATTCAGTATCAAATCAAATCCTTAAGAGATGCATATCTTTAATTCTGGAAACTGGGTTTTGAGCAGAAGATTTACCACTAAATGGAACACCAAAATAATCAGCATAAGTTAACAAAAAGGTAATTACTTGAATCTGCAAGAACCCTTTAGAAAAGCAATCCTCAGCTTCAATCAAAACAACGCTCTCAAGAATCAAATGAAACCCAGAAGCTCTTTAAGATTCTTGACAGAATCAAAGAAAAAAGTTGGGATCTTGAAAAGCACAAGGGTAACAAAAGATAATGAAGTGCAATGCAATGGTAGGAAAAAATAGGATGGTTAGGGTTTGGGGTTGGGGATTGGGATTGGGAAGAAAAGTGCAAACAACTAGGGTTTGGATGAGACAGAGATAAATGAAGGAGCTAAAAAGGACGGGAAAGGAGACAACCTCGGAAGGTTTCGTACTTTGTTATGTGAAACAACGTAACCGACTTTGATCAAAGTCATATGGCGCCATTTCAACTAACTGACTAACTGACTGGACCTCTTGTGAACAAAAACCGATAGCAACGAAACTAACAGGTCACGCGGGAAAATGATGTTCTAGAACTTGAGCACCCTGGCCCATTTAGGGGATTTTCAGGCCCAAATAGAAATTGGTCCGAGGGAGGAAGGGTAGAATTGTAAATACGATGAAATATGAGGTTGACAAGTTTAAGCTACCAGAGGCTCAGTTTTAGCATGTTATCTGCAAATATTGTTTGCATATACTCTTTACACCAAGATGCCGAAATTTGGAGGCAAAATTGCTCCAATGGAAGGAGCTTTGAAGAAACAGTTATTCCATTTCCATGGTGGAGTTGTGTCTTTTAACTGTAAGCTCTGCTGCTCTTTTTTAACATCTAGACCTTTCGACAATTTGAAAATTGATAGTGCAGGGGATGAGCTAATCACTCAATTTGCATGAATTACTTTTATGTTCATCACATGAGCATATGGCCATTCAAATTATGCAGGCAAACAAGCAACAAAGCACCATATTCGAACTCCATCGATTCACCTGATGTCGTCGATAGGCATAACTGAGAACATGAGTTCTTCAGTCCATCTGAAACTGTTTAAAACAAGAAGTGAACAAAGAGATGCTGTCAAGGTAATATTAAAGAATTAACGAGTACAATCATGGTTTCATGTAACATATCAGATTCAGCATGAAATTCTGTTATTTCAAAAAAAATATTCTTGGAATTTTTGTCAGGTTTGTGCAGTGAGGAGGAGAAGGATATATCACAATAGTGAAACTTATGTATTGCTGGAACCAGGAGAGGATGAGAAGTTTGTTTCTGAGGAAGAGTTGAGGGCTAAGTTAAAAGGTTGGCTGGAAAACTGGCCAGCCAAGAACCTTCCCCCTGACCTTGCAAGATTTGAAAGCATTGATGATGCTGTTTCCTATCTAGTGAGGTCTGTTTGTGAACTTGAAATCCATGGAGATGTTGGTTCCGTCCAATGGTACGAAGTTCGATTGGAATGAGAAAAGCGTTCGAGCCTTAGCCCCCCATCAATTGCTCTGCACACCCTTGTAGAAGCATGAAATTGAGGCTGTGTTTCCATGATAGCATTGGCCAATATGCTTTGTAGCTAAAGGAGCTCAGCAACTTCGAGAAGTGGTTAGTGTGCCTCAAAGAAATTGAAAGTTTTTGGCTCAAGAAATTGAGAATGTGACCACAAATGGTAAGAATTTGCATCCTCTTGGGTAGCTTGTTTTGCTTGTTGGTATTAAAATTTGGTTTGAAATAATTTTCTATGTCCCAAATGAGTGTCATTAGAGGCATTTTGTTCTTTCTTGTCCATGGTTTCAACCAGCACAATGCCCTTGAATAGTCAAAAGAAAAGTGAGGGTTAGGGCATGCTGAAGAGTCTCATTATTTCATTCACAATTCTATCCAAATATATTAAAATACAGACAAAAATCACATAATACCAAATGTCATTAACCCAGAAACAGTGAAAACTCAAAGAAAGAAAGAAAGAAAGAAAAAGCTGTTGGTGAAGTCCCAAAAGGTTCCTCAGAGTCTTCATTTATTGGACCCAAAATTCAATTCTGAAGCAGGACCACATCCCAAATCTGCAGATACTGAATCTGCAGCAATGACAACAACAACAAAGGAAGAGAAATCCAATTGTTATTAATTACACCAAGACATTGCTACCCAAATGAACTTTCTGCATCAGGCTTTGTTAATTCAACAATTCTGTTGAGTGATTAATTATTAATTCAATACCTTGGGGCTTGAGTAGATTTTTGCTAGGTGGCAAGAGGGCACCACCCTTTCTGTTTCTGGCAAGAAGGCCTTTTGTTACAGGGGACATCATCAGATCAGTTGGGCTTGTGTACCTACAAAATTGAGAAACAACTTTTTTTAAATAGAAAAAAGTTTACACAAACAATGATCTGATTCTTATATAACTAAAATATTTTGTGTGGAAGATTTGATACCTTTCTGGGTACTTGAATGCCTTGGGGACTTTAAGGCGATCTGGGGTGGTGGGTTTGCGTAAGTCGTTGCCAGAGTTTTGAGAATTTTCATCCTTGTGTTGGAGTGGAGGTGGTGGTGGTGTTATGCACTCGGAGAAGTTCATCATCTCTGATGATTGAATTGGGCTTTTAGGAGGAGGCATTTCTGGCACGTTCTCCATTGAACACTAATGTATCAATTTACTTGTGTCAAGAATGAAGAAAGGGGAAAATTGGACCACAGTTTTGATGTATGAGAGAGAGACAGAGAGAGTTGAAATGAAAATTTGAATAAATTGGTGTGAGAGGTTACCGTTTGGGATGAGGATAGATAATTTGCAACGGTCGAATTTACGCCTTGTCAGGCTTGGGTTCGTTGAACTCGAGATTCAAAATAAAGTCAATTTTTAGTAATACCCAAAAAAGAGAGGAAAAAAGTTAATGAGTTGTATTTGTAGGGGGGGTGGGTTGGGGGGTTTAGGACATTTACAATGTTGGCTCAAAACCAAGTATATCCACTTGGGAATGGACCAACAATGAGCTTTCCGCCATTGTCTAGGTTTCTTAGGGCTTATTTGGTATTCAATTTGAATTCAACTTTTTAAATTAAAAAACAGAATTTGAGGCCAAAACAAAGAAAACTTGTTTGGTAGCTCTAATTTTAAAAACTCAAACTCAAGAACAATTAAAAAACACCCCAATTATTAAGAAAAAAAATATCTATTTTTTCAGTTTTTTTCTAACAACCCACAAGTTCTCAATTTTTTAAGATTTGAAAATAGTTTTCAAGTTGCATACTAAACAAGTTTTTGAATCTTAAAAATAGATTTAAGAACTCCTTGTTTTTAAGAAAAATCAAAGTTTTTGACCCTATTTGAATAGGATACCAAATGCTCCTTTACTTTCTTACGACAATATTATAGACATTGACCCAATGCAATGCAAGTCCAAATTTTAGGACGACATTATTATTAGAATTTAAAGACGAAAATATGTCAACGAGGTTTAGTCCAGTGAAAAATGACATTAACTTGCTTATCAATTGTCCCAAGTCAAACCTCATAACACCTTGATGGTGTGTGTGTGTGAGAAAGCTCATTCCCCCTTACTACAATTAAGCCGATATACATGAAGCTTGATGATGGTTAGCGCAGCAGCTGGCGGCATCTTCTCTACAATTTTATGGGTTTACATTGGTGGTGGATGCATATGCATTTGCATATGACCAAAGCAGCATGCATCAGGGACCCAAATTAACATCTTCATTATATAAATCCATATCTTGATCTTCAACTAGAAGCAAAGGGATAGCTAGCTTAACTTGTCTACACCATTATTGCATGCCCTCTTTATTTGACCTCTCTGACCAAACAAACGGCAAAATCATTCTTTTCAACAAAACACACATACACACACATATATATATAATATGATTTTCTTTGTATGCACACGTGTGCGTGATCCATCTCAAACTTTGCAGAATATGTACTCTAGCTATAAATTTCCTCTCTTAATAATAATTAAAGTGTTGAGAACTTTGACCACAAACTTAATTGACCCGAAAACCCGCATACCATGGCTGCAATCCTGCATCACTCATCTTTAGCCAGCCTAGGGGACCTCATATCTTTAACCTATCCAATAATTATACATCCTCCTCATGATCAAAGCTAAACAAGAAGCTAGGGTATAATATATATATAAATTTTCTTCTATATCGACGTCGGGACGTTATTATATCATGCGAAAGTCATGTATTTTCTACTACTCTTCTTCTTTATTTTCCTCTCTCTTTATAATAGCATATATACAGTAATAACGTCCTAACGGCCGCGTATATATATTCTCTACTATTTTTGAGTCAAAGTGTCAACATTAATTGGACCTATCTATCAATTTTTGTGCTGATGATGATGCATTATGATTCAATGGAATTGTAACCTCTCTAGAAGTTGAAAAGATTAATAGGTTGACCAACGCCAGGCCTTGAATCCCTGCGCTGACCACGTACGTACCCTGCAAAGCCATCTATCAATATATATCATCATATCATTGGAAAAGAAACCAAAAAAGGAGAAAATATATCTATAATCTATCTAAATTGCTAGCTGTTGGCCTAGATGCCTTTAATTATAATTTACAACACACACACACACAGCGATCAGATCAGACAGGAGGAGTAAGATGCAATCAAACGACTTATAGGCTCGTAGCATGAACAACATGATAATGATGTGGTAAATCAAAGAAAAAAAAAAATATATATATATATATATATATGACATCTGCATAATAATATTGTCCAAATATCTACATCGTAGAAATATATAAATTATGATCATGATGTGGTCAAACACTTAATTGCGAAGCATGATTATAATATTATAAAGTACAACCTTACGTACATTATTAGAGCATCACCAGTGGGGGGGTGTAAATTCGGGGGTGTAAAGCCACTTTTACATCCCCTTTACACCTCCGGGGGGTGTAAATTCGTTTTTTGCTCCAATGGGAAACGATGTAAATCTAAAGATGTATAATTCGTTTTTGTGTCTTAATTCGTTTTTGTGTTAAATTTTTATTTTGTGTTAACTTTATAAAATTAATTTTTTTTGGAATAGGTTAATTTTATTTTTTCAAACAAATAGACCTAAAAATATTTAAATTCGGAGAAGATATTATTTCATCCAAAAAGAATCGTTGGATTGTGAGTAGGAAGTTTGGCAATTTAGCTCTTTTTGAACCCTCTCCAATTCTACTCATTTTGATGATCACAAAAGATAGGAAAGCACAATAATAATAAATAAATAAAAACCAAATGTTTGAGAGTAGGAAGAATTGTGAGTAAAGAAGAATTGTGATTTTATGAACAAAGAGGTGGGTATATATAGAAAACTGAATTTTTCTTCATAAAAAAACAGTTGCTGCCGTGAATTTTTTTTCCAGAAATTACTGTAGCAGTGGGTCCCAGATATTATGCTGACTTTTCTTCATTTTTCATCTCTTTTCTCGAGTGGGTTCCGGCTGCAAATGATGTAAAAATGGATGCAAATATACATTTTATTTTGCATCTCCATGGAGGTGATGTAAATATACAACCCTTTACATCTCCCCATTGGAGATGATTCCGGTGGCTCGGGGTGTATATTTAACATACACCCCCATATACACCCCCCATTGGTGATGCTCTTATGACATATGTAACACCACAAAGCAAAGCAATTCCATTTTGGATTTCAAAATCATGAGTTTTAAGAAATGCATATGGTTTTGACTTTTCAGAAGCACTCGCGATAAAAGTGAGAAGACAAACAATTATTATTTTTTTCAACTTTTGGATATTGTGGATTGGAATATTGTATACAATATTAATATGTTTTTTGTTTTTCAGTTTTTGATGATGACATGAGTTAATGTTAATTGTGGGGTTCAACTTCAAAATCAAAGGCAGCATCGATTGGACAGTGATGCGTGCTTAGAGCATACACACAGTATACGTATGCTTATAGCAGCAGTATGCAGGCTCACAACTACCATTCAGAAGAGCTTAAAATATATATATATATATTGGTATATAAGAAGGAGAACAGTGGGACCGGACAGACTGATTCTGCTACCTTCTTTCCTCCTACAGATCCTCACACACAGACTCAGAGATCCGAACCTTTTGAGTGAATGAATGTGAGAAGCAAGAGATTGCATGCTATGATTTTAACTGCATTGTTTTCATAGGCCCAAAAAATAAACAAAAAAGTTACTGCAACCTAGCTCTCAATATAATTAATATTGGTAGAACATTGGAGTTCCATAAATTAATTACTGCATTTGAGAAAGTAAATCAAGGGTATCTCAAAAACCCAAATGAGCAGGCATACATACATGCATATGAGCATTTCAAGGTTTCTGCAGGTTCATGAGAGAGAGAGAGAGAGAGACGAAAGCATTGACCAATTGAAAGTGACCATCACCTCTCTTCGCTCTTCTCTCTTCTCTCTCTCTCTCTCTCTCTCTCTCTCTCTCTCTCTCTCTGAGTTTGCTTAATCTCTCCGGTTTTCTTTTGTTGCTCTTTCCAATAATTACCACAGTGTTTTAAAGCTTTCAATATCATCCACTTCTTTCCAACCACTCTCTGCGCTGTGCTCATTTCTCTCTACTTCATGTCATAAATATCATCATTATTTCCACACTCGTCCATCTACGCCTACTCTACTCTACAATTACTGACATATACATTTTTTTTGTATTTATTAATTAACATACATTACTACTAATTTTATCGTGGTATAACTTGGCTTTTTTTAGGATACAAGCCATAGTTTACGCTACAGGGAAGGGGTTTCTCACATTCACACTATATATATGTATATTTATAAAGTATAAATACTTGTACATAGAAGTATATATACACATATGTATATATTCCAAGTACACATTCTTAAAGGAAGACAAGAAAAGGCATGCATGCAGCAGAAGCGTATACCATCTTGGCAACAAAGTTAGAAATTTCAAGCATAGAATCTTCTAAAGTCTTTGTCAAGCTTACCCCAAAAGGTCCAACTACCAGCAAAGCACATAGTGAAAATAAAAACTTTCGAAAAACAAAATAAGAAAAGGCTCAATTTGATGAAAGATAAGCGCCCATATAATGATTGTATAGAGATAGATATTGGAGGAGGTTATGATGGTTATGGAAAACAGTTGCTAATTTTGGGTACATACAAAATAGTGGAGGTTGAAGCTCTCGTGTTGTTCATAAGTCTTCTTTCAAAGGCAATGCAAGTCCAAAAGAGCTTCTATCATCGCCATGGCCACACACACACACCATGCTATTTTTAGAAATCAATGAAACCGCCCTCGCGTGCACCTAAAGACAACTATACAAGAAAAAGTGCCTTTATTTTTATATGGAACTATTATATATATATTTTTTCTGAAAAGTTTCCAAAAAAGTAAGTTTTACGTTCGTCATATATTATATGGTGTAGATATTTTGGTTTCTTACTATATCTGTATAGTATTAGATCGACGAGACAAGAAACCTTACATAACGTGGATTTTTCATGACAGTCAAAGTTAATTTGAGGGATGAAGTTGGTAACTTAAGAACAATCACATGATTCACATGTACGTGAGAGATTGTATGTTTTTTGCGATATAGAAGGCCATGTAAAAAACATTAGCTAAAAGTATGCCAGTTTCGTAGATTTGTTGACTTTGTGATACAACTAAAGGTCTGCATGTCTAAAGTTTGAAAATTTAAAGAGTATTTTGAAAATTGAATATTAGAAGAGTATTGCGAGTCCTGTTAAGTAAGAACTGCCACTAGCATATACATAATGTCTTAAGAATATAAAATAAAAAAACTTCTAAGCAACTAGCAGCTAGTTTTTAGCTGTTCTTACCTCCATGTAACCAAGAAAAACTTAATTACAACGGGAAACAATAATTGCCAGAGGCCGCAAAATGGAGTGCAAAAATAATAGGTCTCTCACATTATATATTACCCAACTACCTTATTATATGACACAATGAACACATATTAAATGTTATCCAAACAAAACACAAAAGAAAAGAAAAGAAAATTTTAAAAATTGAAGAAGAAGAAAAGAAACAAAGAGAGGAAGAGGGGATATAAAGCCAAAGAAGATAGAAGAAAGAGGCCGGCCAGGGCCAGGGTAGTCAAAGTCGTCGTCTCCCGTGTGGTATATGAATACAAGAGGAATTAATGGAGGATTAGAGGGACTGTGTCATGCGCATGAGAAAACCATGTGATCCAATTGCTCCTATAATTAAGACAGATTAAGACACCTCCCCTAGCTATAAAAATCACAGAATTTATGTTTGCGTCCATTTTATCACAAAATTATCCTCTGTTAATTACTTGCCAAGGCCAGCTGGATTTGACCAAAATGTAGACTCTCACAGGGGTATAATTGTCTTTTCAATGTGCATGAGTGCTTCTTCCCCCTAGTTAACAAAATTTATTAGGTTCCATGTTCATTAATTTATTAGGTCTTGTTCATTTCTCTCTCTCTCTCTCTCTCTCTCTCTCCTATTTAATCCATGCTGAAAAGCAGTCTTTCTTCCCATCAAATACACACAACTAGGAAGAGTGAAGTAGCTAGTACAATATTTTATCTTAGCTGCTCCTTCTTCATGGTCATGGCCAAAACTCAGATCCTAATAATCTTTGTTTTGCTTCTTATTGGGCTGTTTACTGGAAGCCATGGAATTGTAGTAGCAAATGAAGAAGAAGAAGCTGATAGGATTGTGGGGCTCCCTGGACAACCCAAGGTCTCTTTTCAGCAGTTTTCTGGATATGTCACTGTAAATCACCATGTTGGCAGAGCCCTCTTTTACTGGCTCACTGAGGCTGCTCATGATCCCTTGTCACAACCTCTTGTTGTTTGGCTCAATGGAGGTTAGCAACCACATTCTAACTTTACTTCATATATACATGACGTCCAGACGTCCGCATAGGAGAGTTTCTATGCAAAATCAGAATATTTCTGTTTGTTGGTTTACATTGTTCTTGAAGGGGGTTTGAAAAGTTAATATTTACTCACTGTTATATTGCTTCAAGTGATATGTATTCGCAGCATATTTACTCTTTTGGTAGGTTATCTACGCTTTAAATGTCCATGGACAGGGAATATGGTTGCCGACATGATGAGAAAATTATATGTGTGTATGTAGAAAATTTATGAGCATGCTTAGTTTTACAAGTAAATATTGTTGATGCATTCTGGCATCTATGTACCCTTTTTTTTCATTTAGTTTCAGTTTCTTCTTTTCTGTTCTGATTCTGAATCAAAACCCAGGTCCCTTTAGGTGTGCCTTCAATTTTTATACACAGAAATGAACAAAAAGAAGGAAATTTTGAAACAGGGAGAGCCCACTATCAGGGCCTACCCAATGACAAGAAATGATGATCTAACTACCAATATTATATGTAAGCTAGAGATATTTAAAAGTACACAACTCCAATAACAGATGAAGAGAAAAAAAGGAAACCCATAATTCTCTCTCTCTCTCTCTCTCTCTCTCTCTCTCTCTCTCTCTTCTCTCTCTCTGAAATTGAATTGCATGGAGTGTATAATACAGACAAAGGAGCCATTAATGCTTTGAGAGCAACCAAAAACAAACTTCAATTATTAAGCCGTAGCCATTTGCACCAATTGTCAGTATCTACCATCCATGGCATCATTCATGACCAGTTGTTAAGTTTAGCAGAAGAAAAGCTGGAGAGCTAGGCATGCCTGGCATGGCTTAAAGACAAACCCCATTTGGTCCCATATACTTTTTTTTTCAACTTTAAATTTCTATATTTTATTTTATTTTAATAGTGCAATATGTTTAATTAGGTCTAATTAAAATGTTTATTTTTTATACAGGCCCTGGTTGCTCTTCTGTGGCATATGGTGCATCGGAAGAGATAGGACCCTTTAGAATAAACAAGAGTGCTTCGGGGCTTTACTTGAACAAGTTCTCATGGAACTCTGTGGCCAATCTCTTGTTCCTGGAAACCCCGGCTGGCGTCGGCTTCTCCTACAGCAACCGCTCCTCTGATCTCTTTGACACCGGTGACGGCCGCACCGGTAATTTATTCTTAATTATCCATTTACTTCTTACATACATACATTAATTAATCACTACTAGTCACTACAAAACAAAGTGACAACAGTTACCATTTTGTCACCAAATTTGGTGACTGATGTGGGGATTACTAATGGCTTTAGTCACCTTTTTTGACTTTTTTGGTGACTAAAAAGGCTTTCAGTCACCTTTTTGGCTTTTTTTAGTAACTCCCACTGAGTCACCAAATTTGGTGACAAAATGGTAATTGTTGCCACTTTTTTTGGTAGTGAGTTATTATTATACATTATTAATTTTTAAGCACGAGTGTTTTTATTTTTATTTTTAGGAAAACTTTATTGATAAAATGAAGAATTACAACGGGAGGACAACACGCCTAACCCTGACTCAACAAATCACATAATAGGGTGCTTATGATTATTCATTGAGTGCTACAAATACTGATCACGACTAGCTAACTGCCGTATTGATTGTATAAATGATTTTATGGTCCAAAGTCATGACAAGTGATTAAATTATTGCCTTGTTTTTGTTATTGGATACAAATTGCCATGATTAATTAAGGAGATGACATAACATAATTTTGGCTGGTCATGACCAGTTTGACCCTTTGACTCGATTATTAATATAAATTTAAATTACCATGGTTTATCCATTTTGTTTTTTTGGGCCTACAATTAAATTATGGGGTGGGGTGTACGGAAACTAATTAAGGGGGTGTTTTGATTCAGCAAGAGACTCATTGCAATTCTTGATCCGATGGTTGGATCGATTCCCACGATACAAGGGCCGAGAAGTATATCTTACAGGCGAGAGCTATGCTGGCCATTATGTCCCTCAGCTGGCCAAAGCAATTTTGACCTACAATTCACAATCCAAGCACCGAATCAATCTTAAGGGAATAATGGTAATTATAAAATCATTTATATGTTATATATATATATAGTCCCGATCTCTTGGACTACAGGGGTCTAAGAGATTTGTGATTACTCACCGTTGGATGTAAATTCAACGGTTCACTCACTCTTGCACTCCTTTTAAGAAACTTTTTTGAACTATTGGATTAATACAATAGTGGGTGACCACAATCTCTTGGAATCTTGTGGTCCAAGAGATCAGAACTGTATATATATATATACATGAAATGAAACGTTACTTTGTGGTACAAGCTGCTATGATATACGAAAACACATCTAGTATCGATTCACAAATAAGTGAGCAAGGTTAAAAATGTTCGTATGTCATACGAGTTTGTATCATATAATGTTTCATATTACCTTAATAGTGTAGCATCAAAGTAATTGACATAAAATGCAGGTGGGTAATGCAGTGACAGACAACTACTATGATAACCTAGGGACGGTGACATACTGGTGGAGCCATGCCATGATCTCTGATAAAACCTACCGGCAGCTGATCAACACGTGCGATTTTCGCAGGCAGAAGAACTCCGATCAATGCGAATCGTTGTATAGCTACGCCATGGATAAGGAGTTTGGAAACATAGACCAGTACAACATTTACGCACCCCCTTGCAACAACTCTGATGGAAGCACTTCTACAAGGCAGAGTAGCATGCGTCTGCCTCATCGACCGGTATACTAATAACTAATGCTTCGCCAAGTATCTTCAATTTGTAAGTAAAAAGAATGTAACCTTATTTTAATCAGTGTTTTACTTTTGGTTTTTAGATGTTCCGGCAACTATCTGGCTATGATCCATGTACGGAGAAATATGCTGAAGTTTATTACAACAGGCCAGATGTGCAGAAAGCTCTCCATGCCAACATAACCAGAATTCCTTATAAGTGGACTGCTTGCAGGTGATCAATGCAAAACTCAACATTTTTATTTCTTATTTTTGAGGTGGAGTGGGGGCTTAAGTTTTTCTTAGTTAACATGATTTCTGATATTTGATGATATGCATTGCAGTGAGGTTTTAAATCGAAATTGGAACGACACAGATATATCGGTTCTTCCTATTTACAGGGACATGATAGCTGCTGGTTTGAGGATTTGGGTTTTCAGGTATAATTAACTTAGATATATATATATAATTAATGTTAATGTTAACAATCAAACTCTGTTCTCATGTGATATTTAATTCATGTTAATGATTTCTTGAACTGATATATATGTGCAGTGGAGATGTGGATTCAGTGGTGCCAGTTACAGCCACTAGGTACTCCCTTGCACGACTCAAATTAGCAACCAAAATTCCATGGTACCCCTGGTATACTAAAAAGCAGGTCAGTAAGATAAATCCCAATCCAACATATATATAAACATTTTTTTTCATGAATTATTATTTTGCATTGTGAAATGAATTTATGATATATTGATTGTGAAGGTGGGAGGGTGGACAGAGGTGTATGAAGGGCTGACATTTGCAACAGTGAGAGGAGCAGGTCATGAAGTCCCACTTTTCAAGCCAAGAGAAGCTCTTCAGCTGTTCAAATCATTCATTCAAGGGAAGCCCCTTCCAAAGTCCTCATGATAACTGAAAACCAAAAAGAAAAGGAAAAAAAAAAGAGAGAGAAATATAAAGACAGGAAAAGGAAAAAATTTCCTTGCCATTTTAATACCAGAGTCTTCTGAATTATTGTTATTGTCCTAACTAGACAAGAAAATGTGTTACTGGTGTTGAGAAACAAATAGAGCTAGAGAGAGAGAGTTTGATTGTGTTTTAGGATGTTAGGCAAATGGCCTGAGATGAAGAAGGTTTAGTTTGTATTTTGTGGGATAACCCATCATCTAGTTTGGCTTTCGCTAGATCAAGTGTAGAAACTCCATTGGCCAGTCTTTCCTATTCCAAGAGTGAGTGAAGTGATGATTGAAATGTTTTCATTTATTATTTTTTAAAATTTTTACTAAAAAGAGAAAGGAGATATTAGAGAGCTGATTTTTTTTTTTGTTGGGTCTCGGCTCGGATTAAGTGCTCTATCACGGAAGCTATAAACTCTCATTTGGTTGAAATGTTTTAACAAAGAACAAACATGAGCTCATAAGTAATCTTATGCTAATTACTGATCCAAATGCATATCTACTTGACCTAGTTTCTTTGAAAGGCAAACTTGATCAGGGCCTTTTGCAACGGCGTATCAAAGCCCAGTGGAAAAGTAGTTCCTTTTTGGAGCTTCTTTTTTATTTCTAAAACGTGTCTTTGGTGGAACAATATAAATTCATGAACTTGGAGGTTGACTTTGACAAACCATGATCCCATTGTTAGTTTGTTTTGAGAGGAAAATGACCTCTTCTACAAAAACAACATTTAATAAATAAATAAAAAGTAAAGAAAGAAGAAGATATTTTGTTTGAGAAATCAAAAATTTCAATGAAGACGATGACAACGGTGAAAATGATAGCAAATGAAGGTAACAATGGGGTGGAGGAGACAACAGCAGATGGCTGTAGTCAATATATTCACGGAAAGGAATCAGGATAAGCTTTTTTTATTATTATTATTATTTTCTTTTTCCTCTTATCAAAAATGACTTCCAAAATAAGAATTTAGAAGTGATGGTTAAATTTTTGACACCTTTTCTCTTTTAATTTCCGTTTAAACTCTAAACAACCCAATGTATCCTACCAAATCACTATCAATTTGGTGTTGAAGAATACCTAACAAATTATTAAAATATCTGATATTTATTTCAGTGATATTCGGGAATGAAATATTCGAATACATAACCTCGACTGCAAATGCTTTTAACCAAACTACAAGCTCATTACTTTAACATATTTTGAAGAGTGGACATACCTGGTTTTCTTCAAACACAAGAAGGTGTGTGTAATTTATGAAAATAAAATCGAAAGATGTGAAGGACGGTTGTAGTTATGAATATTGTACACATGAGGAGTGGAGAGAGAGAGAGAGAGAGAGAGAGAGAGAGAGAGAGAGAGAGAGAGAGAAACCACCATGGTAAGAGTAACACAATATTATACTTTATCTTTTTGAAAATAAAAATAAATATTATATTTGCAAGAGTGTTCTAAATAATACCATATATTACGTCACATATTCCGTTTCAAGATACGTAGTGTATATAATATAACTTGGTAAGCATCGTAGTCTGCATAACTAAGTTGGGCAGTAGACTCGAACCGAGGAGAAGGTCAAACCCGCGAGGCTAAATTATGCAAGAAAAGAAAAGAACCACAAAATTAAAAAATTAAAGTCCAGAAAAGTTTCCTTAAATTGAACCCCAGAGTCATAGCCGAGAAAGTTAGTATTCTTCTTTTTCCTGTCCAGCCCCTCATCATAACTGTTCATTTTGACTGCTTTCACTGGCGGGTAGATCTTGCTTGAATTGAAGTCTGTTGTTTTCTTTGTTTCGAGATTCTTATTTCTCCAGCTTCATTTGAACACTGTTCATGCGATTTTTGAAGCACAAAATTTGTCTGTGTTAGCGTTTTGATTTGGAGCTTCTGGGTCTCTTTGATCTCCTGTTTGTATGTGTTGCAACCTGCAAAAGTTTGAAGACTGCGAAGAGGTAGGCTTTTTTCTTTGTATTATTGCCTTGTGTAGTACATCTTTTCTATTCAACTTTGGGTTGCTTTGCTTTGCTTTGCTTTACCTAATTGTTTATAGTGATATCCACTGACGACCAACTTTTAAAAAGATTGGTTTTTTTTCTTCTTTTTTGACAATAAAAAGATTGGCCTTTTGCTTCCTCATTGACAGGACTTTTCTTATCTCCTCGATCCGCTTTTGGCTTCCCACTTCATTTTAGCGACTATTCATAGGTGTTCTGTGTTGGGTCTTCGCCAGTTTTCAACATAAACTACTTCATTGGATACAAAAGCATTGATTTTGGTTTGTGCCAGCAAGAGGGTATTGTTTACTTTTCTGATTTTTGGAAATTGGAGGTTTCGGTTCAATTGCCAAAGTTTTTCAGTTCTTGCCGTTGATTTGAAAAGGTTTTAGTTAGACTTGTTGGTCTCCATTTTTGCTCTGTTTCTTGTATGTGTATGGGGGATTGCAAGTCTATGCGTCCGGAAATGGAAGGAGAAGACGACTTAATTGCTGCAGCGAGAAACATAGCGAGGGCATTGGGATCAAAGAAGAACCTTACAGATGGTGAAAGGGAAATTTTGGCAAATCTTGGCGCCCAATTGTCGACCATGATCTCACTCAGTGAGAAAAAGGGTGAGAAAATTGGTGATATTGAAGATCGTCTTAATTCTATCCAGGAGAGGGTCATGAGTTGGGAGGCAGATCAGTCTATGATATGGGATTCAGGCCCAAATGAGTCTATGGAGTATGTCAAAGATGTGGAGGAGGCTCGAAGGTTTGTCGAAAGGTTAGAGGGTTTGCGTTTGAATAAAGATGATCAAGAGTATGAGGTGCTACAGAAAGCTCATGATGTTCTTCAAACAGCTATGGCTAGGCTGGAGGAAGAGTTCAAATACATGCTTGTTCAGAACAGGCAACCCTTTGAACCTGAGCACATGTCTTTCCGTTCAAGTGAAGAGGATATTGTGGATGGCAGCTCAATAATCTCTTTTGGGGATGATTCATTTGAGGACTCACTTCAAAGAGATAGTGTTAGCAGAGCATCTGAGGAAGTCGTCATTGATTTGGTTCATCCAGATGTAGTTCCTGAGCTCAGAGGCATAGCAAATTTGATGTTCAATTCCAAATATGATCAGGAATGTATCCAAGCTTATACTAGCATCCGAAGGGATGCCTTGGATGAGTGCCTCTCCATTCTTGAAGTCCAGAAACTAAGCATTGAGGACGTGCTGAAGATGGAGTGGGGTTACTTGAATTCCAAAATCAGAAGATGGGTCTGGGTTATGAAGATCTTTGTGCGGGTTTATCTTCCTAGCGAGAGATGGCTCAGTGATCAGATTTTGGGGGAGCTTGGACCAGTTTATTTAGATTGTTTTGTTGAGGCATCAAAGCCTTCAATGCTGCAACTTATGAATTTTGGTGAAGCCATGTCTATTGGTCCCCACCAACCAGAAAAGTTGTTCCGCATTCTTGACATGTATGAGGTGCTAACGGATCTTCTTCCTGATATAGATGGTTTATATGTGGATGAGGCTGGTTCTTCTGTAAGAATTGAGTGTCATGAGGTTCTGATGAGATTGGGTGATTCCGTAAAGGCAACATTTAGTGAATTCAAGAATGCCATTGCATCAAACGCCTCGACTAACCCTGTTGCTGGAGGAGGAATACACCCTCTCACCAGATATGTGATGAACTACTTGAGGACTCTTACAGACTACGGCGAGACCCTTAATGTGCTCCTTGATGACTGCGATGAAGGTGATTCCATTTCACTGTCTCCTGATACGAGTCCAACCACAGAAGATGAGAACAAAAGCACTGATACTTCGGGCAGAATTTCCCCAATGCTTCGCCACTACCGGTCACTTGTTTCAACTCTGGAGTGCAACCTTGATGACAAGTCCAAATTATATAAGGATGCTTCCTTGCAACACATATTTTTGATGAACAATCTGCATTACATGGCTCAGAAGGTTAAGGGGGATGAACTGAGGCTCCTTTTTGGAGATGGGTGGATTAGGAAGTGCAATGGGAAATTTCAACAGCATGCAATGAACTACCAGAGAGCTAGTTGGAGTTCCATTCTTTCTTTGCTGAAAGAGGAGGGCATTCAAAATCCTGGTTCAAATTCCATCTCTAAAACCCTCCTTAAGGAAAGGCTCCGCAGCTTTTATCTTGCTTTTGAGGAGATTTACAAGAGCCAAACAACATGGTTGATTCCAGATCTTCAGCTTCGAGAAGATGTGCAAATCTCGACATCTCTGAATGTAGTCCAAGCTTACAGGACATTCGTGGGAAGACATTCCAACGACATAAGTGACAAGCTCATCAAGTACAGTGCTGATGATTTGCAGAATTACCTTTTGGATCTCTTTGAGGGATCCTCAAAATCATTACAGAATTCCAGCAGGAGGTGACACCAGAATAGATAAAACTGTCAATGTTTATTATTTACGACGGAGGGAAAGCGTTTATTTAATGTTCCCCTTTGCTCATGTATGTTTTGATTGTTAAACAGGTTAGGATCCCCCATGAAATTGAAAGGGGTTCTCTCCCTCCGTAGTTTCGTGTGTGTAACGTAATATGATGAAGTAGGTTCATTTTTTGTGATCCCTGTAGTCCATGTGGTAACTGATGTATGTATTGGATGCTAGCGGCAGTTCATATGAAACTTTATGTGTTTTAACCAAATCTGTTTCTCTTCTTCTTTTAAGTAATTGAGATGCATGTTTATAGGTTGTCAAATTTGAGACTGATAAAGTCCACCAGGATTAGCATATAAGAAGACTTAGCGCCAAACAGTCAATATAAAGTCAAGGACCCAGAACGCGGTTATGGTTATGATATACTATCCAGAAAGTTGAGGCCAACAATAAGCGGTCAGATTATTCAGCATTCGAATTGTCAAAACAGAGTTGCAAGCAAGCATGTGGTCATAATGCATCGAGACTTCAAGGCAACGGGGGCTGCATTTCATTTCATTTCCGGTCCAGCTCAACAGGAATTTGGCGATTGATTTTTTCATGTGGGCCCCTTGAAAAGTGTGCTTTTGTTTGGAAATGTCATCAATGTGAAGGTGGTGGTAGGAGACATTAATGGAGACACTGAATAGGGAGCCGCCTTGCCTGTGATTCTGTGGCTGAGAAGAACCCCTTCAGAGCTAAGGCTGAGTCAGGCCTGTCAAGGCCCCATACAAGTGGGCCTTCAACAAGTATTGTGCATCATTGCATGACTTAGTAAAATCCACTGACTTCCTTTTTCTTGTTCTACTTCATTTATTTTCCAACAAGTTGATCAATTCTGCAATCACCCCTCCCATCATGAAAATAACATTCAATTTTTCAGTGGGGTTTCTTTTAATGACATGTACCTTCTTATTCATTTTTCTTTTATAAACTATTTTATTCACTACGGAAATTTAGAAGTTAATCGACAACTCAGGCAGATTGAGTAACCACAGTAATAGCATTAACTCATCTAATGAAGAAAAACAGCTTCAAGTCTTCAACTGAATAGAAATTCACAGAAATGGATTAAGTTAACGAGAAATACAAAAGCAAGGAAAATTCATCACCAACGCCTTGTGGATACATAATACACAACTTCGATCTTACTGATTCCTATATAACCTTTGGCATGTGAATACACTCGCAAGCTGACAATCTAATGAAACTAACCCTTAAACCAAAACACAGAAAAACTACTACGAATCTACACCTGTACTTGATACAACATAGCTTCTTCCCTTCATTCTCTAGGGAAGAGCCCAATGACAGCCAAGAGCAACAGATCTTGAATTTCCGAAAACGTAAAACAGCAAAAATCCACTGCACTGCCTTTAGCTTTCTCATGACACCAATATTCCACCACATGGAGCTGGATGAATCCATTCATTTGCATGTATTTAGAGAAATTCTGATCAGGAGCCAATAGTTTGTCCCAAACAATTGACCAGCTTATGCTAACTGAATACTCATAACGCCCAGAAAGGCTTTCGAGCTGTCACTGCACCAGAATTGCTAGTGGGTAATTCTTCATTAGTTTCCTCAGAGTCATCATCATCCTCACCATATTCCATTAGCTTGACCAAAGTATCTGAGATAGCCAAAGTTCAGACATATTCATACATTTTTTTGGTCAGACATTCATACATCATTGGTATAAAATCACAAACGAAATTAGGGATATTGAAAGAGAACAAACAATATACCATTTTCCTAACTCCCCACCCCCCAAAAACACACATACAAATAACCTTTCTAGTCTTCCCATCAAAATTAGCACACACCGGAAAGAGAAAAACAAGCAGAGCAGGTCTTCAAGCTTACCAGGGACATCATCAGATTTTGTTTTGGTCAGAACGTGTGCTGATGAGGTGAATTTTGGTGGAGGTGGCGGCATTGTTCTAGGTAGGGGTGGTGGCATTCCATTTGATGCTGGCTGGACCAATTTCTTTGGAGCTGGCATAGTTGATACATTTCTCACACCCAAATCTGCCAACAGTTCATTTGGCTTTGACATTTCCAGTTCCTGCATTCAGTTGGGGAGAAAAGAAACCAAAAGGAAAAACTAACAGCTCAATAACCATAAAATGGAGGTGTTATGTAATAAAGTTGATTAATAACCTAAAGATTAAATACTGATATCTGCAACTGCGAAAATTAATTTATCAAAACAATAAAAATCATATAGGCACAAAGTTACGACACTCTATAAAGGACATACTTAAGTTAGTAGAGACAATGGATTTCATATCATCAAGCAAGTCTAGCATCTAGCATGTCTTTCAAGGATATGGCCAAGTTCATAAAGGTATACAACAAATAGAAGGAAGGGTGAACCGCGTCTTATAATGACTAGTACACATAAACTTTTGCTTACAGCAGGAGCAATCATAGATCAAATTCCACTAGTAGCACCCACCAGCATGCACATCCAATTTTCTCACAAGCAAGAGGTTCAACCATCAATACCAAAGCTATTTTTATGTCGATACAACTGCCATAAAGTATCAGTAGCTGAGATTTTGCATAACTCTTGACTCATTAAAACGATGGAGTGTTCATGAGATGCACGTGAAGTTGGCATTGGTCGTGATGGTACCTCTTCTCTGGGAGTTTTGGCTGTGCATGCTGCTGGTGACAGCCCAAGAAGGAAACACTAAGAAATGAAGAACTCCAACACCGGATTGATTTATCACAAACTGATAACCAACAGAAAACAAAATATATTATTGTAACTTGACCTAAGTATATAACATTAAACTAAACCACATGAAATCTAGGTTGTAGGTGGAATATAGCTCCAAAGCCACAAGTGAACCCCAGTGGCGCCTCCAAGATTGAAAACCCTGTGAAAAATACAAACCAGTGGCCCAATAGAGAGGTCCAGTATTGGCATGTTAGCCTCATAGAAGGTCAGAGAAAATACCTGGAATAGCAAGCACTGCAAGTCAGTACAAGATTCAATTACATTACAGTGATGACAAAAGACCAATTCAAAGTAAAAATCGACCATTTAGCAACATCATCCATCTACCTAAATGATCATGTTGGTGCTGAAGAAAACTCAACGTTTAGACTTAAAAGTATATATATATATGCATGCAGAAAAAATAGGGAAAAAAAGGTATGGCCATATCTGGTATCTTAGTTGATGGGAAGTTTACCCAAAGACAATAGTAATGTCAAGAAAATTAGTCTCTCCCAAGTCCAAGCTATATGGACAGTTAACTAGCTAATCAAGCTATCTTAGCTTGACTTGGCATTTGCAAGGTCAACCGAGACTTAGCAGTATTTGTGGTTATAACCCAAACATACTAACTGAACAATATATAAAGAATAGAACAATAATGCAGGACCAACTGGTCTTTGTGGATCAACAACCAGGGAGCATGCAATGGTACCTGATGGACTTTTGAAGGACCAACTGGTAACTCCTGAAACTTCCGCCTCTGTGACTGTGGAGGTCGTTTCTTCCTTCTCAGAACCAGAAGTGGAGTTAACATTCAACTTTGGTTCAGTGCTTGGCGCTGATGTTGTGGGAGCAATTGTAGAAGGGATAGGGGATGACTGTCTAAGGGCAAGAGCAACTTGTTGTAAAGGTGTGACTTGAGGATATATCCCACCGTATCCATTGTAGCTAGTTCCATTAGATAATAGAGGTAGAGGTTGGGGATAACCACCTATGTTTGCCTGAGATTGAACGGAGTTTAACAACCCTCCAGGTTGAGATATTGCCCCTTGAGAAAAGACAGTAGTGACCACAGGGGTTCCAACAGAGGAAACTGCCAGAGCTGGTGTAGCACCCACAGTTGGAGACGACAAACTTGTAATTGTTTTTACCTCATTTCCAGAACTCTGAACTCCAGCCAACAACTGATGCGGTGGTGGAACAGCACTATATACCTGCTGTGGGGGTGGAACAGCACTATAAACCTTAGATGATGAAACCCTATGACAGAAAATGGCAACAAGTTATCTATCATACTTAATTACAAGCTACAGCACAAACCATAAAAGCTAATGGAAACCAGATTTTCATGCATTGAGCAGAACCTGGCAGAATCCTAAACTCAAAGTTGCTGCCATTGCAGATTTAAATTCAACAAGTTGGGTGAAACAAATAGTTATTACCAAGGGCAGCTGAAACATGATTATCTCCAATTGATTAAATGATGAAAGGTTTGGGAACACAAGTAAATAACATGTTTCATTTCCCGAAATGAATGTAAAACCAAAAAAGAGAGAAAATCACTCTTGTCATATTTTGCCAGAAGTTAGAACACTTCTAGCCAAGCAATGCCTTAGAACAATTGAAAATCTAATTACCTGGAGACACCACACTCTACACTGATTGTATCCAAAAGATTTTCAGCCAGAAGTTTAGCATCTTCAAGACTTTTTGAATTATTACTTGACAAGAATAAATGCAATGGTAGCTGTCCTTCTGCAAGCTGAAATAAGTGAAAATAGGTAACAATAGCCAACAAAATATCAGTATGCTGGAGTAAGAAGCTTGCAATAAGATCATACTGCATACAAAAGGTGATACCTTCGCCATTTACACTCTCAAGGATTTCCTGAACCACGCCCTCTGAGTGACACAGTTGCTCCTGTTTCATTCATAATGTGATTTATATACTGGTCCTGCATGTACCAAACCAAACCACCACCAACACAAAAACAATTTCTCCCAATTGTATGGAGATGTCAGAGAAAGCTTCAAACATTAGAATCTCTTATCTTCATTATGTGCAAAATAAACTGCTTAAAAAGAAACAAATCAACCCTCTTACGAGCATAAAGATTTTATATAGTAAGCGCATATGACAATTAAAGCAATGTCAACATCGATACTATATGATACAGATGAAATGAACACTGGCTAACATAGAGTTGTAGAACTCATAGAGAAGGGGGGTGGAGGAACAGATGAGATGGAAAGAGAGGTTGAAAATTATTAACTTGACTACAAAGTACACTGCTAAATCCTAAATCCATAATTTCTTTTACTGATAAGACAGGTGGAAGAGGGGAAGAAAAAAAACTAACTCACATTTGGCCCACGTATACGAGCAGCAATGTTCCATGACGGATCTGCATCAAAGCCCAAATACACACAAGTGTTCGGTGCCTGAGTAACCAGATTCAATATCAGAATTTCTGCAATCAATTTTCCATACCATAAAAAAGTTGACATTTAATGGAATCATACCGTCAATCCGTTGCTCATAGTCAGGATTCTGACCCTGTTTCAGCATTTCTTCAACCATGGCAGCTGCACGGTCAACTGCTAAAATCCGTTCTGCTGTCTCTTTTAACTGGAAAGCCATGATTATGAAGAAACCAAATCCAAATTCCACCATGAATTTTTTATTATTAAAGATGGACACTTTGACAGACGGGGGACTTTTAGAAAAGGCAATATGGCCCAGTTTACTATACTAATGATTGTTGTTGAACTATCTAATCTTGACAATCGACATCAATGAGATAAGTTTAAAATATCTTCCATATGATGATGATACATATTTTGAGAAAAAACTATCTAATCATGGGTGGACAAAAGAAATTCTCACCAAATCTATTGCACACTTTCATTATCAAACATAAGACATCCATAACAGTCCATAACAGTCAGATTAACTGAGAAGATTTTCAATACAACTCATGCTCCAAAAATAAAGCTAATTTACTTACATTAGCCCCTGCAGAAATATGAAGATATAATGGCTTTTCACCATCAGTTGATGCATTTGGTGGACGATACTTGCCCCTGTAAAGGCAATTTAGTATACGCATTACACACATGACGCATGAGCTAAAAAAGAAACAACTATAAATGCACCTAGTACTGCCATTGAAAGCCAACCAACCTTGTTATCACCACAGCACCAGTGCATCTTTGGATCTGCAAGTAATATACACCATCAATCTCAAACAAAAGAACCATCCATTACAAACTAAAAGTAAATTAAGTCACTATATTTTCTTTTGAAGAAAAAAAAATACACCTCCTCCTGTGTTTGGCGTTTTGTCAGCTTGTAACGAACAAGAGACTCTGCATCGTTGATAACAATTTCTCGTGCTATTAACTCATTCTTGGATCTTTGGCTACAAATCATGGAGCAAAACAAACAAGAAATTTGAAAGAAATCAATTGCAACATCAACTGGAATACAAGAAAGAAAATAACAATTAGTGCATAAGTGGATCCTATATGAAAAACAATATCCCAAAATAATGAATTATGATTGGATGGCGGAAGTTTCAATTTATGCTAGCTCCAAATCTTCATGTGCGCAATATAAACTAAATGCAGCAAAATTCAAGCAAAATAGATCTTTTAAAGCTGTGAAAAGTGAATAGCCAATACCCAAAAGGTAACTCACTTGAATTAATTTTTGGATGACCGTGGCAGTCTGTTGCGGTATCAGAGGTACCTGATACACCTGAGGGATGGTAGGACAGCTAGCCTCAAATGGATTCATCATATGAGCAACAGTCACTGGAGTTACGCCAGGAACCGTAATCCCACCAAGCAACCCCTGCATTTCCCAATGGGAAAGCCCCAGGCACTGCTAAACCAGCTGTAAACCAAGGATGCTGCAGGTTGATCCCACTTTCTTTTCTTCCTGTAGAAAGTGCTAAAGGTTAGCAAATTTTGGTGGACCACATGATTTGAAATACAAATGAACAGTGGCATGCACAAGCTCAAGCTCGCCCTAATCACAATTCCCAGAATTAGATATCTTAAACTAAATAATAAAACTAAATGATCCTCACTAACTTTTTCTTGGGCAATCAAGATCATGGTTCAGACAACACTACTGGCCGCAGAACTTTAACAGTAAGCCAAGTCCTCATGTCCAAACTATTTCAAGTAATGAACGTCAGTTTATATCCTTCCATCTTTAAACATCCAATTCAAACACTGTTTAACAAAAGGGGGGCACATTTCAACCCTCATCCCCACCAACGTCTTGCAAATTGGAAAGAAATTGATAGTCGAACTATCATGATGCAGAGCTCACACCAAGCAATGCCAAAATTGAAAATATGTAAAAACTCCCAAGAAAAAGAAGAAACCCCCTAAAAACCCTTCCCATGCATCCAGCATAAGAGCAAACAACCACAACCCTCAACCATGTTATTACAGTCGTTAAACAAAAACATAGTGAATTAAATTTTGAAACATAAGAAGAAAATCCAGTGAAAAAATTACAAGGTCGTAATTGAAAGATATGAAATTTAAATTTGTCAAATGAATTAGGGTTTTAGTCGAATGAGAGGGACGGTACCTTTGCCTTGTTTGTGAGGCATCATTGGGCACATTGGAGGAAACCCTAGCGCCATTATCTTCTGTCATCGCTGATTTCTGTTCACCTTTTTTTCGCAGAGAGATTACCCAATATCAATCTTGGTTCTTTTTTCTGTTTTTGTTTTGATTTCTTGGTTCTGTTTAGTTTCTAGAATTTTTGGTTTCTTTTCTTTTTTCGTCTTTTTTTCATAAAATCTAACCTCAAGTATTTTATAGAGATTTTCTATTTAAACCTCACACTTCTCTTAGTTCACCCTATGTTCTAAGTTCACCCCATCTTTTAATTTAAATTTTCACAATTTCTAAGAAAACCCCACTATCTTCCCAAACTACCCTTAAATACACCCCAAACTGAAAAAATGAGAAATAAAATAGATTTTCTATTTAAACCCCACAATTTTCTTTGAGAGAGAGAGAGAGAGAGAGAGTGAGTTTGTAAACAGGAAGTTCGGGTGTAGGGTGCGTGTATAAAAATACTAGGGTTAATTATTAAGTTGGATGACCTTTTTTGTCTTTTTACACAATAATAAAACTTACAGCTTAATAATTTAAATATTTAGGTGAACAAAAAGAAGTGCAGAGTTTAAATAGAAAATCTCTATTTTATATTCAACGTCATATAATATTCTCCAGTGTGAAGCTGAAGCCCAACGGCACATAAAGGCCACGAAACAAGGCCCAATAAAATAGACAATAAACTTAGCCCAGAACTCTTTATGGTTCGGGTCTTCCTCCTTGTATATATTATATTAATTTAAAATATTTTAGATTATTGCTTGTATCGAAAAATTATGATTTCAGTGAATAATCTGCAAATGTTACATTGTGCATTGTGCGTTGTTTCTTTCTTGGACAGTTGGACTATAGCCCTCTATTTAGATAAAGGAAAATGACTTGGAATTTAACTAAAAGTCAAGAATTTAAGAGGAGAAATTGACAAATTCCTTATTTGGCAACTTAAGTGCGAAATTTATCATATAACGCGGGTAAAAAATTGTAGAAAATGAGGCATCAAATTCCCGTGTTTAATTTTCACCAAAATAAGCGTTATTTTAAAAAATTTATAATGTCATTTATAAAATTCGATATATAAACTCAAACACTGAAATTTTTAATTATCAAAAAATTAAATAATGAAAATTTAAATTCCGTCATTTTTGAAATTCTACGTAATCCTTCATCCGAACGGAATGTAGCTGTCTACGAGAAAGTCTTCATTCAGTTCAGTGTGCTCTTTATTTGTGTATGTGTTGTGTTTCAATTCAAACAGCGACGTACCATGTGACCAAAGATAATGACAGCATTTAACACGCACCCTCTGATGCTGTCAAAAGGTCACATTGACAAGTACTTCTGGTCCCACTCTCTGAGACTTCAGTTAAAAAATAGGTTACGGCTCCTATTACGACTTTAGTAAAGAACTAGGTTTTTTAGGGTAAATACCACAAGGTGTTGCTACACCCTCTCCGGGATTCGACTTGTTAGTGGCCACAAGGTGTGCTCACTGTGCTGTACCCTCTTCGGTATTAAACTTGTTGCTGGCCACAAAGTGTTTCCAATGAGTTTCATTGAGGGACCAGGTAGGTGGTCACAACACCTTGTGTTAAAGAACCAGCTTTTTGGCATTGTCCACAATATATAGTTTCTGTGTGCTCTCTGTAAAACGTTACGGCTCCTTCTGCTCATTCCGAACATGATGTCTCTGGTGTGGGGTTCCTCCTCATCGGCCACACCACCACCAGAAGCAGCCGTGAGCACAATGGCAAAGAAATGTGGAGGATCAAGGGGTCATCTGAGCAGCAGCAGTGGTGTGGTGAGTAATTCAAGTGGTGCAGTTGCTTCTAGTACTACTGGATTTCCCTCATTTCTTCCAAAGGAGGTGGAGAAAATTAAAGACCCTTATGCCAGAACCTTGGCTCAAAGGATGGAGAGGCTCCCTGTACAGGTAGGTGCTATTAATTTTCTTTTATTTTCTTTTTTCCAAACATCTTTGTTATTATTTTTTTTTTTTCTTCCAATGATCTTTGTTAATTGTTGTGCATATTTTGTTATGAGGTATCTGGTAGCCATTTTTCTAATAAAAAAAAGGTTCCTCATTTCACCATTTTCATCTTCTTCCTCCATTATTTGCAAACTGCAAACTCTGTCTCTGTGTGGAAGGCAAGTGCTTGAATAAATGCATTTTGTTTTTACTTGATTACCTGATGTCATTCAACGAAAGGAAGAACTCCCTCTGCCTTTTTGGGGGTTTGCTACCTAACCTTTGTGGTTAGGGGGACCCTACTAGCCCCCTACTAGCCCCGAGGGTAAGAGTCGTGCTTTGTGCGACTTCACCACCAAGATCAAGGTTTAGGTGAACAACCCAAAATCACTATGCCCCACCCGAGAAGGTTTCAATCAAGCAACCAATCACTTTAATGCCAGATCACTATGCCTCACCCGAGAAGGTTTCAACCAATCACTTTAATGCCAAGATCACTATGCCTCACCCGAGAATGTTTCAATCAAGCAACCAATCACTTTAATGCCTTGCTTAGTTACAAGCCCACCCGAGAAGGTTTCAATCAAGCAACCAATCACTTTAATGCCAAGATCACTATGCCTCATCCGAGAAGGTTTCAATCAAGCAACCAATCACTTTAATGCATTGCTTAGTTACAAAGGTCATAATAGTAATTCCATGTGGTGAGTTTTTACTGAAACTAAGGTAATTTCACCAAATTATTATTATTTTTTAAAATAAAAGTTTTTCACTTGAAATTTTACAATGAGCATTGAGCACCATTTCAAAGTACTTATTTGCAACACTGAAAATAGTTTGAGTTAACTTTAGCTGACACTAACTATGAATGTTATTCATTTATTTCTTTAATGTACTTACAATTGCAGATTGGATCCTCTGAAAGTTTTATTATGAGTAGTTGTGTGAAACCTCAAAAACAAAGTGAGATCAATCCAGTGGTTCTCCTTCATTGCTTTGACAGGTTCATTTTAATCCTTGCAAATTGCAAATTGACCATTACATTGTGATGTCCTGCTGAACATGTTTCATGTTTGCATCTGTTAGTTCTTGTTTAGAGTGGAGGTGCGCATACCCCCTGCTTGAAGAAGCTGGGTTGGAGGCTTGGGCTGTTGATGTTCTTGGGTGGGGATTCTCTGATTTAGGTTCATTCACCTATCTTTTCCTCTTTGTTATTTGGTCTAGATTGGACTATTTTTTTTCCTATCTCTCTTTTGCAACAAATGCTTCATTGTTCATCCGTTTAATCATTCTTTGTCGGTACTAGAAAGGCGCCCACCATGCAGTGCAGCATCCAAGCGTCATCATCTCTATCAGGTATCCATCATGTACTGTGGTTTTCTTCTTCTTTACTCTGTTCTTTTATCCAGAGAACGTTGTTTCTGTCTCTAAGTTATGCCCTTGGTGAAAAATGCTGTTTGTTTGTTTCTATATAGCATGTGATGTAATAATATCTTTGGTTGGCAACTCAGCTAGAAAGTTGTCTACAATGGATTGGATATTTTGCTATGTTAATTACTTAGTTGGCGTTGGATTAAAACTTTTATCATCTGTTGTCAAAATTGAAATCTAATGTTATTATTTGAGCTCAAAGATATAACTTGTTTTGACATTTCAAATATAGTTTTGGAAGTCTTACATCAGAAGGCCAATGATATTGGTTGGACCAAGCCTTGGTGCTTCGGTTGCAATTGACTTTGCAGTCCACTATCCAGTAGCTGTAAGTAACTCTTACTTTGAGCTCATTAGCTCTTCATTCATTGTTTAAGAAATTATTTAGTGTGCTTTTCATGGATTAATTTTCAATTCAGACCATTTTAGTGGTTCTATCATAAACTCCAATATAAGTTGATGCCGGAGTTCTATTTAAAAGCTATATATAGACTATAGCATTTTGGATAAACTTACAATAAAAAGTTCAGGAATTTTTTTAAGGCATTCTGCAAAGTGTAAACCTGCGATTCTTAATAAATAAATCAAGGAACATTCGATGCAGAAAAACCTCTGTGGTTTGAAATTGAGTGGATTTGAAAAACTGTGATCTGAGTATTGACATAATTGAGTTGACCATCATTTCCTGAACAAATACTGAAACCTATATACCTGCATGTGTAAGATAGTTAGCTAACTTTTAGGAGTTATTGAGGCAACCTGGAGTCTATGCGTCTGGTGTCTTAACATTGCTGCGTTGCACTCTTGTCAGTATCAGCTTAGAGATAATCTAGGTATGGTAACTACAACATCCTCATATGTATAGAAAACAGAAGGGAAGTGAGGCTCCCTCTGCTCCGCCACCCATTAAATTGTTGGCCCTCACTCTTGTTGTTATTTGCCTGATGATGTCTAGGCTGATTTTAATTTTCTATTTTACAGGTTGAAAAGCTGGTTTTAATCAATGCAAGTGTGTATGCAGAAGGCACTGGAGACCTGGCAAAGTTACCTAAATTCTTAGCCTACGCTGGGGTGGGTGTCCAAAAATGCTTGAATTTTACTTCTGTAATTATATCATCAAACCTGATGATTTCCAAAGGACGATGTTCTATTATTGTGATGTTAAAATATCATTATGTGCATATGATGCGAGATCATGCTGATGTTTGTCAACATTAGGAGGCAGGGAAATCGGATATTTTTCATCGCTTTGTCTTGCCTACTACACCATTATGTCAATCATACATGAAATTTTATTTTAATGAACTTGCATAGTGTTATGATTCTGAACTTTTTATTCACCAGGTTTCTTTATTGAAGAGCATCCCTCTACGCCTTTATGCAAATTTGTTGGCCTTCAATGGTATTTCATTATCTACAACCTTTGATTGGACTAATGTGAGTTTATCCTTTTGTTAATTTACTCTTCCAATGGAAAAGACATTTAATGTATTTTTTGAAAATTTTATCTTGGCATATTTGTCTATCTTGTTAAAGTAGGTCTAATGAAAATCTGATAGAGATCCTGCCCTATTCAGGTTGGCCGTTTACACTGTTTGCTGCCTTGGTGGAAAGATGCAACAGTCAGTTTTATGAGTAGTGGAGGCTACAATGTTATTTCCCAAATAAAACAGGTAGACTCAGCAACATATTAATGGATATGGTATAAGTGCAAAACAGAATTCCGTAAGTCCGGATGGGCAATGAGTAGCTTGAAATCCTGTTAATATATGATATCTGGGGGCAACTAAGCTTCTAGGAAGAACATGCAGGTCTGAAATCTTATTTTACAGGTGAAGCAAAAAGCACTTGTGATTTGCAGTGAGCAAGATCATATTATCAGCTACAAACAAATATTGGTCAGTTTTGAGCTGCTACTTAACTTCTGTGGTTAGAACTAAACTAAGCAGGTCAACACAAATGCATTTTGTAACGAATGGCCTCGGCATGTTTCAAAGTCATTTTCAGATAGGAGACTGAAATTATGCTCTTGATTTTAAAAAGTGCATTAGAGATTTGGTATTATTTGAAGTTTGCAACAGACTTATTTGGCAGTCAATTAAAATAGATTCAAAACTGAACAAGCCTGTTTGAAGTTAATTATTCTGATTTTAATAAAAAGGTGAATGAGAACTTCAGCCTCCAAATGGGCAATTCATGATAAGCATTTTGCAACCCCTCCTTCTAGTAATTTTCTTTTCCTTGCTGTTCTTAGGAGGGCGGCTGAGCTATATTTAATGTTTGCTCATTAGTACAAGTAACTCTGAACATCTATTTCAGGCACAATGTTTTATACTTCACCTTGTTGTAATTGAAATGCAGAGGCTACGCTGTGAGCTTCCGTACTGCAATCATGCGGCTAATACCAGATAGTGGTCACCTCCCTCATGTTGAAAATCCCTCCCCTGTTGCGAAAACTAATTGCAGGGGTTTGCTCAGAACTGATCGTTGCTGAGGACGAAGACTTGTTGCAGAATTTGTTGGACTTGTCCTCTGCTACTAAGAGGCCTGTTCTCCTTGGCAATAGTGATCTTTTTCTTTGCAACACTTTTATCCATTTGTAGTGCTTCTGAATTTCAGAGGATGCCACCCCAGATTTAGATTTCTTATATGTTTGCAATGTGAATATGAATAACCGATGGAACAGTTAGCCAAAAAATAGTATGATATAAGGAACAATAAATAATTAATATTCCTCTCTCCTTTGGCACTAATTTTTCATGATGTTCGATGCTCTATATGTTTTATCTGGTTTGCTTCTAGGAGTTGGTTTCATTGTATTTTATTTGGCTCATTGGTTCTATCTTTGTGCTTTAATTGTAATAGTAATTTAGGATGTAGCCCTCCTTATTCAGAGGGCTTGGATGCTTTCGATTCTCCGTAATTGAATTTGTTTATCAATGACTTTTCATCTTCTGAATTGTAATACTAATTTAGGATGTAACCCTCCTTATTCAGAGGGCTTGGATGTTTTCAATTCTCTGTAATTGAATTTGTTTATCAATGACTTTTAATCTTTTTCGCAAATTTTTTTTAAAAAAATGTTTACACCACATATGTTACTCTTTTTTCTTTGTTAATTTTTTTTTTTATACAAGTAATAATCTACTTTAAAAACTAATTTAAATTACGGGGAGGGATATTCAAAATCGGGTGCAAAGTGGGGAGCACATCGGCTCTAGCCAACTTAGGATAAACCCATGTTTGCCACATTGTCAATGATACATTATAAAATAAATAAAAATCTTATTGCTTTAAAAAATAATAATAATAAAGAACTACTATAATATTTGTGCGTGCCAAAAAAAAAAACAGAACAAAAAAGAAACAATAGGTTGTAGTGGACCATAAATCCAAAACGGTGCGTTTGGTACGCGACTTCTTTCTTTCAGTTACTAAACCCTAGCTCCTTCCATCCCTTGAATCTTAAACCCTGCTAGCACACCTCTCTCTCGTCCTTCTCTTTCACTCAGAGAAACAAGAGATGGACACGGACGGAAATTCAGGAGACGCGTCGAGGGTGGTCCATGTGCGCTTCATCACGAAGCTCGACCATCCTTTCAAAGTTCCAAATTCCTCCATTTCCGTCGCGTCCAATTTCACCCGCTTTGGCCTATCCAGCGTCGTTAACAATCTTATCCAAACAGGTAAGCTCTAACATATTCACACGTAAAGTTTTCCTATTATCCATTGATACTCTGTTTGGCTGCTTAGAAACTGAGGGGAAAAGGATTTTACTTTAGTGTTGTAAGTTTGTTGGTTGCTTGCGATGCTTATTTGGATTTTTTATAATAAAAAATGTGTTTTAATGCTCATTGGTAATTGTGATTAGAGAATCCTGATTGGGAAGTGGAGCCTTTTGATTTTCTTATCAATGGCGAGCTGGTTCGGATGTCGCTTGAAAACTTCCTTCTTGCCAAGGGCATTTCTGCGGTACTTATCTCCCCTTTCTGATTCAATTTGCGATGATTGTAGGAATTGTGTACCCTATGTCTTATATAGGTGTATTTTCTGATAAAATACTATGTAAGCAAAATGGGAAGAAAAAAAAAAGAGTGCGAAGAGAGAGAATGGTGTACGTTATTTAATTTATCTTAAGAACCAACAAGAGTTGATCTAATTGGGTAAATTACTCCAGCAAGCCACATAGTATGAGTTTTACAATTATGTTTTTGGGTATCACAAATCTGCAAAATTGATTTGATGCGATGTTCTGGAACTGAGATTTATTTTTGGTCCATTTTAAATTTGGTGTCAAGTCTGAAGGTCCTTCTTTCTAAAACTAGAGTGGAATGAGTCTAGAGTTGCATATGTTGCTTTAACGAGCTGATTTGAGAGAAGTTTTTCCACCATCTTTATTTGATAGCTAACTGTAGGTTTACAACTATTACAGGAAACAATATTGGAAATTGAATACATACGGGCTGTAGTTCCACGCAAAGAAGAAGAACCTTCTTTACATGATGACTGGGTCAGTGCAGTTGATGGTTCTAGTCCCAGGTATGCACATAACATATTGTGATGTGTTCTTCATTTCTTCACAGAAGTCATTCTTAAGTGCTCCTAAGTTTTTCTTGTCATAAACTCTTATCCTGCATGGCTTGGGTTATACCTTCAAATTAAATTTCTTGATCACATGTTGGTAGGTGCAGTATGTAAATGATAATATATCTGTCATTAAGAAAATTTGATGTGAGATTAATTTATTTGAGCTGGGGAATTTTGATCCCCAACTCCCAAATCTCTTCAGAGGAAACCTTCAATTGTCATTTCTCAGTATGTTTGTTATTCATTAGATGTGTTTGCATCTTTTGCTTCATGGTGCAATAGAGATGAAGTTATCTCTGAAAACATTATCGTAAATTCTAAAACGTCTGTAACTTGTGTTCTGTGGCAGGTTTTTTTTGACAGGGTGCTATGATGGTTTAGGAAGGTAATTTTACTAAGAAGTTTTGTTATTTTTTCTGTACATTGGGATTTCTTGTGTGTATATCAAATAATTCTTGATATACCCATCATAAGGAAGCTTGACGTTTTCTCTCTTGATTTTGATCTTCGTTTAGGGTATGGAAAGCTGCTGGTGTATGTACACACATACTGGAAGGACACAGTGAACCTGTTTCTTCTGTTAGCATAATCAATCCAGAAGGTAGCCATAAGTATCTGTAATTCAATTTCCAAAATCTTTAGGTCTCGTCGCCATTGCTTGAGCAGTTATTTATCTTTTTATTTTTATGCAGGTGCAGATAGTGTTACCGTAGCTACTGCTTCGAAAGACCGGACACTTAGACTGTGGAAGGTAATTGGATGAGCATACTTTTTTTATAATGGTAGTCTTACGCGTTCACTAATATTTTTATTCATTTTTCGGGGGAAGTTCAATGCAGAAGATACCAGAAGAAATCCTTTGAAGATTAGTGCATTCAAAATTTTGCGTGGACATAGAGCATCTGTTCAAAGTGTTGCTGCTCAGACCTCTGGAAACATGGTCTTGTCTGCTCACCTCTTCTTTATTTTTTGGTTACATAGCAGTGTATGTGGGATTGGGCTCTGACGTCAAGTTTGTCACTCACCTCTTCTTTAATTTTTGGTTACATATACTTAGATCTGTTCAGGCTCTTGGGATTGCACGATCAATTTATGGCAGACAAATGACCCAGTTTCAGAAGGTGACACTGTATCAACAAAGAAGAGAAAAACCACTGGTCACGCTAAGGAATCTCAGTCGGAGGTATTTATATGTATTTATAAATTTATGTATAGGGGTTTAATAATTTTTGGGGTGACGTTCAATTGACTATGTGGGAGAGGCTTTTTAAATATTTAACTCCAGGCGTACACTGTTTATACAACTTCGAGTACACACAAATGGCATTAGAACATAACACTTAGTTCTCAACTGAAAGTTTTCCATTACTGAATTATTGATGGTTTCTTTAATTCAACCTATTATTTAAAGGTAATGGAAAGATCAATTAATTTGATGTAATATTACTGAAAGTTCTCAACAGTATTTTGATGGTATTGATGGTTTCTTTTATTGAAAGTTCTCAACAGTATTTTGATGTAATATGTAAAGGTAACGGAAAGATCAATTAATTTGAAGGGGATGTCT
Organism: Prunus kanzakura; assembly: GCA_020521455.1. Taxonomy (NCBI): domain Eukaryota; kingdom Viridiplantae; phylum Streptophyta; class Magnoliopsida; order Rosales; family Rosaceae; genus Prunus; species Prunus kanzakura. Next base: position 1,621,407 of record BPUM01000013.1, read on the forward strand.
ATGTAACAAACAGAATTTAATTCATTCCTTTGAAGGGGATGCCTAGCTGCATATTAATTTTTTTTTTTTGAGAGTTTAGCTAGAAATACATGAAGTGTTTCCTCTTTAGAAAGATTTAAAAGATTATTGCATCAATCATCATTGTGTGGTATTCCTCTTTAGGGGGAGGCTGTTTCTTCTCTAGTGGGCCACACACAATGTGTATCTTCTGTAAAGTGGCCGGAGCGTGAAACAATATATTCTGCATCGTGGGACCACTCTATTAGAAGGTGGAATGCCGAGACAGGCAAAGACTCGTTGAACATAGTAAGTGCAAATAGATTTTTTCTTAGCTCTCTGTTGTCTGAAGTCTTTTTCCATAACCATAGCTTGTATGTGGCATCGAATACCTATCACATGCTACAGAACATTCCTTTCTCAGATTTCTTGAAAGTTTAAATGGTAACTTTCTCGTGCCATACAGTTCTGTGGTAAAGCCCTCAACTGTCTCGATATTGGAGGTGAAAGTTCTGCTCTTGTTGCTGCTGGTGGTTCTGACCCTATTCTTAAGATATGGGATCCTCGTAAACCAGGTCTGTTAGATGAGCTAAGTGCTTTGTTCTCTCTCTGTTTCACGCACACACGGACACAAACTCAACAACACAAACATCTAACATATATATTTTTTTCTTTCTAGGAACTTCTGCTCCTGTCTATCAATTCTCATCTCACACTTCTTGGGTTACAGCATGCAAGTGGCATGAGAAGTCTTGGTTTCATTTAATTTCTGCATCTCATGATGGAAAAGTTATGCTGTGGGATTTGAGAACTGCTGTAATGCCTTCTCCTTATTTTGCTATCTAACAATGGTTCATGAGTATTGCCCAACGGGACCTTTAAATAAATTTGGTACTTAATAATATTATTTTCTCTTGCAGTGGCCCTTATTTGTCATTGATGCCCACAAAGACAAGGTATAACATTATTCTTTCTTTCTAACCTTTATCATTTCTTCATTGTTCTAAAGAAATTCAAATTTTTGATAATATGGTGATCTTTGCTGTAACTCAGGCTCTATGTGCTGACTGGTGGAGAGGTGATACTGTGCTTAGTGGTGGGGCAGATTCAAAGCTTTGCATGACTTCTGGGGCTTCTGTGCTGTGAGAGGTATAAAGTTAAAGTTTATAGGTTATTTAGAAACTTTAATTAACCTTTAAAACCTTCTAGTGAAATAGATTCTTTTGAATGTTGTCTTCGCTATAACTCAATCTTGGATAAGAGTAACTTAACTCATCAGTGGAACAAGACACTTTTGTATCTAAGTTCATCTGGGTGCATACCTACACAGATGAGCTTTGTTTTAAAAGTTTGTTTTGATTTGATGATCCTACTTTCTACTGTATTTCACATGTGGCATTAAAAGCTCAAAGATTTTGTCTCTTTGTATTTGGCTTTAGTTTCCTGCTTCGATTATAATATCTGTACTTTTGCCTTTGTTATCAGCTATAAGCAGAAGAGTGATTTGAAGATGGAAGTTGCATAGCTGGGAACATCCTCAAAGCTCTCCCCACATTTCTCATGATCTTCTGGAAATGTTGGTGAGAATAGGGCAGTCTAAGTTTGCGTCTAGGGGAGGTTTGACCAAGAGTTTAGGTGCTCGGTTGTCTCATGGCTGGAGCCGGAGATATGTAGTTTCAGAGCTAATTTTCGGTCCATGGCACACTATGGTTGTAGCAAATAGAACAGGCTTTACCCCTTTATACGTGGTCGTGGTCTGGACTCTTGAGAGTAATATTCATCATGGATCCGCTCCATGCACAATTGCATGATTTATCTTATATTCCTTGGTAATTTTATGTTTTATCGAAGTCTGCTTGTATTTTTCCGAGTGGATTCGATCCTTCCATTATCTTTATCTTCTGAGCCAAGACAGATGACTATAAAGTTAAACCCTAATTTAGGTCTTCAAACCTGCTGACATACATATGTAATGTAAGATTAGCACATCAAAGATGTGTTACTAAAAAATTATTGATTTGTTTGCCAAAATTGTTGATACTACTTTTTCAAAAAGGAGAATTCTTGATACTTGTGAACGGAAATTCTAGTAGGATTTTCTCGAATGGTAGGAAACCTACTTCTAAACGGTAACCCTTATTTCTTTCATTAAGTTTTCAATTTATCTAAAGATACCATCATGCAATCAAGGTATTATTTGATGATCTAGACTAAGTTTATCGCTTAAACTTTTATTTATTAATTTATGTAATTTTCCACCAATAGGATTTAGCCCAATGAAAAAGGACTTTGGACTTGCAGACTTACTTGTCTCAGGTTGGAACCTCCATTCCCCAAATTACCGGTATAAAAAAAATTATGTAATTTTCCATGAGATACAAGTAGTGGTTGAAACTTTAAAGTATGCACAAAAGATAATCGGACTAAAAGTTTACATTTGATTTTAGTTTGTTTGCAACAATAATTCAGATATATCCATCACTTTCTCTGACTTTGCAAAAGAGTCAGATTTGGGAAAAGTGAGTTCCCTTTTACAGATAGGCCACTGTGGAGTGTGTGTGGCACTGACAACCCGTGAGTGCAAACTTAGCCGTTAAAATTACTGAACTGCCCATCAAGGAGTACTGCTTCAATAAGGTTTTTGTCTTTTTATAAAAAAGCTTTGGACCAACAAATTTAAAATTAAACAACTCTCACTCTCTTATTATTTTTCAGGTTTCATGTTAATTTCCTTTTATAAAAAAAAAAGGACATATTATCATATTGGTGTACATATAATTAGGGGTATTTAAGTCAATTACAATTACGGTAAAATAATATTATAGTCCCAATCCCAAGCTCGAGTGAGAGCCGTTTTGCATTGCCACTTTCGCGGCATATAAATGCCAGCCTCAGTCCCCCCGCCATTGCATTTAACATCTCCTATTTCTCTGCTCTGTCTCGCATCCAAATCCACACAACAGAATTCCCCACTTTTCTTTCTTTCTTCCTCTCTCTCTCTCTCTCTCTCACGAACGAGCTAAATAATGGGGTCTCTTCAGGTTGTTTCAGATTAAGCTTCAGCATTTGCATCAGGTCAGATATCTACACTTTTTTATAATAATTTCCTATCTAAATATAATATATATATATATATATGTATATATATGATTTATTAGGAATCTCAAAGAGAAATGGATCATTAATGTGTACATGCATGTATGCTTGTAAATACTATGTTGTTTGATGAATTTGGTTTTCTGGGTAACATTGCTTGAAGTGTTGATGTTATGTTTCATTGAGATATTGTGAAACTTGAATTATATAGAATTTGGGTCTTGTTTGCAGAAACTCATTTATTTGTTTTAAATTTTTGTGTGCCTGCCTAATATCTTATTACAAATCAAAATTTTGATTTCCTTACAGGAAGAGATGGGTAGCATTTCATTGCCTGACATGGCAGTTGGGATCATTCACCACTGTCCCACTGCTTATTCAGGTGCACATTGGAAGTACGATAAGAATTTATGCCTGGGGCGGCGTCCTCCTATATTCAGAACTGCTTTGAAAAGAAAAAAGTGTGTAATATCTCACGACCGCTCCTGTGAATTTCTATTTTCTTTTGTACTTTGCTTGGTAACCTTGTACTGCATTTGTTTTATATGCTTGTGGAAACTATTGCCTGTTATTTGAAGTTTAAGTTTTTATCATGACCAAAATGGAAATCTTGCAGGAACCTTTTCTGCAAACCTCATTGGCTATGTAAATCAAGAACAAGTATTTTTTCAAGCATGGTATATCTCTTCATGCTGAAGGAATGATGATATATTTCTCTGCATACTAGCAATCACAGCTTTTATCAGTAGTTTTAACTTTTAGTTTTATATGAAGCTAATGGGGTAACCGGAAAGTACCAAGCATTGGAGGCATGTGACTCAGTCTTTTGATTTCTGTGGCAGGATGATTCCAGTGACACTTTTGCAGATGTGGTTGAAACTTCAGGAAGAAATGAAGTGTTGAACATAGAAGAAGATGAATTAATGACCGCTAGAAAAGCTCTTTCTGAGGCCCAAGCTAGACAAGAAGCCATTGAGAAAGAGAGAGATCAATTGCTTGAAGAATTGGCCTGTTTGGAAGCTAAACAACAGGAATATGTTGCTACCATATTGCATGAAAAGGAACTGGCTATTGCAGAGGTTGAGGCAGCCAAGTCTTTGTTCCATCAGAAGCTGCAGGAATCAGTTGAAGAGAAGTTCAGCTTTGAATCTAAGTTAGTCCTTGCAAAAAATGATGCAGTTGAACTTGCAGTGCAAGTAGAAAAGTTAGCAGAAATTGCTTTTCAGCAGGCCACATCTCACATTCTAGAAGATGCTCAGTTAAGGGTTTCATGCTGCAGAAACTACAGCTGCTGAAGCAGCTTATCAGATGGAAAAGCAAATTAGGGATGTGACTGAAGGTAGTATATTGTCAATTGTGGAACAATCAAAATATGCCATAGAGAAGGCACTGGATGTGGCAGAAAAAGCTGGCGAGCATGCAACAAAAGCAGTATCAGAATTTACTGAAGGTATGAATCCACTGGATGAGCTTGCTTCTATCCAGTCAAAAAATATTATGTTACAGGGTGTCGTAAATGATTTAGAATCTCAGTTACTGCTTACAAGAAGTGACGTTGATAGGTTGAAGTTGGAGTTGGAAAAGGCCCATGCACATGGAAATGCATTTGAGCTCCGAGCTAAGGATGCTGAGAAAGCACTGCTTGAATTTCAGGAGTCAAGCAAGAAAAACACTCTCCAGAAAGAGGAGGAAATTATGTCTTTGATAGAGAAAATGAAGAAAGATTCATCAGAAAGAAAGAAGGCTTCTTCAAAGGCTTTTAAGGCTGAGTTGCAAAGCATTAGGGATGCTATTGGAGCTGCCAAAGAAATGGCGCATTCCAAAGATGATGCCTACTTGAGAAGATGCGAAGCACTGCAGAGATCATTGAAGGCATCTGAAGCTACTACAAAGATGTGGAGACAGAGAGCAGAAATGGCAGAATCAATATTATGTAAGGAAAGACCACTAGGTGAAGGGGATGAAGATTCCATTTATGTTGTTAATGGTGGACGAATAGACCTTTTGACAGATGATGATTCACAGAAATGGAAACTTTTAAGTGATGGCCCTCGCAGAGAGATACCTCAATGGATGGCGAGGAAAATTCGTACTATCCGTCCCAGGTTTCCACCAAGAAAGATTGACTGTAGCTGAAGCGTTGAGCTCAAAGTTCAGATCTTTGGACTTGCCCAAGCCTAATGAAGTATGGTCTATAGCTCAGGAAAAGCCAAAGGAGGGTGATACACTTATTGAGCATGTGATTGAGAAAGAAACAATAGAGAAGAAACGGAAAGCCCTAGAGCATGTTCTTCAAGGCAAGACCATACAATGGCAGAAGACACCAGAACAAACAAACTTAGGTTAGTTTTCTTGTATTCTAAAAATTGCTTCATGCTACTGAGAAAGCATGTGTCTGAAACAGAGCGTGTATCTGACTTGAAATTGTGCATTGACTTAAATGCAGAGTCAGGAACTGGAACAGGGCCGCGAGATTGTGGTATGTATGTTGATACCCATTATTTGAAATATCAATATGTCATCGTAGAAGTTGTAAATATTTGTTATGCAAGACTGTCTTTGAACTTCGGTTCTGGTGTGCAGAAGTACTATTACAAAATGTGTGTCCCCAATTTCTCCACGTATATTTTTTTCAGTTTCTGAAGGTTTTCAAGAGGCTGTTCTTTCCAACTGATGATTTTGCTCCTGCCAAATACTCATTATTTTGAGATGAAGATAGCCCCTCATAGCTAAAATTTGTTGTTCTCAAGTTAGATGTTCAGATTTAATGTCATCAAAATATGCCTATTCTCCCTCCCCCCCTCCCTCTCTCTCTCTCTCTCTCTCTCTCTCTCTCTCTCTCTCTCTCTCTCTCTCTCAACACTGTGATCAACTAGAGGTTATCTTTGATTATTTTACATGAGACAAAGATGCAATTCATGGATTGTTACCACTAGTGACTCTTATACTATTGCTTTTGAAGTTTCAAGGCTTCAATTGGGAGAGCTGGAGAAAGCAGTGGTACCTGGATTTAGCTCCTAAAGCTGCTGATTTATCTAAAATTGGGGTAACGTCAGTGTGGTTCCCACCACCAACAGAATCTGTTGCTCCTCAAGGTTCATCTCCACTATGTCTATTTTGATTTATCCTTATCTTTCTTCTCATAATGGTTATTATAACAAGATTAATATCTTTTGAGACATTCCTGTGATGCAAATAATCATTTTGGTTGGTGATAGTCATATTGTTTAGTTGTTATTAACAGTCTTGCACTGCCTAACAATCACCTACATAGAACCCGCATTAGTATATTAAGTAGCATTAAAACATTATTTGATTAAGTTTGGGCCTCTGCAATATTTTTGTATAGCATTTGTGACCCAATATGATATGACATGCAGGTTATATGCCTTCTGACCTTTACAATTTGAACTCATCATATGGTTCTGTGGAAGAACTTAAACACTGCATTGAGGAAATGCATTCTCAAGGTCTTCTGGTATGTATGTGATCTTTAATATGACTGGTTTAATCTTAGGCCATCGAAGGTCAATTCTTAAATCATTTAAAAGGTTTTTGGTTGATGATAATTTTACTGTATTATTCGTTTGTTCTCTATTTCGGGGAAAGTGAAAATTGTTGAGAAAATGCCTTTTGTTGGTCATAGGCTCCAAAAAAAGTATTCATATTTGGAAAGTCAGATAGTTGGGTCCAATTCTGAATAATGATGTGCATATGCTTATAGGGATATCTGCTCCTTTTCTTTTTTGTTTGATTATCATATGTGAATATTCTGTGTTGGATTGGTAATATGCTGTTTCCAATGAACAGGCCTTGGGAGATGTTGTCTTAAATCATAGATGTGCTCAAAAACAGGTAAACTATTGATCCTATTTCATTGATTGTTTGTGAAACTTCACTGGTAGTTTGTTTATGATAATTCTCCTGAAACAACTTTTTGTTGGGTGCTATTTTCATGTTGCAAACTTGGTTGGTCATATTTGCTGTTGTCATTCCTCTTGATGAAACTCATCCTTGCTGATTTCAGAGTCCAAATGGCATTTGGAACATTTTTGGTGGGAAGCTTGCTTGGGGGCCTGAAGCAATTGTTTGTGATGATCCAAATTTTCAGGGCTGTGGAAATCCTTCAAGTGGTATTTTATTTTCTTTTTCTGTTTTCCCCCCAAACTTTGAATGAATTAAAGGAAGAAAATCTAGTATCATTTTTACCATTTTTGGAAGGGAGCTTACCCTCAAACTTATCTGCTGTTCATGCTCTGTGTAGGGGATATATTCCATGCAGCACCCAATATTGATCATTCAAAGGACTTTGTAAGAAACGATATAAAGGAGTGGTTAAACTGGCTTCGAAACGATATTGGTTTTGATGGATGGCGCCTTGACTTCGTAAGGTGAATGGTGTTTTTATTTTTCTTTGAGTGGAACAGGGGCCAAAGGCCCAAAGCGTTTTCTTATTTCTCAGTCTAACATATCTTTCTTTATCTTTTGTTGGCCAAATTTGTTCTTCTGTTCTGTGTGTATTCAAATTCCAAGTAGGATATTTTGTATATAAGCCTGAAGAAAAGAATGCAGATTGTGTGCGACTGTGTGGAGCTTAGTGCACTCTTGTGACTTAGGTAGTAGTTGGTTTGTTTACACAATAGTCATTCATGAGCTCTAGTGGTAGGTATTTAGTAATGAACAGACACCCTTATATCCATTCTTTGTAACAATTCCAACTTTGCCGGTATCACACGAAATTTTGTATGCTGCCATGATGTAGCTACTGTATCAGCAGATTGTCCCAGAATTTGAAAATGCTTTAAAATGCAGTCTATTCTAACTTCATTGTGATTTTTACTTGAATTTTTGGAGAGAAAAAAGTCAACTTAATTCTTGAACCAAAGGAAAAGAAGAAGGGCTAAAAGTGCCAAAGAGCAGTATGAGCACTAAACCATTGTAATTCCCTAACTTTAAGTTTAAATATTGACTACTCTAAGTGAACGTGCCATGTAATACTATAGGCACATGTCAATTTGATGTTTAGGCCAATTCAACTGTGAAGCTAATGTCTTCTGTTTGTACATTAATTTCATCCAAAGTTCAGATGTCTGAAAATTTGTGAATGCTCTTACACGTTCAGACTCTTTTTTTCTCTTGTAGTCCATGGTGGGCAATTAAACCTCTTTCATGTTGTTCGCAGAGGCTTCTCCGGTACCTATGTAAAAGAATATATTGAAGCTTCGGCTCCTGCATTTGCTATTGGAGAATATTGGGACAGTTTAGCTTATGAAAATGGAAATTTGTGTTACAATCAAGGTAAGAATTTGTGGATTGTAGATTAAATTTGTAATTCTGTTTCTTGTTCATATGATTAGGCAGAGGAAAGCAAACTATAGTTCCATCTTCACGGACATTCGTTACTAATCTCTGGTCAATGGTGAAAACACCTGCAACCTATTCTAAATCTGCTGAATAATTCATTTTTATTCACCAGGAAACAATAACATAGAACAGTAACAGGGAAGATAGCCACAATAGCGTTAATCCATGGCTGTGTTTTAATCATTTCATTACCTCATCATCCACCTCTTTAAATTAGTAAAACTCCTTCATTGCCAGAAACAATGAAATGTTTACCGTTTTGCTTAGCATGGATATGAAAATGCGAACTCGTCTATTTTTACAGATGCTCACCGGCAAAGAATCGTTAATTGGATCAATGCCACAGGCGGTACTTCCTCTGCATTTGATGTCACAACAAAGGTACCTTCTATACTGCATCTGCTACATCCTAATTTTAGTATGACTCACTGACATAAAGGAATAAGGCTAAGAGTATAAAACTGAAACCGAAATGAATATATAGTTTATCATTCATGAAATGCACCAGAACAATGTCACTCAGACAACGTGGAAAAATTGAAAGATAGCCTGACAATGGATATGGGTTTACTTGCCAAACCTTGACGTCCTTTTTTCCAATAAATAAAAGCGAAAAATATATTCCTGATAATTTACCTAATGGTGAAACTCATGTTAAGTGGCTGCACATTTAGCCCAATACATACTTAGTATTGCATTTTTGCAGGGAATACTCCACTCTGCTCTTCATAACCAATATTGGAGATTAATAGATCCTCAGGGTAAACCAACTGGAGTTTTGGGATGGTGGCCCTCACGTGCTGTCACATTTTTGGAGAACCATGACACCGGATCAACACAGGTCTCTCTCTCTCTCTCTCTCTCTCTCTCTCTCTCTCTCTCTCTCTCTCTCTCTCTCTCTCTCTCTCTCTCTCTCTCTCTCTCTCTTGCATGGACACACTAGAACACAAATACCACTACTGAGGCACAAGGAGCTGGTTACTGATTTTTGAAACCTTATATCGAGCCTGGACAGTCAGGCTTTAACTGCTAGATTCCATCAGTTGAATCTTTGTTAAACAGCTTTTATCTAAGTTAAGACTTGATTTATAAACTTTCTAACTTTCTTTTAATTTCAGGGTCACTGGCCATTCCCACGAGATAAGCTTACACAGGGATATGCATACATTTTGACTCATCCTGGAACTGTGAGTTCTCTCAATCACCCAATTGCCACTATGAATTATTTTATGAACAGCTGCTATTTAACTTTGCAATCTTTATTTTCTTATCTCTACTGCAGCCCGTCATTTTCTATGACCATTTATATGACTTTGGTCTTCATGACATCCTAACTGAGCTAATTGAGGCTCGGAGAAGGGCCGGAATCCATTGCCGGAGCGCTGTAAAGATATACCACGCAAATAATGAAGGTTATGTTGCACAGATAGGTGATACACTAGTAATGAAGCTTGGCCATTTGATTGGAACCCCTCAAAGGAAAACCATTTGGAGGGGAGCTGGCAGACTTTTGTTGATAAAGGGTCAGGATTATAAATTGTGGCTACGACAATAGTCTGATTCAAATTGACACTTGTATTACTGTTAACACCTTGAAATTTACCATTGTAATTTTCTGTTTTTTTTTTTTTTTCCTTTTTCTGGCACGAGGAATAAGTGCAGTGGGAATGTAAAAGAACTGTTTTATAGCATTTTTTTCGTTGTAAATAAAGAAGCATGCCGGAAGAGATGGTGTGTAAATCTGTTCATTCATGCAAACATGTACCTTTTTGTTTTGGTAGGTGATTTGGGCTTTCGGCAAAAGCAGCAAAAACTTAATTTAAAAGCAAACGTGTCCTTTGTGTTTTGCTTCGGGTATTTTTGAATGTGTGGTCTTTTGGGCTTTTTGCAAAAGCAGCAAAACTTATTTTAAAAGCAAAAAGCTAATGTCGGTGGAGATGCAGGGGATCGAACCCTGTACCTCTCGCATGCAAAGCGAGCGCTCTACCATTTGAGCTACATCCCCGTTTTGATAATCTTTTTCGAAGTAGGCTATTTACTCAATCGGCAAGGCAAAGTTTCTTCCAAAACCAAAAGCATGTGCTCTTTCTCCATCGAATAATTTATACGTCACCAACTTTTCCCAATTTCCCCATCAGAGTGTGAAAGCAACGACGACATTAGTCAAAGTCTCATCCCGAAGACCCAAAGTCAATGCAAAATCTGCAAGCAGCTGTTAGTGGTCTCCCTCACCTTTATATATATATTAATTGCATTACATTTATTTCCTATTAATATTCTGTGATGTAATGTCCCCCCTGCATGACATAAATTTCACAATAAACAAATGGAGAAAAAAGAGCCAACAACAAAAAGTAACTTGAGAAATTTGTTTACCTTAAATTAGATGACTTAGTTTTTTTAATTTATATTTATTTATTAATTTGGAGCATGATACGTGTACTCTGAATAAGAAAACATGGCAGTAAATGAAACAACTTGGGAAACTAAACCCTACCACCACTCCCACTATCTTTAAACACGTAGTTAGTCTACGGGTTGCAATCTTACATAAACCACATTAATATTGCCATCTTCCATGAATTTCATAGTTGGTCTTTAGATTGCTTTTCGTTTGGTGGGTAGAATTAAGTAGTAGGATTGGATTAGCTTAATCTAATGTCCATGTTTGTTGCTAAAAAATGAACGTGAATAAGATAACAAATAATCCCTCCATAATCCTATTATGTGCATTTTCGTAGGATGACGTATTCTACCAACAAGGTGCGATACATAATCAAATTATTCCAACCCCTTTGATCTCGGACTCAAGACTCGAAATATGCGACACGAATCTGGAACACTAGTGTCAATGAATAATATTGATCTTTTCCAATCTAATATAATCTAATGCAATTCAATCTTACTTCTTAATTCAAGCCAAATTTATGTTTTAGTTTGAGCATGACATCATCTAATAAATTATGATGGAGTTATATTCTAGTTAAAAAGAGTGAATCTGTCGCATCCACTGCGATTGTGGAAAAATTTGATAGAAACATCCTATGAACAAAAAGGACGATGATTCACTATTGGGCCTTGAATGTTAGGTAGGATAAGTGGGCTTGGCCCAAGTTTATTACAACCCTAGAGATTTGAGAAGTGACCAGTCATTCCTGCCTTAAAAGTTAAAACACACTCACTTATCCCTAATTCATTGCTTAAACTGGCGGCGGGAAAATAAACGCAAAATTAATTAAAAAAAAGGTTAAGCATATTTCCAAAACTCTCAAAAACCAAAAAGCTCCAAAGGTGGGCTTGAAAAATAAAGTGCACCACCCCACGCGTGTACAAAAGCGCGTGGTATCGGAATATCCCGTCTACTTTTTCCGTCGCAAGCTACAAGCAGAGACGCACACTTACTAGAGCGTACGTCTCCCTGCCATCTCAATCGTTCATCATCCAAATATCTTCATCGCACGGCCATCAGCAAAGAGCAGACCAACTCCTGCGAAGTGCATTAGTACCTCTGACTCCGTGCCTTAGGTTCGGGTACCCTAGGCTGAGGTTCGGGTTCCGAGCCTGAGGCGACGTTTTCCTCTGAGACTCTCTGTGAGTTGGTTGGAAAACATTTTTATTGAGCAGTGTTTGTTTGGATCGCTTTATCTTCGGCTTTGGTCCGAAAAATGAATTTCGGTTTCTCACTCTTCTAGTCTTCTCTGCAAAGGCATAGTGAAGAGAGAGAAGAGAGAGAGCTCAGAGGCAAAGGCATAGTGAAAGAGAAGAGAGCCATTTGCGTCGTCGTTTTGGAGCTTAAGCAACTGTGAATTGAGCTACAAGAGAAGAACGACGCCGTAGTGTCCACGCTCTTGAAGAACCCTAATTCTCTTGGCTTGGATCACAGTGTGAGCTCCCAACTCCACCTTTTTCTTGCTCGCCTCGCTAACACCTCCTTGTGTTGCTTTAGCTTCCTTCTGGTGTAAGAATGAGCCATTAGAGTTGGAACTATTGAGGTTTTCTGTTTCTAATTTTAGTCAAATTAGCTCGGAAATGCTCAATTCTGGTGATTCTTTTGGGTTTTGGGGAGAATTGAGGTTTCAGTGCTTGTTTGGTAGAGATATGGTTTGGTTTTTTTTAGGGTTTTTAAGTGTAAAATTTGAGTCTTGCTTTTGCTTTAATTTGGCTGTCTATGGCTTGATTAATTTTTTTTAGTGCTTTCGGTTTCGTCTTTGAAATGTTTTTCGAAACTCCAGAGCTCACATTAGCTTAAGTTTATGATAACTTTGCAATTTTGGTGGATATTAGCTCTTGAAGTCTCATGAGATTCATAAATTCGGTGCTGCAAAATCCAACAACGGATATTTGCACTTGTAGCTCCTTTTCAAGACACCAGAATATAGAGAAGTTTGAATCTTTTTATTTATTTATTATACAAATATTCAGGAAGGCTTGAATCTAAAAGCTGCCATCCAAGCCCCTAATTCGATTTCAAGTTCTCTCTCTCTCTCTCTCTCTCTCTCTCTCTCCTTCAAATTACAATTAATTGAATAAGACACATACAACTAGTTGTTTGACACTTGCATGGAATTTGAAACTTTATTGTCGCGGGTTCCAATTAGCAGACCGATGTAGTGGTTCTCCATAAATGAACCCCACTTGAGTTTTAATTCTAATGTAAATTTATCCTTTTGGTTTCCATGTCTTTTAATTTTGGACAGTTTACTAGCCTTACTGATACATGGTTCTTTTGTTGAAATTGCCTGCCAGTACTTCTAGTCTCATTTGTCCACTGAAACTTTCTTATGCAGGATAATTTTAAGAGATGCTGCTGTGGATATTTCATGCCATTTTGGAGCACACCTCTCGTTTCAAATGTACTTATTAAGCATGTGAGAATGCCTTTGAGCAGAATTGTAGGGATGAGGCAGTCTGATGCATAATGATCATAGCTATTTTCCACAAAATCAATTAGCTGGGAAAATTTGGTGCCTGGAAATTTAATGCCAGGTAACGAAATTGAAGGCAGGATCCACAAATTGTATGAGCTAGATAACTATTCTCGTCAATCTCAAGTTGCGGATGGTAATTGGCCTGTGCTTTACAATCAGTGGCATGAAAAACAAAGAGAGATCAGTGAACCTCTAAGTTTCAATCGGAAGAGTAATGTGCAACAATTAGGTACAAATGGCTTGACTTTCTATGGTCTTCTTGATTGCTTTATAATTTATCTGTTTTGATTTTCATGACTGCATGGGAGTTTGCATTCTGTTTCTCAAATAGTGGACAAGTCTTGGAAAACAAGATTCTGTATTTCCTGAAGACAGTTGCTTCATGATAACGTGAAATACCCGTTTCGTGTTTTTGAATTAATGTATCTGTTGTGGTATTTGCAGATTCTGTGAGAGGACGTGGCAATCAATCCTTGACTTTTGATAAAAATTATACACAATTGGCTCAGAGACCTGGATTGTCCAATATTCAAACTACAGACCCGCATCTGAAGACGAATGGCTTTATGCTTGGACGACAGGATTTCGGAGAAAGGCAGAATCAACTTGAGTTTTTGGGTGAGAGCACAGTTTTTTCTCCACATAATTTAACTTCGAGAGGCTTATCTATCCTTCAATCAGAGCAAGAAAATGCATCAGGTGATAGCCCCACCCTGACAACCAATTCAGAAAGGTCTGAAATTACTGAAGCTTCCACTGAGTTTAACTTTGTTGGAAAGCAGCAGCAACTTGTGAGGGGTCAACAACAAGGCATTCCACAACTTCACTCAATGCAGCAGTCTGGGTACACTGACATGCAGTTGTTGCAGCAGCACGTGATGTTTAAGAACCTGCAAGAACTTCAGAGGCAGCAGCAACTGCAACAATTTGGTGATACAAGGCAACAGAATTCAGTAAATCAGCTCTCTGCAATGAATAAGCAGGCTGCTGGGGTTCAGTTTTCACCTCTCATCAATGGAACACCTGTTAATGATACATCACAAATGTTTATGAACTGGGTGCAGCGAGGTGGATCTCCTGCTGGGCAAAATGTATCTAATAGAGTCATATTTTCTCAAGAGCAAGGTCAGACTTTGAGTTCAATGGGTCCAGCTCCTCAGCAGTTCGATGTCTCTTTATACGGTACTCCTGTTGCTAGTGGAAGAGGGACTATGAATCAGTATTCCCATCTTCAGGCGATGTCTCATGATTCCTGAAAATTTGTTGACCAAGGCTAGCGATCAAACACAGAAGCCTGTTATGCAGTCATCAGGCTTCACTAACCCCTTTGTAGGTGATCATTGCACTACTGCTTCTCCGGAGCAGGCTTGCTTGCCTCAAGGGGCTTTCATTTCCAAACAAGGATTTCAGGGAAAGAATGTGCTTGGACAAGTTACTAATCAGGGTTTGAATTGTGGATCTACATTGGGCAACCTCCAGCAAGGGAATACGTTGCAAGCAAATACATCACTGCAGGAAATCAGTGGAAAGCAAGATCCAGCTGGTTGGCCTGGAACCTTTCAGAAAAAAACAATGCAGCATGGCCCTTCACAGGGTTTGGTTCCCCTAGATCCAATGGAAGAGAAGATTTTGTTTAACACAGAAGATAATTTTTGGGATGCTTCTATGGTAAAGCGCAGTGATATTGGTGCTGGAGGCTTTGGAAATGCATTTGAACAGACAGGATATTCAGATGCATTTCCTTCTCTCCAAAGTGGAAGCTGGAGCGCACTTATGCAGTCTGCTGTAGCAGAAGCTTCTAGTAGTGATACCGGGCCACAGGAGGAGTGGAGTGGATTGACTTTTCAGAATACAGACTTGTCAACTGGTAATCAGTCTTCAAACATCTTGGACAGTGAGAAGCAACAAGGAAGTTGGGCTGATAACAACCTGCAGAGTGCCTCTTCCTTAAGTTCAAAACCTTTTCCCATGCTTAACGATTCCAGTGTTAATTCTAGCTTTCCTGGCTTTCCACAGCCAGGCATCCACTTCCCAACAGAGCATAGAGAAGGGCTCCACCAGGATGAATATCATGAATCTATTCAGAAGTCTCCCAAAAACAGCAAGTGAGTGGTTGGATCGTAACGCTCAACAAAAGCTATCTGTGGAGAGAAGTCAACAGGTTCAACCACATTTGCGTTTGGACAACACATGGACCAGTCAAATAAATGAGCACTCAGAATGTGATCCACGTCAGCAGAGAATAGACTCCTATGGTATTGTTGGCCAACCAAGTGGTAAACCAGAAGGTATGATTGTCCATTTTCGATCCTCTAGTGGAAATGCTTCTATTTTCAGCTCCCATGACATTGTGGGTGATTTTTGGACAGGTGAGAGTGAAGCCATGTACAAGAGGAACTCTGATGGTTCTCTGTGGAAGAGGGACGGTGATTGCAGGGTAAATTCATTTTCCAGATCAACTGGACAATTGGAGCAAGTACAATCTGGCTCAGAGGATACTCTGAGGAACAGAGAAAATTCACATGCATTTAACTTTCATTCCTTGCAAAATTCACACATAACTAAGGTCCATCAGGAAACCAGTCACCAAGTCCAAGATAATAATAAGCTTGATTACATGAAACGTATCATATTTTGCAACAAAGAGGAGAATGAGGGCATCAGAGAAAAACAGCATCAACTGAGTAATAGCTCTCATGTTATTGGGAACTCTTATGGGAGGGAGTGTGAAACATATGAGCAACAGCAAAATTGCTACCAAAGTGACAACACTTATGACAGTAAGCGAGCTGATACATCTACTACCGTCTGCAGATCGGGGGATCCTAGTGGCATGCATGTCACTGCACGAACAAGGTAGTTTGCTTAGGAGATAATGATGGATTGGAAGTTTTTGATTCATGCCTTATATTTCTTCTGCATACTAATGAGCATTTCACATTCTCTCTTCATCCATCATAATTATTTACCTTACGCGCTCATATTGTTTAACACATTTTACTATTATCTGCGTTCCAAACTATTTTTATGAGACATTTACCCTTCTCTTCTATTTTGTATGTTCTCGTGGAATCTTTTGATGGCTTAACCACAGCAGTCAAAATATGTTTCATCTTCTTAGCAAGGTTGACCAGTCGAAGGAGAATAGCTCTATAGCACAATTTGGGCCTTCTGGATTTAATCCATTATCTGAGGTAACTGAGGCAAAAACTCATGGAGCATCTGTTGCTCATATGTACAGTCAGTCTTCTGCTTCTCAAGGTTTTGCTTTGAAATTGGCTCCTCCATCTCAGCGCCAGTCCAATTCAAACACTCTCTTCTCCTCTCAGGGTATGCTACAACCAGAAAGTAATCCAAATCAAATGCAAATGGATTCTGATTTAGGAGAGAAAAGCCAGAGCTGGTTACCTACTCCGTCGTCCTCTCAATCTTTGCCCCAATCACATGAATCATCACCAAGAGCCCGTTGGGATGATAAATTTAGTATTGTGGGACAATCAAGCATCTCCTCATCTTATATGCATGGGAGCTCTATTGCAGAAATTACATCCAGTCCTACATTTCCAAGGAATCAGCTTCAAACACAACATCTGTTTAGTGTACCTGGAGCAGGTCCATCTACACAGGCAATGTTACCTGGTACTGCCAGTAGACATTCACCTTCCAACCTTGCTCTACCTCAAGGTACTTCTCAGCAGATTTTTATCAACCCTGGTGGTCAACAATTCCCTGTTCTTGAAGCTGTGCCAGTATCTCAGTCTCCTTATATGTCAGGCATGCCTGCACGGGGTGGAGCTTCAGTGAGGCCACAGGGTTTATGGACAAATAACCCAAGTCAGCAACATCTTTCTGGTATGGAAACTCAAAAGGTTCCTTTGATAAATCATGATAGCATGGATACTACACCATTGGCTTCAGAGCTAAATAGTCTAAATACTCAAGAAGGTGGATATAGGTCATCGGAATTTGGTGCCTCTTCTATGAATTTACAAGGCTTCATTTCTTCTGAAGAGCAGCAAGGGAAAGAGAGGGCCCAGAAGCCAGTGTCATCTGGAATGCTTGATGCATCACAGACAGGGGTAAGGAATGTCTCTGATCCAAGAGCTTTGTCCTCTGGCTCATTGTTGAATCCCTCTGCAAGAAATCTTGGATTTTTTGGCCATGCTTTAAAACCTTCACATGGCTTTCATCAAAACTACTCCCCGCTGCGCCAAGTGCAGGCAATAATGAATGTAGAGACTGATCCAAGTGGGAGGGATCTGGATGAACAACAGGTAAATTCTGTGGCAGGGCAGCAGTCAACTTATGGTCATAACAAGGATGATGAACTGAGTTCTGCATCAGCTCTCAAGTCATCGCCACGTGGAAATTCCAAAGCACCAAGTTTCTTGACTGATGCAAGAGAAGATCCAAGTGTAAAAACTTCTTCACCATCTGCTTTCCAAGCCCAAGGCATGGTTGCATTTGGTGAAAGTGATTCCCAGAGTCAATCTACTGGCAATACTGTGTTATCTAATCATGCAGAAACTTCTTGGGGCAATTTACGCATGGCACCCAACTGGTTTAAGCAGTATGGGACTTTCAGAAATGGGCAGATGCCACCAATGTATGATGCAAGGCTTGCACGGACTGCTGCAGGGCAGTTCTCTCTTGTGAAGCCTTCGCAGAGTCTAAACATACATTCTCCCTGTGGAACAGATAGATGCTTCTGATGCTAGTCAAAGCAGCAGAGTCTGGCCAAGTACAGCTGCCAATTTAGTGGGAAGTGAACCAATAACTCCTTCTGTGTTGCCTTCAGATGCCATTGATGGAAATACGGCTAGTGTTAGACCAAAGAAACGCAAAATTGCAACATATGAACTTCTACCATGGCACAAGGTGACACAAGGGTCCAAAAGAGTTCATGATATCAGGTATTTTGTTATTGCCCATTTCTTTGCTTTTAGGTCAATCTTGGTGTGTAGAAGATGAGTTACTTCTGATTAGATTTTCTTTTCTTTCTTCTCAAAGACTCATCTTTTTTACCCACTGAAGTGCACAGCTGACCCTTTTCACATCTGTCACTTGAATGCAAGAAAAAAATATTCTCTTATTTTAGCCTAATTTCATCTTAAATTTCTCTGTTCTCGTACATATACCCAGCATACACACTACTTGGGTCATTTTCTGCTCATGTTTGTTAACTTTTGGAGTGCACTTGTTTATGCAGTATGTCAGAGGAAGACTGGGCGCTGGCATCCAATCGGCTGATTGAGAAAGTGAGCTTTTAGTTAAATAGATCATACAATGCAATTCATTCTACTTTAAAATTTCATCTAGATACTCGGATCCAAGTGGTTATAATATCGTTCGTTTTTAATGGCAGGTTGGGGATGAGTTTGAAATGTTTGAAGATGGGCATCAAATCCTTCGATCTAAGAGAAGGCTTATTTGCACAACACAGTTTCTGCAGCATTTGCTTGGCCCTGCACCCGCATCCATTCTCTCAGCAGATGCTGCTCTGTACTATGATAGTGTGATATATTTTGTTGCTAAATTATCATTAGGGGATGCATGCAGCCAAAAGAAACAGTGCTCATATGCCACCAAACGACAGTAATATGTAAGTGTCATCTTCATGGTTTTTTGAAAAATTGAGAGGACTTGTAATCCGATTTGAAGTTTACAAAAAATACTTGTAGTTGAAATTGTATGCCTTGAGGATTTGGCCTTCTAAGAAGTAATTTCTGTGTAAATGATTTGTAGGATTCTGGAAAGGCTTAAGTTCTCTGAGAGTATTGATGACCAGTACTTTTCAAAAGCTGTTGGAGACTTCACAAATAGATTTAAAAAGCTGGAAAATGACTTACTGAGGTATGGCAAAGTTTTCCCTTCCTGAACTCCTTTTGACATTTCTGGTAACTACACTGTGTCATACAGTCTTTGTCGGGGGATAAATGGCAGAAAAATGTTTCTTGGAACCAACTTTAAGCAGTTGGACTAAGCCTCTGCTAGAAGTTTACTGGGTTACTCATACATTTTTGCCCAATATAATCACCTATCTATTCCCAAGGTTCCGGACCCAAAAAAAGAAAAAGAAAAAAGATTCCCAAGGGTAAAATTAATATTCTGTGTTTTTCAATTCAGAACTACATAGTGTGAGAATTGGATAACCTTTAAAATTCTGCCTTGATAATTTTTCAGAATCGATACCTTTAGTATATGTAGCTACTATGCATTGAGCCATATAGTTAAATTCTCTTATATCATGGTGTCTTTTAAAGTTACAGGTTAGACAGGACTGCATCAATTTTAGATTTAAGGCTGGAATGTCAGGAGTTGGAAAGATTTTCAGTCATCAACCGGTTTGCCAGGTTCCATGTCCCCCGAGCAGATATGTCTGCAGTCGCTTCTTCATCTGGTACAGTACCAACTGCACTAAGACCATGTCCCCAGCGATATGTCACTGGACAGCCACTGCCGAGGAATCTACCAGAGGGGGTACAGTGTCTTTCACTGTGATTATCAATTGATTGATCCTCTCCCCAGCTGAATCCTCTTCTCTTTTCACCTATATTTGCATTCCGTATCCCGCTCATGCACCGGTCTATGATCACTTTTTACTGACATATATGCTGGCATTGAAGAAGGAAGATGGAATGCAGGAAGTGGTCAAACCCAAGTAACGAAGGCTGCTCGTTCATTTTTGAACCAACACCTATTGTTGTCATTTTTGGGAAAGTACATATTGTTCTTTTGTATATTTTGATGAAGTGCCAAGGAGAATAGGTAGTACCTGAAGTAGCAGGAGGACCGTTGGTGTGCACGTGTCTCTAGTTGCCTAAGTTGTTGCATAAATTAGTTTAATTTAGCATACCTAATTTATACAGGAATATCTGGTGGCTGAGAGCACTGTAGTATTTCCTCATCTCTTTCTCCCCTCCACTTTTCCCCCTTTTTGTCTGTTTACAGGTCTTTTGCTGCATAAAAGCTGTGCTGGCCGAACTGGAGAGTTGGGATGTTTGAGGGGCAAAGCAAATTAGTTAGTCAAATTGAATAATATTCTGGAAAAAGGTACAGTTTGGTTGTAATTTTATAATCCAACAGATGCTTTTATTTTACTCTGGAGACTCCACCACAAATATGGGAGAGTTTTTAAAAGTTTCTGACTGTGCCCCTTGCCCCTTAATGATAATATCTTTTCATTGGTCACGTGTCTTCCCATGTTGATGATACCTTGACTTGGATATAGAATTTCTATTGGGGAGCACAAAATCTCTCTGAAAAGGTTGCCCGAAGCTTCCAATTCCATGACAACTTTTTCTGTTGTTTGGTTTGAAAAGTACAAGGTTTCAGTTTCAAGATCTTGATTTGATTCTGTGTCCCTCAAATGTCATAAAGCGTTGCATATGCATATGCTTATGATGGAGTAAAAGGCAAGACAAGACAAAGAAAGGCTTTTATTAATTATGGTACAGAGGACAAAAACTAAACAAAAAGGTAGGGAATGGTGTGGATTGGATTCTAAGTACTTACTTGTTTGTCTTCCATTGGAAAATTGACTGAAAGCAGCAGCCACTGACACGTCAGACAGTTTGTGATCCTCCTCCTCCCTCTTAGTAACAAACTTAACTAATTTAACCAACCTGGTGTCCACCCTGTCTGCATCAGAATCTGATCCATTCATGATTGGAAAGTGATGTGAAAACTGAGAAAATCCTAAACAAGGAGAAAAACGACCCACCAAAGGGTTTTTTTTAAAATTTTTTGTTTGTTTTGTTTTTCATAAAATGATGATAAAACCTGTGGGGTTACTTGGTTTTGTTTCGGCATGCATATTACGAGGAAGCTTGGATTTGGTGGGCTTCGGTGCTTTGTACGGTACAGGGAGATCACTGTTGACTGCTGACAACATCGATTTGGTGTTTTTGTTTTCTGAAAAGGCAAGTACTTCCCTGTAATTTTACCATCATCTCCACAAATCTCCACGTGGGTTTAGGACTTTTTGCCAACTGGAATGTGGGACCCGAATCACCATGGATCCACCAAATATTTCTTAGGAATGTTGGGATAATTCCTTTTGGCGGTATATTTATGTGGTCCTTGGTCCTTGACCAATATTTTTATTGTTACATAAAAGGGCTTTGTTGGTCCAATAAATAAAAAGAAAAATTACTCGAAATTAGTTTTCCTTTTTTCACATAGGAATTCTGCGGTCCTAGCTTGGCTAGGAATTCCTTGTTTTGTAGGAAAAAAGAAAACCCTACGAGACTAGGATTACTTTTCACACCCCACGTTATAAAACCTACCATTCAGCCCATTAGAACCACAATACACACAAATCTCAAACAAGACTTCAAGAAAAGCCATTAGAAGCACAACACAATATACTCAAATCTCAAACAAGACTTCAAGAAAAGCCATTAGAAGCACAACACAATATACTCAAATCTCAAACAAGACTTCAACAAAAGCTATAACCTCTCTCTCTCTCCTTCTCTCTCAAACATGCAAAAGGCCATGCAAAAGACCAAGCAAAAGACCAAGCAAAAGGAGGATTGGGATAAGGGGTTTTGCAACGATGGTGGGTTTTGCTCAGATTGCAAGGCATACACAGACGTTGTGCTCGACCACCGGTCCGGTGACACAATCTGCACCCAATGCGGCCTGGTTCTTGAAGACCACGCTGTGGATTTCACTGCCGAGTGGCGAAACTTTGATGATCAAGACTCTACTAACGATCCTTCACGCGTCGGCGCTCGCTCCGATCCTTTACTGGACAATGGTGTTCTTACCGTTAACATCTCCAACGACAACAAGAAGGCTGTTTCTTGTGTTCTTCCTCGGCTCCACAAGACTCTCCAAAACCCAGACAAGTCTCTCCACATTGCTTTTGAGACCCTTGGCATGATGGCCGAGCGGCTAGCCCTAGTTACGGCGATCCGAGACCATGCCAAAGAGCTGTACAAGAAGGCCGACGATCGCAAGTTTTGTAGGGGAAGAAACTGTGATGCTATAATGGCTGCCTGCCTCTTTCTTGCTTGCCAAGAAAAGGGTTTTCCCCGAACCCTAAAGGAAATCGCGATGGTTGCCAACGGTGCCACAAGAAAAGAAATCAACAGAATGAAAGAGCTCTTGAAGAAAATACTAGAGGTTGATTCGAAGACTACAAATATTGGGGATCTTTCGCGGCGGTGCTGCTCCATGATTGGTATGGCTAATCAAGATATGAAGGCTGTGTTGGAGACTCTGAACAAGTCGAAAGAGATTGATGTAAGGAGAAGCCCGAAGTCTGTTTTGGCAGCGGTTATGTACTTGATAGCGCAGCTCTCCAATGACAAGTCAACTCGAGAGTTAACTCTTCATGGTACATATAACTCAAACTAATTAATCTCCCCAATTTTCATACATATTCTGTTTAATTTTTGACAATTTGGTTAATTTTCATTCATATTTTGTTTAATTTGGTTTCAATGATTTCTGTAATCTCTTAATTAATAAGCATATATATAATTAATTTAGATCTAGTTAATTTATTAGTTCCAAATTAAGGTTGTGTCATGTTTTTAATTTGGTAATCTTGAAGCATTAAGACGGCTTATTGATCATATTGCAACATTTTAATTTGCAATTTTGATATTTGTATGCATGGATTTTAACACAGCTGTGTGTGGATATTGTAGATGTTTCACAAGCAGCTGATGTTGCTGTAGCGACAACTAAGAAGGCATACAAAGATCTATATCCCTATGTTTCAAGGATAATACCCAACTGGTTTGTCAAGTTGGAGGACCTCAAGATACTTTGCCTCCCTTGAAGGTGTTCGAGCCAAACGATATAACATTGAGGGTAGGCTACTTGGTTAGTCCGACGATAACCCTTATGTATAGAGATTGCTCGCCTAATCCTCTAGAACATAATCTGATTTGTTTACTTGTTTACTTTCTCCTAATAATACATTATTATTGGGAAGGAAAATATGGAAGAAAAAAGTTGAGATATTAAACATTTTTCAAATTAAATAATTAATAATAAGTTCTGTGGATGCTTTATGCATATTAAATTTGTACAAAAGACCAGAGTTTCAGAGTTTCACTTTGTGTTATTTATCATGATGCACGTCTATATCAGTTTATTTCTATGAATTATTCTACAATGAAATTCTACAATGGTCAAGTGAACGAAAGGTCCAACTTTATAATTTTTTGAGATCAATCGGACGAAAGGTCCAACCTTGCAGTTGTCAAGCTCATGGGGACAAAAGGTCCAATCTAGTGAGTGATCATGTTTATTGACATAATGTTGTGCACAACATCATACATCAAAAATTTGTCTACATTAGATATTTGTCTACATTAGAATTCAACTCAATCTACAACTTTGAAGTGATTTTAGCTCAGTGTCATCAACAATTTTTATGCAACTCCCCAAACAAGAGTCTTGTTTGGGGACTTGGGAGACTTCTGTTTGTGAGTAAAATTACCCTAGGGCCGAGCTTCATATGGATTGAAATTCAAATCAGAGATGGACTTTTACTTTGAGGCTAATTAGGAAGCCTACTTCTACAAGGATTTGATTATCTCCAAGTGATTATATAAAGTCAACTCTTAAACTTGAAAGGGGTTCCTGAAGGCTTTTCCCTTGGTTCCTTTGGCGATATCTCAACCTACTATATCGATATTTGATCTTGTTTGTTATAATTATGAGTGTTATAGGTGTAATTGGGATATGGGTTGTGAGAATCAAACACTTTGTACCCCGTGGACGTAGCCCTATTATGGATGAACCACGTAAATCTCTTGTGTCACTTATGTTGTGCGAAAACACTCCAAGACCTTGTCATTGATGGACTATGAAACTATCACACAAGCCATGTAAAGATAAAGCACTCCCATAACCACAAAGTAAACACACACACAAAGAACACAAGAATTTATAAAGGTTCGGCGTTGTGCCTACGTCCTCTTGGTGATCCCTGAGAAATTCACTAGTATAAAAGAACCCCTTTGGTTACAATGAAGACCCCCTTTGATCTCTCAAAAACCCTAGCTCTCCTTTCTCTCACCCTTGGCTCAAACCCAATTTGATGCCTTAGGTTTCTCACGTTACAATAACCTAGCTCTAAAATGACTATTTATATGTCATAAGGCTTTAGTACAATTATGAAAGGAATGGGAAACTTAAAGGACTCCAAAACTAAGAGAAAATCTGTCCAAATACGCACTGGATTCGCATGTCCCGCTTGAGCGTTTATGTCCGCTCGAGTCTGAGCACTATCGCTCTAGTAGGCACTCAAGCGCCTGGGTCTGGGCAAGACGTACCACTCTGCCGCTTGAGTGCCTGTAGTTTCCGTTCGAGCGGCAAAGAAGATGCAGAGCCCAGTCAAATTACTGCAGCTCTTTTGATTGTTTGTTTTCTTCACTCATTCCGCATCTTTAAGTGAGCCAAACATCAACAATCTCCACATTGGCGAGCCTTAAACACCTTGTGAAAATCATTGATCCCCTAGAACCTCTTGGTGGAAACCGTTCTAGTAATTCCCAAGAGCTCCACCTCAATCTTTTAGCATGTAACAAGATTGAACAAGCTCAAAAAATGTCTGAACTTCTCAACTGTGACTGGCTTGGTCAAGCAATCCGAAGCATTCTCATCCGTATGGACCTTCTGTATTGCAATATCCTCATTGTTCACCCAATCCCTTATCCGGTGGTACCGTACATCAATATGCTTAGACCTTCCATGAAACACTTGATTCTTGACTAAGCATATATATAACACTTTGACTATCATCACTTTGTATCACCACCAAGTCTTGAGCTATCCCAAACTCTTTAGCCAATCTTGTCAGCCATAATGCTTCCTTAGAAGCCTCCGTTAGTGCCATATACTCTGTTTCAGTAGTACACAAGGCAGTAACTGATTGTAGCACCGCTCTCCACCTAATCAGTCCTCTACCACAAGTGAAAACATACCTCGTGGTGGATATCCTCTTGTCTATGTATCCTACGTAATCCGAATACACATAATCTAGAATACATGTTTTTCTTTGTTGTCTTTCAAACAAAATCTCAAGCTTCTTGGTGCCCTTCAAATACTTGAAAATCCACTTCACTGCATTCTAATGTTGTTTACCCAAATTTGCCATATATCTTGAAACTACGCTCATAGCTTGAGCTAAGTCAGGGCGTGTGCAAACCACATTGTGTACATGAGACACCCTACCGCACTTGAAGGACTCTCTTGTGGACTTAGTCTAAAGTGCTCCGCCAAAGGAGTAGACACATGCTTGCAATTCAACATGTTGAATCTCTCAAGTACCTTAGATATGTACTTGCCTTGTGATAGCCACAACTTGCTCATATCAATCTTTCCTTATTTCCATTCCTAGGATCTTCTGTGCGGGACCAAAATCTTTCATGTCAAACTCCTTCCCAAGTAGAATCTTCAACTCTCGAACCTTTGACATGTCTTGACATGTCTTGACACACAATTAGCATATCATCCACATAGAGCAGCAACATGATGATTTTTCCATCCTTGAACGCATGAGAGTACACACAGCAATCCAATTCACATCTTCTATACCCAATTCGTAGCATATGTGTGTCAAAGCGCTTGTACCACTGTTTTCAAGACTTCTTCAACCTCCAAACCAAATTTGCTTTACTCACTTTAACGAACTTTTGAGGTTGACTCATGTAGATGTCGTCCTCTAAGTCTTCATAGAGGAACGCTATTTTCATATCCATTTGCTCCACCTCCATGTCCCATTGTGCCACTATGGAAAGCAATAACCATATAGAAGTATGCTTCACCACTGAAGAGAAGATCTCATCATAATCAACTCCTTTCTTTTGTAAGTACTCATTAGCCACTAAACGACCTTTGAATCTAGAGGAACGTTATTTCTCATGTATCCCTTCCTTCTTCGTAAACACCCACTTGCAGCCGATCACCTTCCGATATTTGGGTTTAGAAACCAACTCCTAAACAGAGTTCCGGTGTAGAGATTCCATCTTATCCATCATAGCACTCATCCAACCTTTTCACTCCAAACTCTCAAGAGCTTCTTGGAACATGGTTGGATCTCCTTCACTCATGTTTAGAGCATAGTGAACTGCATCCGTCTCCCATCCAAATTGTTGAGGAGGTTTGATGGTTCTCTTAGGCCTAAACGTAGCTATAGATGGCGGCTCCACCTGAACTTGAGCATCTTCTTCTTGTTCATCTTGAGTTTGTTGTTGTTGCCCAATTTCTTCCACCTCAGTATCGGACTCCACCACCTCATGAACATCTTCAATTGG
Organism: Prunus kanzakura; assembly: GCA_020521455.1. Lineage (NCBI taxonomy): Eukaryota > Viridiplantae > Streptophyta > Magnoliopsida > Rosales > Rosaceae > Prunus > Prunus kanzakura. Next base: position 1,648,075 of record BPUM01000013.1, read on the forward strand.
TTGCATACTTGGAGTTTCCCCGAACACCCCATTTGGTGAAATTGTAACGGTTGTCTTTGTTCCAACAACATCTTCTTTCGCCTCTGGTTTCTTAACTTTGATTATAGGCATGATTTTCTTATCAAACACAACGTCTTTACTGAGTATTTTCTTCCGGTTCACGGGATCTCATAGCTTGAAACCTTTCATACCGTTCTCAAAGCTGAGGAATATACACTCAAGAGATTTGATTTCAACTTGGTTATCTCATCACTAGGTATAAGGGCATAGGCACTATATCCAAATACTTTCAGATTAGTATACTTAATAGATTTATTTGACCATACCTTTTCCACACACTTGAAGTTAAGATACTTCGATGGTGACCAGTTAACCAAATAGGAAGCGTGGTTAACCGCCTCCACCCAAAATGCCTCGGGCAAGCCGGCATGAATCCTAATGCACCTCTCACACTCTATGAGAGTTCTATTTATCCTCTCCAGGGCTCCATTTTTTTGGGGCGTCTTCTTCACAGTAAAATGCCTTTTGACACCTTCACTCTTGTACAACTTCAGAAATCTGCTATCTTTATATTCTCATTCATTGTCACTTCTTAGGATCTTGATCTTCTTTCCCGTAAGGTTCTCTACTTCTACCTTTCACTCCTTGAATTTGGTGAAGACCTCGGATTTCTCCTTCATGAAATAGACCAAAACCTTCCTAGAAAAATCATCCAAGAATATGACATAGTAGCGAGCTCCACCCAACGACTTGACCGGCGCTGGCCCCCATACATCCAAGTGAATATAATCAAGCATTCAAGTGCTCCTATTCTCTTTGTCTTACTGCTTGAATGTCACCTTCGACTGCTTCCCCATGATACAGAATTTACAAAACTTAAGTTTACAACTATGCATTCCCTTCAGAAGCTTCCATTTGTGCAACTCTTGCATGGCTCACTCACTCATGTGCCCTAGCCTCAAGGGCCAAAGCTGAGTATCATATGAGTCCTTTTTAGAAGATATAGTTGCTCCACCAGTCACCGTTGTACCACATAGTCAATACAGGCAGTTAGGTTGAATCTCTCCGTTCATAACCACAAGTGAACCCTTTGAGATTATGAGCTTCCCTCCATTGGCCTTGTAGGAATAGCCAATCTTGTCAAAGGTACCGCGAGAGATGAGATTCTTCTTCAACTTTGGTATATACCTAACCATACCCAATGTCCTAACCACATCGTCTTGCATCTTTATCTTGATTGTACATATTCCTTCGACTCTACAAACTGAGCCGTCCCTCATCATAACTGCACCACCGTAGTCCACCTTATACGTGTCAAACCAAGATTTGTTTGAACACATATGATATGAGCAGTCCGAATCTAAAATCCAATCAGAAGATGAAACCCTAGAAGAGATATCAAGTGTATCAATATTAACAATGTTATCAGTAAATAAAAGCTCATCATCGTTATCCTCCTCGACTCTGGCTTCATTCTGCTTCTTCCCTTTGTTTCTCTTCTCTCTCCATGTAGGACAATTCTTCTTCCAATGATCCTTTGACCCACATTCAAAACAACTGTGTTTCGCCTTGAATTTTGATCTTCCCTTATTGCTCTTCTTGCCTTCACGCTTGCTCGATCGACCTCTCTCTCCGGACTTTGCTACAAGACCTTCATCTTAAGAGGCACTGCTGGAATGTTGAACCATTCTGTCATGCGTCAGGATGTCTTGCATGACCTCTTCATACTTCAAAGTTCCCTTCCCAAACATAAGCGTCTTGCGGAAGTTATAATACGGTGGCCGGGATGTTAGTAATATCACAGCCTTGTTTTTCGACTTATAAACCTCATCCATCCTCTACAAGTCAACAATACACCTGTTAAAGGTGCTCACGTGCTCCATTATGCTTGCACCCTCCTCCATCTTTAGACAGTGAAGCTCCTCCTCAAGAAGAGCTTGTTGGACAACGATTTGGTTGCAAACATCCCTTTAAGTTTCACCCATGTCTACTTTGTGGTGTCTTCCATCGCATTACACAATACCTCGTCGGTTAGATATTGTTCCATGGATCCTCTAACAAGCTCGTCTAGATCCTCCCAATTTGCAACTGTTATGGTTACCGGCTTCTTTTCCTTGCCTCCTAAGACTTTGCTGAGACCTTGCTACTTAAGGACATACTTCATCCTTCTTTGCCAAAGCGTGAAGTTCTCATTGTCGATGAACAACTTTAACTCCACCTTCATACTTGATACATGTGGTGATTTAATACCCGAACTTTCTTCATCCTTGTCATCTGCCATCGTCAACACACCACTGCTCTTAAAGTTGTAAGAGCACTTGGGCATAAACTAATACCCACCACAACTGCAACTCTGATACCACTTGTTGTGCAAAAACACTCCAAGACCTTGTCATTGATGGAATACAAACCTATCACACACAAGCCACGCAAAGATAAAGCACTCACATAACCACAAAGTAAACACACACACAAAGAACACAAGAATTTTTAGAGGTTCGGCGTTGTGCCTATGTCTTCTTGGTGATCCCCAAAAAATTCGCTAGTATGAAAGAACTCATTTGGTTACAATGAAGAACCCCATTTGATCTCTCATAAATCCTAGCTCTCATTTCTCTCACCATTGGCTCAAACCCAATTTGATGCCTTAACTTTCTGACATTACAATAACCTAGCGCTAAAATTCTTATTTACATGTCATATGACTTTAGTACAATTATGGAAGGAATAGGAAACTTAAGGGACTCCAAAACTAGGAGAAAATCTGTCTAGATTCACTAAGGATACGCACTGGATTCATGTGTCCCGCTTAAACGCCTGTGTCCTCTCGAGTCCGAGCATTGCCACTCGAGCACCTAGGTTTGGGCGAGAAGTACCGCTCTGCCGCTAGAGCACTTGTATTTTCCGCTTAAGCACCAAAGCCTAGTCAAATTGCTGCAACTCTTTTGATCGTCTATTTTCTTCACTCATTTTGCATCTTTAAGTGAGCCAAACATCAATAGCTTGATTGCATGTTCTTACTTAACTTCTATTTGCAAGTGCAATTCCTAAGCACTAGAACTTGTTCTAGGGGACATGCCAAGTTGGTTTAGAAGGATTGCTTACCTCAATCTCGAAGAGGTCATTTTTTGTTGAACCAATTTTAGGCATCAACAATAATTATTTTCAACTTTGAGCATTTCATCATAGTAAATGGATATATGATGGATTGATCATGGCCGGAACCATAACCAAGGTTGTGGTGGGCTATGGCCCAATAAGTTTTAAAGAACAACTAATAATAACCCTATATCTACATGGCCCACCAATAAGTTTGCTTCCTTTTGGTTTTTTGGTGAAATTATCCATTGCCTTTAGCAAAACGTTTTTTAAGAAAAAAAAAAACCTATATGGCCCACCATTAACTACAACACATTAGGGAAATATTATTTTCTCAAGTTTATTTGTGTTCTCTTTCAAGAACAAAACAATATGTTAACCTAATTCCATGATCTTATGTTTACAACTAATATATATGTGAAAGTTAATTATTTATATGTTTGCACTTCACATTTTAGAAGCTTGATTGGTTGATGCCAAGAACGGATTTAAAATGCGAAGAAAAAAAATCTTTAAATGTTAAGCTAAAAAATTTAGCTAACTCACCCACCAAAAAATTCATGGTTCCACCCATTGGATTGATGTTCCCAAGGCTATTTCCAAAGCAAAGGCAAACAAATAGTTAATAAGCCATCATAATGAATACAGGTTTTGGTTCTGGGGAATCTTGATTAAATTAGTGGTTGTAGATTTATCAATTTAAAAAATGTATTTGACAATTCTATTGGAAGAGTTCTGCCATTGGAATGAATCTGCTTCGTTTCTACTCTTCTATATTTTGGGATATGGAATCAGACCCTTACTCATCTTTTTAAAGAAAAACATCTAACAAGATGAAGAACTTGACCTCTGTACACCAATGCAATGCAAATACTAATTTAGTCCAAGAAAGAAGTTGTTGAGTTCTGTTATTGTCTTTTGTTTTCATACTCGTTCAGTTAAAGCAAGAGAGTCCAATCACAATCATGGATGGAATATGCAGAACCAAAGGTTCAAAGGGTAATTTTGCAAGACTTCCTAGACAAGGCCTTACCAGGAAAGCTACCGAAGCTCAAGCGACTGTAGCAGCACACTTGTAGCTTTTCAGAAAAGTTCAAGTCTTTTGGGTAAATACTTCTATGAGGGGTTTGTTTGTTGGTTCGGTCAATACTTCCACGAGAGTGTTAGTTTTTTTTTTTTGGGTCGGTGCTTCTACGAGGGTTTGTTTCTTAGTAATTTAGGTATGCGGGACAAATTGGGGCGGAGCCACTAAGGGACCAGAGTGGTCCCGGCCTTTTATTAAATAAAAAAAATCTGTATACTGATATATTTTCTGATGCTATTAATATTTTAAAGTTCATTTTCAAGCATATGTATATTGTTTTCTCTTATATTTTATGTTAATCCTCTCTTTTTTTTTCTCTTAACTTATGGCTTGTTTGAGTTGGGAAATTTTGATTTATTCTCTCTATTGAGTTTAATAAATCTTACAATTTATGTGTAGATTACCAAAAGAAAAAAGTTGTAAATATTTTTTATATATGCGATATATAATATTTTGGTAATTTTGGTTACTTTGGTATGCATTGGGAGTTCAATTTTATATATATGAATCACCTGAAGTGGTTTTAAGTGATTTTAAGGAAAAACACTTTAAAATGATTATATAGAGAGAAGACCATGAGAGGTGCTTCTCCTCGTAAGTCCTTAATGTTTTTGTTTTCTGAAAAAGCATTTCCCTATCATTTTACCATCAACTCCACAAATCTCTCCACGTGGCTTTAGGAATTTTTGCCAACTGGAATGTGGGACCCGAATCACCATGGTCTGGAGGTCCTTTTGCCAATTGTAATAACTTGGCTAGGAAGTCCTTGTTTTTGTGGCAAAGCTTATAGAAAGAGAAAACACTACGATACTAAAATGAATCTTCACATCCCATATAAAAACGTATCTTTCAACCCATTAGAAGCACAAAACACACACAAATCCCAAACAAGACTTCAAGAAAAGCCATTAGAAGCCCAACACAACATACACAAATCTCAAACAAGACTTCAACAAAAGCTATAGTGTCTTCTCTCTCTCTCTCTCTCTCTCTCTCTCTCTCTCTCTCTCTCTCTCTCTCTCTCTCTCAACCATGGAAAAGGATAGTGAGTTTTGTTCAGACTGCAAGGCATACACAGAAGTTGTGCTCGACCACCGGTCCGGTGACACAATCTGCACGGAATGCGGCCTGGTTCTTGAAGAACGCGCTCGCTCCGACCGTTTAACGGACAATGGTGTTCTTACCGTTAACATTTCCAACGACAACAAGAAGGCTGTTTCTTGCGTTCTTCCTCGGCTCCACAAGACTCTCCAAAACCCAGACAAGTCTCTCCACATTGCTTTTGAGTCCCTTGGTGTGATGGCCGACCAGCTAGCACTCGTTGCCACGATACGAGACCATGCCAAAGAGCTGTACAAGAAGGCCGACGATCGCAAGTTTTGTAGGGGAAGAAACTGTGATGCTATAATGGCTGCCTGCCTCTTTCTTGCTTGCCAAGAAAAGGGTTTTCCCCGAACTCTAAAGGAAATCGTGACGGTTGCCAATGGTGCCTCAAGAAAAGAAATCAACAGAATGAAAGAGCTCTTGAAGAAAATACTAGAGGTTGATTCGAAGACTACAAATGTCGGGGATCTTTCACGGCGGTGCTGCTCCAGGATTGGTATGGCGAATCAAGATATGAAGGCTGTGTTGGAGACTCTGAACAAGTCGGAAGAGGTTGATGTAAGGAGAAGCCCTCAGTCTGCTTTGGCAGCGGTTATGTACATGATAGCTCAGCTCTCCAATGACAAGTCAACTCGAGATTTAACTCTGCAAGGTACGTAAGTCAAACTAATTAATTAATCTCTCGAATTTTTATTTCATGCATGTTTTGTCAATTATTCATTTAATCTTCTTAATTAAGAAGCATATAATTAATTTAAAGCCAGTTTATTACTCAATTAATGTTGTGTCATGTTTTTTAATTTGGTAATCTTAAAGCATTCAAGAGGGAGCTTATTGATCATAAATCTTGCAACATTTAATTTGCAATTTTGATGCTTGATTTGTATGCATGGAGCTGTGTGTGATATTGCAGAGGTCTCACAAGCAGCTGATGTTGCGGTAGCGACAACTGAGAAGGCATACAAAGATCTATATCCCTATGCTTCAAGGATAATACCCAACTGGTTTGTCAAGTTGGAGGACCTCAAGAAACTTTGCGTCCCTTGAAGGTGTTAAAGCCAAACGATATAACATTGAAGCTAGCCGTTGACATTGACAAGAGTTTCCTAATTGAATTGTGACAAGTAGTTTTTACCAATACGAGTCTAGGGGGATTGGGGGTGCTCTATGAGGGGTAAAGGTTCCATTTTCTGCTTTGCGGTTGAGAGGGTAGGCTACTTGGTTAGTCCGACGATCAAACCCTTATGTTATGTGTAGAGATTGCTCCTTAATCCTCTAGACCATAATCCGATTTTTGTACTTGTTTACTTTCTCCCATCAATAAATTATTATAGGTTACTAAAATATGGAAGAAAAGAGTTGAGAAATTAAGCATTTTCCAAATTAAATAAGTAATAACAAATTCTGTGGATGCTTAATAAGTATCCACAGAATTTGTTATTACATGAGCATAATTATTTATTTGATATTCTATTTTAAACCAAAAATAAAACCAATAAATCCATACAGCAGAGAGAAAGGACAAATAATCAACAATTTATTGGCTCAATCCAAAAATAATAAAAACAATCAAACAATTTAAAAGACTGGTGGGGAATAGAATTATTTGATTCCAATTCAGATCAAAGCATATGAAGACAATGCCTTGACCTATTGACTCTTTGCATAAAAGTGAGTCAATGGCACATACAAAAGATTGAAAACTATAGCAAAAGAAAGAAAGAAAGAAAGAAAGGGTCAAGCCACATGTTTTGGTGATACCGTATCCAGCACAAGGGCATGTAATTCCTTTGATGGTTTCAAACGTAAATTTACTTCTTGGAAGGAGTTGGGGTCAAGCTGGTGTAAACTACAAATACAGAAACCAAAACCCCAGTTGCCACTTTAACATCTTCAATACTTCCACAAAGAATGAAAGGTAGTTCCATCAATTATAGAACAAAGTATAAAACAATAGAGTGAAGAAACTAAAGCCATTCACCGAAAGGATCAGCAAAACAGCATCATAGTAAACCAAAAAATAAATGAACTACGAAATCTAAACAAAAGAGACAAAATGGTTGATTCCCCAACCTTGGATTCAGATGAGAACAATGCCAATGAAGACAACACACTACACCAAATTGGAGCTTCTACGACTTGAGATTTATGACACGCTTTTTGTGCGTGTCATTAATATCTGATATTTACGGCATATGGCAAAGCCCGCCTTAAAAAGGTAATTTTTGTGTCTTTCAACATCGTGTTTGGATATATGCCGTGAATTCTAAATTTTTTTTATCCATTACGGCGTGCGACTGAGTACGCCTTGATTCTTTGTTTGTTTTTATTTTTTATGAAACCCCCTAATTATATTATATTTGAAAACCCGCTAAAAATATGACTTTTTTAAAATTTCCCTCATTTTAGTTTTCCCTCAACCCAAAACATTCTCCTCACTTCTCTCTCCCTCTCCCTCTCTCACAATTTTAGGATTCTCTCTCACTGGACCATTCAAGAGCTCCCTATTGCTTCAAAGTTGAATACTCAGTGACAGTCCCAACGTGCAATTCTCTAAAGCCCTAACCCCCAATGCTTAATTATGAGTTTTCTTATAGCTTAGAATCATGTTCCCTACTGCATTCATGTGGTTAGAGGCCTCATTGTCTTTAATTCTTGATTTATACGGCACATTATTTTCATTTAAATTCAGAAAAATTGATATCGTGAACTATTTTTCTCGATTTATTTAAATATTCATTGTTTCAAGCTCGTCTATACGTCTTGGATTCAGTGTTCAGCGCTGAATCAGATTTCAATTTTCTTTTCGTATTTTTAAAATTCTGTTTGATTTGCTCTGTTTTTCTATAATAAAAAAATCCAGAAATATATGAGTATATCTCTTCGTTTAAGTAATGCATATTTCATTCATAATATCCTGTCTTCTAATGTTCTTGTTTTGTTTTTGTTTTTATTCTTTCCTTTGGCAAATTATTTCCTTAATAATGCATTCTTCAATCATAACATTTAGGCTTAGTTTTGCCCTTCTATCATGAGGTTTTTCCTTTGGCAAATTACAATGGTTAAGTTGCTAAAATGAGTTTTCAAATAAAATGCAGGTGGCCATTGCGGTAGATCAGGTGTGAGTTTGATTCTTGTTAGATGATGTCTACTGTCATTGCTATCGTAAAGTTTTAAAGGTTACGCTAGGTTTGGCAGCACTATTATGTGTTTCTTTAGTACTCTATAGAGTTTGTAGTTGGAATTGATTATGATTGGTATAGTTTTCAATGAAATGGTTCTTTCTTTCAAGTTTGGTTGCAATACTACTTTTCATTTTGTGAAATCATGTATCCAGGGTAATAATAGATGATATAAGTATATTGTAAATATGAAACAGGAGCAGGCAAGGAATTAATAAATTTGTTTTTTTTTAAAATTAAAGTTAAACACAGCGTGCACTGAACGTCTAAAATGGGAATTAATTACTCTTTTACGGCGTGCATTGTATGCCATAATTAGTCATTTAAGATGGCACGCGGAACATGCCATAATTATTCTTGAGTGCTGCTATTTCCACCCACTTGTACTATTTTTCCACCCACCTTATTTTCAAAATTTTAAAGACAAATTTACTCATTTGTAAAATTACTTCTAAGGACTTAGGAGGACACACATTTTCACACACAATAAAACACACTTTTAACACCTTTAGATTCATCTACTATCAACGGTTCAGATTATCGACTTGTAAAATAATAATTAATATTATTTTTGTCTCTTGTTCAACTTTTTTTTAAGAGTGCTACTATTTCCACCCACCTGTCCTATTTTCTCACCCACCTAATCTTACAAATTTTAAAGACCAATTTATCCTTTTATAAAATGACTTCTATGGACTTATAAAATGACTTCTATGGGAATGGAGCGCATTTCGTGGCCAGCTGTTTACCTCCTTTGGAGAGCTCCCGCGGCGAAAGGGATTAGTCACTGCTGTCGGCGGTGGACACCCTTGGATCTCATCCAAAAAAAAAACATTAAAACCAATTTAAAAACATAAGAAAATGATTATTAAAAAAAACCTAAAAAGATTATTAACAAATATCAAACCCTTTCCCTCACAACATGCATACCCCACCCTTCTCCATCTTCCTCCACCGCACAGCAGCCATCTCCCCCATTGACAATAACTTAGCTTTCATTGTCAATTCCACTCATTTCCTCAACTTTGCCAGGAATCATATCTTCCGTTACCCAAACCCACCAACTTGGTTCTTCATGGTCAACATTGATGAGAATTTCAGTTGCCTCCAAATCACTTCCTAAAAAACAAACATGTATTTTAAACAAAGCACAATGCTTTAATGATTATATGGGCAAAATTAAAACAATTAAAATACCTGTGGCCACCTTGAAAGGAAATTGATTTTAGATTCCTGCTTTAGAGCTCTGATTCGCGTCAAGAAGTTGATTGAATCCACAGTAGTTTCTCAGTTGCCCATTCTCTTCTCGCAGAGCCTACAATTCTTCGTCAGTGGTGGACGCAGAGGCGGTAGTGTTGAGGCTTGGGTTTTTGGGGATGAATCTAGGCAATGGGGTGGGGCTAGGGATTGGGGTCGGGGAAAGGGTGGCTGCTTGGGGCGGATGGGTTTTTGTATTAAAAATTTCTTATTTTTTAATTGAGTTTTGTAAATTCTATGAATATTTTATTACACCTAAACATAAAAACAAGCAAAAATATGAAATTAACTCTTAATATTATAATCTAAGGGTATTTTAGGAATAATGGTGGGTGGAAAGATAGGATTCTGTTTTTTCAAATTTACATAGTGGGTGGGAAGATAAGGTGGGTGGGAAAATAGGACAGGTGGGTGGAAATAGCAGCACTCTTTTTTAATCTAAGCTATTGAATTGAATGAATGTTAATCTAATGGTTAAAAAAGTGTCATAATAGATACACAATGATATTTAATTTGCTTGAATTAATAATTAAAGGGTATTTTAGGGATAATGGTGGGTGGAAAGATAGGATTGTGTTTTTTCAAATTTAGATGGGGGGTGAGAAAATAAGGTGGGTGGGAAAATAGGACAAGGGGGTGGAAATAGCAGCACTCTTATTCTTTTAGAGTAATGCTATTTAGACACACAACATTGACTACTTTAGCTGACCACCTTATATGGCAATTGATGTGTCATGCCAAGTCAATTAATGAATGTCGCCATGTCAATTAAAAAACAAATTAAAAAAACCTAGTGTTCCTAGTAAATGGCCTCATGGCAACATTCATTAATTGACATGACATGACACATCAGTTGCCACATAAGGTGGTCAGCTAAGGCGGTGAATGTTGTGTGTCTAAATAGCATTACTCATTCTTTTAAGGCACGCAAAGCGTGTGGTAATTGCTTCAACTGAATTACAGCTCACAGGGAACGTCATCTTAAGTTTTTATAACGACGTTCATGCACGCCGTGATTGAGGGCCACTATTTACGACAAGGGATTTTACTGCTTGCGTGTTGTCAACCATGAAATCTACACAAAAGAGACAAAATGGTTGATTCCCCAACTTTTGATTCAAATAAGAACAATGCCAATAAAGACAACACCTAAGTAATGGCACCTAAATCGATGCTCCAATCTCCTTCTATATATGATACGATTCAGAAACCACATTCGAAAACATCTTAAAGCGAAAAGGGAAAATTCAAGAACAAAAATGAGCAACACACATATAATAGCTGTTCCTTTTCCAGCACAAGGTCATGTGATTCCCTTGATGGAGCTGTCACAATGCTTAGTTAACCATGGCTTCACAGTCACATTTGTGAACACAGACTACAATCACAAGCGAGTCGTGAATGCCTTGGCTGATGAAAGTCAGTTCACGGATCGTATTCATCTAGTTTCACTTCCAGATGGCTTAGAGCCCTGGGAGGACAGGAATGAGCTAGGACAGTTATGTGAAGCAATACAAAGAGTCATGCCTGGGAAGTTAGAGGAGCTAATAGAGAAGATCAATAAAGGGAAAGGTGACAAAGTCACTTGTGTCATTGCTGATGAGAGTTCCGGGTGGGCTCTGGAAGTGGCAGAGAAACTGAATATCAGGAGAGTTGCCTTCTGGCCTGCAGCAGCTGCGCTTTTGGCTTTGCAATTCTCTATCCCAAAGTTAATTCATGAAGGAATCATTAACGACGATGGTACAATCCTTTTTCATGTGAATATTATGGAACACTATGATTTAATATTTTGTCCAACAAGTTCTTGAATTCTGTTATTGTCTTTTCTTTTCATAGTCATTCACTTTTGGCAGGAACTGTCCCACGAAGCCAGATAATGCAGTTAGCACCAAACATGCCCACCATGAAAACCGCAGACTTTGCGTGGGCATGCATTGGTGACTTAACCACACAGAAAATAATGTTTCAAGTTATGGTAAGAAACAACAGGACTGTGAAATTGGCAGAGTGGATTGTTTGCAACTCAGCATATGAACTTGAGCCAGCAGCATTTGCCATGGCACCAGAGATGTTAGCAATAGGCCCGCTTTTGGCAAGCAACCGGCTTGGAAATTCAGCAGGCTGCTTTTGGCCACAAGACTCAACTTGCTTACAGTGGTTGGATCAACAACCAGCCTGCTCAGTCATCTATGTTGCATTTGGCAGCTTCACAGTTTTTGATCGAACCCAATTCCAAGAACTGGCTCTGGCTCTTGAGCTGTCCCAAAGGCCATTCCTCTGGGTTGTGAGGCCAGATATCACTGACAAAACATCTGATCCCTACCCAGAAGGATATCAAGACCGAGTAGCCTCTTGCGGTCTGATGGTGGGTTGGGCACCTCAACAAAAGGTTCTGGCTCATCCTTCCATTGCTTGCTTCTTAAGCCACTGTGGTTGGAACTCTACTATGGAAGGTGTAAGCAATGGGGTTCCTTTCTTGTGCTGGCCATACTTTGCTGACCAGTTCCTTAATGAGAGCTACATTTGTGATGTCTGGAAGGTGGGATTGAAGTTCAACAAGAATGAAAGTGGGATCATACCACAAGGAGAAATCAACAAGAAGGTGGAACAACTGCTTGGTGATGAAAATTTCAAAGCAAGAGCTTCCAAACTCAAGGAAATGGCCATGACCAATACCAAAGAAGGCGGCCAATCTCACAGGATCTTTAAGAACTTTATTGAATGGATGAAGGCATAGGCAAGTCGCCTATCCTTTTCATTCAATATGAAAAAAAGGAAAAAGGCAACACAGAAAATGTGCCAACAGATCTGGTTCAAGTATTAATAATATAAGACCAATACCTCAGCTGATGTACTAATGCAATAATTAATAGAAAAGATAAAAGCATAGGGAAACTTTCAAGCCTTTTTTCTGTCCTTGTTGTCTCTTGTGTGCATGTGTGTGCCCTTCCCTTCTTTTTCCTGAAAAAAAAAATTAGGAGGAGAAGCAACACCAGACACCAAAATCATCATTTTCTGGTCAACCATATTACTACTGTGAAATTCAGACCCAAAAAAAATATTACTTCTGTGAAATGTGACCCCAAGGTTTAAAAACATATTATTCACAGAGAATTAAACACCAAGTCTAATCTAGCACCTAGCAGGAAAGAATTATACTCAATTGCTCAAAGGCCTTAGGTTGTACATATCTTCCTAGCACCGCTCACTAAAGAATAAGACTGCAGCATATGATTTGTCAGATTATATATGTTTCTATTAGCTTGACCATTTCACCATCTCAACGTCATCAAACTTTTTATACCGACGATCACTCTCATGGCCAATGAGATTGATGATAGCATGGTAACATCTTTGTCTATTGTTCGAAAAAGGAGTTTTCTTGAAAGGAACTGAGACCAAGTTGGTGTGTAAGCTACAAAATAGAATTCAATACTTCCACAAAGAATGAAAGAATATCAGTGACAAAACAAGAACATAAAACAACAGATTGATGAAACTAAAGCCGTAGCATCAACAAGATTACAACAGAATAAACTAAAAGAGGCATGAACTCAATAACAAATAGATGGATATATTGAATGGCCTGTAAAGGAAAGAGACAAAATGATTGATTCCCTTCTCTGGGTTTAAATAAGGCCAATGCCCATGAAGACAAAACCTACAGTAATGGCTACTCAACCAATGCCCCAAGCTTGTTCTATATACGGCATGATAAGGAAACTGCATTTGAAAACATCTAGAAGTGGAAGAGGAAAAATCAAGGAAAAAAAATGAGCAAGCCACATATTGTAGCTATTCCTTATCCTGCACAAGGGCATGTAATTCCCTTGATGGAGTTTTCACAATGCTTAGTTAATCATGGTTTCAAAGTCACATTTGTGAACACAGAGCATAATCACAAGCGAGTCGTGAATGCCTTGGCTGATGAAAGTCATATAAGTAGGGATCAGCTCCATCTAGCTTCACTTCCAGATGGCTTAGAACCCTGGGAGGACAGGAGTGAGCTAGGGCAGTTAACTGAAGCATTAAAATGGATCATGCCTGGGAAGTTGGAGGAGCTCATAGAAAATATCAACCAAGGGGAAGACGACAAAGTCACTTGTGTCATTGCTGATGAGAATTGTGCCTGGGCCCTGGAAGTAGCAGAGAAAATGAAACTCAAGCGGGTTGCCTTTTGGCCTGCATCAGCTGCAGCGTTGATGTTGATTTTCGGTATCCCAAAGTTAATTCATGAAGAAATCATTGACAATGATGGTAAGATCCTCCATCTTTAACTTGTGAATATTATGAAGCACTGTTATGCAATATTTTAGTCCAACAGGTTCTTAATTAAGATTGATCAAACACACTTATCAAACTATGCAATAGGATAAGCACAGAAACAATATATGAAAAAATTTCACTAACCTTAAGTAGCAATGGGACTTATGAGGACATGGAGTTCTTGAGTTCTGTTAAGTGGCATCCTTGAATCCAACATCGCTAGTGCTGGAAGATTTAAAGTACTTCGTCAGCACATTACCGATTGATGTGGGATTTTTTGGGGTATCTTCAGTTATTGTCCTAATCTTTTTCATAATCTTTCACTTTTGGCAGGAACTGTATTGAAAAGCCAGAATGTTGACTTGGGACCAAACATGCCCACCATGAACACTGAAGACTTTGTGTGGGCATGCATAGGTGACTTTACCACTCAGAAAATGATATTTGAGGTAATGTTAAGAATCAACAGGACTCTGAAACTGGTAGAAAGGCTTGTTTGCAACTCAACATATGACTTTGAGCCAGAAGCATTCACCTCGGCGCCTGAAATTTTACCAATAGGCCCACTCTTGGCAAGCAACCGGGTTGGAAATTCAGCAGGCTCCTTCTGGCCACAAGACTCAACTTGCTTGCAGTGGCTGGATCAACAGCCACTCAACTCAGTCATCTATGTTGCATTTGGCAGCTTCACAGTTTTTGATCAAACCCAATTCCAAGAACTGGCTCTGGCTCTTGAGCTATCCCAAAGGCCATTCCTCTGGGTTGTGAGGCCAGATACTACTGACAAGACATGTGATCCATACCCAGAAGGATATCAAGAGCGTGTAGCCTCTCGCAGTCTGATGGTGGGTTGGGCATCTCAGCAAAAGGTTCTAGCTCATCCTTCTATTGCTTGCTTCTTAAGCCACTGTGGTTGGAACTCTACAATAGAAGGTTTAACCAATGGGGTTCCTTTCTTGTGCTGGCCATACTTTGCTGACCAGTTCCTTAATGAGAGCTACATTTCTGATGTTTGGAAGGTGGGGTTGAAGTTCGATAAGAATGAAAATGGGATTATCACTCAAGGAGAAATCAAGAACAAGTTGGAGCAACTGCTTGGTGATGAAAATTTCAAAGCAAGAGCTTCCAAACTCAAGGAATTGGCCATGACCAGTGTCAAAGAAGGTGGCCAATCCAACAAGACCTTTAAGAATTTTATTGAATGGATCAAATTGTAAGCAAGCAAGTCGCCTATCATTTGGTTTCGTCTACTCAAAATTCAAGTTTTTTTTTTTTTTTTGGATACAAGCGTTATTAGGGAAGAGGGAATCGAACCTAAAACCTCAGTGCAGAGGTAATTACAACTACTTGAGCTACAAGCTCATTGCCTCAAAATTCAAGTTTGAAGTTCAAGAGTGCACCATATGATATGTCAAAATTCATATCTTTCAGCTATAATGTATGACAATTTCACCATTTCAATGTCAATGTCAATCAAACGTGTTGACACCTCTAATCTAATCTGTGGGAGCAAATTTCCTCCCACGAGAATATTTGCCCAAGATTCTTTCGTCTTCTCCGCTTCCTTTTCTCCCTGCAAAATAGATCGGAGTAAAAGGACCACACCCGGGGGGTGTTGGCTAAAGGCCCTCCGATGCCTAAGTTAGGTTGGGTGTTTCAAGGAAAACAGGGTGGCCGGAGCCGTGTGTGGTGGCCGGAGCCTTGTGTGAGAGAGAGAAAGAACAGGAAGGGAGAAGGGTTTATGAGAAATAATTTATGCGGAGTTTCAGTAGGAATTCAGACGTACCTCAATCCTCGTGTGTAGCCAATATTTATAGAGGGTCTCAGAGGCTTTAATTTGGCGAGGTTGGTGGGGTTGGTGTATTTAGGGGTTAGGGATTTAATCAAATCCCTAATTAAGACATAAATCAAAGACATTTAATTTAAATCAAATAACCTCCTAATTAATTCAGATAATTCCCAATTAGGCTAGGTAACTCCCAATTAGGTCAAATAATTCCCAAATTGATTGGCCTAATTATTTGACCTAGAATGAGATATTTTGCTTCCACAAATGCCCCCCCAGCTTCTGCATGGTGCGTGGCGGCATGGAGGAGGTGTGAATTAGATGTTGGGCTGTTCAGCTGTAATTGGGCTTCCTTCTGTGACTTGGGCTCCTGAGTGGAGGAGGTTTTTGACTTACTAATTGGACTTTAACTTGGGCAGTCTAGCTGTAACTGGGCTAGAGGTGCGCTGGCCTGTTGCTAGAGCAGGTGGCAGTTCGGGCCAGCTTAGTTACTGGGGTTGGTCCAAACTGCTTCAATTTTTTGTGCCACGAACTAGGGATAGTCTGAGTCAAGGCGATCATGCGTGGCATACAGATGTGCTGGAAGTCATCGGCAGATGGGAAGGGGATGTCAGCGACGGTCTGCTCGTTCCTCACATCTACTGTGATGGTAAGTTGTACTTTGTATATCTAACTGACTTCCATCTTCTGCTTGCAGAGAATAACATCTGCAAGAAGCTCGATCTCGACCCGAACATGTCCAAGGTTCAGCAAGCTCTGAACATCCCTGTCCGGTTTAGTGAATGTGCTAGTTGCTGAGCGAACATCGAAAGGAAGTCGGTGGCCTGCCCCCTGTTGAGGATGTTGAAATATGGAAGCTGCATGGCTCGAACCTAAGTGATCTGCCAGTCGAGCAGAAGGAGTCCTCGACCGAGTTCCCTAAGGAGAAGAAGGCTAGTGGCAGATCTGCCCGTGATGAAGCCGCAGTCTCACGATCAAGGGATACGTCTCCACAGCGAATGTAGTCGAGACCTCCTTCTGCCACGAGCAAGTCTTCCTCAAGAGGGGTCTCGCCTGCTGAGAAGGTCCATACGGGGGTTGCCCATGCCTCGTCTGCCGGGATCAGACCCCTCGTTAGTGCGAACAACAACAAGATCAATGGCATGCATGAGGTTCGAGATATTCTACTCAAGTCTCCGCCCGTACTGCCCAAAACTCATGATTTGCCTTGTAAGCAGGCTGCTGAGAAGCAAGGTTTGGGGCGTCTGCGCCGATCCGAAGATCAAACTGAGAGGACTGTACCTCTGCCTAGAAACCATGACTCGTCTGCAATGCCACGAACAGTCAAACACGGAGCTGACTCGATGTTGCAAGTTGCAGCCAAGAGAGCTAAAGAGTTGTCTGCTCGAGCAAAGAGTCCTTCAGCTGCGCGAACTGCTGGTCCGGAAATTGGTGGTAACCCTGTTGGGGGTGAGTTTGTGTCTGATCTGCTTAAAACGGGCTTCCTGTCAAGTCCAACTGCCTGTGCGAAGCTGGTTGACCTCGTGTATCGAGCTGGTGACCTGGGCGCTTTCTCGAGCCTTTCCTTGGATAAGCAAGAAGAACCTGCCATGTATCATCTTCAAAAGGGGATGATTTTTAGTGTTGGGGCCATGCGGAACTCACGTGTTATTGCCCCCTCTTCTGTCCTGCTTGACGAGCTGGTGAAGAAGAATGCTGATCTGGCTGACAAGCTCTCGAACCAGCGGATTTGCCATGATGCGAGGATTTCCAAGATGAATGAGAGTATGTCCGCGCTTAAGAGTTCTGTTGGCCAAAATGATGGTGAGCTCGAATCTCTTATGGCTACCCTGCTTGAACGCAATGAAGCCTACTTTCACCTTGAACGTAAACATGCTGCTCTGGTCTAGGATCGCGACAAGCTGCTGGCCAAGTTTAACACCCATGTGGAAGCTACGGAGGCATCCACGCATGAGATTGCTGCTAACGCGTACAAGTTGGGATACTTGGATTGCCGAAATGGTGCTTCTCCATGCTGCCCTCTCGAAGATGATGATGGTGAGCCACTCTGTCTTGACCTGCCCCCTGCTCAAAGTGAGCAGATCTATGCTGTGGACGTAGAAGCAGTTGAAGAGCAGGTAGCAGATGAAGCTGCAATGGAGGAAGACGACGCCAAAGGTGGCGCGACTGATGAGGTTAGGGCAGATGCGAAGGAGGAGGCAGCTGGGGCTGCTGAGCAGATGGTGTCGGTTGAGTAGAATGAGGCTCATTTCTTGTTGAACTTGGCTGGTTGGCCGCTTTGTGATGGAATTTTCAGTTGTCTTTCAAACTTCAATTCTCATTGTATCTTGTAAGTGTATGTCCGGAGACATAGCGCTTGAAAAAGGCTCCATTGAGTTTGTGCTCGAGGAGTAGCTTGTCTGCAATGGAGGTGAGGCTTGTCGCTTGCGGGTGTATGTCGAGGACATAACGCTCGAAGAATGCTCCATTGAGTTTATGCTTGAGAAGAAGCCTGTCTGCAATGAAGGTGAGGCTTGTCGCATGCGGATGTATGTCGGGGACATAACGCCCGAAAAATGCTCCATTGAGTTTGTGCTCGAGGAGCAGGCTGTCTGCAATGGAGGTGAGGTTTGTCGCCTGTGGGCGTATGTCGGGGACATAATGCTCGAAGAATGCTCCATTGAGTTTGTGCTTGAGAAGCAGCCTGTCTGTAATGGGGGTGGGGCTTGTCGCATGTGAGCGTATGTCGAGGACATAACACTCGAAAAAATGCTCCTTTGAGTTCGTGCTTCGAGGAGCATCTTGTCTGCAATGGAGGTGGGGCTTGTCGCCTGCGAGCGTATGTCGGGGACATAACACTCGAAAAATGCTTCATTGAGTTCGTGCTTCGAGGAGCAGCTTGTCTGCAATGGAGGTGGGGCTTGTCGCCTGCGAGCGTATGTCGGGGACATAACACTCAAAAAATGTTCCATTGAGTTCGTGCTTCGAGGAGCAGCTTGTCTGCAATGGAGGTAAGACTGGTCGCCTGCATGTGTATGTTTGTGGGACATAATGCTCGAAAAAATACTTCATTGAAAAGCTTGCTCTTATATTGATGTCGGTGTGACTACATTGCTTTATTGAATAAAAGAAATGAACAACACAGATAACATCGAAAGCAGTTTGTCTTCAATGGAAGTAAGGGAGGCCTATCCCCTGCTTGGAGTCAAGCTGGTAAGCTGCAACTCGAACAATGGCCTTCTTGTTGTAAGATGTGAGCTACTGCTGGTAAGTTGCAACTCGAACAATGGCCTTCTTGTTGTGGCAAGATGTGAGCTGCTGCTCTGCCTCTTTTATGCTTGGCCAATCAAGATGCCAGGCATGTCAGATGGTGACCACGTGCACATGTTGTTGTTGTTCTGGAGGAAGGTGGTCAGCTCCACCTTCTCATCTGGGCTTAAGCGCGAGCCGATCCGCGCTTTTCTGTCTGGCTGGTCAGGATCGAGAGGTACTAACTCAACGTCTTCCTCAGGCTTCCAACTTTCTTCAAGAGAGCCTTCCGGGCGGATTCCCTCGTCTCGATCCTTCTCGTTTGGGTTCTGGCGCGAGCCGATCTGCACTTCTTTGTCTGGCGGGCCAGGATCAAGGGGTACTAACTCAACGTCATCATCAGGCTTCCAACCCTTTTCAGGGGAGTCTTCCGAGCGGATTCCCTCGCCTTGATCCTGGCTCCTTAATTGCTATTTTGAGATGGTAACTCCCCTCCCGTTCGGGCTTGCTTGTCTGCTGGGAGTGTGTCCTGCCACGTCAGTAGCCTTCATTACTGGTGTGAAATGCAACTGTTTGCTCTTCTTGAGCCCTTGGGCTGTGCATCTCTTTGTCATGGCTTGGTCACTGTTGATCTGCCCGGTCCTGCCACCAGGGATGGGGTAGCGGATCTTCTAGTGTAGAGCAGATGTGACGGCTTCGATTTTGTTGATCCATGGTCGGCCCAAGATTCCGTTGTAGGGAGAGACCTCGTCGATGACCATGAAGGTTTGCGAGCAGACCACCGGGGGTGAGTGGATGTCAAGGTCGATCGTTCCCACAGTGATCAATGTGGCCCCATTGAAGCCGGTGAGTGACCTAGCAAGTTTGTTGATCTTGGGCGCCAATCCCATCTGTTGGATAACAGATAGTTGTAGGATGTTGGCTGCGCTTCCCTCATCCACATGAACTCGCTCGATCACAGCTTGTTCAATTTGGATGCAGATGACAAGGGCATCATTATGTGGTTGATCAAGCCCGATCAAGTCCTTCTTTTGAAAGCCGATGACGGGTGAATCTTCAATGACTGGATCGCTAGTTAGGACTTGGGAGATGTAAGTCGCCTGCGTGATCTTTCTCTTGCGCTCCTTTGTGGTCAACCCAGACTCCTGGGAATCAGCTAGAATGGTGTTGATCCGTATGACCTTTTGGGAAGGTTCCTTGGCAGCTGCATCACGATCCTCCATCTGCTGGATGGCCTTCTTTGCGACGAATTCCGTGCAGTGGCCGTCTCTGACCAGCTCCTCGAGGTGCCTTTTCCAAGCATTGCAGTTGTTGGTGTAATGACCATGCTCCCCATGGAATGCGCAGTATTTACTAGTGTCCCTTTTAGTGAGGTCTCCCCTCATGGGTGGCGATCTTCTGACCCACGGCTTGTCCTTCACTTGTGTCAAAATCTGGTGGATCAGGATAGTGAACTCAGTGAAGGTTCCTGTTTCCGAGCCTCCTTCTTGGGGTCGCGATCTGCGCTTGTCTCGAGCTTTGTGCTCGAACTTGTTGCTTTTTTGGCTCGTCTGCCTTGTCGGGTAGTCAGCCTGCTCATTGGCTTTCTTTGCGGCGATACGGTCATCATCCCAGAGTGCGTAGCGCTCTGCCGTCGCGAAGACTTCTGCCAAGGTTAAGCTCAGAGTTATGGCCAACTCACGGTACAGCTCATGTTCGGTTGGCAAGCCCTTCTTGAAAGCTGAGGACGCAACTTGGTTATTGCATCCTATGATGTTCGCCTTCTCAGCCTTAAACCGTCTGAGGTAGTCTCGAACAGACTCATCTGGCTTATTGCGCAGGTTGAACAAGTGGTCTGCATGCTTTCGAACTGTCTTGTAGGAGGTGTACTCCTTTACGAAGATGAGGGCGAACTCCTTGAAGTTGCCTATCGACGTGGACGGCAAAGTGTGGAACCAGTCTTGAGCTGCTCCTCATAAAGTCATCGCAAACACTTTGCACATCAGGGCGTCGTCTGACTTGTACAGGATCATGGCGCTCTTAAAGTGCCTCAAATGGCTCTCAGGGTCAGAGTCTCCCTTGAACAGAGTGATGGATGGCGTTGTGAACCGCTTGGGCGGCGGAGCTCGTTCCACTTCCTCGGTAAAGGGCGAGCAGTCGACTCGATCAATTTCTTTGCGCAGGGCCTCCTCCGTGCTTCCATTAAGTTGGAGACTTTGGAGTCGGTCATTCACTAACTTCTCGACATCCTCTGCTCGCAGGGCTGGTGGCTCGGGTCGACGTCTTCGGTGTCTCAAGCGCCGCTAATTAACTTCCTCCTCTGCCGCCAAGGGTCGATCCCCTTGGTTGCTCTGCCCGTGGGGCAGATTAGGAGTTTGAGCTTGTGAGGATTCCTCTGTGGCTTGTCGCCGTGTGTTGGTCCTCGAGCGGGCTGGTGAGCGTCGATCATTGCGCTCGTCACTCGGTTGTTCACGAACTCAAGCTCCTTGCAAACCCAGCCTAGGTTGAATACTTCCTTGTGGGCCCAAGCGCGCGTGGACATTGGACCGTGGGCCTAGCCTCTTGCGTACATTGGTCCTTGGACCTATCCTCGAACGAATCGTCGACCTGCTCAAGGTACGACTTGCAGATGTCCACGTCTCGTCAGCACGATCTCGCGTCTCGTCAGCACGATCTCGATCTCTTCCCTGCCAGTTTATCCCTGCCCGACCAGCCTGGGATCTCTCGAACTGCTCGCTGGCATGCTCATGCGTCCTCCTCTCCTCGTTACGGGGTCCAAGGTTTGGGCCTTGGTTCAAGTTGATCTACCTGAGTAGCTAGCCGATCAGGTTGTTTTGATCATCGACTCTTTGTGCGAGCTGATCAACCCGTGAGTTAAGGTCCGCCTGACCGGAGGTGTGCGCTGGGCCCAATGGCATATGGGCTAGGGCTCCATTAGACGCGTATACAGGTGTGTTTGTGCCTGATAAATTACGGCCATGAATTGGCCGAGAGAACCCCTCTTCTCGGCCTCAAAGCTAAAGCGCAGCGTTCTGCCAGGGTGCTTGGCCTTCTGGAGAAACAAGAGAAAAATTGCTAAGGCACGATCATCTCGGCCTCGATTAAAGGCCGAGGCCGAGATAGGGCAAAGTCACCGCCAAAGGCATTAAAGTCAGACCACCACATGATGGCAGAGTCCCATGCTTCATTTAATGAAGTAGTGCCTGCTTAAATGCAGCAAACCCACTGGCCAAGAATAAGCATTTAATGCACGAGGGAAGGTGAGAAGTGATTGGAGTCAGAGTTTGGTGACTGAGATCAGAATGATTAGACGCCCACATTCTCACAAAGCTCTTTGCAGCTTGAGAGATTAGGTGACCAGCCACCAGAGCAATAAATGCGTCTCCACGGCCAGAAGCGCAGAACCCACGATCAGGGCGGCGGCCGAGATTCACCGGGATTTATGGGGTCACACCACCTTACTTCACGATCCCAAATGTCGATTTGACTACCCACTTGCGTTGATCAGGCTCCACCATGCAGATTTTCAGCCTCGATTATCCCTCCAGAAACTCTGCCTATAAATACAAGACTCAAGACCACTTTCAAAGGGTTCAAACACCAAACAAAAGCCTCCCACGGAGCGACTTATATTTTCCTGTAATGCACTTTCAATATCTTTACTTGCTTTCCTAGGAGTAGTGTTAGTCTGTAAGGAAAATCCATTCATCAATATATCACACGACCCTTGATTTTCAAGGCGCCGAAGCACCACCTTTGTTATTCGCTCACTCACCCCATATATCATACGACCGCCGCTCATTGAGTAGTGCGCCGGAGCACCGCCCGAAAACCCACCAAACACCACCACTCAACGGCCTTGTAGTTCAGGCCGTGAACCTTACAGCCAAGACTAGTTCCTCTCTCGGCTACAATCGTTTGAGTAGAGGACGAGTCCAGACAGGCGCACCATCTAAACACTTTCGCCCACTTCAAACACCTCGACGCACTGTAGACCGTGCTGGCACGCCCGCGCACAAACGCACCACGTCCAAAAGCAGGAAACTGCGTGTCCACGCATATCCCCTCGGCCCGGAACTCCAGGCCGTGAGATTTGCGCGGCAGACAAGGTGCATACGTCAAGTGTGGTGGCAGAGGAGGGAAAGGATGGATCTGCTCCAAGACTAGGGAGGTGTCAAAGTAGCCACGGGGCTGTGCAGCAAATCCGGCAGCTGGGTGGTGTGGCAGGGCAGCTCCGGCCGCTGGCACTTGCGGCTGCAAGGCTGTGGAGGTCACAGGACCATGCAGCGGCTATTCTGCAATTCCAGCAGCTGTTTGCGGCGACTGTTCTGCAATTCCAGCAGCTGTTTGCGGCGATTGTTCTGCAATTCCGGCAGTTGTATCGACCACGGTTGATTGGAAAAAAGTGTGGAAAATGAATTTGGAGCACGCTTTGAGTATTATTTCGCGCTCTCAATGAAAGCACCAATTTGTGGGAGCAAATTTCCTCCCACGAGAATATTCGCCCAAGATTCCTTCATCTTCTCTGCTTCCTTTTCTCCCTGCAAAATAGATCGGAGTAAAAGGACCACACCCAGGGGTGTTGGCCAAAGGCCCTCCGATGCCTAAGTTAGGTTGGGTGTTTCAAGGAAAACCGGGTGGCTGGAGCCGTGTGTGGTGGCCGGAGCCTTGTGTGAGAGAGAGAAAGAACAGGAAGGGAGAAGGGTTTATGAGAAATAATTTATGCGGAGTTTCAGTAGGAATTCAGACGTACCTCAATCCTCGTGTGTAGCCAATATTTATAGAGGGTCTTGGTGTATAAAATGAGATATTTTGCTTCCACATAATCACTCTCATTGACCAATTGATGCAAGTGACGCTAGCATGAAAAGAACACTGATACCAAGTTAAATTTCAGAGAGAGACGGGCCAACGACAATAATGTATGACAACTTCACCATTTCAATGTCAATGTCAATGTCAATCAAACGTGTTGACACTTCTAATCAGTCTCATTGACCAATTGATTCAAGTGACGCTAGCATGAAAAGAACACCACTACCAAGTTAAATTTCAGAGAGACGGGCCAACGACCCACTACTAGCAACACTGATATTGTCCCCAACTTAACCACCTCCAAAGCCCAGTAGGTGTGGGGTTTTATCACAAAAAGCCTCGGTATTATTAGTAGTGGAACCATTCATTATATATTGTATTTTATTTAGTCAAGTTTCCGATGTGGGACTTATATTTTTCAACAAATACTTCCACAAAGAACAACTAAGAAATTACACATTCACCAAAGCATCAAGAAAACAACGATATCATAAACCAAATTAATGACTTAAAAATAAGACCAGTACCAATGATGTCAACACCAACGGTAATGGCTCCTCATATTTAAAAGGACCTGATTAAGATGAGAAAATATCTGAAAGTGGGAAAAACGAAAATTAAAGAAAAAGAATGAGCAAACAACATATTTTAGCTATTCCTTATCCAGCACAGGGTCATGTAATTCCCTTGATGGAGTTGTCACAGTGTTTAGCTAATCATGGCTTCAAAGTCACATTTGTGAACACAGAGCACAATCACAAGCGAGTCATGAATGCTTTGGCTGATGAAAGTCATATAAGCAGGGATCATATTCATCTAGTTTCGATTCCAGACGGCTTAGAACCGTTGGAGGACAGGAATGAGCTAGGGCGGTTATCGGAAGCAATGCAACGAGTCATGCCTGGGAAGTTGGAGGAGCTAATAGAGAAGATTAACCAAGGGGAAGGCCAAAAAATCACTTGTGTCATTGCTGATCAGATTTCCGGGTGGATTCTTGAAGTAGCAGAGAAAATGAAAATCAGGAGGGTTGCCTTTTATCCTGCTGCAGCTGCAGTCTTGGCGTTGAAACTTAGTATACCAAAGTTAATTCATGAAGGAATCATTAACAATGATGGTGAGATCCTCTTACCCCTAACTTGTCAAGTACATAATATTTTAGTCCAACTAGTTCTTCATCAAGATTGTTCAAGCTTACTCATCTCATCTGAAATGTAAAATTTTGATCCAATTACTATTTGGAAATTTGAACAAGTTCAATTCTGGAGTTCTGTTTTTATCTTTTATCATTTCACAATGGTTCACTTATTTAGACACATCAGAACATGGTTTGTAGGAACAGCTTCTTGTATTTCAAACTTGTGCTTATCTGTTACAATCAATATAAATATACACAGCTGCAGCCGTATTGGTATGCAAGCTTTTACAGCATCTTGAAATCTTATATGGTATCAGAGAAGATTCAGCCACATCAGAACATGGTCTAACACACTTGTGGCAGGAACTGCCCCAAAAGGCCAGATGTTTCAGTTGGCACCAAACATGCCCATCATGAAAACTGAACACTTGGTGTGGTCATGTATTGGCGACTTAACTACTCAGAAAATTATATTTCAAGCTATGGTAAGAAACAACAAGGCTACGCTAGCTGCAGACTGGGTTCTTTGCAACTCGGCATACGAACTAGAACCAGCAGCATTCACCTTGGCACCTGAGATTTTACCAATTGGCCCACTCTTGGCAAGCAACAGGCTTGGGAATTCAGCAGGCTACTTCTGGCCACAAGACTTCACTTGTTTAAATTGGCTGGATCAACAGCCACCCTGCTCAGTCATCTATGTTGCATTTGGCAGCTTCACAGTTTTTGATCAAACACAATTCCAAGAATTGGCTCTAGCTCTTGAGCTGTCCAAAAGGCCATTCCTCTGGGTCGTGAGGCCAGACACTACTGAAAAAACATGTAATCTCTACCCCGAAGGATATCAAGATCGATTAGCATCTCGCGGTTTGATAGTGGGTTGGGCACCTCAACAAAAGGTTCTAGCTCATCCTTCCATTGCTTGCTTCTTAAGCCACTGCGGTTGGAACTCTACAATAGAAGGTATAAGCAATGGGGTTCCTTTCCTGTGCTGGCCATACTTTGCTGACCAGCTCCTTAATGAGAGCTACATTTGTGATGTTTGGAAGGTGGGGTTGAAGTTCAACAAGAATGAAAGTGGGATCATTACACAAGGAGAACTCATGAACAAATTGGACCAACTGCTTGGTGATGTAGGTTTCAAAGCAAGAGCTTCCAAACTCAAGGAATTGGCCATGACCAGTGTCAAAGATGGTGGCCAATCCAACAAGACCTTTAAGAATTTTATTGAATGGATCAAATCGTAAGCAAGCAAGTTGCCTATCATTTGGTTTCGTCTACTCAAAATTCAAGTTTTTTTTTTTTTTTTTTAAGACAAGTCTTATTAGGGAAGGGGAAATCGAACCTAAGACATCGAGTGCAAAGTTAATTACTACTACTACTTGAGCTACAGGCCCCTCACCTCAAAATTCAAGTTTGAAGTTCAAGAGTGCACCATATGATATGTCAAAATTCATATGTTTCAACTATATTTAATGTACAATAATGTATGAAAATTTCACCATTTCAATGTCAATGTCAATGTAACGTGTGCCATCTCTAATCACTCTCATTGGCCAATTGATTCAAGTGTCCCTAGCATGAAAAGAACACCCTTGTCTATTGCATATTTAACATCTTCAATACTTCCACAAAAACTAAGAAATTACACATTCACCAAAGCATCAAGAATGTTGTGAAATGAACGGTATATGCGGGAATATTGAGCTACACATAAAGAAAATAGGACACAATATTTAACGAGGTTCAGCCAAGCCTACGTCCTCGGAGAGCAGCAGCAATAACTTGTCCACTAAGTAAAATAATAGGGCTACAACTTTAATGTTTACAATGTATATGACTCATGGATTTTTCTCTCTTAGAGAATTTCTCTCTGCTCTCTTTTTCCTCTCCTCTCACTCTCCCTTTCTTTCCTGCCTCTCTGCCTGACTCTCTTTCTTCTCCCAGTTGGGTGTGTAAAATGCAAGGGAAGGATGAAGCCTTTTTATAGGCGAAGTTGATGTTAGCTTGTAATAGATTAGTTAGTTGGTTACCTTTCTATCTTGTCTACACAAAGTCCTAGTCCTTATTTTATGGTTACCTTGTTTTAGGGAGCTTTACTTTCTTGTCTTAGGGAAACTTTGTTTCCTTGTCTTAGGGATGCCTTGTCTACCTCTTGGCTTGTAGTTATAAATGTATTGTAAGTAATACAAAGAGGAAGTCGTTGAAATGAGAAAATAAGTTTCAGCTCCAATTCTCTCTACATTCTCCACTCCAATTCTCTCTACATTCTCCACTTCCTCAAATTAATCTTCTCTATATTTGATATGTTTGACATGGTATCAGAGCAGCGATCTTGCTGACTCTAGTCTCGAATTGTTGCTGCTATCATGGGAGAAAACGATTTCTTTCCCACTGAAAGTAGCACCACCGATCCGGCTACTCCTTCTCAACCTACCTTCACAGAATTTGCTGCTCAAATAGCTGAGTTGATGAAGACACAAGCATCTACATCAACTACGACCCCGACTCCGACGATTACCTATGAAACCTCTTCTGCATTTCATACATCATATACAAGTGACTCCACATGTTGGATTATTGATTCAGGAGCCACATATCATATGACGTTTGATCCAACCGATTTTCTAAGTACAACTACACCACAACGAACAAGTATTGCCAACGCAAATGGTGTTACTTCTCCTGTGGTCGGTGCTGGAACCATTGGCCTCTCTCCATCTCTTACTCTTCAAAATACTTTGCTTGTTCCATCGCTGTCTAATAAATTGATGTCTGTTGGCCAAGTTACTGAGCAACTAAATTGTTGTGTACTCATGTATCCCGACTTCTGTTTATTTCAGGATATTCTCACCAAGGAGATCATTGGTCGTGGTACTAAGAGAGGGGGGTTGTACTATGTGGATGATTTCAGTATGGGAAAGGCACATAGTGTGACGCACTCATCGACTTGGAAGGATCGACAACTTTGGCTATGGCACCGGCGTTTGGGGCATCCGTCTTTTGGCTATATGAGACATCTATTTCCAGATTTGTTTTCGAGTTCCTGTACCACTGATTTCCAATGTGATACTTGTATCTTAGCAAAGAGCCACAGAGCCTCTTATCCATTAAGTACAAATAAAAGTGTTACTCCATTTGCTTTGATACATTCTGATGTTTGGGGACCTTCACCTATCTCTACAACTTCTGGCTTCCGGTGGTTTATCACATTTGTAGATGATTGTACCCGCATGACTTGGCTCTTCATGATGAAAAATAAAACTGATGTGTTCCCAATATTTCAGTCATTTCACAAGCAAATTGAAACTCAATTCTCTACCAAGATTCAAGTCCTTCGTTCTGACAATGGGGGTGAATATATCAACCATGATTTTCAGACCTACTTTCAAATGCATGGCATCATCCATGAGACCACTTGTCCTCAAACTCCTCAACATAATGGTGTTGCGGAAAGAAAA
Source organism: Prunus kanzakura (assembly GCA_020521455.1). Taxonomy (NCBI): domain Eukaryota; kingdom Viridiplantae; phylum Streptophyta; class Magnoliopsida; order Rosales; family Rosaceae; genus Prunus; species Prunus kanzakura. The sequence goes on from BPUM01000013.1 coordinate 1,676,471, forward strand.
AATCGACACCTCCTTGAAACAGCACGAGCTCTTTTGATTGGAGCTCATGTTCCTCGCCATCATTGGGATGATGCTATAGTCACTGCAGTCTACCTCATCAACCGAATGCCTTCCAAAGTTTTAGACTTCCGGACTCCATTACAAGCACTTGCCCAACATGGGCCCTTGCCCTCTGTTCAGATGCTTCCGCCCCGAGTCTTTGGTTGTGTGGCATTTGTACACCTCCATAAGAATCAACGTGGCAAGCTTGATCCATGTGCTATCAGATGTGTTTTTGTAGGCTATGCTGCTCATCAGAAGGGATATCGATGCTATCACCCTTCCAGTCGTCATACATATGTCACTTTGGATGTCACTTTTATGGAGTCGGAAATGTTTTTTCATGATCCGATGTCTAACTCTCCGCCTCATAGAGACATACAAAGAGAACCACTGGGCAAGGAGGCCCTGGAAATTCAAGAACTTGAAGATTGGAGAAAAAAGGATCCCAAAAGTCCAGAAGAAAATGTCACCTGCCCAAACGCGACCGGTCGCCAGGAGCCCAGCGACCGGTCGCATAGAAGTCCTGAAGGTGAAAATCGATTCTGTCCAAATACGACCGGTCGCCAGGAGCCCAGCGACCGGTCGCATCAACGCACTGAAGCTGAAATTCGTCTCTGTCCGAATTCGACCGGTCGCATCAAAGCACTGAAGCTGAAATTCGTCTCTGTCCAAAAACGACCGGTCGCCAGGAGCCCAGCGACTGGTCGCTTACAAGCACTGAAGCCGAGGATCGGATCTGTCCAGAAACGACCGGTCGCCAGGAGACCAACGACCGGTCGCTCCACAGCAGAGAGCACAATATTTTTTCATACTTCACCGACAATGATGATGAAGACCTCCCTCACATCTCAGTACCAGCTGATCAATCTCCTGAGAATACTCCTGAGGTACGTGATTCTACTACATCTACTGTTTTAATTGATGAAACTGTTAGATATCAATTACCCAATAGACAGAACCGTGGAAAACCACCAATTCGGTATTCACCGGATAATGGCAAAGCATCGAAGTATCCAATTGCAAACTATGTTTCTACGGAAAAATTATCTGCACCCCTGCAAGGCTTTGTACATCAGTTATCTGCAATTCATATTCCAACCAAAGTGAGTGAGGCATTGAAGGATCCAAAATGGGTTCACGCAATGAAGGAAGAGATGCATGCTTTGGAGAAAAATCACACATGGACACTGGAGAATTTACCTCGAGGAAAAAGGACTGTCGGATGCAGATGGGTTTATACCTTGAAATACAATGCTGATGGGTCAATTGAACGTTACAAAGCACGACTTGTGGCAAAGGGATACACGCAAACATATGGTATTGACTATGAAGAAACCTTCGCCCCGGTTGCAAAACTTAACACTGTTCGAGTGCTATTGTCCCTTGCAGCAAATCTTGATTGGCCTCTCCACCAATTTGATGTGAAGAATGCTTTTCTCCATGGAGAACTCATAGAAGAAGTCTACATGGATATCCCACCAGGATATGTTACATCTACTCCTGCTAATGTGGTGTGCAGATTACGAAAGGCATTATATGGATTGAAGCAGTCTCCCCGGGCATGGTTTGGGCGTTTTACCTTGGCAATGAAGAATTATGGTTTTAAGCAGAGTAATTCTGACCATACTCTGTTCTTAAAACACAAGGGAGGAAAGGTAACAGCTCTTATCATTTATGTCGATGATATGATTATTACTGGGAATGATAAGCAGGAAATTTCTCAACTCCAACAATGTTTGGCAAAGGAGTTTGAAATGAAAAATCTTGGTGGACTCAAGTACTTCTTGGGCATTGAAGTTGCTCGATCAAAGCACGGCATTTTTCTCTCACAAAGGAAGTATGTTCTCGATTTATTGGCAGAAACAGGAATGTTAGATTGCAAACCTGTGGACACTCCAATCGTTCAGAATCACCGCCTTGGGGAATATCCCAATCAAGTACCCACTAACAAAGAAAGATATCAGAGATTGGTGGGACGACTAATCTACCTATCCCATACCCGACCCGACATTGCGTATGCTGTAAGTGTTGCTAGTCAGTTTATGCATTGTCCAAGTGAAGATCATATGGATGCAGTTCTTAGAATTCTTAAATATTTGAAGTCCGCACCGGGTAAAGGACTTATGTTCTCTAAAAATGGTCATCTGAATATCAGTGGCTATACAGATGCAGATTGGGCAGGGAATGTCACTGATAGACGATCAACATCAGGGTACTTCACATTTGTTGGTGGTAACTTGGTTACTTGGAGGAGCAAGAAACAGAATGTTGTTGCTTTGTCTAGTGCAGAAGCCGAATTCAGAGGAATGACCAAAGGAATTTGCGAACTCCTTTGGTTAAAGAAATTGCTTACAGAGATTGGATATGCACCTACATTAGGAATGCATCTACAGTGTGATAACAAGGCTTCAATATCCATTGCACACAATCCAGTCCAACATCATCGCACTAAACATGTTGAAGTGGATCGACACTTCATTAAAGAAAAACTTGACAATAAAGAAATTCAGCTTCCGTTTGTCAAGTCCGAAGACCAGTTGGCAGATATTTTGACAAAAGCAGTTTCTAGCAGAGTATTTCACAACTCACTGGTCAAGTTGGGCATTGGCGACATCTACGCACCAACTTGAGGGGGAGTGTTAGCTTGTAATAGATTAGTTAGTTGGTTACCTTTCTATCTTGTCTACACAAAGTCCTAGTCCTTATTTTATGGTTACCTTGTTTTAGGGAACCTTGTTTTAACCTTGTTTTAGGGAGCTTTACTTTCTTGTCTTAGGGAAACTTTGTTTCCTTGTCTTAGGGATGCCTTGTCTACCTCTTGGCTTGTAGTTATAAATGTATTGTAAGTAATACAAAGAGGAAGTCGTTGAAATGAGAAAATAAGTTTCAGCTCCAATTCTCTCTACATTCTCCACTCCAATTCTCTCTACATTCTCCACTTCCTCAAATTAATCTTCTCTATATTTGATATGTTTGACAGTTGATAGCTTCCCGTGAATTGTGGTTGGCTCTCAAGGGAAGATGGCAGACAAACTTCATCGTTATTTTCTTCTTTTCTTTATCTGGGCTCCACTATATTCTTTACAACAAAGAAAACAACAATATGAAAAACCAAATTAATGACTTAAAAATAATACCAGTACCAATGCAGTCAACACCGACAGTAATGGCTTCTGATATTTAAAAAGACCTGATTAAGATGAGAAAACATCTGAAAGTGGGAAAACGGAAAATAAAGAAAAAGAATGAGCAAACAACATATTTTAGCTATTCCTTATCCAGCACAGGGTCATGTAATTCCCTTGATGGAGTTGTCACAGTGTTTAGCTAATCATGGCTTCAAAGTCACATTTGTGAACACAGAGCACAATCATAAGCGAATCATGAATGCTTTGGCTGATGAAAGTCATATAAGCAGGGATCATATCCATCTAGTTTCGATTCCAGATGGCTTAGAACCGTTGGAGGACAGGAATGAGGCAGGGCGGTTATCAGAAGCAATTCAACGAGTCATGCCTGGGAAGTTGGAGGAGCTGATAGAGAAGATCAACCAAGGGGAAGGCCAAAAAATCACTTGTGTCATTGCTGATCAGATTTCCGGGTGGATGCTTGAAGTAGCAGAGAAAATGAAAATCAGGAGGGTTGCCTTTTATCCTGCTGCAGCTGCAGTCTTGGCGTTGAAACTTAGTGTACCAAAGTTAATTCATGAAGGAATCATTAACAATGATGGTGAGATCCTCTTACCCCTAACTTGTCAAGTACATAATATTTTAGTCCTGTTGAAATTAATGCACATTTGTGCTAAAGAAATGTGTGGAAAAATCTAGAAGCTTTGAGATTAGCCTAAACTATTGGAGAATTATCTAGAGAAAGCCACACACTTATGGAGTAAAGAGATCAAATTGGTGGAAGAATCTAGAGTTGTGGAGAAAAGAATAAATAGGCATGTTACCACAATGAAATGTGGAGTCATCCACCAACTCCCAATCTATGGGGAGTGAACCAATCAACTCCCAATCTATGTGGGAGCCAAGAGCTACCCAAACCAAGCCATGTTGAGAGCCAATAAGCTCACCAATCAAAGTGTAAGGGCCAAATAGCCCAAACTAATCTAAGTCAAGTGTGATGGCCAATTAGCCAAAATACTAAGGAGGCCAATAAGCCAATAAGCTATGTAGAAGGCCAATTAGCCTATACCTCACCTATGTACTATTCTCCTCCAAATCTAATAAAATCACTTTGTTTCCCCTACAATTCCAACAAGTGGTATCAGAGCAACTCACATCACACCTCCTACAAACTAACAAGTCCAACTAGTTTTTCATCAAGATTGTTCAAGCTCACTCATCTCATCTGAAATGTAAAATTTTGATCCAACGACTATTTGGGAATTTGAACAAGCTCAATTCTGGAGTTCTGTTTTTATCTGTTATCATTTCACAACGGTTCACTTGTGGCAGGAACTGCCCCAAAAGGCCAGATGTTTCAGTTGGCACCAAACATGCCCATCATGAAAACTGAACACTTGTTGTGGTTATGTATTGGCGACTTAACCACTCAGAAAATTATGTTTCAAGCTATGGTAAGAAGCAACAAGGCTACGCTAGCCGCAGACTGGGTTCTTTGCAACTCGGCATACGATCTAGAACCAGCAGCATTCACCTTGGCACCTGAGATTTTACCAATTGGCCCACTCTTGGCAAGCAACAGGCTTGGGAATTCAGCAGGCTACTTCTGGCCACAAGACTTAACTTGCTTAAATTGGCTGGATCAACAGCCACCCTGCTCAGTCATCTATGTTGCATTTGGCAGCTTCACAGTTTTTAATCAAACACAATTCCAAGAATTGGCTCTGGCTCTTGAGCTGTCCAAAAGGCCATTCCTCTGGGTTGTGAGGCCAGATATCACTGACAAAACATCTGATCCCTACCCAGAAGGATATCAAGACCGTGTAGCCTCTCGCGGTTTGATGGTGGGTTGGGCACCTCAACAAAAGGTTCTAGATCATCCTTCCATTGCTTGCTTCTTAAGCCACTGTGGTTGGAACTCTACAATAGAAGGTATAAGCAATGGGGTTCCTTTCCTGTGCTGGCCATACTTTGCCGACCAGCTCTTTAATGAGAGCTACATTTGTGATGTTTGGAAGGTGGGGTTGAAGTTCAACAAGAATGAAAGCGGGATCATTACACAAGGAGAAATCATGAACAAGTTGGACCAGCTGCTTGGTGATGAAGGTTTCAAAGCAAGAGCTTCTGAACTCAAGGAATTGGCCATGACCAGTGTCAAAGAAGGTGGCCAATCCAACAAGACCTTTGAGAATTTTATTGAATGGATGAAGTCATAGGCAAGTGGCCTACTGACTAATCTGTTTCAAGAATTGATGTATCAGTTGATAAAACAATGCAATATACTATTTGTACCAAATGTTACTCGACCAGTTGGAAGAATCATAGAACTATTAGATATTCGATACAACGTATTTGAAATGACTAAATACAATGTAACAAATTGAAATTATTGAGTACGGACCGAACCAGCAGTCTGCAGATGACGTACGTTATTGGAGTTTTTCTAAAGAAGAGAAAGCAATGTTTTTCCTCCGGCTCCAAGAGTATGGGCAAATGCTAGGTGATGAAGATGTGACATACATTAAATTTGCTTGTAGGCTTGTCGATTGTAGCCAGTCAAGGTTGCTTTTTGAAATGAAAGAACATGGACTCAAATTCAGATGGGGACATTTATTTCTGTGAAACACTTTGTTATCTCAAATCAAAACTCAAAACTCGCCAATAGGGGTTGGTTGAGTTGATAAGAATGGTTCTCTTCGCTATCAAGACGTGGGTTCAAGTCTCATTGCTGACAATCCTTCTTAGTGGATAATCTGTATAAACTTAAAAATGAGTTAAGATCCTCTTTGTAAGTCCTCAAAGAGGCCTTGGTATCCCTTGGACCTGGGATGTGGTAGCCTCCCCTCCCCTTAAACTTTCTTTCATCAAAAAATACAAAAACTGAAAACCTCCTTTCTTGTTTTTAATCCATTTTTCCTCTAGTGGGTAGAGCCTACCAAGCCCAAGGAAGTCATTAAAAGCAAGCTATCAACTCCATGTTACAAATTTATTGAAAAGCACCATTTTTGCTAAATGAACAGTGAAGAGCATGCTGAGTTGCTGTGATTTGCTTTTGCACATGGTTTCCTTTCTAAGTTTAAAACGCACTTAATTACACAGAGCAGAAAGAACGTTGAGTAAGACATAGAGATTTACGGAGCAGAGAGGAGAGGAGGAGGAGGAGGAGACATACAAACTGGCAAAAGACCCCTCAAAATTTGGCTTTTGCACATGGGATTCTTGACTGTGCTGCTGAGAAAAACTTGTCACTATCATCACAAACACAGCATGCCACCACCGGCATTGGAAGTGATAGGACAAATTCAAGGACAAGGGGCACTGCTGTCATTTTCATCAAGATATTATGTGAAATATCTATCAGAATTCAATTTTTACTGCACACACCCATTCCCATTCTTAATTTCAAGTATAGTACCAGTACTTACTGCAATCACTACTGGCAACACCACCACACACCCCATGCTCCTTACCTCTCTCTCTCTCTCTCTCTCTCTCTCTCTCTCTCTCTCTCTCTCTCTATATATATATATATATATATTAAAAGTTGTGTTAAAAGGATATAACATTATGACCAAAAAAAAGGATATAACATTATTTTGCTATTTCCCGCCAATCATGATATGTCAAGTGAAAAAGTTATCGCACAGACGATTGGCCGACATAGCACACAAGTGTTTCTCCTCTCTCTCTCTCTCTCTGCAGAATTAATAATACTGACATATTATGCTTTCAGGCTTTGCTGTAAAAATGCCATGCCTGAGCTCAGTCATTTTGCATCATGCATGGGTTGGATGTAGATCCATCATGTCATCATGTATATATATATATTTGCACTGCACCGCATATGTCTGTGTGCTTAGAAAATGATGTGTGTGCAGTGTGCGTCAGTAAGAGAGACATACACATAGAGAGGACCAGAAGGGATGTCTAACTCTTGGGTTACCAAAAAATTCCTACCTTTTTTGTTTATGCATTTTAGTTCAGACACAGAAAAACATAAAAAAACCCAACAAAAGCTTGATTAATTATTCAAAAAAATATGACCAATTTCGGGCAAAAAAGGTGGAAAATTGTAAATCTTTCAACTTCATTCAAATGAATGAACCCTTGCAGAAAATTTCATATAATCGAAATTACAGAACTTGTCCATCATTTTTTTTGCAGAAGATTAATGAACACCATATGCACCAAGATATAAAGTAACATATTCCGCTACAAGAGATCTGATGAAAAATTTAGCTATTAATTAGTTCAGCCTCATGTGGTGGGTGATGATCTTCAACCACACAATGCATGTAACATCTAAACTTGAAAATTAAATTAAAAGATTATAAAAAAATAAAATAAAAACCCCAAAGACCCCGTCTTTCTTTTTTTCTTTTTCTCTTTCCATTGAAATATTGAAAGATAATGAACTATAATACAGCAGCAGCAGCAGCAGCAGCAGCAGCAATATTTTCTTTCTCACTAGATCCATAAAGCTCAACGAGTCTCTGCAAAATCACGACCTGGGTTCGCAGCAGAACGATGTAATCCGCCGTTTCTTGGAACAATTCATCAGCTTTTAGCGTCTTTCCGGCGTGGGATGGGCTGATGAGGCTCTTCAGGGTCTCCAGCTTCGCTGAGACCGTCTTGGAAGAACACTTGCTCTTCCGCCCGCCATTGTTGAAGCTTCTTCTCGGAGCTCCACAGGCACGTGACCCCAGTCTTCTTCTTGAGCTGGTTCTTCTTGTTCTTCTTCTTCCTGCCAGGGTGGCTTTGAGGTTTCCTGGAGCTGAGCTCATTGTGTTTTTGTCTGTGTGAAAAACAGAGTCACAGAGAGAAGAATGTGATGAAGAAGAGGCCTTTCGGGGTTTAAGTAATGGAAGCTTCACAAATTGACACTTGGGTTGCAGTTTACTACGGAAATGCCATTTTTGGCTTTTTCTCTGTCGTTTACTCGTTTTCTTCTGATTCTGTCATTTTTGGTCCTTTTATTTATTGCGTTATAATTCGAAAGAAAATATCATGCAAGCAGCAGGTAGGGTAGATTTTCATTTTTTTTCATACGAGGAGAGGGAGGTTATTTTTGTAATTTCACGATTCGATGGTTTGGCATCTCAATTAAAAGGAGAAAGCGGGAACAGGGCACAACTTGCGAGCCTTAAGGCAGAAAGCCTGCCCATCTGTAACGGCACATGTGAGGTCCGGGACCGTCTAATGCCTCATTCCCAAACTACCCTCAAGTTTAATCATTTAATTTTCTGTATGAGAGTTGATAAACATTATAACATTTGACCTTCATCTATCTCATAATCAAGGGTAGATACATTAATTAATTTTCGATTTGGGTTGTTTTTAAGACCCAACAATAATCACTAATACATCATAAAATTTTGCTAATGTCACGCTGACAACTAATCGTTGATTTGTGTAAATTTCACGAGTGAATAAGCAATTGATAATCGTTGATAGATGTAGATCTCACATGCTATATCACCCCTAATTAATAGCTCACGATTGATTATAAGTTAGTAAACCTTGTTGGTTATAAGTCTCGACAAGTCAATAACAAGCCCAACTAATCGTCATTATTAGATCTAATACTTAGTAAGCACATACTCTATCATATATGTTAGGTGGCCAAGCAAACAAAGGACAAACATGATACTATACCAAAGTCCAAGAGACGGAAACAACAAAGCAAATGACAATTAACTACGATCGATATAGGATGATCCAGAAGAGAAGGCATAGCAAGACAAATTAAGCTTCTGTTTCTCTCTTTTGATTTTGTCCACAAAGGGGGGCTAAAGCTTGTGTTTAATTATTAATAGTGTGATGAAACAAGGTAAGGGTAAAATAGGAATTGGGATGGAAATAAAGGTTGGAGTGTGAGCTTGCTAGGTCAAGGTGGGTTGTATTGGGAGTGGGAGTGTGGCTTCCCTAAAGGATGCATGTGAAGGGTGATATAGGGCCAGCAAAGCCTCCTCATCTGAGGGCTGGCTTGAGAGAAGAAGAGGGTTTTGATTTGAGAAGAGCTTGAGATGAGAGAGTTGAGAAAAAGAGCACATGGGAAGCACATGCAGATGAGGAGTTTTGGAGTGTAGTTTGGGAGAGGAAGGGGTAGGGGCATGTGACAAATGAAATGAGAGACAGTGAGGCAGCATGAAATGTACAGCATGTTTTGCACATTCCCTGCATGGAACTGATCAACTGGCAACACCTTTTCTCCTCTCTCTCTCTCTTTCTAACAAAGCGATATTGTAAATTATTCTAATGCATCGAGAGATTAAAGTTAAGTGCAAAGACTGACACGCTGCCGTGACCAACTGATCTAACTCACTCTATCTTTCCCTCTTACAAATGATTATATTCTAACTTTAATCATTTACTTTTTTTATCAATCAATTCATATATAATTATAATATTTATAAATGGGTTTTAGACTTGGTTTCTATTGGAAGCTAATTCAATCCGGCATGTGTGACATGTGTCTAAGCGGTGCACATTACATCATTCCTATACATACTTTGTTAATTAATCAAGGTCAATTATTAAAATGTATCAAAGTACCATTCTGTGATCGATTTTATTAAGCTAAACAGAAGATCCTGTCTTCTCTCGTAGGTGGACTTTTGTTGAACTACCACTACAAACTTCCGACAATATTTAACTTTATCCATTAAATGTGAAACAAATAATAAGGCACAGGCATGTATATCTGTACTAAAATTACAAGTTCAAATAAATAGTTCACCCCATTATCACTTTTCCCCTTGTAAAAAATGACAGATAGTTGAGATTCTTCATCACGATAAATTTCTAACTTTGTCGTTGAGTCGGTCTAACTCTAATGATTGTTCTTGCATGAACTTCTCTATTACGATAAATTTCTAATTGCGCTATATATTTTTTTTTGTGTCTTTGTTGTTGTGAGTAAAGAGTAAAAAAGTGAACCTCGATTTGGTATTCATTTAGAGTAAATTTGACAACATAGAACAGGTCTTTTATAGGTGGTAATTATATAGGTCTAGATCAATCATATGAATGGTCAATCTAGAACTCAAATCCTTGCTTGCTATGTATGAATGTGAGGGACAAGATGATGATGTTGTTGATGATGAAAGCCAATATTGTACAATATATAAGCAAATCACAGAGAGCTAGATGTGATGTAACATCTTTTTTTTTCTTTCTGGATGATCAGCTAGCCAGCACTTTCTTTGTAAGAGTGGAGAGGAGAGGAGAGGAGAGTGCTCAGTTAGCAATTCATGAGCTGAGAGCAATTGGTGCATGTGGAGGTTTTCACTTTATTCCTTTCGTTTTGGGTTGGCAGAGGCTGCCATAATCGAATGTGGGTCACTCGGCCCTTTTGGTTGCAACTCCATGACCCACTTGTTTTGTCTAGTCTCAACTCAACCAACTTTTTGCCTCCTACTAACATTTCTTCCTCCTTTTCCCCTCTCCTATATGGAAACACTCAATTTTACTCCTGTCGGCTCCTAATTAGTAACCCAACACTGAGTTTTTATTGCCATTCTTGGTTTCAAAACCATCTACTCTCATCTTGTCCGCGCATAAATGTTAGATTTCAAACAAACGTGGTTTAAGGCCTAGTTGGCCAAAACAGTGTGCTGGCTCCCTTATACCCGAATTCGAGTCAATTCGATATTCCCTCATTGTACTTGAATTTGATCCCCTCCATATAGATTAAAGTAGTTTAAATATCATTTTTCAAACCTAAGGTCTTTTTTTAAACTTACTCTCACAATCATGTATGACTTTGACTCTAGTTGTCAACCTCTCTAATGCCTCTAAATCAAGAAAAGAATTAAACAAAGAAAAATACCAATCAATTTATTTCGGTTAAGTTTATTCTATTCTATTTCTACAACAACACTGATTTCGTTAAATTGATGCTTGGGCCATTGCCAATAGCAACAGCCCTGAAAATGTTGAAATTCAGCTGGTTCCGCCAAATACAAGCCCAACGGTCATTCGTCGCATTGTGGGACCATTTGCATTTACGACCCTGAATAAATAGTTATTTAAATAAAAGTCCTTTTTTCTTTTTTCTTTTTTAATAGTTTGCTTACTTTTCTCTTCCCTCAGACTCTCTCTCACTTGACCCCATTCTCGGGTTTTACCAATTCCGCCATCGAATCAGGTAAGAAAAGAAAAAAATCTTTCCATTTTCTATTCAATGTTCAGATCAGCAACCTAGCTAATTCTTCAATTTTGGTCTTGTTTATCTTCTTCGGCGCGATTTAGGTTAAAGGTTTTGATTCCTGTCTGCATGCTCTCTTTGGTTTCTGTCAATTTTAATTTTGGGGGTTTTTAAGTTTGTTGTTTTGGATTTTTTTTAACCCCAAAGCTTTATCAGTTAGCAGTCATGGATTTCTTTTTCTGATTCCTGTAGTTTTGCCTCTGAATAGGATGAAGTCTGCATATGAGTTTGATATGTGTTAGAAATGTACAGGGATTAGTGAAATCTTTGACATTTCAATCCCTGTATATTGATAATACGCCTTGTGTTATGGTGGTAGCTATCAGAAGGACAATACGGGTTATTTTATTTCTCGCATCGGAATTTTCTATATGCTTTGGTATTTGGGGGACATTTATCCCCATTTCTTGCAAAAGTTATGTTGTTCGTATCGTGTTGGCAATATGCGTATGTAAAATGCACGTAGGTACCGAGTGTAGAAAGAATTCTGTGGTTGTTCGATAAGAAAATTGGCTATTTGGTTGAACTATGGAAATGTATTCGGCCCAATGTAAGGTTATGAAAGTGCATCTGCTTATTGAATAAGACCGCCAATACATAACCGAATGATTGGTCCAATGCAAGGTTCTTCTTGAGTTGGCTTACACATTGTTATCTAAAGCCAGTGCTTAGTTTGAGTACATCTCTACAGAACGAAACTCAGTGTCAGAGGAGTCTTAGATATTTATGTTGTTTACATTTGAACTGATTTTGATATCTATGATCTATAGTTTTTGTGCCTTCCCCCATTCTCTCTAGAGCATGTTTGTGTTTGATGCTCATTTTAACTAAAAGTTGGAGTGTATATTTTCTGAATTTTGAATTTTGTTCTGTTTTTATCCTTTTTCCACAGGGTTTTCTGTGAGTTCACTGCGTTTAGCCCCCTAATGTATTGATCGTTGCAGGGACATATTCTATTTTTAAAGCTAGCTGAAAATGACATATGAAGAGGTTCTGAAGGCCATTTTTCCTTTACTAGAGGGCGTGGACCTTGCTTCTTGTATGGCAGTGTCTAAGCAGTGGAGACACATAGCCCGAGATGATTTCTTTTGGAAGTGCGCATGCGCCAAGAGATGGCCCTCTATCTGCAAGCGACCTAACCCTCCAACTCTAACGTATTACAAGCTGTATCAAACCTTTTATAAGCGCCGGCCTGGTCGAACTCTTCTTCCCCCAAGACTTTCCTTTGATGACCTGGAATTTTTCATTGATATCTGCACGGAAGATCGATTTATCTTTTCTGAAGTGGTCCCAGGCCCGATCCTACAGAACAGTATTACAATCCCACCACCAGGAGTATGTGACATGCTTAGATTGCACATGGAGAGCTCCGAGTACAAGATGAAAGTCCCTGTTGAGCCAAGGTTCACAGTTCCTTTGAGCCAGACAGTGAATGTTTCAGTGCTTGTGGGGCGCAAGGATTCTAATAAGGTTGCTTGTATACTTAATAAATCTAAGTTTGACTACATTGATCGAACAGCATATAGAGCCATGGCAAATGACTACCTTGACTTCTCACCGGTCTACCCATTCACTACGGGTATCCGGGCATGGATCTCTTTGCTTTTCATGGACAGCGGAAATGAAGGAGTTGTTGATGTCTTTGGGATTGAAATGGATTTCATGGATGCTGCAAACTCGAAGGAAGAGGTTTTGTGGCTATTAGACATGCTTGATTGGAAGTGAAGGTTTGACTTGAAAGCCAATGCAAATAAAAAAGAGCCACCAAATTGGATGCAACAATGATGCTTTTGTCTTCTACGGTTCAGTTGTCAACTTGTCATGCTGAGGCTGCATATAGAACACAGTGCAACGCTCTCATTTCCAGTGACAACACTTTGCTTTAGTGGTATCACTTTCTTCATGTGTTATTGCATGTTCAAAGTTTGTACATACTTGTTTTATTCATTACCTCTAAAATTATGAACCTTATTTTTTTGCTCTGTATTGAAGTATATTTCATTTGGTCTTATGAACAATGTGTTGAGCATCAGGGTAATTTTGACTACAATTGAATAGCAGATCTTTTTTCATTTATTGATATCCATTCGTTGAACGATAATGTTGTTTGGTACAAGAACATTTAAGTTATTTAGAATAAAAGGAAAAGAATCTTGTCTACCAAGGAACAAAATATTTGAGGGATTTCTGCTAGCTTCGATTCTGGAAAGACAGAAACCAATTTGTTAGATTTTTTAAAATCCTGTTGATTTTGTGCCAAATACAAAGTTAGGGTACGGACTTTGCCTCATTTTGTATTAGCTGCCTACTTAAAAATAATCTCTTTATTGAGCATCTGCATTACAAGATGAGTTTTCAAATTTGACACAGGAGGAAAACAACAGGTGCAAAATAACTAAACGCTAATCCTAGTTCAAAAATTTATTCTCCCCTCATAGGTCTGACCAAATTGCCAATTTGCTGGTGCAACATCATCAAACCTAAGTGTTTTCCCATCACTTGTGGTGACCAAGAATGATAAGCTTTGCCCTACTATGTTGCTTCCCGTCTGCCAAACTTGGCCCCAATTGCGAGACATTTGAAGCCAATCAGTGCTAGAGCCTTTAATTTTAACGTTTGCAACATCACCGGCACCGCCAACATTGAACACCAATGCAGTAAGCCAGTAGGGGTTTCCCTTGAGCTCAAACTTAACCCCTCCTCTTTTCTGGCATGGGACTCTGCGATATTTAACCGGGATTATCCCGGCTTTCGCTTGTGCGAGTTTTGTGAACATCGTCATGGACAAGTCGAAGTGTCTCTGTGGCGGGTTGCACCAGTGATCAGGAGCTGGAATCCAATTTGGAGGACAAAAATTGGTTGCAGTGATTGTGATTGCACCGGCATTAGGGATGCACCATTGTGGATCCTTGACACACCGGATCTGAAAACAAGCACCGCAAGCATGCCCGTCCTTGAACAGCTTTGTGCTTAGTGCTGCTGTCTCCAGGCCATAGCCTTGTTGGAAGAGATCACCATATCCACAAGCCCCCTCTGTTTAAGAATCACAAAGTTAAGCCTTGATATAAAAATAAAAATTGTTATGTGCCGGTTGTATATAACATTCCTCTCATATTAAGTACACGAGTTTACTATCGTGGGAAGGAGGTTATATGTAACCGGTGCAAACAAAAACTCTTTCACTTACGCATGGTTTCTCCTCCGTTCAGGTCACCATAAAACGTTGCGTGTGCATCATGCCAAATCTTGCCGGTGCGTCCCTTACCTAAAGGGATTACATCGGCCATGGCTTGAACCATAAGAGTGATGAACACTGCCCATGTAAACAAGTTCTGAAACCTAGCCATGGCAATGTGGTAGTGAGAAAAACTGGAATGCCTCTTAATTACAGAGTTAATTTTATAGGCACAAGTTGGATTATCATAAAAGGAAAGATAAATTAGATGATACTCATCGAGTGAAAAAAGGAATGTAATGTAACGGACATGATTAATTCCTATAATCCTATTGCTACGATACATTGGACAGATATAATTCCTTGTTGCATCTCCTAATAAGATTTGAAATTAAAAGAGGTAAAGAATGTGAACCTTAATTCTTGCCCGAGCAGAGCCCCAAAGATTTCCAATTTTAATTTTAATTTTGTACCGTCTTTGGTATTCTCAGGTCCGGCTTTAAATTATAGTTTGACTTTAAATTATATGTCCAAATTTTATGTAACTTCTTATGTTTAGGCTTCAATATTGTGAGATTGAGAATCCCTAATTACGTATAATTACTTATATGTAGGTTTTAATTTGTGTAAACAATTACTAGTCTTATATGTCATCCCATTGCCCCTAAGTCAACCTTCTCAATTTTCCATATGGGGACTAAGTCAACCTTCTCCAATATTATGTGCTTCAAGTATTTATGTTATACACGGAATTCTCCAATGTGTGGATAAATGGTGCGGGATCGTTGTGGGATGTGAGCGGCCAACTGACCGACTGTATTTGTACCAATCGTTCAACAATTCACATCCAGCAATTATTCCGCACCAGAGAAAATACTTCAGACTCTTCTTTAGTCAATGGAATCAAACCATGCTTCTCTGACTGTCTTGCTAGGATGGAGGGAGAGCATGAAGGATTTGAGCTACATGTGCTTAATGGGGCCAGCAGAGGGTGTTTTGGGTTTCTTGGAGAAATATAGGAGTTGCATTGCTACCTTGCCACGCCTAGACTTTCCCCCTCCCCCCAAAAAAAGTATTTATCATATTGAGCACATAACCTTAATTTTATTATTTATATGTATCATGTATTGAACACTGCAATAATTTGAAAATTATAGTAGAAAAAAATTGTGGTACAAATAGTGTTGCTTTGATTCAAAAATAGATGGTAAGTATATGCCCTTGCTATATCAAAGTATTTAACATGTTTGTGGAAACACAAAGTTCAGTTGAATTAGTTTAATAAAGAATGCTACGATTATTCGCTATATTACCACTTTATGGTAAGTTTATAATTTTTTTCACTTAATAACAATCTTTTATAAGCGTGGATTTTATAGTGAGTTTTGATTTATTAACGGTTAACGGTCGTTCAAACGGTAATACTTCAAAATTCAAAGAACAAAAAAGTATTAATTTAAATTTATAGTAGCATCACTCCTTCCGCGCAATGTATTAATTCAGTGTCAACTCCTCTTATTCAGCTGGGAAAGCCGGAAAGACCAAAAAGGACTACACACAATCTTTGTGCTATTGACCTTCATACAATCTCTGTGTTGTTGACCTTCATCAGCCTTTTATGGTCGAGAATCAAAGATTGCCGGTCAGGGGTAATTCCGTAATTCCGTAAGTTGAACTTCACTCAAATCTAGCCCAGCAAAATCCTCCGTCGCCAAAAACTCAAAAAGAGAGAGCCTTCCGAAGGAAGCTAACTCGCCAGTTCATACAGTGCCTCGAGGGCATTTATGTAATTGCAACAGTTGCGACTCTGTTATCTGTTCTATAACACCCAAATCCATTATTATTATTCCCCCCCAAAAAGCCCGAAAATTCAGTTCCTCACACACTTTCCCCGCCATTTGCCTTCTCAATTTCTCTTCCCAATCTGTCCCTCTAGGGCTCCAAAACGTTCTTCATCTCCCTCACTCTGCAACCAAAACCCTAATTCCCGCCAAAATACCCCTGGATTTCAGCTTAATTACAACCCCTGCCACTCCACCTCGTTCTCGATACATGCCCTTGCAGTGCCAATCGCGAACTCACCGGTTAAGCAATCGATGAGTTATCCAGTCACTTCCAGTTCGAGCTCCGGCTCGGCTCACTGGGGCATCAGCCTCTCGAACACAGTGCACTCGGAAGTCGCTCCATGCTTGCCTTTGCCTTCGCTTCCGGTGTTCTGCGGCGCATCTGATCAGGACCTACGGCTGTTCGACGAGCCGATTCGAAACAGTGCGTGGTTGAATCACCCTGACGCAGCTCTTTCCAGTAGGATTGCTGATCTGCTTCGAGAAACTGACGTCTCTTACTTGTAAGTGTGTTCTGTGCTTTGCGCAACGCTTTCATTTCCAGGTTTAACTTTGAAATTTGAATGAAAGAAGTACGCGATGTTACTTGGAGTTGAAATTTTTGTTTACTTTCTAAGTTACGACTTGAAATTTGGCGTACTTAATTGTTGCTGTGTGCTAATATGTCAAATTTCCGGTTTTTCTGATGAAGTAGGTTTTGATCGTGAACTCGTAGATTTTGCGGTTTTTATGAAGTGGTTTAAATAATTTGAAACAAAGTAATGGTTATTGATTCAAATTAGTGCTCTCTCTCTCTCTCTCTCTCTCTCTCTCCACTAATGACTGAGATAACAGGAAGCATAACGTGTACGTGTTTGAACTAATGCGACGAGTTTGTAAAATGTGAATTTGGTGGTGACACGTGATTTGGAATAACGTGGCTCGTTCTTACTACTTAATAAATTGTACTCAAGGATTCTATTTTAGATTAAAACCCGAATTGATTAGGGACTGTGTTTGTAAAAATTTCTATCGAGTTCTTTTGGTTTGATTTAGTTTGAATTTTGTTTTTACTTTTTCTTTGTTATTGCTCATATATGGTATCATGTACAGGAACCTTCGAGAAGATTCTAGCTTAGTTCCATATGGTTATATCGAACCTTTAAAACTTCATGATGAAGTTCTTCAGTACAATCCAGAAGCATTTGAGTACAATAGTCCAGGTAAACCAAGTATTTAGTTGCTCCGTACCTGCTTTGATTATAAGTTTTTATTCTCATGCTTGTGTTTTGTTTTACTTTAGATACTATTTTTTGGTTGCCTACTTGTTACTTAGGATTTCTGTATTGCTGCTTTGGCTAGAACTGGAAAGTAGTGGGATCTGTTTTTCCCAGAATAAAATAAAAATAATCAATCCATAAATGTATTGTGCTTTTAATATGCAGGGATAAGTGTGAGAGCCATTTTTCATTATATAATTAATAAGCCTCCACATAAGTTATAACCTCATTGAGTAATGCAATCACATCTGTCTGGTGCAAGAATTTTTGCCGACAGTATGCATATTTTACAATAATGAGAGCCTGAGTACATCTCAATTCTTTTTTGAAAAGAAGAATATGCATAATTTCATTGGTAAAAATACTGATAACAATGAACAAAATGCTAAAAATTATATGACTAGAAATGGGAAAATATTATTTTTTATTTTTACTAGCAACAGTATTGATCAGATATGATAAAATTAATATTTATTCTTTTTTGGTATCAAGGCACAAGTAGCGAAAGTTAGAGAGTGGTACTTGATATTTTTACACATGCATATGGTATTCACTTACAATTCAAAACAAAGTAGTTTAATTGAAGCTAAAAAAAACTAGTTTCTTTCTACTTGATGTAGTTCAAAGGATTCATGGTGAATTTCCAGGATCTGTCTCCTGTTTGCTCTATGTATAGATGTGAATTGAGTAAATATCTTTAGATATTACATGCACTATTTTGTTCCTTAGAAGAATTAATTGTGCTTTATGGTGTTTTGTTCTAATATGATTCAATGTTTCTGTGCTTACTGTTTCTTGCACTGTTCAAGTTTCTCAGGTCCTATTAAGGGGCAAGTGCATACACTGTTTTGTTCCTAAGAAGAATTAATTGTGCTTTATGATGTTTTGTTCTTATATGATTTAATGTTTCTGTGCTTATTGTTTCTTGCACTGTTCAAGTTTCTCAGGTCCTATTAAGGGGCAAATGCCTGGCAGTAGTACAGTACCTGACAAGAAGCCCTTCAAGCCCAGTGTACCTATAACCAGACATGCTCAAAGAGACTATGGTGCAACTAACAATAATCAGCTCAATGATATTCCTCCTAATGTATGTGTAGATCTATTTGGCAGTTGATAATCATTTTTCCCCCTCCTTGTTTCCTAATCTAGAAGATGAAATTGCAGGACGTATCTACACCATCTTCTAGAAAACCAAAAGCCAAGAAAAAAGATAGTGATGCCGTTATGTCATCAGTCGGACCAGATCAGACTGCAATTCAAGGTTGTTATTGGCTTTTAGAACTCTCTCTCTCTCTCTCTCTCTCTCTCTCTCTCTCAAGCATGATCTCACATTTTCATTTTCAGTATTCATGTGAGTGACTTATTTTGCAAAATCTTATTTAGACGCCATCATTGGACGCTTTTGTGAGTTGGTGGAGGACTTCTGCGGTAGAGCTGAAATTTTCAGTGATGATCGGGAAGAAGCTGAGTGGTTATCTATGCCTCTTTCTGATCTTAGAGTGCTTGCAAATGAAATAATGTCTCTTCGAGCAAAGAGGCTTCTACATTTGGTCCCTGTAGATTCTTTTGTTAGATTGTTAAGGATTTTAGATCATCAGATACATCGAGCTGAAGGCTTGTCTATAAGTGAATGTGAGCAGGTGAGCTTGTTTTATGCCCTGCATTCTTTCTTGCATATAGCATAGCTGTTGTGGTAGAACTACATTTCTTCAGGCTTTTGTGATATTCTTCTTGTTTATATTTTCATTGAAAGCTTGTGCTATTTTTAGTTTTGCTTCTCCATGATTTATTTTTTGGTCTGATTTTAGAATCTCCATGCTAGTAATGATGTTACTTAGGTGCCTTGCAATATATTGATTGTTTTAAGTTTCATCTTATAATGGTCTTGTCATCTGAATCATTGTTTGTCTGACCATATGTTTTCCTATTTATCACCATATTTGGGCAGAAACATTAGGGAGATTTAAATAATTACGGAGAAAAAAATGTTTATCAGTATAGAGAATGTATTAAGCATCTGAGCATTTGGAGGTGACTACTTATTATGTATAAATTTCATTTGGTAGTAATGGAGACTGGAGAGAGCAATGGGAACAGTTTTGGGGAGTGATAAACGGTCAGAGTAATAATGGGAATAATCAGGGAAGAGAGAGAGGAAGAAATATAGAGAAATAGTTTCACTCATTTGGCAGTGGTTATAACACTAGTTTAATTTATAAACTTGTTATACAGTATTTTCGTTATGGTTGAAATTTATGCGCTCAATTCTATATACATATATATTTGGAGTTTTTATTTTAATAGGTATTCATGATCACTTTCATTTATTACTTTTCTCTTCAATATGTCAGTCAAATTCAGATGTGGTTTCATCAATAAATTGTGCACTAGAGTCCATTCATGCAGCTTTAGCAGTAATGGCTCATAACCAGATGCCAAAACAACTATATAAAGAAGAGGTACACACTTTATGCTAAGGATCTCTCTACATTTTGTGGATATCCATTATATGTGTAACTTCGTATCTTGTGATTTATTTTTTTACGATTATAAAAAAGGTAAGTAATTCTAATTTGTGTACATCAGATCATTGAAAGAATTCTGGAGTTTTCCAGGCATCAGATAATGGATGTTATGTGTGCTTATGATCCATCATATCGTGCTTTGCATAGGCCAAGTCAAAATGGGTCCCTTGAAGGTTTGTTTTTTTGTTTTTGTTTTTGAAAAGGTGGGGTTTCCTTAACCCACTACATTCATATGTTCCTGAGTTTTTCATACGTATTTTAACACATTATTCTGTATACACAACTCTGTCCATTCTGTATATTGTCTTGCTCAATCATTCTGCATTTTCAGGAGCAGTTGTTTTCAACTTATGTGATTTGAGTGACAAATTTTTCAATATATTAACAGTTGAGGAAGATGAAGACCCTGATGCTGAAATTGGTTCAGCAAGCAAGAAACGACGCAGTATCAAGACCGTTAAAGTGCATAAATCGTCATTTAACAGGTGTGCTTATCTATATTCTGCTCCTATGCTGTTGGTTTTTTTTTACTAGATCCTTGTATAAAAAAACTTAGGTGTTGTCTTGTTCCTTACATCTTTGCCTTGGTAGGGTCTCTGCTGCTGTGAATAATATTCTTCAGAAAATGTGCACCATTCTTGGTTTACTCAAGGATTTGTTGTTAATAGAAAGGTTGTCAGATGGTTGCATCTTACAACTAGTGAAAACAAGCTTTACAACATTCATGGTGGATAATATCCAGCTCTTGCAACTGAAGGCAATGGGTTTAATCAGTGGGGTACAGATCTGCACTATTCATATCCTCTTGGCAGCTATTGTTTGCACATACCTATACATATTTTCATGCACATATGCATTTTAATGTTATTTACTCTGAAACTTGTAGCATCTTCATTGTTGGTGGTACAGATATTCTATTCATACACTCAGCATCGGACTTATGTGATAGATGAATTAATTCAGCTGCTTTGGAAGTTACCGTTCTCGAAGCGAGCTTTGAGAGCCTATCACCTACCTGATGAAGAGCAAAGGCAGATTCAAATGATCACTGCTTTGCTGATTCAGTTGGTTCACTATAGTGCAAACCTTCCTGAACCGTTAAGGCAGGAATCAAGTGGTAATTCCATCTTAGAACTTTCTCTCGATGCCGATTATCCAACGAAAGGTCATGAGGCAGCAACAGAGGCGTGTTGCCACTTTTGGACTCGTGTACTTCAGCGTTTTGCTAGTGCGAAGACTCAGGAAGCTTCGGAGTTGAAAGTAATGATGGAGAATCTTGTTACTGATCTGCTGACAACGTTGAATTTACCTGAATATCCCGCTTCAGCTCCTATTCTGGAGGTAAAATATATGTGTGACTTGTGTAGACTGTAATATCTTTAATTGTATTAAAATGTCATCATGTTGAAGTCGATTTATTTGCAGGTTCTATGTGTCTTGTTACTCCAGAATGCCGGGCTGAAATCTAAAGACATAGGTGCACGTACCATGGCGATTGACCTTCTTGGCACAATTGCTGCGAGGTTGAAGCGTGATTCTGCCCTTTGCAGTAAGGACAAATTTTGGATACTACAGGAGTTGGTTAGTGCGGATGGGGATGATCAGACTGATCCAAAAAATGCATGCTCAGTTTGTTTAGATGGTAGGGTTGAAAAAAATTTCTTTGTATGTCAAGGTTGTCAGAGAATGTTTCATGCTGATTGCATGGGAGTAAGAGAATATGAAGTTCCGAATCGAAGTTGGCACTGTCAGATATGCCTCTGCAGGAAGCAACTTCTTGTTTTACAATCTTACTGCAAGTCACAATGCAAGGATGATGGGACAAAAGATCATAATCGTTCAGGAAGAAACACTGAAGTTGCTTTTTCAATTACAAAACTTGAGGTTGTCCAGCAGATGCTTTTGAATTACCTTCAAGATGCTGCATCAGCTGATGATGGGCATCTCTTTGTTCGCTGGTATGTACTCTTTGAACCTCATCCCATCTTAACTTTGTGGTTCCATTGTTTCCATCATAAAACTATGCATGTTGTACAGGTTTTATCTCTTGTTGTGGTACAAGGATGATCCAAAATCACAGCAGAAGTTCAGGTACTATCTTGCTAGACTGAAATCAAAAGAAATAGTGCGGGATTCTGGGACAGTTTTTTCATTATTGACAAGGGATTCAGTCAAGAAGATTACTTTAGCATTGGGACAAAAAAACTCTTTTTCCAGAGGGTTTGATAAGATTCTTCATTTGCTTCTGGTTAGTAAGCCTTTTCATTTACTCCCTGATTTATTATATAATAAAATCTCGATTTTGACAATTTAGTTGATTTCAGGCAAGTTTAATGGAGAATTCACCTGTAATTAGGGCCAAGGCTTTACGAGCGGTAAGCGAAAAAATATATTCTTGGACTTTTAATCCTTGAAATGGAAATTGAGAATTCGTTTTATGGCTATGTTGGCAGTATTTAATGTCTTAATATCTTAATATGATGAGCAGGTCAGTATAATTGTAGAAGCTGATCCGCAGGTGCTAGGAGACAAACGCGTTCAATCGGCTGTTGAAGGAAGGTTTTGTGATTCAGCAATTTCTGTCAGAGAAGCAGCACTGGAACTTGTAGGGAGGCATATTGCTTCTCATCCTGATGTTGGTTTGAAGGTGTGCTCAATTGATCTCTAAACCTAGTAAGTTCTTCGTAGATTCTCTATTAACGCATTTTGCTTCATCTTCTCCACATTTTCTTTTAGTATTTTGAGAAGGTTGCTGAGAGAATCAAAGATACTGGAGTAAGTGTTCGAAAACGATCTATCAAAATCATACGAGATATGTGTGTTTCAAATGCAAACTTCTCCGAATTTACAAAAGCTTGCATTGCTATCATCTCCCGTATTGGGGACGATGAATCAAGTATACAGGTAATTCTGAAGCGACGAATGCGTTGGATTAAGGATTGATGACATGTAAAATACAAGTACAAAAATTTGTTTGTTCTTGACTAAGTCGCAGTTTTTGTTCTTTTCCTCGTCCACAGGATATTGTTTGCAAGACATTTTATGAGTTCTGGTTTGAGGAACCTACTGGTTCACAAACTCAGTTCTTTGGAGATGGTAGCTCTGTTCCATTGGAGGTGGCTAAAAAAACTGAACAGATTGTTGAGACGTTGAGGAGGATGCCAAGTCATCAACTTCTTGTGACTGTCATTAAACGCAACTTAGCCCTTGATTTTTTACCCCAATCAGTTAAAGCTATTGGGATAAACCCTGTCTCACTTGCATCTGTACGCAAGCGCTGTGAGTTAATGTGCAAGTGCTTACTGGAAAGGATATTGCAGGTATTTTCCCCCCATCTTTTTGACTTGCTAAAACAATTTGGTTGATATTTAAATCTGAGTGTTCAGAAATTCTTATTTGTCAGGTAGAGGAAATGAATATCCAGGAAGGAGAGAGGCGGACGCTTCCATATGTGCTAGCTTTGCATGCATTCTGTGTCGTGGATCCAACACTTTGTGCACCAGCTTCTGACCCTTCCCAGTTTGTGGTCACTCTTCAGCCTTATCTAAAGAGTCAGGTTAACTGCATCTCATTATATCAATTCTAATTTTATTTTTGTAGCACCTTGAGAAGATTTTGTTTGACTTGGTATGCTCCCCCGAACCCAAAGGTACAAGACTAAAACAAAAGGAGCAATAGTGTTGACTGAAATTTTTGTTCTTTTAATGGAGGTCGAATATGTATCCTAAAAGTTATTGTTGAAGATCTTTCCTACTAAAGACGTTAGGACTTTCTTCTCCAAGAGATTGTTCAAATTCTAATTGGGCAATTTGATTGTAGTATCTGTATTAAATATTACAATAATCTTTTCATTTTTCAGTTTAGACTGGGCAATTGATTATATGCCTTTTCTTTTTTCTTTTTGGTCGGAAAGTGCAGACCTATACAAGAAAGTAAAGGAAAACACCATGCCTGCATTTTAATTTGGTGTGTCTTGTGTTCAGGCTGATAGTCGAGTGATTGCACAGTTAGTGGAGAGCATAATCTTTATAATCGATGCTGTTCTGCCTTTGGTACGAAAGTTACCACAAAGTGTTGTTGAAGAACTTGAACAAGACTTAAAGAACATGATTCTTCGGCATTCCTTCTTGACAGTTGTTCATGCTTGCATCAAGTAAGTTCATGTTCAGGCTTTCACTGTCAGACATTCTCTTTTACTAATAATTGTTGAAGTTGCATTTCTTTGCCGATTTGGATGTCTTCTAGGTTTGATTTTTTCTCCTCATTACAGGTGCCTCTGTGCTGTGAGTAAAGTGGCAGGAAAAGGTGCTGCTATAGTGGAGAATCTAATTCAGCTGTTCTTCAAACGTTTGGATGCTCAGGCAGTAGATAACAAGCAGGTTGTTAACTTGAATTATGTGTAAATGGGTTATATATGTAGTTACTTAAATTGCATTGGCACAATATTCGTTGCTAGGATAAATGTTAAATATCTAGATATTTATATGCCCGCCAGGATGAGTTGATTTTGATTTGATGAAGTTATTAAGCTCCTAAGATTCTAGTTGTCTAATCCCTTGGAGTATATTATTAGTATTGTGCAGTTCTGGCCCCATGCTTGAACATGTCTAACATATGTTTGCTCGCTTTTAAGTAGTACATGTATTAGAGATTTTATAGATGGGGTTTTCTTCTGGTTTATATCCTGAAGTCTGACCCTATTGTTGATTTGGTCCCTAAACTTCTAATTTGAGAAACATTCTCCGTGTTCCATTACGGGATGGAACAGATGCCTTTATTACATAGATTCTCTTATTACTAATGAATTGGTGGCCCACTTGCCTATGAGTTACACTTGTGTGCCCAATATTTCAAGCACTACATAGACATCATGATATGTGAATTTACCATTTTGTGCATAACTATGCATTTGTATTATTACTCAATAGAAATTCAGAATGAACCACAAAGGTGAACTTGCCAATTATACTGCTCATGTGGTGTTCAATTGAGGATGTTCGGAAACCTTATGCACACTATACATGTCATAGATGCCATAAATTAAGGTTTACTAATTAAATAAGTGACATCCTTGTAGTTCTTGGGGTGCATCGTTCTAACAAGAAGTTAAGGAGCAAAACTGAGACTAGGGTGAAAGTTCAGGCCCTCCTTTCAGTACCGGGTAGCTACAGTGTTGAATACTCATGAATGCAGTTATATGTAGGACTTTGTAGTTTTGGGTTGCAAAGTAAGCTTAGTGATGTATTTTACTTGCATGAGGCACTATCTTGTCAGGTTTTATGTATCCTTTGGTTGTTGAGTTAAACAAAGTTTTGCAAGGAAAGCCCAGTTGTTAACAAGTATTTTTGATAAGGGAGGTTTTATGTCATTGTCTTATTTTGAGCTCTTTGCATCTTGGCTTTTAGTTCCTTGTGCTTCAAGGTTGATGATCCATATTTAATACGCTCTTGATGTGTATTGCTTCTTTTCAAGAACAATTCTAATGTTTAGCTCTAATCTCAAACCAATAAGTGGTTGGTACACGGTTGATAGTTCAGACATTCAAACATACCCGTACATAAATTACATGTATGTAATTAGGAATTAAATTTTAACAATTTTATATTTTTGCTAATTTCAGCAAGTGGGGCGGTCTCTTTTCTGTCTTGGATTGCTTATCCGATATGGCAACTGTTTGCCAAGTAACTCTGACAAAACAAGTGATGTTGTAAGCAGTCTCAGCTTGTTTAAAAAATATCTTCTAGTGGAAGATTTTGTCATAAAGGTTCGGTCATTACAGGTAAGAACTTTTTAATCTTGAATTGTAAAGTTCCAGTTTTGATCTTGAAATGTAAAAAGCCTGATTTTACAATGAAATGTAGTAATGTTGCATTGTGACATTTGCAGGCATTGGGCTTTGTTCTAATAGCTCGGCCTGAATATATGTTGGAAAAAGATATCGGGAAAATATTAGAGGCAACATTCTCTTCTAGCTCTGATGTTCGTCTTAAGGTAATAATGTCCCTTGATTTTTACTACAATGTTTATCTGTTCACTGATATATTTTTTTTTGGGGGGACCAGATGCAAGCATTGCAAAACATATACGAATATCTCCTTGATGCCGAAAGTCAAATGGGAACGGATGCAGCCAGTAATAATGTGATTCAATATTCTGTGGAAGGTGGGAATGCTGTATCTGTTGCTGCAGGTGCTGGGGATACTAATATCTGTGGTGGAATAGTTCAGTTGTATTGGGATAATATGTTAGCGAGATGTTTGGACCTTAATGAACAAGTTCGCCAATCTGCACTTAAGGTGAGCATAGGGCTTCCATGTTCTGTTCCTGGCTAGTGTTCGTTATTTTCTCCTTCTAACAGTGTTATAAATCTGGAGCTTGAACCAGAGTCTTGTTGACAGCTAACTCCTGAGATTATGTGGAGGAAAGGATATTATGTATTTGAGAATTTGATTTTTATTTATTTATGTATTTCTACTGATTTCCGGTAAACTAGTTAGGAAAAATTGGTTCAAGTATCATGGTCCCAATGTTACAGCGAAGTTTTGTTAATTTATCTATACTATTTACCAATATAAATGCAGATTGTTGAAGTTGTGCTGCGGCAAGGCCTTGTGCATCCTATTACTTGTGTTCCATACCTTATTGCACTCGAAACAGATCCTCTGGAGGGCAATTCAAAATTAGCTCATCATTTGCTGATGAATATGAATGAAAAGTATTCTCCTCTCGATGCTTTTTAACTTCTTGTAATCACCTATATTTGCTTGTGCTTTCTAATTGAAGGATCTTATTAGGTACCCAGCATTTTTTGAAAGCCGCCTGGGGGATGGCCTTCAAATGTCGTTCACTTTCATACAGTCCATTACTACCAGTTCTGAACAGGAGAACACAAAAGTTCCAACAAAGGCTTTGGGAAATGCAAAGGGAAAATGTGATAGTATTTCTCTTGCTCAAGCAAGAGTAGGGGTTTCTCGAATCTATAAGCTTATTCGTGCTAACCGGGCTTCGAGGAACAAATTTATGTCTTCGATTGTTCGCAAGTTTGATAATACTTGCTGGACAACTTCAGTCGTCCCGTTCCTAATGTGAGTTCAATTATTGGCGCCAGCCAGGCTTGAAGTTCATATAAGCTGACTGAGTATGCTGACTTGAAAGTTGATTTCTTTTTACAGGTACTGCACAGAAATACTTGCCTTGCTACCATTCACAACACCTGATGAGCCGCTTTATTTGGTCTTTTCTATAAATAGAGTAATACAAGTTAGGGCTGGAGCGCTTGAAGCAAAACTGAAAGCTCTAACCTTGCATCTGTTACAAAGAGGTGCGCCTCATGGGAATGGCATAATTGAAGAGGACCCAGCTGCTCAGTCTTTTCAAAGAGGGACGACATTAGTGGATTTGAATGGGACAATTCAACAAGAACCAGTGTTTCAACCTGTTACAAATTATATGCTAACAATGCAGTGGAATGGGGTAATACAACAAGGGCCAGCTGATCATTCTGTCTCAAATCAAACTACTCCTTTGGGGGCAAACATGCACGTTACGGGATCTGGCAGTTCCCATGGCTTCTCAAAAGATGATGAACAGAAGATCCAGGTATTTCAAACCTCTTGTAGTCCTGTACTGACTTTATTTTCCAAAAGCCCGAAAAAAAAATCTCGGGGGAGAGACTGTGATTGGCATGGTTAGGGTTTGCTGCTGAGTTAATCTTTCATTGATTGTAATTTCTTGCAAATCTTGTTTGATGTGCTTTTGCAGGCGGACTGCCTGGCAGCTATTGCATTGCAGCTTCTTTTGAAACTAAAGAGACACCTAAAGATTGTGTATAGCCTGAATGATGCAAGGTGCCAGGTAAGCAATCACTAGATAACTCTAGGTAGATTGTATTACAGTGATTTATGGACCTTTGTTTTTTAGAAGCGTAACTTTTCTTTCAAACCAGGCCTTTTCTCCAGCTGATCCCCTTAAACCGGGAGATGTTCTCTCCAGGCAGAACATTCCTTTTGACCTCAGTGAAACACACACCACCTTGCCTACAACGCATCAAGAATTGGTACAAAGATATCAGGTACTTGAGCTGTGACATTATGCATATATATATGCATATCTCTCTCTCTCTCTCTCTCTCTCTCTCTCTCTCTCTCTCCCCTACATGTCACTGGAAGTTGGCCTTCAAGCCCATACGTCATTTCTGACTGGTATCATCATTTTACAGGAATTCAAGAATGCATTGAGGGAAGATACTGTTGATTACTCTACTTACACAGCCAACATCAAGAGAAAACGTCCGGCCCCCAGAAAAGGACGGAAATCTGTAGTTGGAGATGATGACGGTGATGATGATGATGAAGATTGGACAGGTGGGGCTCGGAGGCTGAGTAATAGTGGGAGGAGAGGTAACTACAGTAGAAGTCGACAGCGGTTATAGTAGTCGAGTATATGACAGGGTAGGCTAACTTGTACATGTTTTAGGAGAAAGGAATAGATATAGGGATATAATGAGAGCAGAAAGAATAGATTTATGGAAACGGTAGAGAAATCCAGTAGAGTAGAGCTTTCTCTTACCTTTTCCATCTTTTGTAATTTGCCTGGACATATAGTAACCGCATTCTTTTTGTGAATGTAATTCAGCTGTTTTATGTATTAATTTTTCATTTATTAATGTTTTGTTGGAGCCTCTTTTTTTCAGTTGAATCATAATGTAGCCGAACCTTCTGGGCCGTAAATGTAGCAAATTTAAGGGGAAAATTTCCCTTCCAATTGACTCTTTCTCTGGTGACATCAGACAGAAACCTCATCATTGTTTCTCATCCATGGTCAACTTTTTGTTTATGGTTTTAGACGCGGCGTTGTTATCCATGTACGAGGGACCAATTTTGCATCTGCCCCAAACTACCTAACAAAATTGAAATAAATTGGATGCGCTCTTGCATTTAGATTTGACACATTTTCAATCAGAAACCAATTTAAAACAAGTTGCCAAGACTTAAACTAATGGCATCTTATTTTGATTTAATTTACTTCATATTTTGTAGAGTATTTTGGTTGTTCTTGAAATTGTAGCGACTACTTTGCGAACAATAAAAATAGAAGCTGAATGTACACAATAAATTGAGTTTTAATATAACGAAATAAGGGACTTGTTTATAGGAAAGTTTCATGGCAAACTTTCTAATTACTTTCTTAAAGAGGATTAACATAACGTTTCAAGATAGCTCATTGCCTGACATCTTTGAGAACCATGCAATGTCCTAAAACTCTAAAAATGTGAATAGCGAGGGTTTTCCAGAATCGAAACAAACATTATTAAAATTTAAGTTACAAGGGAACATAAATAGTATCAAAAAGTGTCCTTCGAGAATAAAACATCTTCAAAGAGTGTATATCACCAAAATCCTTCAAAAAATTCTTCCCCAAGTTGCTCATGGTACTATGACAAAGAGAGGCTGCATGGAGGAGGCCAAATCACTTAGATAAAGATCATGAGCGAGTAGTGAGTTTGTGTCTGCGTGTATGTATATGTGAAAGAGGGAGAGTTTACTTACCGTGTCTACACTCACTGGTTTTGTATCTTCTGCCAGTATCTCAGTTACTGTCCCAGATTGATCAGCCTAAAGAGAAAGAGAGGGACAAATAAATTGAGAGTACAGCAACATACATTTCAAATGAAAGAAAGGCCAAAATAATTTCAATGCAAAAACATACCTCAATTTCATTCATCAACTTCATGGCTTCAATGATGCAAATGACTTGACCTTTCTGAACTTTATCCCCTACCTGAACATTCAGAACTCCTAATATAAGTAATGATATGTACGATGAGGAAAATTGTGAATGGTCTTCTGCCATCTCTCTCAGAATTCAAGCTTTAAAAGATAAGTAACACAGACACTTGCCTTAACAAAAGGTGGTTCACCAGGTGCAGGAGAACGGTAAAAGGTTCCAGCCATGGGGCATTTCAGTGGAGGGTGAGAAGATGTGCTAGCCTTTGCAGGGGCGGGTAATGCAGGTGCTGCTGCTGCTGGAGGGCTTGCTGGAGCAGGAGCTGTTGCTGGGGCTGCTGCTTGTTGAGGTGGTAGCATGGCATAAGGATAATGTGCTGGTGGTGGAGCAATAGGAGCTTGTGGTGCTGGCTTCTCCAAGGCTTCTTTCTTTCTTATCACGAGCTCTAAATCTAGTTGCTTCATTTGGAGCTCCACAATATCTCTTGAATCCACTAACCTGCTCATGAAAATGACCTCATTTTAATTATAAAAAAATGTACATCTGACACACAGTTGCTCATATAAATTACAAAAGAAAGCGCTGCAACTTACTTAACCAGGTCTGATACTTGAGCCATGAATGCTGATATTGATGATGCATCTGGAATATTGCTGGAACGCTTTTCAGTAGACTCATCTTTCCCTTCCAGTGATCCATCTTCAGACTTGGTGTTATTTATGGGTGCAGAATTCGACGATTTCTCAGTTACCTTGGATTCAGAAAGAAATTTATTATGCATTGATGACAATGTTCTCCAATCAAATTCATGTACTACACTTATTGCAAACAGGTTACCTCACTAAGCTGTGCCTGCACCTTCCAGGCAGCAGATTGCTTCCTGATGGGGCTCTACACAAGTCAA
Organism: Prunus kanzakura; assembly: GCA_020521455.1. Taxonomy (NCBI): domain Eukaryota; kingdom Viridiplantae; phylum Streptophyta; class Magnoliopsida; order Rosales; family Rosaceae; genus Prunus; species Prunus kanzakura. The sequence goes on from BPUM01000013.1 coordinate 1,707,283, forward strand.
CCATATGATCAGAAAAAAGGAAAAAAGAATAGCAGCAACATTTCACTGTACATAGAACTGTCGCTGCTACAAAAAGCTATAGATAAATGACAGTACAGTATATGACTATGGTGATCATTAATCGGTCGTAACTTGCAGGTGTACATGAAAGACATCATTTTCACTAGAATCCTTTCTGGGTTACAGCTCAATCAAAATCCTACATGTGATGTAACTATCAATTCTTCAACTACATCAATTTCAATGCATACCCACCAACTGTCAGCTTCTTATATATTATATGTGTTACACATGATGCATATATAACCATATACATATGAAACCCATTTCGAACATAAGAGAAATCCATAATTAACGGCTGAACAGGACAGTATATGGCAAGCAACAAGGGTATGAGAAAAGAAGCAAAATTTAACAAGGAAGACTCGTAAAATGAAAAAATTTACATTCACAAAGTGGAGTAAAGTAGGTGGTCTGTCGAATTAACCAAACCTGAAGCCCAGAAATCTGCAGAGAGGGAATGGGACAGCGATTGAGACAGTTGTGAAAGGAAAGCAGGTGCTGCTGAGGGTGCGAAGTTTGGGCAGTAGGGCCAAGGCGAGCCATGGGGGCAGAGCATGCTTTGGGGCACGGGACTGTGAAGGAAGCCATTGGAGTGTTCGTTATGTGAAGCAAAGCAAAGAAAAGCTAGCAAGCTTGTTTGCCACAGAGACGGAAGAATTGGAAATGGGGGAAGGCAAAAGGTGTGAAATTTTTGGGAATGGGATCTGAAGGGGAATGGGGTTAGATTTGTAGGGATGGGGAAAGTGGGCGATGAGATCCAAGAGGTTTTGGTCTGAGAAATCTGAGAAACCCCAAAGGTTATGTGGGTTTTTAGAAAGCGTTTGCTTGTCTTCCGATACTTCCAATGCGAGAGAGAACTAGCGAGCGAGCGAGACTTATAATTTAAATACCCACCCTCTTAACTAACCGCTAACAAATCACGCGCTCTCTCTCTCTCTCTCTCTCTCTCTCTCTCTCTCTCTCTCTCTCTCTCACATTGGGGACATTGTGTTGGTTTCCCTCCAACTCCAACCGCTACGACTGAAATGAGGTGAGCTCCTTGCATTTTTCATTTTTACTGTTATCAAATTATCACCATCAATTTTTTATCACTGCAAATATGTATTTCTCTTTGGTGCTCATTTAATACTTGTTGGTATTTTGATCAAGCTTATGTAGAGTACAATTGGCCGGATCCAATCATCACCAGACAAAAGCTTTGAGCTTGTTTGATTGTAATTACCGACGGCTTAGTCAAGGGATGGAGGGATTTTGAACTTACAGGCCTCATGAGTTTTGTACGCGCCTGGAACTTCCCAAATGTCCCAATAACTATTTTCATTCTTGATCGGAAAATTATGAATTTGGAAAAAATAATTTTCGACTATCAAGTACATAAAAAGCCAGCTCATTCATTCCAACAAAGTAGCAGTTGAGCTACCAATCAATTGCACCATTTAATTGTAGCAAAAAATATTGGTGCCAAAGGACTAGAAAATACATGTAGGTCACCAAATATATTGAGTTCATCGACAAGTAACTTGCAGCGCTCAGTAATACAAACACATTTGGAAAATTTTATGTCGCAGTTACCATTCACAGACGCAGCAATGCTTATTTTATGACAAATGCAAAGTTACAAAAAGAGAGCCTATAACATATTTTGGGGGGGAAAAAAATTACAGCAGCCTTAAAAGCTCTCTCCAAGACCAATAATTAAATTGCATCATAGCAACAAAATATTCCAAGACCATATAGATCATGAAAGGCAATTATGAAATAATCAAGGCAAAGTGAAACTAATATCTGTTCCAGTAGGTCCGGCGTCTGAACCAGTTGTAGTCGGGCAACTCCCCGACAGGACCCATGGAAGCAATTGCAATATCCTGCAGAGACCAACCAACAAAAGAAAGTATGAGTGTTCAGTTTTTGATTGACAAAGGTTAGGAGAATACAGAATAATGTATTAGCACTTAAGACATGTGTCATAATAGATTGTAGTCCCACCCTGTCATAGATAAATCGGTTTGCAACACGTTTGATGGTGCTTGCATTAACAGCATCAATTCTAGCAAACAATTCGGCTAATGGGATTCTTCGACCATATGTAAGTAGCTGCAAAACAATAAATAACAATTCAGAATACGCAACAGAGACCGGGTCAGCTTCCGGTAAAACAAATTATTTCTTGTGAAGTCTACTACACTGTCAATAGAACTAGTCAACAACGATCAACACCAGTTTTCATGTTTTCAATTAAGGCACAAAAACATTAGTCAGAACAGTTCATCCAGCACCTAGTGAACTGGTTAACATATACCATATTATTCCAGGTAATGATCTGCTATGACATAGTCATAATTAATGCCTCTGTACTCATTTAGGGAATCAACCCGGATCTCAGGTGGGTAGATAATATTAGCCAACTCCAATTGTTCAAACCTGATTGCTCTCATTATTTTTCTATATTGGAAGGAAACGGTGTACCTGGCGCCCAATATCTTCAGCTACGGCACTTGTTCCATCCAAGTGAAGGAGCAGGGAAGATTTCAACTGCCAGAAAAGGAACAAAGTTAAGTGGCAATGGATATTATAGCGATAACATGAAACAGCTAAATTGAAATATGACAGTTTCATCATTTTTATACTGGATACAGACAAAAATACACAAATACAAACATACAAAGCATTAGAAAGGATGAATCTAGTATTGGGGCAGAGTTAGAAATCTAGTGCTACCTGATTACGAGCACGGATCACGTCAGCTTCTGAAACTCGATAAACTAATTTGGTTATTTCATACATTATTGAATAGGCCAAATCATCTAAGCAATCCGGCTGAAATAAAAAGAAAAGACAATATAAGTCATAAAAGAATATTAATGACTGGTTGTTAATGTATAATTAGACACACATTGGTGTTTATCGGCATCCAAATAGAGCAAAGATACCACACACCAGAATAAGAAGTCAAAAAGGTTTTTTTTTTAATGAAATAAATTATCTGAACAAGGAAAGTTATTAAAGATGGCACCCTCACCTTAGCAGTAGCAAAAACACCAAATAAGCCAGTATCCTTATAGTTGGTGTTGAAAGCCATATAGCTCTCTGCTATGTCATTTATGGCAACCCGTTGTGCCAGCTCCGAACTGTTTTACAGGTAGCCAAAACTAATCATTGCATGTTCTTCCAAGACATAAACACATAAAGGTTAACATCAAGTATTCAATCCATAGAAGTTAAAATCATGTAAGTGCTCACCCCATGTGCTTTCCACCACCAGCATTTTTATTCCATGAACCTAACATAGCCTGCATGACCATTAGAGGAATAGAGTCTGGATCTGTCCAAGATGCTCCATTGAATGCAACCGCAAAATGTGCCAAAGGCAAGTCACTATCAAACATTCTGACCTGATTTTCACAACATTAATAGAAATGCATATTGTAAGAGAAAGCAAAAACATTTTAACAGAAGAGAAAAGTAATTTTCCAGGATATATGTATTACCTCAGAACCGGTAAAAAAGGAAGGTTCTTTTGCAACCAACTGACTAGCTGTGGTTGGATCTCCTGACAATTTTGTAAACAAACCTTTAACTGTCTCAACAATATCTTCATGCCTAACAGCTCCTGAAGCAGCAATAACCTATAATAGAGATCACAAACAAATAAGCCACAGGATAATCACTTCTAAAACCAAATTCCTGATTAACTATGTGTCATGTAGAGTAATAACAAAGAACGATGACTACACCAGGTGCATGATCTACTACATAAAAGGACAACAACTTTAAAAAAAATTATCATAATTTGAATTACCATTCTGGGTGCGGTATAGTGAGTTTTGATATAGCTTTGAAGATGTTCTTTGGAGATAGTCTTAATATTGTTAGCAGGTCCAAGAATAGTTCTGGCTAGAGGAGAGTACTGGAATGCAGTTGCATGCAGATGGTCAAAAATAACTTCATCGGGTTGTTTTTCGACCTGCAGCACCAAAGGAATGATATTAAAACATGTACTTGAAAACAGTATGGACCAAATAATCCATAAAAAAATTATATGCAAACTGTTATAAAACGTCAAGTTCATGTTTATAGGCGTGTACCGAATCACGAATATACCAGGAACTATAAACACCCCTAAATACACAATTGACCACAAAATAGTAGGTTCCCAGATTTCATGTTAATACAAAGTTACCATCAACATTAGTTAACACTCAAAACATTCAAATCCACAGACACCATAAATTTAAATCACTTATCCCCATTAATCCAGAAAACCCAAGACCCCAACTTTCCAAAGTTTTCGTTTTTAAGACATTACCTCCTCCATTTCCCTCAAAATCACATCGCGCTCGCGAAGAATCCGGTTATCATCAAACTTGGAGTTCTGCAAGATATCAGCCAAAATAGAGAGCGCCTTGGGCACATCCGACTGCAGCACCTTGGCATAGTAGGTGGTCTGCTCCCTCGATGTGTACGCATTCAAGTGACCTCCCATGTTCTCGACTTCCTCCTCGAGCTGACGCGCTGTCCTCTGGTCGGTCCCTTTGAAGATCATGTGCTCCAAGAAATGCGCGGTGCCGTTGGTCGCGTCGTTCTCGAACCGCGACCCAGCATCGATCCAGACCCCGACGGTTGCCGTCTGGGCCGCGAGGTTCGACTCGGTGGCGACTCGCAGGCCATTGGGGAGTGTGGTGACACGTGTCTCGGGTGCGGTGAGGATGTGGGTATGGTCCGCGATACTCGGGTGGGGCGACCCGTACTTGAGGAACCTCGGGTCCGGGTTCTCGAGCCTCCTGATCTTCGATTTGACGTCCTCGGCCAAGCGGTCGTAGATCATAGCGGATGGTGGAGGAGGTGAGGGTAAGGATGGGGCCGCAGGTGACTCAGCGACGGCGGGTGAGGTTGATGAGGATCGTACGGCTACGGTGAGAGCGGCCGGGGGTCTGTGCGGCCGACGGCGAGCTATGGTTGTTAGGAGGTGCTTCATCGCCATGGCTTTCTCTGCGAGAGCCTCTAGGGTTTGGGTTTGGGGGAAACTAGAGATGGCGAAATTGCGAACTACAATTGCAGGATGCCACTGCTCAAGTAGGAAGCCAAACCACATGAGAACGACGTCGGGTCGTTTGTTGTCCACCTGGACTCAGAAAAATTTAATTGGGAATTGAATAAAACAGATTGGGCCCGAACTTTCAGTATATAAGCCCATTAATTCCTGTCTAACTCAGCTATTGGACCTTAATAGTGAGGCCCAAATTGATGCAACGAGAGAGCTATAAATAAATTGCGAAAGCGGAATGAGAAACCCTAGAGAGAAAAGAGAGAGAGAGAGAGAGAGAGCCATCTTCTTCGTCAGCCTCCTCAGTCATTGCTCTCTCTGATTTCGAGCTATGGCGACTGCAAAAACTGTGAAAGATGTGTCCCCACACGAGTTCGTTAAGGCCTACGCCGCTCATCTGAAGCGATCTGGCAAGGTATCTTCGCTTCTGAACCCCTTCTTTAGCTTCCGGGAAAATGAAACAGAAAACCTTGTTCTCTTGCCTTTGTTGCTTTGTTATCAATTTTTCTGATAAAAAAACAAAGAAAGCTCGAAACTTTACCCGAGTTTCTGGAAATCGTAGATGATTTATAGTGAGTATGCTGTGCCATGGCTAATACAATCTCACCCTGTTGTGAAGCATCTAATTTGCCTTGTTTGCAATATATGTTTGATTCAATCTTGCCTTGTATATGGGTGTTGTGGATTTTACTGGTTTTGTAGGATATTTTTTGCTGGACATTGATATGATTTGATTGTTACAGCTTTTAAACCAATAAAAATTGAATAATGTATCATGTCTCTGTGAAGTAACAAGTCATCGTTGTAGATTATGCAGTCCTGGATGATTTTGTTGAATATTCTTTTAATAGCTGCTCTGATAATTTCGTGGACAATTGAAGAATTTTGTTTCACTCATGTTACTTTTGGGGTTTTCAGATTATTGAAATGATATAAGTTTATAGCTTTATGCCTGCGCCATTTCCATGACCATCTTTTCATATTTTATTTCCTTCCTATGGTTTTGAGCAGATTGAGCTTCCTCCTTGGACTGATATTGTCAAGACTGGAACATTCAAGGAGCTGGCTCCTTATGATCCTGACTGGTACTATGTTAGAGCTGGTGAGCATTCCCTCTCTTTTCATTATGCCCTCCTACTTATGGGTATATGTTACATCTTGTTTCTGCTATTGACAATGTAACATTCAATATGGCACAGCCTCCATTGCAAGGAAGATCTACTTGAGGGGAGGTCTTGGTGTTGGTGCCTTCCGTAGGATTTACGGTGGAAGCAAGAGGAATGGAAGCCGTCCACCACATTTCTGCGAGAGCAGTGGTGCTATTGCCCGACATATCCTACAACAGTTGCAGAAAATGAACATCGTCGACCTTGACCCAAAGGGGTGAGTTCTGTGTTTATATCTCAACTCGAAACTGTTTCTGGACTTAAGTTTTGTTTAACAACATTGGCTTGAGTTGCGACATTGTTTCTGATTACATGTTGTCTCTGCTTGTGACAGTGGGAGGAGAATCACATCAAGCGGTCAACGGGATCTTGACCAAGTTGCTGGGCGGATTGTGGTCACCCCATGAACTATGGAGTTCTTAGAACTGCATGGGCACTAGCGTATCTGATATTTTAGGTTTCGATTTGAGTTAGTCAAAAGAGATGTGGCAAGAAGATGTTATGAGCGAAACGTGCTTTCCGTTTTGATAATTTTAGTTGTTATGACAATCTTTCTTTCTTCCGAAACTTCCATCTATGTGTTATGATATTTTGTCATGTTTTGGCCTGAGGATTTCAACCTATTTGTCTATTAGTTTCCTTATTTGTACTGCGGTTCCATGTGATGTTTTAATCGCAGACCAATTGATAAGAATGAGTGCACTCTGATCTCATTTTGCCCTGTCTTGTATTCTTTGGTTTAATTATTTTGTGGTGTTAAATCAAATTTATAGTCATTTGCAAGATTATAGTTGGAGTATATAAACAAAAGAAAAATCAAGAAAACGTACAAACTTCGTTTTTTCTAGTATGGCTCAAGGTGGTAAACGTCATGGTGAAGTTGTGTTTTTCCAAAACACACTTGCAACACTAGCAAGATTGCCTTGTACTTTTCATGGCTGCATGCTCTGCTATTCGATTCTTTCTTAGTTAGCCTTTTCATTTTATGTCTTTGATGTTTAAGAATACCAATGTAGTTTTAGTTTCTTAATGCAAATTCTGTTGCCTTTAGTCTTCACATGTGCCTTCTATTTTTCCACGCTATATGCTCCTGCATCCAGTAAAGATATTGCTGAGCATTTATTTATACAGAATTGTTGGATAACACAATCTGGAAACTCTTCGACTCGAATCTTGAAGTGTTTTACTGTGAGAACATACTGTTTCTGTATCTTAAGATTTTTTTCCACTAAGCTCACTGCTTTTGAATATCAAGTTGAAGATCGATCTTTCCCATTTTACTTCCAAATTCGGAAAGAGGACTGGATCCCTTTATTAACAATGCGCCGACCAATTCCTCAGCTTGACAAATCTAATCCTGCAACTGTTTTTTTCCTGAAAATGCAGGCTGAATGTTTGTTTTTAATTACTCCTGTATAGATTAAAATCATTTAGTTACAATTGTTCGGATGATAATATAGGGTCTGGTATTTATACCTCTCACTCACAAAAAAAATACCACGTGAAAAATCTCATGGGTTAGGGTGTGATTTGAGATAGGGTTTGGCATTTATACCTTCCATTAAAAAGTCACACACAATTCCACATTTTAAAACATCCTTCGAAATTAGTAAGTTTTTGAATACCATAAGGCTTTTTATTACTTGTTTAAAGTATTGATTGAATAACACGTGATTTAGACACCCTCTTTTAAAAATCTTACAATTCCTTTGGATGAAGGAATTGAAAATTACATAGAATTCTAAAATGATGGAATTTAGATTTCCATAATTTCAATTTCTAGCAATTGAAGATTTTAGTGTTTGGATTTATGTATGTCGAATCTTGTAAATCACAAAACTTTGTAAATGATACTATGGAAATTGTGAAATGACGCCTATTTTGGATGAAGGAATTGAAAATTACATAGAATTCTAAGAGCAAGTCCACCCATGAAGGCTAGGGCAAGGGCAAGAAAAAAAAAAGATTATGCAACAAAATATAAACAATTTAGAAAGTGAATAAAATTGTTATGTATTTATAGGGAAAACATCCATAATTTGTTGGTATTTTTTTAATAAAAAAAAATTGAATTTTTTTGCTCACTGACGTCAGCGTGACATCAGCACCTTCGGGTTGCAGCCTAGGCAAGATCTGCCCGTGGGCTTGCCCAGGTTGGTGGGACCCACCACTTGCCCGGGCTTGAGGCTGCGCGCTGGAGGCCTGTTTGGCTTGACTGGGCTGCCTTTTGCCCGGTTTTGTGCTCCCGCTGGACTTGGCCTAAATTGATGGAATTTAGATTTCCATCATTTCAATTTCTGTCAATTGAAGATTTTAGTGTTTGAATTTATGTATGTCGAATCTTGTAAATCACAAAATTTTGTAAATGACACTATGGAAATTGTGAAATGACGCTTATTTTGGTGGAAATTAAAAGTAGGGAATTTGATGCCTCAATTTCCATGATTTTTTTCGCGTGTCATTTAATAAATTCCGTGCTTAAGTTGCCAAATAAGGGAATTGTCGATTTTTCCTCTTAAATTCCGAGCTATTTTCCCTCATCCAAAGGGAGGGTAGTAGTCTTAATGGAATACCACAAGACTTGTTTAGATTATTTAAAAGTCTTAATTCATACCACAAGACTTATTTATCCCAAAATAGTATTTTACAATCCCAATTAAATACACCCCCGGATGTTGGCATATACCTTGAAGCTTTATTTTTATTATAGAAGCTTTTATTTTAACGGTTGCTTTTGATTTTGTTGTGATTTTCGGTTTAAGAGGTATGCTATTTAGCAATAAGCATTCTTAGCATAGGGTTGTGCTCATTATACCTCATTGGATGATATCAGAGGATAAATCAGTTGAACAATTACACTATACTAAGAACGCCGTAACCTTTCAAAGAATCAAATTAATGGGATTAAAAAAAAATTGCAACTAAACTAGTTGCTTCATTCATATTCACATACAAGATTAAAAAGAATATCAGAAGCAAGTTGGGAAAGGACATGATTATTAGGTATTAATATGACGGGGGCTAAGGAGAAACAAAATCAGGTTCTTTCTTGTCTTCTTCAAGCTTCACTCTTGGTAAGTGTAGGAGCCGATATCGTTCCATGAGAAGCAGGACTTGATTTTCTTTTGCTGAGGCACATGAAACTTTGGTTCTTTGGGTATAGTGGGATGCTTCATTGACCTTACAACAAAGAAACATGAAAATATAAGAAACCGTACATCTACTATAATACAAAGGATATCAGAATCTGACTCGCTCAAGAAATCAAAATGCACAAACTTGAGAAAAAAAAAAAATTTGATGGGATGCAGCTCATATTTGGGACAAAGTATGTTCTTGGAGGAATTGACAACATATGGACTCGGAAGGTTTCATACAGAAAGTTAAAGAAGACAGATCAAACATTGGATATAAATTCTGCATGAACACCGTATAACTTATACAAAATTTATTGACCCACTTTGTAAGGATGGAATTCCAAAATTATCTGCACTCTCTTTTTCTGCATGTTGAGAAAGTTCAATAATATCATCAGCATTCCAATCCAAGCAACTATAATCTATTATTACTAAAAAGAAAAACAAACCAAAAGGAAAACCATTTTCTTGTAAGATGTTATTTGCAGAGAAGACACACAAAATAATAAGTAGATTCTGAAGTCACTAAAGAATTTGGAATGCACCCATGTCATTCAAAAATAATATTCCAATCATGCAACAGTTACAGAAGAGTTCCATATAGTTCTTCTAGACATAAAAGAAGCTTTAAGAGAAAGGGTCTATGTATAATCGATTTACAATCAGATCAAAGTTTTACCTTCTGGGAATGAAAGGCCTGTCAAAGTAGGGCATCGGCTGTGCTTTTGGAACAAGCTCCTTTCTCAACCTTCTTATTTCCTCCTCTTCTGCCAACTGTAAGAGCAAAATACCAAAATGCATGTTTCAGGTGAAAAATAACTATGATGATATAAAGCTGATCAAGTGAAATTATTCTTTACGTCACAACAAATGGTTGGTTTACCTTCTGCAGTCTCTCTCTTTCCATCTTGTATTGCTCAAACAGGTTCATCTTCTCGGCCACCTGATGGTGCACCCACATTCCAAAAGAAAAATGGTAATTCAATTTTCAGTCTACTAAAGTATCATTAGTAGAGGTAAGGAATAGAGACTAAAAACCTTCGCCCTCATTACTTACATACCAACAGATAAGTCATGCACCCATACAAGTCATTTCTTCCTTTAAAGTGACATTATAGGCACGAAGAAGGTGTGTAACAAGGGTAGTTTCATGAAGATGTCCTCACAGTTTTCTACAATAAATTATAAACCTTTTTTTATCTCTCAGTTGTCATAAAGAATGTTCATGTTAAGATGCTGACGAAAAGGTTTATTCTGAAAAATCTATAAATTTCACACCTTTTTTCTATCTCACAAGTGCTTGTCTAGAATGTTACATATTAGGATGATATCACAAAATTTATTCTGCAAAAGCTAGACAAGTTTGTTTCTTCTTTTGATTAGAAGTGTTCCCAGGTGCTCCAACCTGAAAAAACTTTTTCACACAGATCTCCTATATTCTTATTCATATTTAGTTTAAATGCACAACTACGTAGAGAGTGATTAAAAATCTAGAGCCAAAGCGCATAATATTTAAACGCACCTGATGGTCAAACTCAGCTCGCTCTACCGCCCGCATGTCACTGTAGAGCTTCAGATCAGTTGGTATTGTGATGTCTTTTACTGGAGGTTTCATTAAGCACTAAGATAAAAAAACACCAAAGATATACATCCAAGTCAGTGGTTCAGTCTCGTCAGTCTTGCAATATCAATAAAATCACTTAAATATAGTTGGAAACTTAAGAAAACGCAATCGATGAACTTATATGTCCCCTTCATGTATTTTGGACCCTAATTTTGTATTTCTATCTCAACATCTATTATATGGTACATAAGAAAGAAAAATTGAAGTACTAATGGTTTAACCTCTGGTTCATCAGTTGTCCATGGGAGGCCCTGAGCAATTGGTATCCGCTGCCTCTCCTCCTCTATCATCATCTCTTGTATCTTCTTCATGAACTCTTCCTCTTTTTGTCTTCCCCTTTCCTGTAGTGAGATCACCAAACAAAGTTAGAAGCTATGGAACTGAAAGTAAACTTGATTACTTTTCAAGACATTCATTTTCAGTACATTTTACCTCTGTTCTTAGCTTGAATGGTTTAAGGCTAGTGGCTCTGAGCTGCTTTTTCTTCCATGTCCTTCCTCCCATTGTGCTAGATGATTCAGAGCTCTGAAACTCAAACAGGAATACAAGATTTCATCAGTTAATCAATCATTTTCAGTCTCCAAATAATGTCCAAAATAGTAAAACAGAAAAAAAAAAAATCTTACATTTCTTCGGCTCCTTCGCCCCCCATTGGAAGTCCTGCTTGAAACACTATAAATAGCAAAACAAAACCCAGTCAGAACAAAAAACAAACACTTTGCATGCGTCAAAAGTAATGCTAATTTTAATCAGAAGTATTGTTGCCAACCTTCCCAAACTTCCATCCCAAGAAGACGAAACTGAAGGCCGCCGATCCAAACCAAGATTCTCAGATGTCAAGAACAAACCGGACGGACAAAACGAAGAAGACGAAACCTGTGTTTCAGGCACCTTAGGAGGTTGCAATCCAGGTAAGGCCCACTTTTCTGCCTTCTTGCCATTATCTTCTGGTTCCTCCTCATCCTTCTGCTCATCCAAGTCCTTCGAGGGAATCGAAAGGAGTTTCTCAAAGGCCTGAACCAAGTGCATCACTTTCCCACGCTCAGGCACACTCTTCCTTGCCTCCTCCAACAACCTGTCCCTCCTTCTCTTGAAGGTCGAAGAACTCATTTCACCAGACGGGTCAATCTCACTCGGGTCAAAATCACCCGACCCGTTCATAGCAGAACCCTCCAAACCATCTTGAATCCTCAAACCCTTCTCAATCTCTTCCTCGAGTTCACGCTCAGCTCTATCACACTCCTTCAAACTATCCGATTCATCGTTCCTGTTCTTGAAAAACTCTTCCTGCGACGCCCTCAGATTCTCATAGGCCACGCAGAGACACTTCTTGGAATTACCTTTCTCTTTGCATTTACAAGCAACATTCGGGTTCTCTTTCTTCGATTTCTTCTTTGCCACGACGAACTTCCTCTCCCGGATCTTGTTCCGGGGTGAATGAACAACCGGGTTCGGGTTCTTGGAGGCCGATTTCTGGGACTTGGTTGATTTCGTCGCAGGGGAAGCCGTGGGTTTTGGCCCAGGAGAAACATTGGGGTTCAAATTCTCTGCATATCTCGAGTTTCCGTGCCTCTTGGATCGAGAACCATGTTGATCTTTCACAGGAGTGACCGACCCGGCCTTCTTACCAACTAAGTCCATCAGAATGTGACCAGAAAAGAGAGAAGAGTGGCCGGAGACGTAGGGAAGAAAAAAGGTCAGTGAATGTCTGGTGTTTTGGCACCGAATAAACAAATGAATGAGGGTTGAGAGAGAGAGAGAGAGATGAGAGGAGAGAAAAAGGGAACGTCAGAGCTGTCGACGCTCTCTGTGTAACGGCTAGTTTTTTGGGGGGCTTATCTGTGGATCGTTTGATAACACTTTTAAATTTCTGTCTGTTTTGAGCCGTTGGATTAAGTGAATGTGTATTTTTTTTTGGTCGTTTGGATTAGGGGAGAGAGTGGTGAATGATTGGGTTTGATTACCAACCGTTGTAGCCGAATCGGGATAGTCCCAATTACGGAAATACCCTTTGCCTTACCTTCTTCGCCAGCATCCACGGTGGCGGCATGGTACAAGTGCAACTCCCCTCTTAAATTTTTGTTTTTAAATTTCTGACCTTTTTGGTTTTTATTTTATTTTTAGAAGAGGTTTTTTTTCCCTTAAAATATGCAATAATTTTTTGAAAACATTGAAAATACAATAAATTGTAAAAATGTTATTTTATTGATCTAGGATGTTCATATTAGGATGCCGGCAATCGCGAAACTAAGATTTTATGTACTTTGGGGAGATAGCCAACATATAAATCAAATAATATATCAAAATGATTTCCAAATTTTCAACCTTAACAATATATGAAAGACAAAAAAAAATTATTTATTCAATTAAGTATCAAAATAGCACACGTGATTCTTTCAAATATCGAACAATGAAACTTTCAAATCACTTGTTCCTCCTATTCACTTCTACCTTTTCTTTATTGTGGGGGGCCATAACTAAATTTTCGTAGGCTTTTTTTCTTTCCCTAAACATACGTTCAAAGCCTAATATACATGTTTTCCAAAACTTTGAGGGGGGTGAACGCCACTACTAGCCTTCGGATGCCTCCGCCCCTAGCTAATGGCGTAAAGATTTATTCTACAAACAAGCACTATAAATTGTACACCTTTTTATTTTTATTTTGGGAATCTCCCAAGTGTTCATCTACAATATTACATGGTAGGATGCTGTAACAAAGTTTACCCTACAAAAGCTATCTATAACCATCAGCCCAAATCTCATTTTCAAGGTTTTGAAATCAGTAATATTAGGACATTTTTATAGGATCTAAAATACAATAGATTACAGATTCATTAATTTAATTCAGTTGGATTAGAGATTATGTTCAACTTAATTGAAATAGTCCAAATCAACTCCAAACCCCCCAATAGTATAACCGTGTGACTATACTTTTTTTGACACATGGGTCCCTTTCAAAAAAAAAAAAAACTAAATCGTATAGCCACATGGTTGTACACAGGTATTTTTCAAAATAGCATTGACACCTTCAAAACAGTATAGCCGCGCGGCTGTACTCGTTTTTTTAAATAGTATAGCCGCGCCTCTTCACTATGGTTTTTTTTATAATAAAAAAGCGTATAGCCGGGCGGCTATACTTAATTTGACGCGTGACCGCCTAATTACAAGGCGGGTCTCTCTCTTTTTTTCAATAAGTAGTATGGCCGCTCGGCTGCACTCGGTTTTTTATTTTTAAAATTTATTTTGACACGTAGCGGCATATTTTCTAGGCCAGTTTTTTTTTAAAAAAAATAATATAGCCGCGCGGCTATACACACGGTTTTATTAATGTTTCTTAGAAATAGTATAGCCGCGCGGCTAGACTGATTTCGACACGTGGGCTCTAATTGCAAGGCCGGTTCCCCTTTTTTTAAAATAAGAAGTATAGCCGCTCGGCTCTAATCGTTGTAAAAAAAAAAATAGCATAGACGATTTTGACACGTTACGACAAATTCGCTAGGCGGGTTCTCTTTTCTTTTATAAAAATAGCGGCTATACTCAGTTGTTTTTATTATTTTTTTTAAAATCATATAGCCGCGCGGCTATACTCGGTTTTTTTTAATGTTTCTTAAAAATTAGTATAGCCGCGCTACACGTGGCTGCCTATTTGCTAGACGGTTTCTCTGTTTTTTTCTAAAATTAGTATAGCCGCTCGGCTCTACCTGGGTTTTTTGATGTTCTGAAAAATAGTATAGAGAAAATCTTCTGCCAAAACAGCTTGTGCTATACGAGATACCGCACTTGATAATGAGACTCTTGGTAGGTTGCTGAAAGAAGACAGTGCCAGCCGTGAATGCTCATAACGATTTGGTCAAGAGCAATGATCTCAAAAATCTTCTGCCATATGGTTTTGCTATTCATCATGCTGGGATGAACAGGGCTGACCGGCAACTGGTTGAGGATCTCTTCGCTGATGGGCATGTACAAGTTTTAGTTTCAACTGCGACTCTTGCTTGGGGTGTGAATCTTCCAGCTCACACTGTGATAATAAAAGGGTCCCAGATTTATGATCCCGAAAAGGGAGCATGGACTGAACTAAGTCCTCTTTATGTTATGCAGACGTTGGGTCGTGCAGGAAGACCTCAGTATGACTCTGATGGAGAAGGGATAATCATTACTGGCCACAACGAACGAACTGCAATACTATATTTCTTTGATGAACCAACAACTTCCTGTTGAAACTCAATTTGTGTCCAAATTGGCTGATAAACTGAATGCAGAAATCGTTCTTGGAACTGTTCAGAATGCTAGAGAAGCATCTAATTGGTTAACATACACTTACCTTTATGTTCGCATGTTGAAAGAACCTGCCCTGTATGGTTTGGAAGCTGACGTTCTCACGAGAGCTAGTAAGTTGGAGGAGAGGCGAGCTGATTTAATCCATTCCGCTGCAACCATCTTGGACAAAAATGGCTTGATTAAGTATGAGAGAAAAAGTGGATACTTCCAGGTTACAGACTTGGGTCGGATTGCTAGTTATTATTATGTGACTCCTGGAACAATATCCACATATAATGAGCTTTTGAAGCCAACAATGGGGCAGCTAGAGCTTTTTTCGGTTGTTCTCCTTGAGTGATGAATTTAAATACGTTACTGTGCGGCGGGATGAAAAGATGGAACTCGCTCAACTATTGGATTGTGTTCCGGTTCCGGTCAATGGAAGTGTGGAAGAACCAAGTGACAAGATTAATGTTTTGCTGCAAGCTTATATTTCATGTTTGAAGCTTGAAGGGCTTTCATTGACATCTAATATGGTTTTCATCACTCAGAATGCAGGGCGTCTTCCACGGGCTATTTTTGAGCTTGTCTTGAAACGAGGATGGGCTCAAGTAGCAGAAAAGGCATTGAACTTGTGCAAAATGGTTGAAAAGAGGATGTGGGGTGTCCAAACACCACTTCGCCAGTTCAATGTGTTAACAGTGAAGTTGGAAAGGATTTGGATTGGGAGAGGTATTTTGAACTCTCTCCACAGGAGCTTGGGCAGCTTATTCGCATGCCGAAGATGGGAAGAACACTTCATAAGTTTATCCACCATTTCCCCAAATTAAACCTCGCAGCTCATGCCCAGCCGATCACTAGCACCGTACTGAAGATTGAGCTCGATATAACACCAGACTTTCAATGGGATGACAAATTTCATGGATATGTGGAGCCATTTTGGGTAATCTTGGAGGATAACAATGGTGAGTACATTCTTCATCATGAATATTTTCTGCTGAAGCAGTGTATTAATGAGGATCATACTTTGATCTTCACAGCTCCAATTTATGAACCTCTTCCGCCTCAATACTTTATTCAAGTTGTGTCTGATAGGTGGCTTCGTTCAGAGACTGTTTTGCCGGTTTCTTTTAAGCACCTCATGTTACCTGAAAAGAATCCTCCTCCCACTGAGTTATTGGACTTGCAACCACTTCCTGTGGCCGCATTAAGGAATCCATTATACGAAGCTCTGTATGATCATGATTTTAAGTGTTTTAATCCTATCCAGACTCAAGTCTTCACTATTTTGTATAACTCAGATGACAACGTCTTAGTTGCTGCATCGACAGGGAGTGGGAAGACCTTATGTGCAGATATTGCTGTATTGAGGAACCATCAAAAGGGTACTCAATCTGATAGTCATGCCATGCGTGTTGTGTATATGGCGCCTTCTGAAGCTCTTGCTAATGAACGTTACAGAGACTTGGAGAGGAAGTTTGGAAAGGGCCTCAAACTGTGCGTTGGGAAGTTAATCGGAGAAAGATCCAGAGACTTGAAACAGCTTCAGAAATGTCATATTATCATCAGCACTCCAGAGAATTGGGATGCTTTATCTCGCCGCTGGAAACAGAATAAAAATGTCCAACACGTTAGTCTTTTTATTGTAGATGAACTCCACTTGATTGGTGGTCAGGGTGGTCCAGTCTTGGAGGCAATAGTCTCTAGGATGAGATATATATCAAGTCAAACTGAGAATAAGATTCTTATTGTTGCTCTGTCAACTTCTCTTGCAAATGCAAAGGATCATTGGAGAATGGATAGGGGCAACCTCGCACGGCCTTTTCAATTTTCCTCCTGGTGCGTGTCCTGTGCCCTGGAAATACACATACAGGGGGTGGAGTATGCTGATTTTGAAGCGAGGATGCAAGCAATGATGAAACCAACATACACTGCCATTTTCCAACATGCCAAGAATGCTAAACCAGCTCTTGTGTATGTTCCTACAAAGAAACATATCCGACTAACTGCTGAGAATCTGGTGACTTACTCATATGCAGACAGTGGTGAGAAACCACTATTTTTATTGCGGCCTTTGGATGGTCATATCGAGTCTTTGATTGGAAGACTTAATGATGAGATATTGCAATCCACTTTGCGTGGTGGAGTGGGATACTTGCATGAGGGCTTAACTCTTTCAGATCAATAAATTGTGTCACGGCTTTTTGAAGATGGGTGGATTCAAGTCTGTGTAGTAAGCAGTTCAATGTGTTGGGGAGTGTCATTGTTTGCCCATTTGGTGGTTGTGATGGGAACCCAATATTATGATAGCCTGGGAAAATGTTCATACAGATTACCATGTTACTGAACTGTTGCAGATGATGGCCCATGCCAATCGCCCTCTGCTAGACGATTCAGGAAAGTGTGTCATCCTCTGCCATGCTCCGCACAAAGAATACCACAAGAAGTTCTTGTACGAAGCATTGCCTGTTGAAAGCCATATGCACCATTACCTACATGATAATCTGAATGCAGAAATTGTTAATGGAATTATTAGGAGCAAGCAAGACGCGGTTGATCACCTTACATGGACATTCTTGTACAAGAGGTTAACACAAAATCCTAACTATTATAATCTCCAGGGAGTTAGTCAGCGGCATCTTTCTGAACACCTCTCAGAGCTTGTTGAAACGACACTGAGTGATTTGGAAGCAAGCCAGTGTATTGCTATCGATGATGACATGAAACTTTCTCCTTTGGTTCTTGGCTTGGCAGCATCATACTTTTACATCAGTTATTCTACCGTAGATCTTTTCGAATCTTGTTTAATTCCCCAAACAAGGATGAAGGGTCTTGTGGAGATTCTAGCTCAAGCTTCAGAGTATTCACAGCTTCCTATACGATCAGGGGAGGAAGAGGTGGTCCGAAGGTTAATTAAACACCAGAGGTTTTCTTTGCAGAATCTCAAATGCACAGAACCTCATGTTAAAGCAAATGCTCTGCTTCAGGCCCACTTCTCCAGGCAACTTGTGGGGGAAAACCTTATATTGGACCAGCAAGAGGTGATCCTTTCTGCAAGTAGGTTGGTTCCAGGCAATGGTTGATATCATTTGCAACCATGGCTGGCTAAGCCTTGCTATCCTAGTGATGGAGTTAAGCCAGATGATGACTCAAGGTATGTGGCACAGTGACTCGGAGCTTCTACAGCTTCCTCACTTCACAAAGGAGTTGGCCAAGAGATGTCGAGAGAATCCCGGAAAAGAGCGTGGAAAAGGTATTTGATTTGAAAGGCATAGGAGGCTGATGAGAGGCGCAAGCTACTTGAGATGTCAGATACACAGATGGTGGATGTTGAACGATTTTGCAACCAGGTTACCCGAAATTGACATGGAATGTGAGGTTGTGGAATGTGGAAGTGCAAAAGCCGGGGAAGATGAAAGGATCACACTGCAAGTCACTCTTAGACGTGAGCTTGATGGGGCGAGGACAGAGGTGAGCCCTGTTGATGCTCTGAGGTATCCCAAGACCAAAGAAGAGGGGTGGTGGCTTGTAGTTGGAGACACCAATACTGACTCGGTGTTGGCCATCAAGAAAGTTTGCTTGGAAAACCAGGCAAATGCCAAGCTTGAATTTGATGCTCCTGCTGCTGCAGAAGCTGGAAAGAAGACTTGTACCCTTTATTTAATGTCTGATTCATACATGGGCTGTGATCAGGAAATCCAGGTTGATATTAATTAAAGCAATGGAGGAGCAGCTTGGGGAATATAGTAGTGGTAGAGAGTGAAAAGTTTTGTTCTTCAATTTATTTTGCTTCTGTTTTTTTTTTTTTTTTTTAATTCCCTCCCTTCTGTTTCTACAGCTAGTGCCACCATGACTGTTATACATTTCCTAGTACCATGCAATACAAGGGCATTCATTTGGCATCATCATGTGTTAATTTTTTTTTTTAAGTCAACAACACCTTTATAAAAGTTGTAGGCTTACAATATCGTCTATTGGAAGCCCTGCACCATACATTATGCTTTCAGTTCTGTTGAGCATGGTTGAACAGGATTGAAATCATAGTGTCTAAGACAATGTGTCGTTTCAAATAATCAGTTTGGGAGATGTTAATTTGCAATCAAAAAGTTTTTCATTAAGAAATTAATTGGATGATATTTCAGCCGTCTTTATATAAAGTTTGATTTAATGCCAGAGGTGGAGCCAAAATGAGCTAATTAGTTTCGTATAATAAAAGGAAAATATCTGCTAGAGTTTTCTACGTTTCTTACAAAGAAATAGGAGCTTGGAAACTAAATATTTCGGCCCATGGTGAAGAAAAAACTGGCATGGCAGGTAGCTTGTCATGCACATAAATATATTGCTCGCCAGAGTTCATCAATGAAGAAAAGGAAGAAGAAGATGATCAATGAGACAAGACAGAGTATTTTTTTATGTCAACAGAGTTTGCTGAGAGTACAAGAAATGAGTACAATTACAAAGCTAAGCTTGCGATAAAAAAAATATGATTTGTGACACACACTTCCAACTTAATGGATTTCGTTTGATTGGTTTTTTACCAATTTGAAAATGGGTTTGATTTTCTTAAAGCATACTGGTGGTGGATTTGGTTGTGTTAGACCATCTTGTACATTGCATGAGTCTAGTTTGTCGGTTTTGTTTCCTTATTCTGCTCCTCATTCATGGCCAAAAGAAATAGGAGAAACAAAGGATTTGGAATGAATCTCACCCAACTTCTGCAAGTAGGCATGCTTAAAGCGTTCACGTAATTGTTTCAAATACGGAGTTTATTAGTATTCATAACATAGAACATAGTTCAGTGTGTGACTTTCATACATGCACATGGAAAAGAATTGAAGAAGGTAGAGCTTAGAAGATAAGAAGCAAGACCCATAGATCGAACACCTTCAACAAATGAAAATGATCTCTTTTGTAGACATCTGGCTGTTTAATATTTATGACGATTATTAAGGGTGATTAATACAAACCTTACACAACTCCTTACAGACTGACTTTGCTGCTGTACCCCAAAAAAATAGGGAAGGAAAAACAGTATCTGGGAAAAATGAGAAGTTCTTGTTTTTTGTGGCGGTTTTCTAGCTTTTACCGGCGTTTTTATCTTTTAGCTGCGGTTTTTTCTACTTTTTGCGACGATTTTTAGGTCCCAAATATGCAAAAACGGCTTTCGCTGCGGAAGAAACCGTCGCTAACCGCTGCTATAGGAACTTTTATGTACGACTCAGGAAAACCGCCGATAAAAGTCGGAACACCTATAAAATCCGCCTACCCCTGCCTGGAAATATGAATTTTTTATGCCCAGAAAACACTTAAAAACCCTACTTTCTCAATCGCTCTTTATGTTTATTCACATATTACATGACAATGCTATTTGAAGTCTCGCCAATTATCCAAGTGCAGACCGACTATGACTTCAGAACAATTATTTTTCACACCAACACCGCTATGACCTAGAACTGTTTGGCTGAAGTAACAGATATTTGCTATTTCAGAAGTGTTAAGAGTCTGGATTGCTCCCTAAAGGAAGCTGACCGGTCCTTTGCAGTGCCAATAGTTGGAAAGTCCCAACAAAGTACGAAAATGTCTCTTTCAATACCAAGATCCTCCACAACTGCCGCGTGTTTAGCTTTCCAGAACCCCAGAATTGATGACATGGTTGAACAGATGTCATCCCAACTGCAAGCATAATCTGTCAATATTACGAGTCTGTCGACAGCGAAGCAAGGAGGGAAGATATATCAATCAGTTGATGAATCAAGGACTTATGTCAGGCTCTTCTTCAAACAATGCAGTCATTACATTTTCAAATACAATGGAAACCCAAGATGACAAATGATCGTTCACCCCAAGCTGTGAACTGCAGTATGGAGCGTGGCTCAACTTGGATCGTAGATATACAAACAAGCAAAGATGAAGGACAAGTCTGTGGTAAAATATCATATGGGCGAAGCACTAAAATCAAACTTGAAACCAGTAAAGCCCAGCAAGACAAATGGGTACTGTTGGACCACCAATTGTTCTGTGAGCAGAAAATATTAACTTTGCATGTGATGCTTTTTCCCCTTCAGACTATAAGTGAAATGTCAAAAGAAGAATCTCAATATGAAAACCAGATGGAGCTAGATTTAGCAACAACTGGTGGCTGATCATATCCTTCTGTAGACCACGACCACTTTCACAGAAAAGGTCTCCAAAATGGGCTTCGTCTTCATGCAAAACCACATTTTCCAATTCAGAGATGCAAGTAGCTTTTGCGCAACTAGAATATGACCTCTCCACCTTTGGCCTCATTTTCACTCCTTCCAAATGAAGGAAAAAGATAAGATACATCAGATGATCAGATCATCCATCCATTGTTTTGAGGAAGGGAATATCATCTGCACTAGATGTTCAAATGCGTACCTGTGAAGTAAAGAAACTTTCTCAGAATGAACAAGGCATGCAATAGATGTTCAAATGTGTAGCTGTTCAAATGTTTTGAGGCATCATATTCAATATATGGATTTTCTTCGTGAGACTTCCAAGTAGCTTTATAATCCTCAAACTAAAGGACGGTCTCTTACAGAAGTTTGTCCCAACCATCTTCTCATCAAACATTATCTGGGAGCACAATGAGTTACTTACACAGCACGATCAAATGTTGACTGCACCCCACGTGAGCAACTGCCCAGCCTGAGATAGAAAAACAAATTTTTTAAAATCCTGCTGGAAAGTGGGCCCACCAAACCCACTGGTCTGCCTATCATATTGTATGCACTCAGAAGCTAACAACATAACCAGACAATCCAGCAGTATTTCTGACCTTAGAGCTATTGACACCTTCTCAGACACATAAAAAGTATATCAGCAGTACCAGTAGGCCATGAGGCAACATCATAGAAGAAATCAAATCTTACCACCAAAACAATTACCTTGAGGACCACATTTAGTGTGGTTATCAAACTCATTACCACAAGAACTACTGGTAACAGATGGTAACAAGTCCACCAGACCATCAACAGAGCAAGGTTGCAGTGTGTCAGGTCAGGTGCTTTATCCATTTCATCGACCAACGCTATCTCCAAAAGCTGCATCATATTTACTCTGCAAAACCAAACAAAAGTTGGACTACCAACACAAAATAGAGCCACCACTCACCCCCTCCCCAAGCAAGCATAAACAGGTAGCAATGCAGAACACTGAATACATAAATAATAAATTATAAAAAAGGATTTGTGGAAAAATCAGAAGCCAACACAACAAAAAAGGACTCAGCCACAAATCCACAAAGATCAGAGTACAGGGCACATAAAAAAAAAATTCACTCACTCTCCCTCCTTCACACAAGACACACTCAATGTTAATGTTGCCATTGATTTTCATCTATTAGACATGATAGTTTTAGGCTTCTAAGCACAAGACAACAGAGCGCAAAATAAGAGAGCCGCGCAGAGAGCCCCCAAATTGAGCTGGTTGCTAACAAGTTAATTTTCAGAAAAGTTAAGGTGTTTCGAGGGTAAAGGAGGTTTCTAACTTCAATATTTAATATTGATGAATCGACCAATAAAAATCCTTAAAACCTTTCAGTACAAAATTTTCAAATATGGAGCAGAGTGAAAATTATCTATTCAATTCAAAAACACACTATAAAAAATAGTCAACAACATATATCCACCATGCAATGCAAGAAGCAATTCATATTATCCTTCTTTCGTTGTGTCCTCTCTCTTATGAATTTTATTGTTTGCTTAAGAAAGAATAAACACACAACAAACATCACATCTGAAATTACTTGCCAACTCCAGAGTGCACATTCTGAATTAAACTGGCCGTAAAATGATATCCAAATACTAGTATTGTAACTAAACGCAAGAACATAGAGCTAACCATTCATAAAATGCACCAACCAAAAAGTAGTCAAATCCCTTAAAACTACGAACTTTATATAATATTTCACCACAGAAACTACTAACTGCTCATATCTTCGCTGTTTACTCTAATATCTCCAAATAACGTACTGCAAATTACCAACGACTAGAAAGAAATCAAGTGCATTTATTACCACAACACTTCATTAGCGTTTCAAAAGTGCAACCGACTTAAATTTAGAAGCAAAAATGCTAGAAGCTACAGGCATACAGAGAAAACTAGTAACAACTTACAATCAAGTACCCAATAGAGATCGAGAGGCGGAAGCCAATGGCATAGGCAATCGAATAAACTGCTTGAATTTTAGAATCGGCCCACGACTGGAGCCCTAGGCTTCCCGTCTCCGACGACCGTCAACGCAGCGTTTTGGTATCAGAGCGCAGCCTCTGGAATGAGATGGATGAGTGGGGGGGTGTTTAGCCCAAAATGCTCAAATTGGGCTCATGGGGCTTTTTTATTCTTCTTCTTTTATTTTTTTCACAAGTGCATGGGGGTTATTTTGGCCCAAGCTCAACCCTGGACTAGTGGTGGAGCCCGCATAGCAGTGTAAAAAAAGAAAAAAGAAATGGTCAATTGGATGACGAATAGAAACTTGACACTGTGACATAAATTAAAATAAAAAATTTTAGTCTATGAAAAACTCATTGCTTCCATTTTATTTTTTTCTAAAATCAAATTTAAATATTCATGACAGACAAGAATTAATTATTTTTTTTTTCATAAAACCAAAGCAAGCCATACAAACACAAGATAGTTTATTTTTGCCACGTAAACAAAGACATTACACAATTAATTAGAAATAAAATAATTATAAGTAAATAATAAATTCTGAAATTTTAAGCCCTTACCCCTCACCACTAGAACAACAAAAGTTCTAAGAGAAGCGAATTGCCCGCAAGGTAATTTACAAGCATTGAAGTGTTTGGGTTTGAGCGGGAAGACATCAATTGCTTAAAAATATCCTTCGAAGAAGTGAATAGGTGGGGCAAAGGCCTGGAATCAATAAAAATTTTAACAGTGAAGTTAACGACGGAACTAGATTACAAAAAATTAAAAAGATTCAAGTATATGATTGTTAAAATTGAGAGTGCATGGGGTAAACATGCCTTAAGGGTGAGAATTCAGGATACTCAATTGAAATTAAACTTTGAATTTAAATGGACATTAGAGTCCAACATTGATGATTTACATTTTCTCAAAACAGTTTTTATAAGTATTTTGAGCTCCTTATAAATATGGAGATTCACTAATATACCCAATATAGGAGCCCAAATTATAAAAAAAAACCTATATGAAATGGATT
Source organism: Prunus kanzakura (assembly GCA_020521455.1). Taxonomy (NCBI): domain Eukaryota; kingdom Viridiplantae; phylum Streptophyta; class Magnoliopsida; order Rosales; family Rosaceae; genus Prunus; species Prunus kanzakura. The sequence goes on from BPUM01000013.1 coordinate 1,731,782, forward strand.
TTAGAAACACACCCAAAGCCTATTTACAACATAAAAAAAACCTTTTAACTTCTTTTAAATTACAAAGAAGATTATGATTTTTTTCTAATAAATGCAAGCGATAGTCTAATAATATTTAAAATTAATCTACTTTATAAGAGGGGTATTTGAACATAGGTGTAAGGGACGGACACAATACTATGACCGGCCAATTGGCCCAACCCACATTTGCATAAGATACTTTTCTCATCAACAAATAAGCAGACGATTTTACCAAAAACATAAGTAATAAGGAGATGGGGTAGGTAAATACTCTTAATAATAAGAATGGAAATTTTTCTACCATTTGCAACAATTAATAAGATGTGTATCACACATGAATCACCAGAAGCATAAGGCTTGAGCCTCGTGATCGGATAATATTATTCATCACAAAATTTTAACCCAAAACAAGAAGATTCATCACAAAAAAGAAAGGAAACAAACACTATTTTCCTCAAAAGTTATATGATTCCTATCCCTCTTGAATATTTGGGAAGCAGCAAGAACTTGCGTAATCTCCAAGAGGAGGAGATTTTTCTGCTAAAATATGAGAAATTATAAGAGAATATTTGTTTGTGTGAATTCTAATAATCTAGACCATTCTAATAATCTAATTGTCCAAGATACGTCACTTCAATTTTTAACTTTTGACACTTGTCTATTTAATTAACTTTAACTTTAGGGTTAGAGTTAATTAAATAGATAGGTGTCAAAAGTTAAAAATTGAAGTGTCTAGATGTCCCATTCCATCCAGAAGACGGAGAAGATTCCTATTTCCTAATAAATTTCGATTATACACAAGAGGAGTTTGAGTATAAGACTTACAAACCTGCCGAGAAAATTTTTGGATCTCAAATTTTGAAACAAACCCTTTTCTTAAGCAGTAACAGTAGAATAGAAAATCTCTCTGGCCTTTCGCTCTATTGCTCTAACAAAATGTAAGTTGAGTTTCTTGTATTATTTCTCATGAGCGAGCAGAGGAGCCCTACTTTCTTTCTCTCTCTTTTTTCATCCTTCCTCTGGGCCGAGGATGCATCTCATATCTCTTAGTTACTTCTTGCATTGCAGGTTATTTGATTGTATCCCTTATTAAGAAGAACCTAGAGCAAGTTAATAACAAGGTTGGATAATATGTCTAAAAGGAAGGCCACTGATTTGCAGACTACTGAATGCACACGTCAAACAGAAGGACGTAAAATTGCAATCAATTTTGGTGACCATGATGAGAAGGGAGAGAATTATTTGATTGATGAGAAGGAAGATAATTATTTGCTTGATGAGAAGGGAGATAATTATTTGCTTGATGAGAAGGGAGATAATTATTTTATTGATTATACGAGAGACAATTATTTGTTTGATGAGGAGGAAGATGATGAAGATTATTATTTTCTTGATGATGAGAAGGTAGATAATTATTTGGGGGAGGACCGGATTAGTGAGCTGCCCGACGAAATTCTAATTGCCATTGTTTCCCTCTTGGACATTTGGGAAGGAGGAAGAACTTGCGTAATCTCCAAGAGGTGGAGATTTTTGTGGTCAAGTGTTACATGTCTGAACTTTGATAGCAAGGGGTGGGGATTTACTGAGCGTCTCCCGAAACCATGCATTTGTGGTTTGTTTAAAATCTTGCAATCGCATCAGGGTTCAACCTTAGAGAGATTGAGGATTAGCTCTTGCTATTTAGATAGCGAATGCTGTCGTTCTGATGTCGATAATTCGATTCGAAAGTGCAATATTGCAGAAGAGAGTTCAAAGGCTTGAGATAGAAGATGTTCGTTTTTCTAACGACCCTTATATCTTTCCAGAGAGGCCATTCAAAACCCCTTTTGGTTTTTCCTGCACCAAGTCCCTTACACACCTCAGCTTCAACAACACAAACATACATAGTCGAATTGTTGGCCACTTTCTATCTCACTGTCCACTTCTTGAGCACCTGTGTATTCGTAGCTCCTCTGAAATATATGTTTTGAAAGTCGTCGGTCCCTCTCTCCGGTTGAAGTTTCTGCAGATAAGTGACTGCCCTAGCGTAGTTAAAATCGAGATCTTTGCTCCTAATCTCGTGTCGTTTATCTACGACGGAAAAGGTCCATACAGAACAGGAATTGTTATGAAGCATGCACCCTCGCTTGTCATGCTATCTCTTGCAGAACCTGGTGATTGTATATCCAACGCTTTTCGGATCGGTTTCAAGTTGTTTTTCTCGTCTGCAAACTCTCAGCCTGCGTATTGATCTCGGACAAGTCAGTATACATATGAAATCATTCAAGATTTATTATCAGTCAGTATACATTCTTGTCTTACAATTGGTTTCTTTTTGCAGAGGAGTATTATGCTCCCAGAGTCTCCAGAATTGTCTAGTCTCAAAAAGCTATCTTTGACGATACATATGGGACACAATTCGAAAATCCTCACGGATTTGACTTCCTTGATAGAGCGATCTCCTTTCTTGCATAGATTGAAATTACGGGTAAAATTACTTCCATATTTATCTTACAAGTTTGTAACATTTTATCATTTATAAGCAAGCAAGCTATACATTGTATAGCTTAAACGTTTGGTGGGTGAAATTGGACTAGACTATTTCAAAGAATGAACAAGAGTCCTAGCCCTTGTTTGGTGTGCCGAGACTATGGCTTACTAAATTGGCCAAAAGCCCAATATATTGACTGTGTCTTACAAATCCCACACAGAGAGGTAAGACTCATAAAACTTGCTTGAACACAACTTCAATCCAATCCAAGCTCGGCCACCAAACCATAACAAATGATGGAAAACTTGTATTCATTTGTAATTCATTAGCTTTTTACAATGACGAATCTTGATATGTTCTTCTCATATATACGCCTGTTTGCAGTTAAAGTGGAGAGGCTTGTTTACGGATTGTACGAGTAGTATGCAGAAGATTATTAACAAATGTCCTCATCCATGCCTTAAGGTTGTGAAAATTTCAGGCTTCATTGGGTCTCGTATCGATACTAAGTTTGCCATGTACTTAATTGAGAACTCCCTTGTGCTCGAGAAGCTCATCTTTGATCTTCAAAAGGTAAATGATACACTGTATTGTCTTACTTACCTTTTTCTTACACTTCTCAAAGATATAGAAAACTACATGTTTTTTTTTAATGCATATATATTATTCACGTATTATACACACGTTCTTTTCAAATATTTTACAATAATATACGTATTATTCACCTATTTTATCTGTATTTTTCAAGTATTATTGGTCGGACTGTACGTTTTGAAGAAATTTGTCGAATAATACAAGAAAACATTCTTTGCAGAATTATGATTTTCTGAGTTTTAAACCCAACCTAAGTAGAAAGACAACCAAGAACAAAATAGAGGCAACAAGAAAGCATGCTTTGCAGATTGGGAAGCAACTTCCACCAGGAGCCGAGTTAATTGTCATATAAGTTTATCTGTTTCCATTTATTTATTTGTTTGAATTATTTGATTATCAAATTGTACTTACACGGTTTCCTTGGATTCCAAGCATACGATATATTCTTATAATTTCATAAAATATGTAAGAAAATTTCCGTCGTTATCAATCATCACCATCCAGGTTTCTATGTCAAAACTTATCGAAAGCTTTTTAGGCCCATAGATATCTATTGGCTTGTTCGGTTTTTATGGTTTAATTTGCCCACTTTTTATCCAGAATTTTCAAGTCTTTTTATTTTTATCGTTTATAAAAGCGGTATTTTTAGTTATTCTAAATTAATTTAATCTAATGAGAGGGTTGAACTTGGTGCAAGGGGACAAGTTCCCATTGAAGTAGGATCCACACAAGGAAAATCACTTGTCATTTGTTGGTTATTAGGGGCATCTCGAAAATGTCTAGATCGAAATATGGTTGTTACATTAAGTTTCGAATTAGTGGATGCTGTTGACGGGAGTGGCGATGCCATACATATAAAGGAAGAGACTCGTAAAATGGCATAGAGCTTATAGACACATAGACACGTGGATCCATACATCTCGATCAAAAAAGAATCCCAAACAAAAGAAGATTTTATGTTATGTCCAATTGGCCTAACCCACATATGTAATTTCATATCGATTTTAATTGTAAAAATTATATGTAACATGATTTATTAGCTCGCATAAATATATATAATTGTGTGCATTATTAAGAGTCATCATCCGCATAGGTCCATCCCCTTAATTTCCCCCTCTTTTTTTTTTTTCCATATGGCTTGAAATTCAATCCAACATTTTCTGATTTTCCAAGCAAAGACGAGTCTTGATTTCGAAGTTTTCCTCTTCATGCTTTAACAAAAGTTGTCCACATGTCCTCCTATTTTGCTCTTGATGATGACACTACTACACATGAAACTAAAACAAAGGACTCTCTAGTGTAATGGTTTGGAGTTTTTACTCCCTCAAGCAAGATCCTGGATTCGAATTCTAGCATCCGTGTAGTGTGTGTGACTTTAATATGTTATCGCCTCTCTTAATATGAAAAGTCCTTTAAAAAAATAAATAAATAAAAATAAGTAAGTAACAGGTTACCAAAGGTCCGAATCCGAAACAAGAAAATGTTACCATTGATTAGCGGAGCACATGACTCCTTCACCGAAGGTTGCTGCAAGTTGGCATTGAATCCAACCCATCATTGGCATGTGTGGTAAACGCGTAGAATATTGGAAAGTGCTTTTAAATACAACTAGCAAAGCAAAGTCAAGTAGTATTATTGCTACAACGTATAGTTCCATTGTATAGATAAAATCTCAAAATGGGGTTTATAATGTAGATATTGTCTCATTATTTTCTCATTATTTTGATAGCAAACACTCTTAAATGGTCTCGATATGATATAATATAAATAAAGTATACTTACTTCTGACATGAATTATACTATATGATAATTTTGTTATGGTAATAGTGATATTTGGGAGCTAACGAGGTCTAACTAAGTGAAGGTCTTGATTTACAAATCAGTGGTCTTAAATTCAAATACTCGTGACACTTTAGCAGTGTGTGTGAGAAAATATATCTCCCTATTTCTAACTTGACCAAAAACAAAGAAATTTTTGGAGTTTTTATGTTTTTGTATTTTGGGTAATATTATACTCAACTTCTGGCCTGCATTTTAAAAAAACCATGACCTTTTCATGGGCATTTTGTAATTTCACCCTAATAATATGAACCGCGTCCGACATTTAATTTTACAAGACTACCCTCGCTCTTTACCTGCCATACATTCTTTTATTTGAGAGCTTCGCATCATCAACCAACTATCGTCCCGGGACCGGCTTGTCCTTTTCACAAATCAGAGGGGTGGATTTGGGACATGCGTTGCGTATTTAAGCAAGCCCATCAAACTCGTCTTCTTCATACTCGCATTTCTCTCGTTCTTCGAACATACAGTTGAAAAGGAAGACAAGCAAAGGTACCTCATTAGCTTAGCTCCAATCTTCTCTTAGTTGGGTTGTTTTGGTCAGTTTTGAAATCTCCACACCTTGTTTTTCTAGGGCCAGGCAAGGAAAATTTTCTGTATCAACTCTGTAAAGACGCCGGAGGAGCTATTTCTGGTAATTCCAAATCACTTATCGATTGTTTCTTTGAATTGGTACATTTTCTTTGAATATACTTAATGAATTTTGTTAATGGCGCTTATAATTCTTCAGATCTAGTGTCATTTTCCTTTGTTTAGTAGTTAAGCTTGAAACTTTTGATTTCATACAATCATTCGTATATGCGTGGATATGATTTGCACATTGGATTTTATATATGGATCCGTTTTATTGATAAATTCTCATATTGAAAATGTAAATTGAGCTACTTGCTCATGGATCTGCTCCAATTCCATAAGTATGGATTCGAGTTCTGTTGCAATTCCGGGTTGTGCTCTTTCTGATTCTAGATCTACCAGAATTTTTGTGGATCTAATTTTGTTGTTTATAATCAAGCCCTTGAATTTGTTTAAGCAATTTTTGTTTGGATAGTGGGAACAAAGCAATGAAGAAAAGGAGGATTTTTGAAATTGTTTAGGCTAAAGGTCTAGATCTGGGAACCGGGTTTGAAATAGAACAATGGCTATATGAGATGATATAGTTGATAAGGGTATATTCTGGATGAGCCATTTTCGTAAATTGTAAGATCAAACACACTTTCTGTCCTTGAATTGTTCTTTACTGCAGCATGAGAGTTTTGTTCAGTGGGTGAATATCCAACTCAATTTCATATGTGGATCGTTTCCATTTTGTTTTGTTTTGTTTTGTCTTTTTGCTCCCCTGACATGTATGTGCTTAACTATGGGCAGGTTCTAGAGTGAAACAAAAATGGTGAAGATCTGTTGCATTGGTGCCGGATATGTTGGGGGGCCTACAATGGCGGTGATTGCACTCAAGTGTCCATCCGTTCAAGTTGCTGTTGTTGATATCGCTCAAAAAAGGATTGAGGCTTGGAACAGTGACAAGCTTCCCATCTATGAACCTGGCCTTGATGATGTGGTAAAGCAGTGCCGAGGCAAGAACCTCTTCTTCAGCACTGAAGTGGAGAAACATGTTGCCGAAGCTGATATAGTGTTTGTCTCTGTAAACACCCCTACCAAAACTACGGGTCTTGGAGCAGGCAAAGCTGCAGATCTGACATATTGGGAGAGTGCTGCTCGCATGATTGCTGATGTATCAAAATCTAGCAAAATTGTTGTTGAGAAATCTACAGTCCCAGTCAAAACAGCTGAAGCAATAGAGAAAATTTTGACCCACAATAGCAAGGGAATCAAATTCCAAATCCTCTCAAACCCAGAGTTCCTTGCAGAAGGAACTGCAATCCAAGATCTTTTCAACCCAGACAGGGTCCTTATTGGTGGAAGGGAGACCCCTGAAGGCCAAAATGCCATCAAAGCATTGAAGGATGTTTATGCTCAGTGGGTGCCTGAAGACCGAATCCTAACCACCAATCTCTGGTCTGCAGAGCTCTCCAAGCTTGCGGCCAATGCATTCTTGGCCCAGAGAATATCGTCTGTCAACGCCATGTCTGCTCTTTGTGAGGCTACTGGGGCCAATGTTATAGAGGTGTCATATGCTGTTGGTAAGGACACTAGGATTGGACCCAAATTTCTTAACGCTAGCGTTGGTTTTGGTGGGTCTTGCTTCCAGAAGGATATCCTGAATCTGGTTTACATCTGCGAATGCAATGGCCTTCCGGAGGTGGCTGAGTACTGGAAACAGGTTATTAAGATCAACGATTATCAGAAGAACCGTTTTGTGAACCGTGTTGTTGCGTCCATGTTTAACACAGTGGCAAAGAAGAAGATTGCCATCCTGGGCTTTGCCTTCAAGAAAGATACTGGTGACACAAGGGAGACCCCAGCTATTGATGTGTGCAAGGGGTTGTTGGGTGACAAGGCTGAACTGAGCATATATGACCCGCAAGTTACCGAGGACCAGATTCACAAGGACCTCGCATTGAGCAAGTTTGACTGGGACCATCCTCTTCACCTCCAGCCGATGAGTGCCTCCTCCAGTACTGAGAAGCAAGTTACTGTGGTCGGGGATGCCTACGAGGCAGCAAAGGGTGCTCATGGTCTTTGCATTATGACCGAATGGGATGAGTTTAAGACTCTTGATTACAAGAAGATATTCGATAACATGCAGAAACCGGCCTTTATATTTGATGGTAGGAATGTTGTTAATGCAGATGAGCTGCGGGAGATTGGGTTTATTGTGTTCTCAATTGGTAAGCCCCTGGATGCATGGCTCAAGGACATGCCTGCTGTGGCATAAAAAAAATTGACGAGGAGTTCCAAGTGGCTTGAGGCAGTCAGTTTGATTCTTTGCTATTTTTTTTCATGGGTTTTTCTTCTTTCTTGCCCACCACATACATAGTGGTCCGGTTTCTGGTATAATTTTTGCTGAACTTAGAGGCTCTTGTTTTGCCTGACATAAATTTGAAGTCATATATTGTTATATTTCAATTTATTAGAAAATATAATATCATATTTGTTTGGTTCAATCTGCCATCATAAATTAGAATTGTGAAATTCTTGGAACTATTTGTTTCATGTTCCAATAATATTCTTTGACATGAAAGCTCACTGTTCAAAAGACAAGACAAACACTTAGACTAGATATGTTTGGTTAGAGATGCAATACGATTAGAACATGCTACATCAATAGAATGTCGATCTGGTTGTAATACAATTAAAACGAGAACATTTTATGACACTTTACCACTTTTTATACAAGCGATACTGAAAAAGAGGAAATTGAAATTAAAACTGAAGAAAATACTCTTAACCACTAAGCTACACGCCCATTGCGACACTTTACCACTTCATAGTTGTAATGTGCTATTGGATCATTAAAGTGGTTGTACTTGTATTCAATTAAAAAAATGTCTTATTCTGTAGTCTTCTGCTTCCCACAACCTCCTGCAAGTGACTATAGCCATTGGCTGAGGCCAAGTTTCAACCCGCCATTAAATACGTCATATCGTTTTTTATCACTTTGAATAAGAACCATGTGTCGTTGGCAACAATCTGTGGACTGGACGTGGCGAAAAGCTAGTGGCTGCCAAAATTCTTACACTGACGATTTTATGACATTTACCTGACAGAATCTTTCTCGTGCTCATCCGTACACATCCAGAATCAGAGGGGCATCCAACGTAATATGAACTAGATTCTTACCTTTTTAGTAATTCACGTCACCCAAAAGGTTTCTATCTTCGGACTCGGACCACCCAACAAAGCCATAAATGGCTATAAAACCGCTAGCGCCAAAACTTTACTCCATCCCCGATCTTTATCACTGCGATTCAGATTCCTTCATATTTCTATCTTCAATTTTCAATTCGAGATTTTATTCGTTCAATTCAAGATTTTATTCGTTCAATTCGCTCATTTATCTACCTATTGATTTCGATTTCATATCTCGCCGTGTCCCCAATCCAATTCTAGGGTTAGGGTTTTGAAATTTCAGAAAACTTCTCGATCTGAAAAGGTTTTGCCCGATCTGTGAATAAATTGTTTGCCTTTTAGTACTTAACTGCCCGATTCTATCTGGGGTCATTCAAAATTTTCCTGATTTATCTGAAAATTGAAGAAATTTTGATCTTATGAAATTTCCAATTTTTTTAAAATTCTTTTTACCTTTATAAATTGGGGACACACAGTTTACTGCTAGTCCCTGTTTTTCAATCGCTTGTAAATTAGTATAAAAAAATTCAACCATAAGGGTCTAGTATTTTTGGGTTGAGAAGCTGGTTTTTGGGTGCTTTTGTCAATCGCTTGGACGCCAATATTTTCAGGTAAGGACCAGCTCCTTTAGCTCAGTAATATAATTGACTTTTTAAAGTTGTTTTGTTTTTTTTAATCAGACAAAATTAAGCAGGCTTTGTAGCATAAGTACTACTATAAGGTACTATTGTTTGACTTCATTTTATGCCTGTTTGGGATTATATCCTTTAGTCTCCGCACATACGTTGCTATATATAAGTTGGTATCAGTAAGGAAAATTTGGTTTTTGGTTTTTGCGAAAGATGATGCAAGGTATCTGCCATTTCTTTTCCCTTAGAAGTTAGAACTTAACATCATATCTTCTGTTTCGTAGGAATGTAGGTCATAATCACATATAAAAGAGGAAAAAGGAAAGAAATGAAAATGGCCTCTTTCCTTTAAATACCTATATTTGTATGTGCGGAATTGTTACTAGAATCGTAGCATCTATTTTTTGATTAAGTAGAATCAGCTTTAGAGACACTGAATTTTTTACTGAAGCTGTTTTGATGCTCGTTGTGCGGTAGGTGGTATTCCATGCATTATGCTGACTGTCTGTCTTACCTGATATGGTTGTTTGTTTACGTTCAGTGTCTATATTTATTGGAAAGGCATTAAGCCTATTATGTTTTGATTGTTATATGGTGATATTGTATTTAGTTTTGATTAAGATGAGTCATCTAGAAGGATTAGTTTCCTGAAGATTGTTATTCTCTTCTCGTATCTAAGATCTTTACTTGCTGCTTTCTTCTCTGAATGGGAGGTTTAGATGTCTAAGTCCCATATTGCGTATTCAATGCACCACTTCAAATGTGGCTTCACTTTGCAGGGAAAAATGATTAACAAACGGCCTTTTGGTGGTGAGGATTCTTATGAGGTTGCTTGTAAGCACCCAAGACAATTGGAACATTCTAATGAGGATATTTTTCCTTTTAATGGTGCTCCCGAGAAATTTCAAATTTCAGGTATCAAATAGTTGGATGGTCATTAATAAGTTGGTTCTCAAGTTGTGCATATAATGATTTGTTTGGATCTTTGGAAGATGTAAAGGCATAACCTGCACCATGGATCTGGAAATGTTATTTAGAGAGTATGTTAATGTGGACCAATAAGTTAATCTGACCTTCTAAAAGAAATAATGGCATCAGTTTTTTCTTTTACCCTGATGTAAGTTAGTATGATGTTTAATGCATGGTTGTTTATAAACTTAGTATAATATGTAGAATTTAGTTTGATCTTATAGCTGATTTAATTACAATATGAAGATGGTGAAGGTGATGGTGATGGTGATGGGAGTTTTAGTAAATGTCCAGATGAAGGAAGGTTTGCAAGTGACTTGGGAACTTCAGTCTCAAATGAGACCTACAAAGAACTTGAAACTGGTGCTTCTGGAAGCTTTGCCCGGTTTTTGTGGTCCAACAGCAGCATTATTGAAGCTAATGTAAGGCCTGAGGCAGCATCTCATCTATCATTATTCCCAGAATTTTTTGCACCTGTAAACCAATGGAGGGCTTTACTTCATTCTGACGAGATCTGCTCATCTCCTGTTGATTATCCTCCTCGAAAGCGAGTTTCTATTGGTGCTCAGCATCAAGCTCATGTTCCAGTATGGGGCTTTGAGGGTTCACACGCTTCAGTTCATCTAGAGAAATTGGATCCTCAACATAAGCTTTCACGTCCTTCCAGTCAGGATCTTGTTCTTGACGTTAACGAGGAGAAGCTGATGGGTACCCTTGTTATTTCTATGCCTGACCTTGAAGCATCTGCAGCAAACTATTTCTGTGAAGATGTGGGAGCTAGAAGCAACTGTAAGTGTGGTGATGCAGGTTCTGTTAGATGTGTGAGACAACATGTCATGGAAACAAGAGAGAAACTAAAAGAAGACCTTGGAGAGCACCTATTTGAAGAGTTGGGATTTTATGAAATGGGAGAGGAGGTTGCAGATAAATGGACTAAAGAGGAAGAGCATGCCTTCCATGATGTTGTCCTCTCTAACCCTGTATCATTGGGTAAGAACTTCTGGCACCACCTCTCCGTGGCTTTTCCTTTCCGAACGCATAAAGACCTTGTCAGCTATTATTTTAATGTTTTCATGCTCCGTAAACGGACTGAGCAGAATAGGTTTGACCCTCTAAACATTGACAGTGACGATGATGAGTGGCAAAAAAGTGAACTTGGAACCATAGAGGATGATGAGGACTCTGGGGTGGAATCTCCTGTCAATCTAGATGCTCCTGCCTATAAGCAGGAAGAACACTTAGAGGGTTGCTATGAACACATTGAGGATGCATATGACGTAGATGGTTGTGGAGATGGCAATGATGTGGTTGATTGCGTTGGAATGAAGGACAAGGATGGGGGTGATATAGATGATGGCTCAGGAGCTCATGTTGGGAGTTCCCCTGGTGATTCTGGTGGTACCGAAACTCAGATTTTGGATAAGATTGCTAACAATAACAGAGAGGATTATGATATTCAAGATGATTCTTGCACATCATATGAGTATCAGCGAGACAGTTGAATTCTTTTGTCCTCTTATTGACAGAAATGGTTCAAGAGACTGCAGTGTAGAATGACGTGATCCTTTTTTGAGTAAGTACAATAAGCATCGTGACTGACCTATGAGCTTTTGAATGATAAGGTTCAAGAAGAAGCCCAATAAGGATGATAAGGTGGCAAGGGGCAAGATGAACTTCACTAAGATTACTAATTCCCAGTACTGTTGTTCCATTGAAGCCAGCTTTGGGCTGTATGAACTCTTTAAATCCTCCTTTCAGGATTTGGGGAACCCTGAAGAAGGATTTTCAACTGGACGATAGATTATTAACCCTTCAAAGATGCAAGCAGTTTTCTTTCAATTTTTTCACTTCTTGGAAGAAGGCAGCTACAGATGTAGATTTTTAGTGCATGATGGATGCCCATGGGTTAGTCAAAGGGACGGCCATGGTCGATGGACTTTTTCTTCAGTGAACAGGGTGCAATTTCTTTACCTGTGAGCCAGAAATCCTGTTTTTTTTCTTGTGAGGATGAGATGTGAGAATGTGAGAATGTTTTTTTTCGTTACCCTCAATTTTTATATTTTGTTTTCGTTTTCATAGACTAAATGCTAAGCATTCTTCTATGTACTCATCAAAACATGGGACTGTGTGTGGTTGAAAACAAGGAAATGGCTGTGGGTGAAAACAAGGGAAGGCCAGGCAAGGCATTTCCTTGCAAATTATGTCATAGCCAAGCATCAACTTGTGCTCTTTGTTGTTATGCTTACTTCTTTCTGGTTGTTAATGCTTCTATTCATCATTTTTTAAGGGTTGAATGTGGATTATCATTGGAATTAGGAGCCCACAGCATCAATATTTTATTTAGAACATATTAAATTATCCTTTTTCCCCAGTATTCTCTCCCCTCATTTTAACTCTGCAGGTGGTTTGCATATTATTTCAATCCTTATACTTGCTTTTATTTGTTTTCAACATAAAGCATTTACATGGTAAATTAAATACTCTTTTTCTAGTAAGCTTCTTATATAACTTGCATCAATCCCAAACCCAAACGGTTGCTGGATGGTGACCAATCGTTAATATTCTGCCCTGCTAACATAGTTGAGGGTGATGAAAACCAGACTAAAATAATATCCAAACCACCTGCAGATTTAAAATAACATTCCTAGCATCTATTCTATGGTAATAAAAAATAGTTCTGGCAGATCAAACAAGACACGAAACTTCTTAAACAATATGGACCTTAATTTTAACATCATGACTATAGAAATACAAACTTATACAATTAAATAATTGCATAAGTTATTTTTTTTTTCTTTGGTGTACTTATTTTGTAACAAATAAGAAATTACTAGTCTTATGCATTTCTGACATTTAGAGGCCAAAGCTAGGATTGTCAAAATTGGTTAAATGTCAAACTCATGTTGACGTGGCTGAATGATTAACTTATGCATGGTTTTTTGTACTTAATTAAAAGATAAAATTGTCATTGAGGTGTAACCCAGTGAAAAGGGATCTTGACTTGCAAATTAGAGGTTTCATGTTTGAACTCCCATGGCATCTTAGTTGTGTGCGTGTGTGATAAACCCTCATTTCCAATAGTTTAGACTATCGCTTATACTAAAAATATATACATAATTAAACATCCAGCTAGGTACACCTGCCCAATTTACAGTGCACTTGAGTGTACTTTTATCATGCTAAGCTCTTCTCTAAGTTCGGAGACAACTAAAGAACAACAGTTGGCCGCTGGAGCCTCCTCGAACCTGTACCCTGTGTGGGGTTTTGCTTAGGAGCAGGACAGACCAAAACAAAAAGAACGTATGGTTCGCATTTGAATTCAGACAATTCAATATGCTCTGCTCATACCTAACGGCAGATAGCTCAGTTCCATTTTTTGTTCATAAATTACTCATTTTTCCTGCAACAGTAATGGGAAAGGTGAATTTGACATGAAAGTAGAATGCCTACCCAATTCTTGAGTCTTGAGCCCCAAGCAACACCATAAATGACTCTGTTTTTTGGTTTGGGTATTTAGGTCACTTATCTCACTGAATTTTGAAAGGCACTCTGTAAGTTGTGCTCAATGATATTAATAAATTGTGCCAAGCAAAAAAAGAATAATTTCTGTAATAAATTAGAAATCCAAATCCATCCAATTTACTATGATAAGGTCCCTGTGAAAAAAAGAAAGAAAAAAGAAACAATCTTTCATATATTAATTAGAGAAATGCCAAAACGAGAGTTTTAGTGCTAGCGAGTTGGTGGCTTCTTGTACACAAGAAAGTGGGACAAAAGTCGGAGTCTCGGATTATAACTTTGCTTTCATGCAAGGATTTCTTCTCCTTTTTTTTTTCTGCTTCCAAATAAGGCATAGGCTAAATTTGGAGAGAGAAAATATCAGTACCAGAAAGTGATCCTCATCCTCTCTCTCTCGCTCACTCACTCTTTTTTATTCTTTCGTTGTGTCATTTCTTGCCCGCTACTGGCAAAGCAGTGGTCAGTGCCTCAGTGGTCACATAACCAATGTGCTTCAGTTAGATATATTGCTTTGCTTCTTTGCTTGCTTGCATACATTTCAAGCTCCCAAGAGATCATAGAGAGAAAAAAGACCCCTTTTGCTTGGGGACCCAGATCTTGTTCTTGCACACCAATTCTGCGAAACCCGAATTGCTTCTTCTCCGATCACTTTGAGAAAGCAAGAAAGCCTCATGATTGTGGTATAATCGTTTAGTCCTTGGTGTTCTCTGATCTGGGTTTTTTGTGTTCCTCTGTTTCTTGAGCATTCTTTTGTTATTTTTTTTCCTGGAATGCGGTGGAAAGATTTAAACTTTCTTGGGAAATTGGGCTTCTTCTTGGTTTTGGGTTCTGGGTTTGTTTGCTTTTTTAGTTGGATTGGGTAGTGGTAGGATGGAGCATAGATGTAAGCTCTGCAACAAGACCTTCTCGAGTGGCAAAGTCTTGGGAGGTCACATGAGGGGCCATGGAACAAAGAATTCGGCTAAAGCAGAGAAAAAGCTCAAAGTGAGCAACGTGGATTTTGAAGGTGATGACGATGAGCATGCTGGTTATGGCCTAAGAGTGAACCCCAAAAAGTCTTGGAAATTTTCTGGCTCAAAGGTTCAAGCTTCTGAGAAAGAAAGCCTCTGCAAAGTCTGTGGAAAAAGGTTTGATTCAATGAAAGCTATGTTTGGTCACATGAGGCATCACTCGAGCAGAGAAAGGAAGGAGACTCAGTGTTGCAAAGATTGCGGTAAAGCATTTGAGTCATTGAGAGCTCTAACTGCTCATACCAAAATTCACTCAAAAAGGCTCAGGGCCTCTGATGGATCGCAGAGCATTTCAAGCGAGAAGCTTTTTGTGGATTTCCAATACAGCACTGAGACCATGGGGCTGATCCGGAGGAAAAGATCGAAAAGATTAAGGTACAAGATCACTCCAAGTTCTTATTTTTCTGGTATGAATGAATCTAAATATGCTACTGAATTTGGCCAAGAAGTAGTAGACGGGGCTATTTGCTTGATGATCATCTCCGGAGGTGGAAGCAATTGGGGTCGAATTAGTTCAGTAACTGAGTCTTCAGATAACAATTCGTTGTCTTTGGAAGTTCAATCGCCAGTCCAAAAGAATCGGATCATGGGAAATAGGGGTGGCATTTCTGGTTGTAATGATACTGGGAACAAAATATTTGAATTTGGTGAAAATGATTCTGGGTTTGCAAGTGATGAGGAAAAAACTGGAAAATTGGAAGTTTCTATTGACAGGTTTTACAGGGGTACAGAGTGCAAAAGGCCTAAACTAGATGAGGATTCTGCATTTGTGGGGTATGATGCAGAGATTGAGAAGGAAAGTCATGGAGAGATGGAAGCCATCCCCACTGAAGTCACTGAATTGGAAATGGATGTGGATATTATAGAGGAAGAAGAGCTGGATGTAACTAAATTGGGCTCCATGAAGTCTGGTATGAAGGCTTGTGATTCTGGCAATAACATGTTATATGGTACTGAATCTGAAATCTTTGCTGATTCTCGGAAGAAAAGAGAACACAAGTGCAGGACTTGCAAGAAGCTTTTCCGCTCTCATCAGGCACTTGGAGGCCACCAAAGAGTTCATAAAGCAACTAACAACTGTTCTGGAGAGAAGATTGAGGACTGTGAAGATAAAATTCAGATTAACAAGCTTTCTAAGATTGAGTACAGTTCCAAGCTTGCCAAGCTTGAATGTACTGATAATTCAGAGGAGCAGGAGATGGAAAGAGTAACTGTGACTGGTTTTGAAAGTAAGGTTCACAGGTGCACCATCTGCTTAAAGGTGTTTGCAACAGGCCAAGCTTTGGGTGGTCACAAGAGAGTTCATTTTGGTAAAGATTCTGAGACAGGAACAGAACACACCAGAGCACTGAATCAGCAGATTTCTGAAATCCGCGATGCCTTTGAACTTAGTCAACCAGTCAAACTAGAGGAAGAGAATGGTGATGTTGAATTCAAGTCCTGGTGGCTTGGAAATGAACATAAACTCGAGCTACTGGTGGGTCTGATGTCCAACTAAGAAGTGATTCCATCCATGGCTCTGTGGAAGTTTTTAGTGGCATTTGTTAGGATAGAGAGGGATAAGAGAGGCAAAAGCTTCTCTCTGCTGCTTATGGCTTATAGGTGGCAACCCAGAAATTTTTTGTCCCTAATTCTGGGATTTTTCCTTTTTCATGTAGAAATACATTCATATAGTTCCAAACTTGTAGCTCAATGATGCATATTTGGAACATTCTTGTCTTAATATGAATTTTTTCGTCCTTTTGAACTGTATACTTGCAAAATATCAGTATACAGAAACAGATTAGCAAAACTCTTACGTTTTCTTTTCCTATTCTTTTGCTTTCTGCCAGTGATTTATTTAGCCACTCTGTAGATGCTGCAAAGATGATCGAAAATGAAGCCCGAAGTGTGAAAAATGGTGGTTGAACATATAGGATGATACATACGTATTGCTTACTTCTTTACCTCTATGTATCAATCTTCTTTTGCAAGTAAGCTACAGATACCTTTGCCTTGACCCAAAAGAAACCAGTCCCAACTTTAAATTTGTTCTTGTTGTAAAATTTTGAAGTGCATTTAAACTGAAAATCTAGTTAAATCTTACATGCTAGATGGCCTAACTGGGCAAGCCTTATGAACTCTTGGCTTTAATTAACAGTAACACGTTTTTCCTAGTTTTGTGTTGCAAATTTGGATGCAAGATACGGGCTTAGCTCTTTATTGATGTTTTTGTTAGGTGGCTCACAGGGGAATTGAATATCATGCGAGTGTACATGGGATCACTTGAATCTGCGCTCTGGCCATGTGCTTGGAATGCCTTTTAAAACACCATATATATATATATATAAGATGTGAGAGTGGCCTCTGTGTCTCTATTTGCCACAATTCATTACAATTTTACAAAAACCAATGTGCAAAAAGCAAGATCTATCCATGCACTTACAGCTCAGTGACAGTGTTGATCATTTTCTTCTGCTCAGACAATTTGGTCTGGCCAAGTAAATTGGAGAGTCTCCCACCATGGCATTTTAATCATATCATATTTATTCTTTCTCAAACAAATTTATTTAGAAAAAAAGGTCCTTGTAAATGGGCTTGAAACCTTATAGCCAGATCCATGAACAAAAATGGGCCACTATGCACCACACAATCAGCTCCAAACACATAACAGAACATTACAAGCCCATAGCCTGCCAGTAACTCAGAGGCCCATTAATTCCTAGATTAATCCCATTACTTGCACATTGCAGTAAAACTTCAATTACTGGGAGTTGTAAACTTGTGAGGTAAATTTACAGAAGAAAACAGAGAAATGTCTCTGTTTTTCTCATTGTTTAAGCTGAGAGCGAATTTGTTAGGGGACCAAACTGAAACTAACCCTTATTTATTTCACATCAAATGCATTGTAGGGTTTGTGTTGTATAATTCATTTTATTGTTGTTCGTTTTATAATTGATCGATCAAGTTGACTATTTGAGATATAAAAGAAAGAAAAAACAGAAAAATTAGAATTCTCAGCTAAAGTATGGTACTGCTTATCTGGGGCAACCACCCTTTGTTCCCAGCATTTACTATACATACGAGATGGTGCTTTAATCTGGGATAAGTTGACCACCCTTTTTTTTCCTTCGGAACATATACTATAGTAATGTAGCAACCAAGCGCTACCCTTTATTCTAAGCATTTACCTTTACATGAGAAAGACAGAGAGAACGATGGTTGCATAGCAACCGAAAGCCGAAGGCCATCATGACCACGAGGCAAGGCCGTCTTTGCTCACAAGTAGAAACTTCTATGGCAATTCGACAGGGTTAATGTTCCATATGTCTTTGGCATATTCGTGAATGGTTCTGTCACTGCTAAACTTGTATGAGCCTGCTGTGTTCAGGATTGACATTCTTGTCCATCTCTGCCCCCAACAACAGTTAAAAACATTAGGCACAAACAAAGTCTCAACATCAAGTAGACATGTGTAACAACAAACAAGGGCATCCATAGCTCACCTTTTGGTCCCGATATGCCTCATCAACCTTCTCTTGGCATTCTATATAACTGGGGAAGTCTTTGCCCACAAGGAAATAATCTGCTTGGCCAAATCCTTCATTTCCTTCCAAGGATCCAATCAGTTCATCATAATTGAACGACCCAAAAACACCACTTCTGATAAATTCCTTCACTTCTTCAAAACGTGGGTCTGGAACGAACTGCATCAATGAGAGAATAGGTCAAAATCCCATGAGACAATGAGTACATAAAGAAATAAATGATTATCTGTTAACTCTGCCGAATTACTTCTAAGGCAGAAACATTTTCACTGGATTAATGTCTATAAGGAAAACGAGAACAAAGTAACAATTTGGTTATTAAGACAAACCTTCCCCTCAGCTCTTTCTTTTCTCAGCCCAGCAATCTCATGAGCTTTAGCACCAAACAGGAAAAAGTTGTCTGCTCCAACCTCTTCTCTTATTTCAACATTGGCACCATCCAGAGTCCCAATTAGGATGCAGCCATTCATTGCAAACTTCATGTTGCTGGTTCCACTGGCCTCCATCCCAGCAGTACTACAAAGAAATAATAATAAATTTGTTAAAAAGGCCCAGATAACAAAGGGGGCAGGGGTTCATAGTCAGCAGCATGAACTCTTCCTCTAACACAGTTAGATATTACCATAACTGTTTCAACAATCATTCTTAGTGCTCAGAGTTTGCATAGGCAGACAATGATAGACGTAGTGATTAACACAGGCATGTTCATGTCCAAAAAGAGTAACACAGGCATGTAAGTATGCTTTTCCATTACCACTCACAGACAGAAAAATTATGTGAACAGAAAAATGAATCATATTAAGAATGAAGCTGAATTACCTGATGTGCTGTGAGAGCTCACTTGCAGGAATTAACAATTCAGCAACACTGACATTGTAATCAGGAACGAAGACTACCTAAAATCAATGATCTAGGGGTTCAGTAATGAATTCAAATGAACTCACAGCAAATCAAAATATACACATGTAAGAAAATTTTGAGTTCGTTCACAAAGCCAACTTATATTAAGTGTAAGTCAATGAAGTAGGCAAAATCAATTATGTTTATCAAGATATCCATACCTTCAATAGATCACCTATGCCAGGATCACGATTTATAGTTGCCGCGACATCTGTGATAAATTTCACAATTCTCTTGGCTTGCACATACGTGGAAAATGCTTTTCCTCCAAACATACAAACACGTGGGACAAACTTTGCTTTCCTTCCCGAAGCACTCATTTCTTTCATTTTCTTGTAGCGGTAAACAATTCCGAAAATATTCAAAAGTTGTCTCTTGTATTCATGAATGCGCTTCACCTGAACAGAAACATTCCAATTTACAGAAAAATACAAGGAAATTTTGTCTACTGAATAAACCAAAAGTTGACAGGTCAACAGCTATGCTTTGCAAGTCCCTATTAAGAAATATTTGAATGATTATTTGAACCATATCAAGGGCATCAACCATGGGCTAATGGAATCTTAGTACAGGGGATTATTCAGCAACAAACTAGTTCTCAATATTGACTATTACAAGTTTACAACCCATCGCGGAATTCAACATGACCAACTTTTCCCTTACAGAGAAGAATTCTCTTCGCCATTGCCTGATGCTAAAATATTATTTAATACTCCAAGCTTAGCAGCCATCTATATACCACGAAATAAATTTGAACGCAGGGAAAGTACCTGTATATCAAACATTGCATCAGGGTTGACAGAATATCCTGTTTTTTCTTTGATCAATGATACAACTTTCAACTTGTTGCTTCTTTTTGCTTCCCTCCATTGGGTTTGGAGATCATTATTATCTGCAAACTATCATAAAACCAAATAACTCCAGTAAGTATATAACTATAACATAGGTGCTGAGCAAAGTTATATAAAAGTAAACATAACTCTAAACGGATCATTCATATGACTTTTACCTTTCGTAATTCTGCCAGATTTTCAGTATTTAAGACCCAGTCTTCCGTACCAATCCACTTGGTTATAATTTTACTCAAATCTGGATTGCAGAAGCGGATCCATCTTCTTGGTGTCACCCCATTTGTTTTGTTTTGAAATTTCTTAGGCCACAACTGCCAAATTTAAAGATTCGAGATTAATGATAAGATCAAGTTTCAAAGTTTCAAGGAGCCTATCTTTACTAAAATTATTGAGGCTTACCTTAAAAAATGAGTTGAATACTTCATCTTTTACTATTTCACTGTGTATTTCAGCAACACCATTTACTGCATGACCACCCACAACACAGAGATTTGCCATGCGTACTAACTTTGGCGGCGGTTCCACCAACACCTTTTTCTTTTTTTCCTCATCGCGTTTCTTCTCAGGTCCATTTTCTTCATCCACAGATTCATCTCCTTCATCAACAGATTCATCTTCTTCATCAACAGATTCATCTTCTTCTTCTTTTGAATCTTCAAGTTCTTCACTGGGAACAACAACGGAGCTTTCTATGGGTTGAACAAATAGATCCGCAAATGTGGCAGGCAAATCAACATTTTCTAATATTCTCATCTCCTTCAGTTTCTTCTCTAGTAAATCACAATCTGCTGTACCATACTCCGAGATTATGGTGTTAATGAGCTGCAGAATATGCAAATGTAAACAATCAGTATGCATAAAAACTCCAAAGGTAAGAATGATTTAACTTTTTTAATATATATTCAAGCATTACCTCCTCATCTATCATTTCTATAATCTCAACATGTCGAGGAAGCAGTTTCTGCATAAGTTCTAAACTCCATTTCTCCAATGCTTCAGGTAGAACAGTATGGTTTGTATATGCAACCGTTCTAGCACACAGATGGCAGGATGAGGGAGGGAAAAGAAGTTGCAATCATTGAGCATGTACTAAGAATAGGTATCCTTAATGAACAAATAACATTATACATGGGGCAAACAACTCCTTGACAAATATGACGAACATATGAACAATTTCCTTCTTTTTTTTGGGATAAAGATGGAAAGGTTATTGGACGAACAAAAGAATAAAAAGAAACCAAATTCCAGACTACTTATGTGCATGGAAACCCAAAGTCAATTGAATAGGGCTACATGTGAAAAGATATTTATGCGTACACATGTATGTATGATACCACAACTACTTGACTCCCCAATGACATTCAGGAAAAGAAAAAGGAAAAAGATGCTCTCCACTAGTAACAAGCAAGAGTCTCTTGCTCGTACTATCATGTTCCAACTATTCTCACAGTAAAATTTAAGTTGCCTCTGAATTCCCCCTTTGTTCATACACTACAAATAGTCCTACATAATCAACCAATAAATGCCCATAAAAGGACTTACCTTTGAGTAATATTCCAGGCCTCCTTCCAGCTCAAACCCTTCAAATCAATCAAAATTCTCATCAGTTCAGGAATGCAGAGAGTTGGATGAGTATCATTCATCTGCACTGCGACCTTCTTGGGGAACTCTTCCCATTTGATATTTGGTCCAGATCTTCTCTCAAAACGTTCAACAATATCTTGGAGAGAAGCAGAACATAAAGTATATTGTTGCTTCAAACGAAGTGTCTTGCCCTCCACTGATTCATCCCCAGGATAAAGTACATAGCAAATCTGTTAACCATTAAATAAATGCTACTTACCAATTCAATTATATGTGGGTACAATAACAACATAACAAAAAACAACATTTGAAAGCAGGCAATTACTGGTCACTAAAAATATCCCTAATAGGTAGAGAGTACCACATGGAACAAATATATATTAAAGATTGCTTCTTTTAAAGAATGCAGTTAGAGTCCTCCTCACTGAGGAACTAGTAAAAGAAAAGGAAGACGAAACAGATAAAACCCGAAATCTGTATTTGCTAATTAAATCGACAAAGTGCAGGGGTGGTGAAAGCCATATTCATTTCAAGAAACATTTATGAAATCATGAGCACACAGACAAGCCTGTTTGGTGCAGTGAAAAGGGAAACTGGAAAAGGAAATAAAAAAGGAAAAGAAAAGGAGCCCCGTATAATGTACAAACCTTTTCAGCATTTGCTAAAGCTTCAGATGCTTTAGTGTGCTCTCCAGAATTAAAAGCATATAAATCAAAATCCTGTGATGAAGCTTTCGTTGACCAAAGCCGCAAGTTGATCGTGGTTTTAGTTTTATATCCCGGTATTGGAACATCATAAGCAACAGCATCTATGTCTTCTCCTCCAATCCAATGTTGTTTTCCATCAGATCCAGAAACAACCTTGCCATAAAATTTTACAGGATAGGAGACATCATTTCTCACAATTTCCCAGGGATTCCCCAGCTGCAAGAGTCAGCAACTAATAAGACATGATTTTTCCAAAAACCTATACAGACAATGAAGCAATTGAGACAGAAAGATGAAAACAGAAAGCTTCCATACATCAAGCCAATCCTCAGCAACTTCCTCTTGACCATCTTTAGTAATTCGTTGTTTAAATAAGCCATACTTGTATCTAAGTCCATAACCCCATGCTGGATAATTTAAAGTTGCCAAAGAGTCCAAGAAGCAAGAGGCAAGGCGTCCAAGACCTCCATTTCCAAGTGCAGCATCTGGTTCCTGTAATCAATCATCTATATAAACTGGTTGCACCAACACACAAACACAAAGCTTACTGCTTTACAAAGTGCATCTAAAGTTGTCAGGAAAAAGACCAGTCTCTTACATGGCAAGAGGAAAAAAAAAAAAAAAAAGATCCTCCCTTGAAACTTTCAAATCTGCCTAAATGGCATTCACAATGACGTAGATTTTACTACTGTCTTCTTCTAGACAGTTGTTCATGCTAGTCTTGTTCAAGAAAAGTTTTCATTTTTTAGGCATCTTGTCCATATATTATCTCATTCTGATAGTTACAGAGCCTCTTGCTAAAGCTCCAGCATTCCCTTTTTTCTCATTAGAATTGCAATTTATATGAGGTAAGAGATGTACACAATTACTAATTATGCAAAACAAACATGAATGTCCATAACCAAATTTTAAAAGGTAAAAACTAGATGGAAGCTCACCTGG
Source organism: Prunus kanzakura (assembly GCA_020521455.1). Taxonomy (NCBI): domain Eukaryota; kingdom Viridiplantae; phylum Streptophyta; class Magnoliopsida; order Rosales; family Rosaceae; genus Prunus; species Prunus kanzakura. The sequence continues at coordinate 1,755,094 of BPUM01000013.1, forward strand.
CAAGCAACATTTTCTAATTTGTGTCCAAGCTTGCTTAAAGCCTCTGCATATGCACCCTCTAGCTCTAAATTACCAATTGCATTTAGCAGCGCTCTACCCTACAAAACAGGACATCATGAACTGAAGCATTTGCAAGCTACATAGGTCACAGAAATGTACATCCACGCTTGTGGGAGCCAAGTAGGAGATTCATGACAAACCTGTAGAAATTCCATTGACAAATAATATGCCTGCTTTGCATTCAACTTTTCATAATAAGCATATGTTGCATTCCAGTTAATGATGAGTGCATCACGAACACTTTGTGCAGTTGCAAAGAAGGCCTTTGGAAGCTCAAATCTCTCTGGAGAAAACGATGGGGTGAACTCTGCATGGTATTTGATACTTGAAGCGATGGATCCAGCATCGGGTATGAATGAGCTGAGTATGGAGGAATCTTCAAAGTAAAAAGTAAAAAGTTACAAAATTAAGTACAATATAATATTTTCGGAATTACTACATCAAAACATAAGAAAGTAAGGAGCAAATCTCTCTCTATATATATCTCAGATATAGAGAATTTGAAAGGGATTATCCTATACTGGTCCAGCATGCCCCTATGTTTCCAACAACCAATCACATATTTACCATGTCAGCATCAAAAAAGGATCCGAACCCATCAGCTAATGCTTGCCATGTATCAATTCAAGATAGCAGAAAAGCCAGCTTAACCAGATGATTTTCAGGCTTTCAGCTATCTACTTGGCAAACCCCATTTCCAAAAAATCCTAAACGGTAGAGTTTGATCGGAACTGGATAGTGGATTGTCATCAGATAAATAGCATGGATTTTCTTCATACATTTTCATGTATATTGATCCATCAGATTGGTGGGTTCCAATCCTTTTCTGAAACTAACAAGGTAAAATGTGATCGAGGAGCTCATAAAGTTAAAGCATGCGTTTTTATGTATATTAAAGAACAGGGTGTGTAAGGAAACAAGAAGATGAGGACCTTGTTCGATGATCGGATCCTTCAGCTTCTGGGAAGGCTCATTGGACGCGTTCTTCACCGAAAATGAAAACGACCTCCTCTGGTTTATGTTCCTCCTCGTGAACAAAAGCTTTGATTTGTTCTTTCTGGAACTGAAATCGATCAATTTAGATTGAGATTTGCATTGCCAAACTGTCTCAGCTCCACCCCGAGTTGCAGCGAATTGGGAAGCTGCCATTGCTCTAATACTCTCTCTCTCTCTCTCTCACCCTCTCTCACAGTATGATACTGAGTCTTTGAGTCACTGAGTCAGTGACACTCGTTCGTTTGTGAAGGTGATGCGGATACTGAGAGAGATAGTATCTGCCTTCTTATCTCTTTTCACGAGCTCACTATCACTACAATCAAAAAGTCCGTTTTCAAATAAATGGATCCAAACATGGGCCCCACCCGGTTTCTGTTTGATTGTTGCACTTTCCACTTCTAATTTCATACGATAATTGAGATTATTTGAGTTAATATACTCTGCTTTAAACGCCAATTTTGACATCCACACGCCATGCCCTCATTTGTTGATTACGATGAGTCAACCGTTGACTATTGGGAGCCAGCTGAGTGCAACAACATTTGCATCGCTTTATGTTGTAGTGGATCTCTTTCTACTATCAATTCTCTTTTTTTTTTTTCCCTTTTTTTGTGTGGATATTTTAATTGAGACACACAATAATATACTAAATTCACACACATTACACGAATGTTAGGACATACTTCACGGATGTTAGGACTCGAAAGCATGACATTTCCTCGAAAAGTAATTGCTCCAAACCACTACACTGAGCCTTTACGCTTTTTTTTATTTTTAAATTTAAAGAAACTAGTAAGAATGAAGTAATATGGCGATCTTTTCGGATCACACAGTATAATTTTTTACAGGCTATCAATTTGAGCTATTTTTTAGGCCGTCAGTTTGAGCTAATTTTGGGGCCGTCAATTTGAGTATAAATATAATATTGTATTAGGTGTACAATTTGCGCGGGTCCATAGCTTTGGTTCTTTCGATTTGGACCGTCTACTTGTGAGCATGTCACTCGATGAATTGAAAAATAAAGAGGCAATGAATGAGGCGTGGACAAGGTGGTGCTGCCGACGATGAGTCACGAGAGATGAGCACCGTCGGTTTGGTGCTGCCGCAGATTTTGGAGAAGCTACCGTCCAAACAAAACTTCTGCTGAGCTGATTTTAATAATCACTCTGGGGACTCTGCAGATTTTTGACTTTCTTGAAATTCATAATGGGTTTGCTCAAAGCCTCATCAAAAGCCCGTGCAAGTTTCGTTCAATTTGGACCCTTTTTTGGTCCAGGCACGGCTTTTTATAGGGCCCAAAAAATGTATACAAATTGGGCCTATGTGGCAGCTGGAATACTTGCATGCTTGCCTGCCTGCCTGCGCCCACTTCAAAACCGTTGACCATACAAAGACCAAAGTCATCATTAATTCACTCAAAAACCAAACAAAACAATCAGAAAAACATCTCCGGCGGGCCCATGGCATGTGATCCTCCACCATCACTGTCAGATAAAGTCACAGGCTATAACATTGGATCATCCAAATGCTTACCTTTTATTTTCAATTTTTTTTTTTCGAGTCTTGCGACTTGACTGCCCCCTCAATGTCAATTAGTATCAAATATTCAACCCCAAAACCCAAACCCCCAATTTGTCCTTCTCAACCTCGAGCATAAACCCATCATTTCCCTTCAAAGCTTTACCTTGTAGGCTTCCCAATGGCCTCTCACCACCACCATCCCCACCCCCACCACCACCACCAATCACCACCTCCCACCACCATTTGCTGCACCAGCTCCTACAATAGTTGCTGTTGCACCCAATCCCACCACCCCTGCTCACCTCAACCGCCACCACTAGTCACAGATCCACTTCTCCAAGCCATTGCTTCTCAGCTCCTCCAATCCAACCCACCAGATCCCTACTCTTGCCATCCCAAACTCCGCCACCAAAACCCTCAACCCACCCACAAATTCCTACACCCGAAGCCTCGTTTGCACCAACAAGAACAGCAAGAAGAACAGCAGCTGCACACCCACTCAATTATCTCCTCCCTCCTCTCCCGCATCGAAGTCCTCGAAGCCTCTCTTCACCGCTACTCTTCCTATCGTTCTCAGTCTTCGTCTTCGCGCTCTCTCAGAGACTCAGCTGCTCGAGTTATTCAAACCCACTTCCGTGCCTTCCTTGTCCGCAGATCAAGAACCCTCAGGCAGCTCAAAGACCTCGCCTTTATCAAGTCTGCTTTCAACTCTCTCAAATCCTCCATTTCGAATGATACCCACTTCGATTTTCACGCCGTTTCTCAAAAAGCCATCGACTTGCTTCTTAAGCTCGACTCTATTCAGGTAAACAATTCATGGGTATTTGTTCATTTTTATTTATTTATAATCAAGTTACTCTTCTGTTTCGATTTGCTTAGAGATTTTGTTTGGGCACCTTGTCTGCAGTGTGGTGATCCGATTGTTAGGGACGGAAAAAGGTCTATTAGCAGAGATTTGGTTCGGTTCTTGGAGTTCATTGATGGGGTTGTCATGAAAAGGCATGGGCTTTCACTGAAAGCAGTGAAGAAAGCGAGGTTTGGTCAAAATGTTAACAAATCTAGGGTTTTGCCCACCAAGTGTGATGATTTGGGAAGGGATCAGAGGGAAATGATTGGTAAATTGAGGGATAGAATTGAGAAGATTCGTGGGTTTGCTAGAGTTTCTGAGAATGATGAGGAAGATGTGGAGCTTGAAGGGTTTCAACATGTCAGTGATGAAGATGAAGAAAACCTTATGACTCGATTTAAAAACGGGGTATTGGTGAAAAGGCATGGGCTTCAACCTAAGGTGAAGAAAAATGTGAGCTTTGCAGAGAATGGGAATGTGTATAGGGTCTTTAGCAACTCTGATGAACCAGTTTCAAGTGGAGATGGGAGTGATTCTAGTGATGATCATGGAGAGCTTGTGGAGAACCTTCGCAGTGAGGTTGAAGATGTTAAGGGCTTTGCTCAGGAGACTGAGGATGATGATGAGGCACACACCGAGAATGATGGATCACCGCAGGCCAGTGATGGAGAAAGAAACCCCAGAGCCAGAATGACTCAGAGAAGAGAAGACATCTATGAAACCAAAGTACATGATCTGGGCCAGAATGGTTATCTGCTATTCTCTGCTCCTTTGCCCGTGAAGATGGAGTCTAAAGCAGATATCATAAAGAGAAACAAGGCTGTGAAACTAGTAAAATGAAGGGCTGTAACCTGAGTTTATGTTTTAGGTTCTCCAAATTTTTTGTGGCTATGGGGGTGGATATTAGATCTTCGCAATTGTATTTTCCACAAATGTTTCTGATTATTAGATTAGATTGATTAGAAAATCACCATGAAATGGATATGTAGTGTTTGTCCGACCCTTCCTGTCTACTGCTGAGAGAGGGGGTCCCATATCTATTCTGCAGATGTAACCTTACCCCTGAAGATTCTATGTTTTTTGGATGATGACTTTAACCAAGTTTCTTTTGCAATGTTGACCTATGAATAGGGCTTACATATAGCTAGCTTTTTCCTCCATTCCTTCTTAATCTTACCATTAGTTATGTTTACATGAGGAATTATTGGCATTGCGGCCTGGTAACGTGTTTTCATGCCAAAACTTTTCATTTCGTTGCCAGAGAAGGTTGTCTCTCGTGGAAGGGTTTTCGGAGTACGAGGAAATTAAAGATAAAGGTGACATCAAAATTCCAGTACCACAAATCTCAAATTCAAATGGTTTAATGATAATTTCATCAGTTATCACTCCACTAATGGTATGCAGATGCCAAAAAATGCAAAGACACCATAATGAAACTTTCATACAAATAGAGAACCAATGCAGACTAACGAAACTTGTTTCAAGGGGATAAAAAGGACTACAGAAAGCCAAGTTCTTCGGCTGCTGCTCCAAACTTATTGCTTATATTTTCTTTTAACATGAATTGTAATCAACAAACACCGAAAGAAAGAATGAAAAAAAAAACCTTAGACTCGAAGGAATGTCATCTCCTATCTATCTCGGGCTTGCTGTGTTGGCAAACATTTGATTTTAATTCTCCTACAAAAGAGGGTACTGAAGTTTGACACAGAGGAATGACTATCTCAACAAAAGTAACTTGCCATTGCATATTCACCTGAATCCTTCAAACACAAACAATTACTATCATGTCCAGGGCACTTGCAGTAGAGCATAAGTAACTCAGCTTGATGACTGTTCTGGCATGTATTTGGTGAAGTTGTTTTCTGTAGAAGAGTCTCCTTGTTTTATGTTTCTGGTGGTTGAGGGGAACTATCAGTACCTGAGTAGCAATTGTGGCATGATCTCCTCGATAGCTTGTCCCGGCCCTAGTTTCTAGTTTTGGGGGATTGATTTCATGGCATTTCTTTTTGCACCAACAACTTTAACTCTAGCCTCTCTTAGGGCGTTCAATGCCACCTTAAAAATTTGGTCAGATGCCATCCCTTCCTCTGCACATTTAATGGCTTCCTGGTAGAGAATGTTGTATTGCAAGTTCCTGCCTTTCTGAGAATTGGCCTGTAATTCGACACAGGGAAGTAAATCCAACATAACCTCTTCCTTGGCATTTCTTGTCCATCTTTTCAAGATATAACACTGTGGGAGTGTAAAGACATTAGTTGCTTTAAACACTGCAAGCACATGTCTGCAAAGGATCCCTTCAAATTCAAACATCTTGCAACTACAACTAGCTAGTTGTTCTGCTATATTAAAACCCACAAAATACGTTTTATCTTCTTCATCAAATCTTGATACCTCATAAGTGCTGGTTCCTCCATCCTCTGCACTTAATTTCACAGCAAACAAAAGAGATTCAAAAACCTCATCCTGAAATATGGTGAACATATTTCTTGTGTAGATATCTGCTCCTTGCTTTTCCACAGGAAGTGGTGTTTTTAGAACTGGTTTAGTATAAAAAGTTTCAAACTCTGCCTTTGCTTCTTTCTCATATCTTTCATCTAAAGCCTTCTCATATTGCTCCGCAAAATCTTGTAAGGTAGTTCCTGAATTCACATAGCCATCAAAAAGTGAGTTCACACTTCCACTCCGCTGGGCAGCATACATCCCTGCAAAGAATGTATCTCTCATGTATACTGGGACCCACAATTTGCGATCAATATAAAGTGATTGAAGCCAATCATTCGCTCTAAGATTGTACTTATCAAGGAGCATCTGCCAAGTTGATTCAAATGCATCAGGCGTCTCACTCTTGTTAATGCATCTATCAAATTCAACTTGAAAAGTCCTTGGGGTTACACTATATACATGTCCCAATTCCTTCGGCATCTTGCTTATGATATGCCACTTGCAATATCGATGGCTTGATTGAGGAAAAACTTGTTGCACTGCTCTACTTATGGCAGGATCATAATCAGTTATGATTAAACCTAGTTGTCGTCCAGACATTGCCTCAAGCCAAGTTGTGAAGAGCCAACTGAAGGTGGATTCGGTCTCATCTGCAAGCAATGCACAGCCAAAGAGAACTGAATGTTTGTGATGATTTACTCCAGTAAAAGTTGCAAATGGCATTTTATACTGATTCACTTGATAAGTAGTATCAAAGGCTACAACGTCAGAGAAACAGTTGTAAGCGATTCTTGATCTTGTGTCAACCCAAAAGACACTACTCAGCCTCTCTTCTTCATCAACCTGTATTGCATAATAAAATGCAGGATCACTGGCTTGCATAATCTTAAAAAACCCAAGCAAACTTTGGGCATCAATGCCAAAAGTGCTCAACCGGCCTCTTCCAATATAATTGACATTACTCTGTACAGCAAATTCCATTTTGCCAAAACTGCTACAATCAGTCAAGACATCCACAGGAGCATCCAAAGACAGTCCAGGAGAACTGAAGGAGTTGCTACAACTTTTTTCAGGAGCAAATTCTTGCTTATGTGACCTAAGAAAATGCCGCATCGCAGGAGTCACCAACTCATGATTATGGTTCTTCTCTAGTTTTGCCACATACCATCTTCCACAGTCACGTCTCCTCACAGTCATCAGTGCCTTGCAACCTTCCCTAGTGAGTGCCCTAGCACGCCTCCTTTTTGCATCCTCCCCTGAATCTTTCTTTGCATATCTCTCCCGGCGAAAGCCTTCTTTTGAACAACAAAACTCTCGAGATATAATCGAATTGTCCTTTTTTGAACGATAGTATGAGTTCACACGAATACTAAATCCCGTTTGTTTAGCATATGCATTATAAAAATTCCTAGCATCATCTTCAGAAGTAAACTCCATACCCAGTGTAGGCTCTACAACCCCACCTCCTATATACTGCGACAAGTCAAAATCCACATAACCCTCTTTGCCATCATCCAATACCACCGGAGCTTCAACCTCCTCTGCAACAGAATGTTCATAGCCCTCATCTCCCAGTGCCACAAAGGAGTCTACTCCTTTAGCTTCACACTCACTGGAAGGCACTACCTCCATGATATATTGCTCAATCCCCTCTTGCATTACAAATTAAGGTACCCTTCATTTCTGAAAGGCTTACAACTCAAACAAATGGGTACCCTTCAACTCTGTTGCAAATTTCTGCTGTTTCTCTCACTACAGGCTGTATAGAAATCAAAAGAGACAAGCACAGAAATTCCAATTACTTTCGAATAATTCGAATGGAGGAACTTAAAAGTTAGCACGCTCAAAGTTTCAATCTAAGCATACAAAAGATGAAGAATTTGTGAATTGGAGACCAAAAACAGAACTTTGTCACAAAATTTGACAGTTATCTAAAAACTCACATCACTAACTAGTAACTCCCTCAGAAAACAAATGCATGTGCCAATAACCGCAGAGTCATTATTGGGTTTCTTATACTTGCAGGGGACAAACGGCAGAGAAATGCAAATTTGATAAATAAAAAAAGCTTTTTGAGATTACCTTCAAATTTTGGTGTTGCAGAGAGTGTGAGAGCGAGAAGAGTGTGTGAGAGTTTTCAAGGGACGAAAACGCGCGCCGCCGCGGACCTGAGGGAATGGGAGGACTAGAATTACGCTCTGCTTTCTCTTACCGAATATTAACACTATTCTAGCCGTCGGATTGGTTAAGTTGTGTGCCTGTATCTCGAGATCGGATGGCTGATACAATTCGTTTATAGGCTGAAACTATGATATGGAATCCCTTACTGGGACCGTCATCTCTTTTTTCATTTCGTCAGCAAAAAAAAGGAAAATGAAGCCTGAAATTATTGGGTTTACGGTGAAGCCCATTGGGGCATGCTTTGGACCATTCGGGCTCTGATAACTTCCAATATTACTAGAGTCCCACCAAAATATTCGTGGGTCCTGCCTACTCTATTAGATACTGTTTAGAGAGACCATAATGAGGGTTAGTTATAGTAATGAGAGTTATTATGGGACGGTTGGATTCAATCCTCAACATGTCCACTCCGCATAGCGGCCTTACTATAGAAGCTGCCGAGAGGTGTCTCCCAGCATTTTTATTCCGGGTCTGCTCAGTTAAAAGATTAGTTTTTCTTTTGATTTTGTTTTTTTAGTGTGTCGACTATCAGAATGTCCCTGTGTTGGTTTCGAAATAATGTGCAGTTATCATGTCTGAAATGTCCCACAAAATTAGCTATTGAACATCTTGGAATAAGATAAGCCACAACAACTCACCATCTCCAAGGATTTCTAGTTCTGCATAATCATTGATGTTATGAAATTTAAGCTTTACGAATCCGTACCAAAAGAGAAGGTCACAAAATTCTTCTTTATTATAAAAAATGCAGAGAAATATTCATCAACTGAACTCAGTTTCCATAACTAATTACACCTCAATAACTCCGGTCTTCAAACTCAAAGGCTTAACATACAAAGTTTAAACCCCCAGGTCTTCAATGAGCTACAGCGTTACAAAGTTCCCTGAAATCGTGCATTGACATAAGTGAAAAGGCTGCGAACCTGCACAAATCACAGAATTGCAGCAACAGTATGTCACAACGACTAGAAATATCAAAAGTACAAAATTACTTTATATACAGATCAACAAGATGTTAGCAGCGACGCCATCAAAGGTTAAAAGTCCCAGATTGGGTTGGTCATGTGCAAATCATAACAGTGGTCAGTAGCGAGAAAAAGTTATGGACATGACCATGAGTACTAAAAGGTAAATGATACAATGAGAGTTGAAAGTTGAGTTTCGAAGTAATAATGTTGGATTGTCTTTACACTTGTAACAATTGACAGAATGTTTTCATGACCAATGAATTGAACTTGTCTTTGCAAAAGCAAACGCTTTTTGTACAGTTTGCTCAAGTCAAATGGTGGAATTTGCTCTGATATCAAAATATCATGGCTTATGGGTAGAACTTGTTTTAACAAAACCGGCTTGGCAGGATCTTTTTAGAGAGTAAGTACCAAATATCTTAGAACATAACTTGTCTTAGCAAAACTGGCTCGTAAAAGAGCTTAAAGATATAACTGTATTTAAAAAACTCGTTTGGCAGGATCTTTTGAGAAAGTAAAGTACTGATCATCTTAGAACTAAACTTGTCTTTACAAGACTGGAGTGAAAGGATATTTTTAGAGAGTAAATGTACTGAACGCTTAGAACTTATTTTCGCACACCTCACTGGCAGAGAATAATGCATAAGAGCATTTGGGACAGGACATCTTTCTTAACATTCACACTTATCAAACACTGGGGTGCAAATTCACAAGAAGGAGAAGAACAAAAACAAATAAGGCTCAAATAGGATAGAGTCGGATAGTTCCCCCAGTAAATCAAGAGCTAACCCCCATTTCAAAACCAATAATGTTCGCTAGTCATTTTATAATTATATCTATCTGTGCATTAAGCTCGAAGAAGATCACTACCTATAATGAATAAATAAAAGTAGCTCTACAGTCTTATGCGGGGTGGGATTGTAAAGATATATAACCTTGCCACAAAAGAAAGTGAGCACTGAGAGATAGGTTAAGCTAAATAAGCACTATATCAGGTAAGGCATTTTCCCCATAAGGGAAAAACTAACACTTAGGATTAGTAAGATATACAAAGAAACAAAACAATCAGTGACCCAAATCAAAATATGCAAAGTTGGCATTACAAAGTAAAGGCCTTTTATGAATCCCAATAATTCCTAGGGCCAAAGCTATACTACATGAGACCAAAAATTTCCATTTTCATTCTTTGCACACACCACAAGTACTCAGAAACCAGACAAAGCATCATTCATGTCCATTGAACCCAACAATTACCCAGAAAAAAAAATAATTAATTGTGGCCACAGAACCTATTAATCAGACATAACCAAAACCCCAACAAAAAAAAAAGGGATAAATGCTCATAGTTAGTGTAGTAGATAGGGTACTGTACCTGGAGACGAACCAATTCTAGTGCTTGATTTACTTTTGAACCTCCATGACGCTCTTGAGCTTTGGAGCGTAGAGAGAGTAAACAACAGCCTGCCGATTGGCGACCTCGAACTGAGCCTTGCCATCTGAAAACGCAGCGGAAATGGCAGATGGGTCCGTGAGGTTCCGATTCTGATGAAACGCGTCGATGGTTCTGCGTTTCGTGTACTCTCTGATGTTGTAGTCTGTGAATTTGCGAGCCACTCGAAGAAAAGAGCGGAACAGCGTGAGCACCTCCGCACGAGAAGGAGCTCCAGCCGCTATACTCATGTCGAAAATGGCGCCTCCTCTAAGCTTCTCTAGAAAACCAGAAAGAGCGAGAGATAGTTCAACTCTGAACGAAAGTTTGCGGCTTTCGTTAATAGAGAATTTTCCCAATATTGGTGGGATAAAACGCAGCGTTTCGTAGCTGCGACCTTTTTTGTTCTACTATATTGACTAGTTGACGAACCATGACCGTTGGATGAATAATAATCACAAAACGACCGTTAATACTCTCAAATGAAAAATTAGCGCCAATTGACTGATGAACGGCCCAAGACAAGCTTTTGCCAAAGCCAAGCACGTCCTCAGTGCCAGCCCAGCCACTCGATCCCTCACCAAAACGAAACAATTCCATGCCCACACCATCACATCAGGCCTTCTCTTACCGCAAGTCCACGCAAACCTTGCCAGGTTGTATGCTTTATGTAGTCATGTCCCATATGCACGCAAACTGTTCGATGAATTGCCTGACCGGAGCACATTTTTGTACAATACGGTGATAAGAATGTATGTATGCCATGGCTTACCCTATGAGGCACTTAACGTGTTTTCTCATATGCTGGCCCTAGGGCAGAGCTGCCCGGATACATTTACGTATCCTGTTGTTATTAAGGCATGTAGTGACTTGTCTTTGGTTGATGTTGGTGTTGTCATTCATGGAAAAACAGTGGTTTGTGGGTTTCATTTGGATGTGTTTGTTCAGAACACTTTCCTGGCGATGTATATGAGTTGTGGGCAGAAGGAATCGGCGAAAAGGGTTTTTGATGCAATGCAGGAACGAAGTGTGGTGTCTTGGAATACCATGATCAGTGGGTACTTTCGAAATGGGTGTGCCAAGGAAGCTTTGAATGTTTTTGATTGGATGATGAATGTGGGTGTGGATCCGGATTGTGCCACTGTGGTTTCTGTGTTGCCGGCTATTGGTTCCTTGAAGGCAATGGTGTTGGGAAGACGAGTTCATGCCTTTGTGGAAGAGAAGGGTTTGGGGAAGATGATTTCGCTGCGGAATGCATTGGTGGATATGTATGTAAAGTGTGGTAGCATGAGTGAGGCTCGATTAGTTTTTGATAACATGGCTGAGAGAGACGTCGTGACATGGACGACTATGATCAATGGGTACATTTTGAATGGTGATGCAAGAGGTGCACTGGGGTTTTGTTGGCTGATGCAGTGTGCAGGTGTAAAACCCAATTCCATAACAATAGCTTCTCTTCTTTCGGCCTGTGGGAGTTTGCATCTGTCAAAACATGGACGGTGCTTGCATGGCTGGGCTATTAGGCAAAAGCTTGAATCTGATGTTATAGTGGAGACTGCTTTAATTGACATGTATTCAAAAAGCAATTGTGTTGGCCACAGCTTTCAAGTGTTTGCAAACACTTCAAAAAAGAGAACAGTTCCCTGGAATGCAATGATCTCTGGCTGCATTCATAATAGGCTTGGGAGAGAAGCGATAGGACTTTTCAAACAGATGCTCGTGGAAGCAGTACAGCCCAATCAAGCAACCATGAACAGTCTCCTTCCTGCATATTCCATTCTTGTTGATTTTCGTCAAGCAATGAATATACATGGTTACCTAATAAGTTCTGGTTTTCTTTCAAGTATTGAAGTTGCTACTGGTTTGATTGATTCATATTCGAAGTGTGGAAATTTAGCATATGCTCACCAGATTTTTAATGAAATCCCAGAAAAGGACAGGGATATTATCCTATGGAGTGTGATAATAGCTGGTTATGGAATGCATGGCCATGGTGAGGTTGCTGTTTCACTTTTCTATCAGATGGTTCAATCTGGGGTGAGACCGAATGATGTCACTTTTACCTCTGTTCTTCATGCTTGCAGCCATGCCGGTTTGGTTGATGAGGGCTTAGGATTGTTCAGATTCATGCTTGAAGATCGGAAAGCGAGTCCTCAGGCTGATCACTACACATGCATTGTTGATCTTCTTGGTCGAGCAGGTCGGTTAGTTGAAGCTTATGATCTGATTAGAACAATGCTGTTTCAGCCTAACCATGCTATTTGGGGTGCACTACTTGGTGCCTGTGTGATACATGAGAATGTTGAACTGGGAGAGGTGGCTGCTAAGTGGCTGTTTGAGCTTGAGCCAGAAAATACAGGAAATTATGTGTTGATGGCTAAAATCTATGCTGCAGTGGGAAGGTGGAAAGATGCAGAAAACCTGAGGCATATGATGAACGAAATAGGACTAAGAAAAACACCAGCTCACAGTCTGGTTGAGGTCAGAAATATGTAAAAAACAATAGTGTGATAGTTCTTTGCTCCAAGTGGGTAAAAATCAAGGGTTCAACTAAAGCATCTAGTCAAAACAGAAACTTGTAATCCAGGTAGAGTTTCATACATGAAACATTTGTATCCAATACAACACTTGATCAAATGGAGAAGTGGGATGTCTTCTCAAAGAGTTCATTTCATATGCACAAGATTCATATATCTCTTCTGGTGAATTAGATTAAGTCATTGCTGCAGCAGTGTCAGTTTTTATAAGCATTTTGGGTAAAGAGTTCGAGATTACTCTGAGAAGGCAATTCGTTACGAGGTAGATCGTGCTAAACTTTGGAAGGCCCTAGCCTGATCAGTGGCTCTGAGGTACTCAAAGAACATCTTAACTTGGATATATATTGCAAAATGTGATGTAAAGGTATCTGCAAGAACTTGACTTCAACTTCTTCTTTTTTGGGTGATTATTTTTGTTGGCGACTTAGTCAATTTATATCATTTTGGGGTCTACTTTATTATGTCAGAATATGCTTTCAGATTGGCCCACATATTCTCTGCAAGGCTACCAGCATGTGTAGGACTTGAGAAAAAGAATAGACAATGAAATCTGAGATCTAGATGTCGGTATGGCTACCTTTTTCGGCAAGCCAAGGCTAATCAATTCAAATGCATTTTCCCATCCCATGGTATAAAATTTTGGTCATAAACAATTCCTTTTCCTAATTTTTATGCCCTTTTTTATAATTACACGACACCAAAATTGAAGGACTGCCAAAAATATAATATGCATCCAGTCAACATAACGCGTCTTTGTTAGGGGGAGATTTACTAGTAATTCTTCCTACCTCTAGAAGAAAAAAAAGGTAGGCCAACTATTTTGTGCAATTATTCAATATTTTTGTTTTTGTGAGGGTTCGAACTTAAAACGCACCTTTTTATTATTAGACAATTTGTGCCCGTTTAAACGTTGATTTTACATTTTTCAGCAATTTATGTGCTGATACTGACTAAACTGAATTTGCATGCCAAGTTAACAGTCTTTCTACGAAACTAAATTTGCACTAACTTTGATTTGGTACAAAAGCTAGCCCTAATGCGCCCTAACAACACTACATATATAGTGCAGAAACAATACAAAAAGGTCCCATGACCCACAGGTTACCTAGTTTCATTCTTTTAGTAATAAATAACTCAACTGCTGCTCCTTTTCTACATCAACCTCTCATATCATAATCTCATGTGTGGAGGAGGTTGCATTAAGACTTTAGGAAGCTTCCAATGCCAATTACCAAATGGGTTTACTACTTTAATTTCTTGCATTACTTCTCCTAATCATCTTTCTATTATTGCTAAGTGAGAAATCTAATCAAATACGTCATTGACTTGCCGCTATAGTCTACAGATAGCCCCATTAACATTATTCTAAGTAGTGATGTTGTTCTTACTTTATTTGGGAAAGTCTGATTTCCATAATAAGCCAATAAGTTTGCACAACTGGGAATGCCCGGCGAACGGCACAATTTGATGCCGGAAAACGACAGAGGTGAACAGAAAAAGGCACGAAGCATAACATGGATTGGTTGGCTGGCCTTTCAAGCATTGAACTTGAAGCCTAATGAAAACTCCAAAATATAAATAAAAGTAATGAACTTTGCTTTCAACAGTGACAATAGTCGATATTGTTGTAGCAAATTAAAAGAGAATGACCTTTTAATATTCTCAAACATGTCATAAAAAACGGAGAAGAAAATGGTTTTTATGCTTGTGCCGGCCACAGGGGTAAACACGAGGCCCACCGTACTAGATATATTAAACAGTTGTATGATTTTTCTTCCTCCTTGTGGTTGTGTGCCAAAACGTATAAGAATATCTCACTTAATAGGTTTGATTGTTCTGTGCATTATTAACGACTTCCATGACATGAAATGTTATGACTTAAGACCCCATGGCAATGATTTTTTCAAGCTAGATTAACTTGTTCATTCCTTTAATGCATCATCACGCTCTATTACGCTCTATTGATACATTATATAATCTACCAGGATCGAATCCCAGTGGGATTTCTTTCCTCTAATGTAACCAAAAAAAAAAATTAATGCTTTCCTTTTTTCTTTTATGCAAGAAGATATATATGACTCTTTTGACATGTTTATTGGCGTTCATAGAACAAAACTGAGTAATATAAGCACTATTTTATCTTCAATATTTACCCAAGTGATTTTTTATAATGCCCAAGTAACTATCTTAATCAACCAAAAAATAGAAGATAAAAAACTAAACTTAACCACACAAATTACATATCCTATCTTAAAATGCAAGCCCATAAACATAGGAGATTTATTTCTAAATTTAGCACCTAATTATCACCCCACTCACTCTCTTCGTCCCCTACCATAACCTCAAAGGTCAAACCCCTCCTCCCCCTCAATTCTCTCTCTAAGCCCAACACGGTTTTGAGTTTTGACTTAAAAATAAATAAAAATCAACATTGAAATTAAAATTAAAATTAAATTGCTTTCTTTTTTGTAATTAGCAATACTTTATTATTTTCCGGGAAAACGAAATTAGATCGGACTGATCAACCAATCAAAGAGGTCCTCACATACCCGGAATGGAAAACTTTGCACAAAAACTAAAACAAAAGCAAAAACCCAATTTTCTCTCTCTTCATTCCCTCTCTCCCTCTCTCTGTCTCTCATCACTCTCTCTCTTTGATCCATGCTTCCCGACCCAGAAACCCAAATAGATTGTTTGTTTGAAATCTCGGATTAATTGAAGAGAGAAAAATAAAACCCAGTTGTTGAATCTCCAATGCGGTCTTCCAAAAGACCACAAAGAAGCAAAGATTTGAGCAAGGTCCATAGATCTGAATTAGGCAGCGTTGAATCTCAGAGTGGGTATTGTCGGTGGGGGATTGCTATTGGGGTTTGTGGGTTTGGATCTAATGGTGAGGGCATGGGTGGTAGTGGCATTAAGTTGGGGTGGTTTCGGTGCTATAGGTATTGCTAGGGTGTTGAAGAAGAAGGAGGGGCTGCATAGACGACGATGCAGCTTCACTTCTCGCCTAGTATGAGAAGCATAACGATCTCGAGCAGCAATGGGTTTATTGACTTGATGAAGATCAAGGTCGCAGCTCGCCACATCTCTTATCGAACCGTTTTCCACACCATTCTAATCCTCGCTTTCTTATTGCCCTTCGTCTTCATTCTCACTGCTGTTGTTACTCTTGAAGGTGTCAACAAGTGCTCCTCATTTGGTACTCTTTTTATTTATTTCTTCAATTCCCCAATTGCTATCTCAATCCCAAATTTTTATTTTTTGGTTTTGTTCGTGTGTATTGGTTTGTTTATGATATTAATGGATGGATCTTGACTTGCCCAGTTCATGTCTATTGTTATTGTTGGCTTGCTTGGATGACCCCGATTGATTGGTTTTGTTAACTGGGTCCATTTGATTCACATCGAAATCTAAATCAAATCAAATTCTGGTTCTTGGGTTTCCACATATTCGATTCCTTTTATTCAGAGTCTGTTAACATTGGAATTCTATGCCATTGCGTTGAGTTGGCTATCTAGTTCTGCAGTATATCACATATTTGGTTAGATTTGAGTTGGATCAATTGTTTATGGGCATTTAATGTATTGATTGGTTGGCTATGAAGTAAGATTTAAAACATTCTGTATGGTATGGCAAATAAATTGTAACTGATTCGATTAAATCATCATCACCAATTTCATATTTTTAATCCATGCTAAAGCATTTTGTGAATTCAGTTTCTGAACTGGAACTGTCTGTTATTATCTTAGGGATATTAGTTATAATTTTGTTTTTCAGTTCATTGCCTTCAGCCATTTGAACTTGGTTGGTCAAATCAGTTTGAGGTATTGTCTTGATTTGTTGATTCAACGTTAATATTTCTTGGTTGATGATAAGATTATGGATTTGTTGTGTTGATATGGTATATCATTATTATGTTGATGTGGTATAACATTATTCTTTGTTTCATTTTAGTTTCTGTCAATATTTAGCGTCTAATAGTTGGATTTTCATTTGTGCTATTTATTCTACAAAAACTAAGTTGGAGAGAGAATAACATGTACTGCTTGGTTAACCAATTCAACAGAATGGCTGCTAAGCTTGACCCCATATTTTTTATGTGTTCAAGGAATTTCGGAGTAGGTTAGGTATCTCTGATAGTTCAACCCCAAATTTTGAATTCTAGGTGTTTCTTTGCTTTAGATCTTTAAGTTTGTCATCCCTATCAATGGATCTAAGTTCTTCTCTTATTTTTGATACTTTAACCATCTATAAGTTTTCCATAATTGATTCTCTGGTTTTATAGAGCATCAAATTTTTTATTTATTTATGTTAATAGTAACATTGTGTTTCTTAGGTCATGGACCACAATTTTTCTGTAACCTCTGATATTGAATTTGTGATTTTATTGTTGCTTTACTCCTGTGCTTCAGATTGTTTAGGTAGGCGTTTGGGACCAAGGCTTCTGGGTAGGGTTGATGATTCAGGGGTAAATAACTTTTTCTCCAGATGCTGTAATTTCTTTATTTTTTTTCCCAACATTATATTTAAGTTTTGATTTGGGTTAGCAAGTCTATTGAATGATTATCTAAGCTGGATCTTCATGGTTGTGGTGACGGCACTGCAGAGACTGGTTAGAGACTTTTACAAGATTCTAAATCAAGTGAACACTGAAGAAATCCCAGCTGGTCTGAAGCTACCAGATTCATTTAATCAACTTGTTTCTGAAATGAAGAACAACCAGTATGATGCAAGGACCTTTGCTTTCATGTTAAGAGCAATGGTATGTTGTGTGTTATAAGAAACATGGTTTTATTCATGTTTTGTATTGTGCATTATCTTTTTGGGAGTGGTAGTGTTGGAGTTGTTCCTAATATGGTCATATCACATCTCATTATTGCAGAGAGGATTTGTGGGAAGGGTGGTCTATTTGTGTTTGTGTGTGTGAGAGAGATAGAGAGAGCACCATTAAACCTAACCCCCACTCCCCCCTAAAAGAAAAAAATAACCCTTGTTAACTGTTGGAACTTTAAGAATAATCTTGTACTTTTTTTTGTGTGTAGATGGAAAATTTTGAAAGGGAAATCAGAGAGTCTAAGTTTTCAGAGTTGATGAACAAACACTTTGCGGCAAGTTCTGTACCCAAAGGCATCCACTGTCTGTCTCTACGTTTGACTGATGAATATTCATCCAATGCTCATGCACGCAAACAATTGCCTCCTCCAGAGTTACTGCCATTGCTCTCTGACAACTCTTATCACCACTTTATCCTATCAACTGATAACATTCTGGCTGCTTCAGTTGTTGTTGCTTCTGCTGTCCAGTCATCTCTAAAACCTGAAAAGATAGTCTTTCATATCATTACTGACAAGAAAACCTACGCGGGTATGCACTCATGGTTTGCACTCAACCCTGTCTCCCCGGCTATTGTTGAAGTGAAAGGCGTGCACCAGTTTGATTGGTTAACAAGAGAAAATGTTCCAGTCCTTGAAGCTGTAGAAAATCAAAATGGGATCAGGAATTATTACCATGGGAATCATATTGCAGGGGCTAATCTTAGTGCTACAACTCCACGAACATTTGCATCAAAATTGCAGGCTAGAAGTCCAAAATACATATCCTTACTCAATCATCTTCGTATATATATCCCTGAGGTAACTCTCTTCCCTAAGTTGGAGATGTGGAGTCCTCGATACTTTTGCAATTTTTTATATATGGCTTTTTTACAGATGATGCTTAATATTAAAGTGGTTTCTGTTTGTTTGATAATGTTCTATAAGATTTTCTTTTAATTTTGTAATGTCGAAGTGCGTGTGCTGATCATGTATACTGTGACAGCTATTTCCCAACCTTGACAAGGTAGTTTTCCTAGACGATGATGTTGTGATTCAGCAAGACTTATCACCACTTTGGGAAATTGACCTTGGGGGAAAGGTCAACGGAGCTGTCGAAACTTGTAGAGGTGAAGATGAGTGGGTAATGTCGAAGCGGTTCAGGAACTACTTCAATTTTTCCCATCCCCTTGTTGCAAAGAATTTGGACCCTGAAGAATGTGCATGGGCTTATGGGATGAATATTTTTGATCTCAGTACATGGAGAAAAACAAATATAAGAGAAACTTACCATTCCTGGCTGAAAGAGGTAAAGTAGAAGTAGTAAAAGCTTCCCCTACACACGTGGGGTTTTGTTCATCTTTTTCATTTTCTCGTGGAATGATAGATCTGGTAAACTTTGCAAATTCAGCAGGGCTCTAATGGTGATGTAAACTCTGCATTATTGGGTTATTTTATTATAATTTTTTCTGTTCCATATTCTTTGAGGTCATTTTCAACTGTATTTTACTTAGTCTTGAAAGTCAGTTATTGGCGCATAGCATATGGATTATTGCAACTTACTTTAATTGATTTTCTTGTGCAGAATCTGAAGTCAAACCTGACAATGTGGAAGCTTGGAACCCTACCACCTGCTTTAATTGCATTTAGAGGTCATGTTCACCCAATTGATCCGTCATGGCACATGCTTGGATTGGGTTATCAAAATAAAACCAATCTTGACAGTGTGGCAAGGGCTGCAGTTATCCACTATAATGGTCAGTCAAAACCATGGTTGCAGATTGGCTTTGAGCATCTTCGGCCATTTTGGACCAAGTATGTCAACTACTCCAATGATTTTGTTAGGAACTGCCACATCTTGGATTCATAGTTGATCATCTGGAGGTGCCAAAAACAGGAAATGACAAGAGTTATATGGGATTCATGAAGTTTTTTTGCAGCGCGAAATTTTTTCGAGATCTATTTGAGAAGACAAGCAGAAAATTCACCGATAGGGTAGAACTTCCAGGTTCAAGAATCACTTTCATCCCTTGAAATTCTGCAGACAATGACCAGCATCATATTATCACAGCATGAGATTCATTCTTTCATTCTGTAACATAGCAATCTGTCCTCATTTTTTGGTTCGGAGAAGGATAGTATTATTGGTCTTCATGGCTGGGGTTTTGCTTGATTCCTTAGCACATATATCAGAATAAAGTGAAATTCAGATGACAAGTGCCTTATGTCAATACCATCATACTGGTTGGTGTAGGGAAGAGAAAGGCTAGGACAGGTCTTTTGTGAGGCTCTCCCATTAGCCCAGATATGTTTTTTCACTTTCATTTTTTTGCCCTTTAAAAATCTTTTCTTGTCTTCATTTTTGTTAGCACCCATTTCTTCCCCTCTTTATTTGATATCATGATGTTGAACTTTAGGAGTAGGACATGGAGATTGCTCTGTTACAGGTCCCATTGAATTGGGGAGCTGTTTTTAGGTTATATATCGGTATTTGTTTATGTACTGTTCACGAGAGACACGAGAGATTTAAAATGTGCAGATAAATTCTTTTTCCTGGATTTTATAGTTAGTCTCATTATATTTCTAAATTCTTGCTGTTTTTATGCCCTCTGTATTCATTAGGGTTTAGTACCCTACAAAGTTTGGTATCCTTGATTTCTTGTCGGCCGTCTAGAAGAAGTATAATAACCCTAGAGGATTCAACTCTGGTGGCTACCATCCAAAACGTGTACAATTTATCTGGTCATATTTAACTGTAATTTTTTTGAACCGTTGTGTTTGGCATGGCACTCTTGAAGACTCAGTCTTGACCTTCATCAAAGCTTTGAGAAACATTTGTCTTTCCAAACTCAAGAAGAGATTCTCTACCCAAATATTTTTCTTTATTAATAAGAGATTCTTTACAAGTGGAAAGTTTCTTAGTTGATGATGACAAGAAACCCAACAACTTACCAATTTGATATTTCGCAAACTGCATTAGACGACCAAATGTGCTAGTTTTCTGATATTTCAATGCGTATGGCGTTTCCTTTTAAGCCACCCACATTTCCTATTTAATAAAAATTAATTGGCCCACATTTGATCAGACCCTTTCGGCATTTTGCTTTCCCATAATAAAATATAAAAAAAATTTAATTTTTTATGTGAATGATTAAGGATGCATTGAGTGGCACTTAGTTGTAATTGCATAAACAATTAATAGATTATTCCAAAGCCTAACAATTCAAATGGAAGAATCTGAGAGGTTCTTGCCTTCTTGGACATGCATACATATCATGGTCTCATCTGCCTACCTACCCAATCATACATTGCATTTGTATATTGACATGCAGCTCATAAATTTCAGATTTTGCCTCAGTAAATATGGAATTATTATACCCTAGTGTAGTGGTTTGGTGGTTTGGAGCATTTGCTCCCCCAAGCAAGGTTTTGAATTCGAGTCTTAACATTCGAGTAGTATGTGTGAATTTAATATAGTATCGTCAATCTCAATAAGAAAGATCCTCAAAGAAAAAAAGGAATTATAAAACCCATAATAAGTCCTCTTGACCTAATTGGTGATTGCTCAAAGGCTCAGAATTCAGATGCTGCAGTTTAGTCATAGGCATGACCCAAAGGCGAATGTTGAAGACGGTAATGTTTGTTGTTTGTCTTGTTGTCCTTCCACCAGCCATCAGCCTGTGTGTCGACATTGAATTGAGATAACTTCAAAATCATAACTTCATTATTGACAGATTTATGAGATAACGACCATTCTCCTACTACCCCCCCTTAAATTTTTGGACCACCAATCCATTCTACCTTTTTATTTTATTTTCAAGTTTTTTTATATTAGTAAACTCTTTTTAAGTGGATTTTTCTGCAATGCGAATTTACATGAAATAGGAACACATTTGTCGTGGTTACACGCAGTTTCACCATTTTTGGTACTAATGTGTAGGTAAATCACAATTCATTGGATTGTGTTTCCGCAAAATGGGAAATTTTCACACTGAAGATAGAATTGAGTTGGGTCTTAAAAAAAGGTATTATTGGGTCATGAACAACGAACCACAGGCCGGGATGAAGCATGTACGTGTATGTACATGTAAGGTAAGTTGTTGAGTGTCTGATTTACTGTATTGTCACTAAATGTGACATTGGAAGTTGGCACTTTAACCCCAAAAGAAGAAAGGGAAATGGAAATAGAAAGACTTTGGAATTGGAAGTTTAGCAAAAGCCAAAGGGTCACACTTTTAAAAGGAGAGAAAATGTGTCCATTTCCATAGCCTTAGGAGATTGCAAGGAGAAGGCAATGGAGTCATTGACCACAGATTTAGAAGACTTTGAAAACTCCGAAACAGCCTCGTTTGTCTCCTGGGAACTTCTTACTATTTGATCTCTTCCACTCTGACTTCCCTTATTAATTATACCAAAAATCCCATTTTACTTCTTCGCTTGGATTTCTGAACCACTTTACTGTTCAAAACACGCAGAAGGACCCAGATCAGTTTCACAGCCAAGTAAGACAAAACCATCAAAGTTTTCATTTTTCTCTGGTCTTTGCTTTGTGCTTGTTTTAGAGACGACCCAGTTGAGAATTCTTGTAGCTTTTTGGATTCTAATAGCACCCATTTGAAGCTTTGCTGGTTTAACGGATGCTAACAGCTAAATCATAGCTGTTTTTGATTTTCCTCTATGTACTGATTTCAATACTGAATCACAGCTCCTTTTCTTTGCTTGAAAGTAGAAAGCTTTAATCACCATTACAAATATACGCGTCCAGAGTTTAAAGTGTTTCCTTATTTGTCTTATTCTTTATTCTAAGATTGTTGCAAATTTACATAGTTTATGTTGTTTCCTTGTTTATATTCTCGTTGACCAATTGGAGAATTCGTTGTATCGATTGCCCGTAGAAAAACCCGAGACACTGGGATTTTAATTCTTTTGAACAAGTAGAAATCCTTATACTTCTGAACTCTTTGAAGATGGCTGGGGTGCAAGATCAATTGGAGATCAAGTTTCGGTTGACCGATGGATCAGATATTGGCCCCAAAAGTTTTCCTGCTGCTACAAGTGTTGTAACCTTGAAGGAAAGCATTCTTGCGCAATGGCCTAAAGGTTGGTTTTTTCAATTTTCTTTAAAAACCAAAAACTTCTTTGCTTTTTTTCATTTTATTTTGTTGGATGTTTGATTGCAAAACAAATCAGTCTCAGCAAGCTTATATGTAAAGGTTGCAGGAGGGACTTGGAATTGGTTAGCGTCAGATCATAGTTCATATCTCTGTTCTATGTTAGATTCTCTGAAGTGATACCTTAACCAGAACAGGATCTCTTAAATAAGTGACTATGGGATAGTCTTCTCAACACTTTATAATGTGAACTTGTGTTGTCTTTGCAGTTCAATTTTTTATTGGCTCTAGGTGTACTTCTTGGTAACTTAGGTGCAATGTTTAGTTGCATTTGCATTACATGTTTATTACCCTTGAGACATTCTAACTGATATCTCCGCTTTCATATGAGCAACCAAGCCAATGGTTAAAGACTTAAAAGAGCTGCTTATGTTACATGGGCTAGTGATTGAGGACATATACCATTCCTTTTACTGGCAGCCTTTTTTCACTGTCGTAGTACTTCTCTCCTACTTGCACTTGGTATCTGAGACAATTGAGCATGGCTTCAGAGCATTGGATAGAAGCAATGACACTATGAAATCTTTGAATCTCAGATTTCTCCATTCTCTTTAATCTTTCTTAATTACCATTAGACTACTGCTTCTTTGTCAAAAAATTTCGGCATGCATGATGAACTTTTGTGACTTGTTTAATGTATTTGAGCTGATTAAGCATAATATTATTGTTTTGAATCAGAGAAGGAGAATGGTCCAAGGACTGTTAAAGATGTCAAGCTAATAAGCGCAGGAAGAATATTGGAGAACAACAGAACAGTTGGGGAGTGCCGAAGTCCATTATGTGATGTCCCTGGTGGAGTTACAACTATGCATGTCGTTGTTCAACCACCTTCATTGGAGAAAGGTAAAAGTATATTCTGAGACTTCAGAACCAAAGTTTTCTAGGTAAACCACTGTGTGAAACTAGAAATTACCGAAGTTTTATTTTTATGTTTTTGTTTCTGGCTAAAGTCTCAAAGAAGATGTAGTCTCTGTTACTTTCTTTTCTTTTGGAAACAACTTACAGGTAAAAAAAGATACCATGTTTTTTTTCTTCTGTTTTTAACAGTAGGTGTTTTTTTTTTTGGCGGGGGTTGGGCCAAACTAAGCAGTTTATCTGATTTTTATGTGCTCTTGAATAGAAATCATGTGTATAACATCAAGAAGATTTTTTTTTGTTTCCTCTTTAATGTGTGGTGGTCCTGTTTGAGGGAAATGGAAAAGACTAGGCAATGACAGATTTTTTGTGAGGTTCACAAATACATGCTGTTGTTGTCACTTATAGTTGTTAGGCCCGCACTTCCTTTTATTGGCCACCTCCTGAATAGGAGAAACACCAAAAGAAGGCCTGAATCATCTAACTACATGTCATGAGTCATGACAAGTAGAGATTATTTTGTTTTTATGCTTCTACATGATCTATAATTAAATGTGTATCTTTCAACTGTAACAGAAAAGAAACTGATGAGTGAACCGAAGCAGAACAAGTGCGTTTGTGTTATATTATAACTTTTTCTCTTCAGATAGTGGGGATAACATCATTTTTCGGTGGGTGTATATTCTATCCCTTTCATTGCTTATCTTCTCTTTTTGCGCCTCTAAACTTCACCGAATCTCAACCTTTATTTTGTATTTGTCTTCATTTTTTACTATAGGTAAAGAGGGTTGGAGCTAGTAATGAAAATGAAGTTGGTAAAAATTGCACAGATTGATGCAACTCGGTTGGAATTATGCAGGCTTGCTGTCAAAGGTCACAGTTTAGTGCAGGTCCATCATCATACTCTGTTTGTTGTCAAGTCCATGAGACTATGCTACATCATGCATTCATATCTAATATTTTTATGTAAAGAGTTCTTGTGGTACGGTACCTACCGTATTTATTTTCAAATTTTACACTTGAAGAAGTTTCATTCACAATGTAAATTTTTGATGCTATTATCTTGAATCATATTTTGTCAACAAGGAATTGCCAAAGCTCTTGAGAGGTTGGGCTCCAAGTTCCAACAGATTGCTATGCTCCTCAGCTTGGGTCATAAGCAATAGTTTGTTTTAGGAAAAGATCATAAGAACTAAAGAAGTTTGTCATGTAATTTGGCAACGGCGCGGCTATAATGAGGGGGATTTTGCGCGGGGTTTATTTGAGGGGGCTACCTTGCCGGCCATTAGTTTTGGGAGGTAACAAAACATGGGTTGGGTTAAGTGCTGGTGCCTCTGTCATCTGGTCATCGGCTCCATGTTAAGCCAATAGATTTTGCGTAACATAGATCCTCCACGTTGATAACCTCCAAAGAGAGCAGGCTACAAGAGCTAAACCTAAACCTCTAAAGAAAGAAAGGCTTCTCATTCCTCCAATAAATTGGGCAACCAAGTAACGATTATTAAGAATTGGATGTGTACTAATCTTAACTTGTGAAACCCAGTTGGGGATTTGGAGTGAAAAGCGTTTGAATATTTGCAGTTGTTTGATTGTTGAGCCAACATCCCTCCAAGCTATCTAAGAAAAACCCATCAATAATGAAGAAATCTTAGAACTAAAATAAAATATCAAACCAAGAAAAACCCATCTTTGAAATTTTTAGTTTTTGTCAAAGCTTGAGTTAATGTTTAGTGGACCAAAATCTGTTGATGTTTTTTGAATTATAAGTTTTTAGAAGTACCCTTTAAGCTTTTATGATTAGTTCCTGAGTTGGCTGGAATTTTGAGTTCTTTTTACTCTTTACACTTCACTTGAGCCTTTAAAAAAAATATATGTATATAGTCGCGGAGGAAAATGGCCATAGCAGAAGGGCTTTTATTTTGATGAAGACTTCTCACTCAAAAAATAAAAAAGGAAAATTTATCTGGGAAACAGAAGCTGCTATATGATGGGGAAATAAAATACATGGATGAAAGCGTCAACTTCAGCATGGGCAAGCCTCTCATTCATGTTCAATAACAATGATATCTAACTTCAGGATGTACGATGGTAAGATCCAAACAGACTGGCTTCCCTTCCATATGTTCTTAATCATTTAAGGTTAGCACTTTCATGGAGAAAAGAAAACCATACGTCTGATTTTGAGAGAGTTAAAAGTGACTTTACCACCACCACAACAATCTTCCCAGCCTAATCCGTACAACTGAGCTTCTATTAATATATAGTTAGCAGATTATGCTCCATTATTCCCATAAAAACAATTTTCATGCTAACACCTTACAACCACCACCGCAACACTCTTCCTAGCCTAATCTGTACAACTGAGCTTCCATCACAATCTGGAGATGACGCAAGAAGTCCTACTTATAGTTAGTTCTTGCAGCTAAACTTCCTTCCAACTTGAGGCAACACCTTCAAACAAGACGAGTCCTTCCAAGGACAGAAGCTTCCTTCTTGGGCCACATTCTAACAAAAGTTTAAAACAATTAGACAAATCGATGCAATTAGCAGAGAATGCAATAGTCATCACCGGGCAAAACTGATACAGAAAATGTGCACGATGCAAAGTAACACATGCCAATTCATGCACCAACATATAAACAATGTAAAGGCATGTCAATCCGTGCATACGCCATGCGCATGATGAATGCTGCTTTGGTTAGTAGCTGCTGTGATCTAATGCAGCAGATTTGTGATTGTAATGTTCAACACATCTACAGGGAGAAGAACTGTGTTGTGGATGGCCTCGCTAATTGGAGCTACAATATGGACTTAGGGGTTTGTATGTTTGAGGATGCTCCTGTTTGGATTAGTTCCCTGTTAGCTGATGATTTGTTAGATCTCGTTTGATTTGTTCTGATGTAGGTTAGTTGGTTGTTTTCTGGGGCTTTGTCCCCTTGTTCATAAAAAATAAAAAAAAAATTCCCCCAGTCCTTTGAAAAAGAAGTCTATGTCAAAATGGGTACTGAAAACTGGACAAAAATTGCAATCAACCCCAACAAAATTCTAGTCAGTGTATCACCAGATTGAATGTCAACTAGGGATTGCCACATTACACCAAATCATTTTCCTACCTTTTTCTAATGGATGGTTTGCTCAACAAATAGTTCGGCTAACAAGATACCCTTGTACCAAGCACACACAGGTAACAAGATATAAAAAGAAACTAACCTTCAGCCAGTAGAAAAATCCACGCAAAAGATTTAAAATTCTAGGGCAGTCGCTGCTAGCAGCATCAAGCTTTCTTGCTAGGACTGCAAGATTAGAAAACAAATTAATTAGGTGTAAAATACAATAAAATTGAAAGAATGCAAAACTGGTAAGTTGTACACAGAAGCATATAAAACAATAAGTTTCAAAGAAACCATGGAAAATGAAAAAAAAAAAGTCATAAAAGAAATCATGTTGGAAAACACTCCCACTCCAAAAAAGATGACCTACATCTCTCTTAAGATAGCAGTCCTCATTAAATGAGCTAGAAAGCAGATGTACGCAAAGGCAATGGCATTACACAAACAACAAGGCCTTATACCATCAATCAATTTACATTTTGTGTACGCACAATATATTACTGAACTTTTAAGTCATTAATCTTTAAACCTAAACCAGGCAATAGAAGTACATATAGTTAAGGCATAAATGCAGCAGGATTGACCCATAATGGGTCCAATCCAACTCTGGGGACCAAATCTAATAGGGCCCCAGTTCATCCCTCAAAAGGTTGCAAGGAGGGGCATGACAATTCTAACTCTAGAACTTCCCAATCAACAAGAATCAGAGTTCTATATAATCTAAATATGCATATAGTGCATGAAGCATCTAAATCCTTGTACTTCTGGTATTAATATGTAAACAATATAAAATATGAATCTAAAGGAAAGGATCAAACCACATTATATACCCAATGCCCAATTCAGTTCAATTAACATGTATACATGCAGTGGAGCATACAAAATCCTAGACTTCCTAAATATAAGAGAATCAGCAGCCACAAAAAAGTTCATATTCAGCATACCCCATATGTACCCAAAAAATGAAGAAGAAAAATGATCAGTTGCACGCATAGGAAAACAAATGCATTTTAAAGAAAACGAACCTATGTGCTGCTTTCGATATGAAGCCCTTAATTTCCCTGACACTGACCTTCGTCGGTTCAGTTGTTTCAAGAGCCTTTTATACTCTTTTTCGTCATAAGGCCGTTTAAGATCCTTCATAAGCCCCTTCCTAAACTGGGTATGACTTGTATCACAAGTTTCAACGCACCATCCACCGTCTACGCCCACCTTTTTATTTCAAAGAATTAAAAGTAGAAACAACCATTAAAAAAAATATCAGAAGCCACAAATTAATAGCATGCACATGTGTGTATGTGTGCACGTGATAGCATAAACTAGAAAAACAAACCAAAGCTGAAACAGGGAAGATGCATACAACTGTAGATGAGGTAAAATACTCATCGCATGGTTCTTCCTTAATTTCTACAGCTGAACTCTCCACATCCTCATCAAATGCATATGCCACTGGTCCAGCAGTTGTAGGTGTATACACCCACTTTCCACCGTATTTTCTTAGACCATCTAGAACCTCTTGATAGTCCAAGTCTATTTGATCAGACACAGCTCCATGGTTGTGTCCATGCTCGGCCAAATGAGGTCTTTTAACAGGATGCCCCTTTGTCCTACTATCTGCACCTTTCTTATTTACTTTCTTCTTCTTCACATGAGAACTTTTTAAAGTTTCTCGAGTAGTGGGAACCTCTAAACCATGCATTTTATTAGAACGCCCTTTTGTCCTATCAGAAACAGGATCCAGAGCTTCCACTTTTACTTTCTTCTTCACCCCTAAACTCTTTTTATTTGGCAGACCCTCTGAATATTCCAGAATTCCCCTTGTTTTTTTCCTCATAGCATACCTAACAGCTCTTGGGCTAGCTTTTTTTATTTCAGTCTTCTCTTTCACATGAGATATTGATGTAGGACACGGGTGAATTGTCTTTCTTTTGTAAACCCTAATGGGTTTGACAAATATGTCCTCATCGAATTTTTTCACAGTTTCTGGGGTATCTAAATTGGTCTCGTCTAGTTCCCCATCTTCTTGTTCATACTTTATCTGCTCCAAATTCTCATTCTCTCGAACAACCACCAATACATAGGACTTTCCATCTTCCTTCAGATTTTCCAATAATATCTTATACTGAGGATCCACATCATCATCAAAATCATCCCCATCCACAGACCTACCATTTAGTTTGACATCACCATGATCCATCAACTGAGCATTAGAATGAACATTCCCATCGGTATCAACTATCCACCTAGTGTCATGATAATCTTGACCATCATCACCACCATCCAGATCTAAACCCTCAAGGATTACCTTATACTCCTCATCCAGCATTTCATCGTCCACTTGGATAGTATAGTTTCTTCTTTTCTTCGTGGCACTGATCCAGGAATTGGGCTCATAAATACTATCATCAGCAACGCACTTTCTCTTCCTCCACCTCGCCAGCCTCATGTCATCCTCACAATCTCCCTTATAATCCTTCATTAAACTGTTAAGTTCTCTTATCCCCTTACAGGGCGCCATTTACCAACAATCAGCACAAAAAACCCTCTTCGCTTCTGTTTCAAAACACGTAGAAACAAAAATTATAAATCGATAATGCAAATATCAGAGCATGCATTGTAACCCACAATTCTGTAATGTCGATCGAACAGAAAAACCCCGTTTGGTTTCTGAGAAAATACAGGAAATGAAAAACCAGTGACGATCCCAATTCCTATACTTTCTCTGAACAAAATAACAAAAGCCCATCATCAGGAAACCTTAAACAAGCAGTAAAGTTTAACACTTGAAGTTTATCACAATAAAAAAAAAAAAAAAAAAGATTTTCCCGGGTTTTCTCAGGAACGAAAAGGAGGTCTTGGGCTGAGAAAATACGGGAAAAGAAAAAACAACGAAGATCCCAAGTTTTACACTTTCTTTGAACAAAATAACAAAAACGCAGCATCAGTGAGACACAATAAACAAACATTAAAAACAGACTTCAACATTAGAGCAATAAAAAAGTAAATAACTTTCCCGTGTTTTCTCAGGAACCAAAAGGGGTCTTGGCATGATATTTCTTACCTAAACCCCAACGAGGACTCCGTCGAGATCGAGTTTCACAATGAACCATAAGGTAAAGCCAAAAGCATCACTGCACTTCGTGAGCTTTGGGGACCTGAGTCGACTGGCGGAGGCCCTAATAGAAATGACTGATAGTGGGAGTGATAGAGCAAGAGAGAGACTGAGACACAGGAGAGAGAGAGAGAATGCAGACTCCGGTTTTAACTTTTGTTATGGGTTATTTCAACCCGGTTGTAACAATAAGATCATTTTGACAATTCACTACCGGAGTCAAAACTTTCGTTGGCTCACTCATCAGTTGGCTAAAGCTATTTGGCCTACTCTTGAACTTGGACCCAATATTATCATGTTCTCATTGAAATTGGACGTTGCAATTATTTGACACTTGAAAAAGACGACATGAAATGCAGATTCGAGGCTAGTTGATTAAAATAGTGTGTCCGTATTTAAAAGACGTGACATATAAAATTAGATAAGATTAAGAGCGAAACTTTTTAATCCAAGCAATTATCTGTGTAGTGTCCGTTTACAATATAAGATTCATTTTTCTTATTTTTATTTTTTCTACTAGGAACGAAGTTTTAGGAGAGTACTTTTTTATGTTCGCTAAATGCGTGACACCTTACTTTTCTTTTCCATCCAAAGCATCCTGTGGGTCCCCATTTCATCAGATCCAGTGATCCGCTGAATTAGGCCACGTGTATGGAGATATTAGAAGAGGCTCACCACACACCGTAGGCCCTAGCGTACGGAACAATTCTCGACGTTTCCAGAAGTCTCGTTAACGAGAAGAGGACAAATATGTGCCTTTTCTTTTCTTTTCTTTTTGTGAGTATGAGCAACAAATAAAAAAATTTAAAAAATTCGAAATTTGAGCTTCGTTAATCGGTACTTCGCTTCAGTGACGGGAAGTTGCGAGAAGCCTCTTCACTTCACCTCATAAATCTCCACATCTTTTCTCAATTCCCACTCAAAGCTTCTGCTTCCTTCTCCAACATTTCAAGGCAAGCTCCTTTTCCTTTTCTCAATCTGAAAATCCAAACCCACTTCACTCTCACAAACTCCACAACATCAACGATAAGCAGCTTTCCGAGCTCCACCAATGGCGTCCGCGACCTCCTTTGCTTCTGGGGTCGGTCTTCCTCTTCCCCAATCGGTTTCTTCCAAATGGTGCAATAAAGCTGCTATCTTTGCTCGCCCACACCTCTCCCTCAGCTTCCATGCCAGACCCGAATCCTTCAGGGCCTTAACTTCGCGGCAATTGAGCCAAAACGGTGCGTTCCGAACTGGGTTGCGGAGAAATAGTCGGAGTTCGAGGCCTTTGGTTGTGCGCTGCGATGCTTCAACTGGGAGGGTATTGTATATTTTCTTTTTCTCATGTTGTTTAGCTTAACGGACTGTTGGGTTTTTTTTTTAATTTTGCTCTAAAAATTATGTATATGACGGGTTTTGGTATTGATGGAGTGACAGATTACACAGCAGGACTTTACAGAAATGGCATGGCAATCGATTGTTTCGTCTCCAGAAGTGGCAAAAGAGAACAAGCATCAGATAGTGGAGACTGAGCATTTGATGAAAGCACTCTTGGAGCAAAAGAATGGCCTTGCTCGTCGCATTTTCTCCAAAGCTGGGATCGACAATACCCGTCTTCTTGAGGCAACTGATAAGTATATTCGACGCCAACCAAAGGTATTTGCCATTGGTGGTCTCTGTAATGCTTAAGCACATAAAGTTAGTTATTTATGACCTTGGCATTGCTTGTCTTACTGTAAAGTTTACTAATTGAGATGGTAAGAGGATAAGTTAAATGTCTTAAACTGCAGTAGATTACTGGCTGAGGATAGATGTGAGCTGCAGATACAACCTTAGATTTTGATCTGTTTGAGATTGCAGTTTCTAGAATTGACCAAGGCTCTCTTATAACTTATAAGCAGGCACCCAAAATATTAGTTATTAATTGATGCACAATCATTTGACATAAAATTATGCTTTTAGAGGCCCTTAAAGCGCATGATGGAAGTGGAGTGACGTTTTCATCATAGTTTTAGACAGCCTACGAGATCCTAATATATGCAGTTGACTGGTTTGGCTAGATCCTAGATACATTCTCTACACTTGTGGAAAACCTGGTTAACTTGTGTCCGTCTCTGTTTAATTAAAACAGGTTCTTGGTGAATCTGCGGGCTCAATGTTAGGACGTGATTTGGAAGCCTTGATTCAACGAGCCAGGGATTACAAGAAAGAGTATGGGGACTCATTTGTCTCTGTGGAGCATTTGGTTCTGGGTTTCACTCAAGATCAACGATTTGGGAAGCAATTATTTAGAGATTTTCAAATATCCAAGGAAACTTTGAAATCTGCTATAGAATCCATACGGGGACGCCAATCAGTTATTGACCAAGGTTGCAATGTGTTTCATTACTTTTTATCATTGTAGAGGATGTTTTTTGTGTATACATGTGCTGCTTGATCGAACAATGCAAAGTGGAGAAACCAAAAGCAGGTTTAGTGTTTAGTGTTCCAGTCTTCTCTTCTCGTGGTGCTTGATAGCAATTTCAGTGTATGATCGTTAGCTGCCTTTTCAATCTATTTGCATGGAAGTTTGACCCTCCATTTTTTGTTGCAGATCCTGAAGGAAAATA
This sequence comes from Prunus kanzakura, assembly GCA_020521455.1. Lineage (NCBI taxonomy): Eukaryota > Viridiplantae > Streptophyta > Magnoliopsida > Rosales > Rosaceae > Prunus > Prunus kanzakura. The sequence goes on from BPUM01000013.1 coordinate 1,787,728, forward strand.
TGAAGCACTTGAAAAGTATGGAAAGGATTTGACAGCTATGGCAAAGGCAGGAAAGCTTGACCCAGTGATAGGAAGAGATGATGAAATACGCAGGTGCATCCAGATTCTCTCCAGAAGAACAAAGAACAACCCGGTGCTGATTGGCGAACCAGGTGTTGGAAAAACTGCAATTTCCGAAGGGTAAGTACCTGGTTGTTTGCCTGTGCATATGTGTCATTGAGATAGGGATGTCTTTGAACAACTTTTGGTTTTCTGGATACACAGCTAGCCACTTCTAGCTTATCTTATCTGTAATCTTATAGTTATTCTTGTTGTTTCTGGTAGCCGTGTTGAACTTCTAAAGCTAGTAAAAGGTTAAAGATTAATCTAATTTTCTTCATATGTTAAGCATTAATGTTATGTTTAACATGATTAATCTTAATACTAGTAGTAATACAGTTGAGTATGAGATGAGTACCGAGTTTTTACACTGGCTTTCATTAATATGGAATATCAAATTCAGGCTTTATAGATAAGTTTGTTAGGATGCCTCTTAGTGACTTATTTCTTTATTGGGCACATCAATCTAACTCAACTTTTCAACAGGCTTGCTCAAAGAATTGTGCAAGGGGATGTCCCGCAAGCTTTGATGAACCGTAAGGTGTGTGCTCTATCTTGAGTTTGATGCCTCCTACCAGGAACTGTGTTTATTTACATGACCTACTTCGCTTGACAGCTAATATCCCTTGACATGGGTTCACTAATTGCTGGGGCAAAATATCGTGGTGAATTTGAGGATAGGCTGAAGGCAGTACTCAGGGAAGTAACAGAATCAGAGGGCCAGATAATCCTTTTTATTGATGAGATCCACACAGTTGTTGGGGCAGGTATTCATTTTCTATTCTCATATTCATATATATTGGCGGAACAAACTTTAATCCTCAATCTTTAGAAAGCATCGGTGGAGGCTTCACCAATTGTTATTTGTTCAGGTGCAACAAATGGTGCAATGGATGCTGGCAATCTCTTAAAACCTATGCTTGGTAGGGGAGAGTTGCGGTGTATAGGTGCAACAACACTGGATGAGTATCGTAAATACATTGAGAAAGATCCAGCATTGGAGCGTCGTTTCCAGCAAGTTTATGTTGATCAGCCTACTGTGGAAGATACCATTTCAATACTCCGGGGACTGCGTGAAAGATATGAGTTGCATCATGGAGTCCGCATTTCTGATGGTGCACTCGTGGAAGCTGCGATTCTCTCAGACCGTTACATCAGTGGGCGATTTTTACCTGACAAAGGTAATACCATCACAATGTATTCAACAACTAAACATTTGAACAATCTCTGCTTCAATTAGAAACTGATCTAAGAAATTATACGCAATTAATATCTTAGCATTTACATGTTACATAGAATGCTAATGTGTGCCCTACAATTGCAGCTATTGACTTAGTTGATGAAGCTGCTGCTAAATTGAAAATGGAAATTACGTCAAAGCCCACAGCCCTAGATGAGATCAACCGTTCAGTGTTGAAACTTGAAATGGAGAGACTATCTCTTACAAATGATACAGACAAAGCTTCTAAAGAGAGATTGAACCGCCTCGAGGCTGAGTTGTCTCTCTTAAAAGAGAAACAAGCTGAGCTGGCTGAGCAGTGGGAGCATGAAAAATCGGTCATGACTCGCATTCAGTCAATCAAGGAAGAGGTATGTACCAATACTATACACATGTTTTCCTTATTGTGTTTCTTTTTAATTTAAAGCCCTGTTTCTCTTTCTAATACTGTTTTCTTAGATCAGTCGTCATGACATTTTCTTTTTCTTTTTTTTCTAAAAAGAAGAAATCCAATTAGTAATTCAAGTGCGAGGAACATACAAGTTTCCAAGTCAAACAATTACTAATTAATTGGTGAAAATTGAAAATCAGAAGATAATGGGGTAAGCTTTGAAAGATGTGGCTAATAAGTAACAAGTCTGTGTTATGTTTCAGATTGACAGGCTAAATCTTGAGATCCAGCAGGCTGAACGAGAGTATGATCTCAACCGGGCTGCTGAGTTGAAGTATGGGAGTCTGAATTCTTTGCAGCGCCAACTTGTTGGTGCAGAAAAAGAGCTAGATGAGTATATGAAGTCTGGGAAGTCCATGCTGAGAGAGGAAGTTACTGGAAATGATATTGCTGAAATAGTCAGCAAGTGGACTGGTATTCCTGTTTCCAAGTTGCAACAATCGGAGATAGAAAAGCTCTTGCACTTGGAGGATGAGCTGCATAAACGTGTTGTGGGTCAGGATCCTGCAGTGAAATCAGTAGCTGAAGCTATTCAGCGGTCTCGAGCAGGTCTCTCAGATCCTCATCGCCCAATTGCTAGTTTCATGTTCATGGGTCCCACTGGTGTTGGGAAGACAGAACTAGCTAAGGCCCTTGCCTCCTACATGTTCAACACTGAAGAAGCACTAGTAAGAATTGATATGAGTGAGTACATGGAAAAGCATGCTGTTTCCAGATTGATAGGAGCTCCACCTGGTTATGTGGGGTATGAGGAGGGAGGACAGCTGACAGAGACTGTTCGCCGGAGGCCATATTCGGTTATTTTGTTTGATGAGATAGAGAAGGCACATTCTGATGTGTTCAACGTGTTCCTTCAAATTTTAGATGATGGGCGAGTAACTGACTCACAGGGTCGCACTGTGAGTTTTACCAACACTGTCATCATCATGACCTCAAATGTGGGTTCACAGTACATACTAAACACTGATGATGACACCATGCCAAAGGACTTGGCTTATGACACGATAAAGAAGCGGGTAATGGAAGCTGCAAGATCAATATTTCGACCTGAGTTCATGAACCGAGTTGATGAGTACATAGTTTTCCAGCCCTTGGACCGCGATCAGATAAGCCGTATTGTCAAGTTACAGGTAATTTCAAAAATTCTTTTTGGCTCAGTTATTTTCCTTGTTGACATGTATATAGATATAATTATGTTCTTCCTATGATTTGGGATTAAATCTCTTTTAATGATCTCTAAGACAATGTTGATTGGTCAATTTCTCTCTTTTTCCCCTGTTGCTTCCTGCATTACCTTGTTCTGTGGTAGAGCGTCAATTTTTTGCTCATAGCTTTTACATGTCCATCGCAGTTGGACCGAGTGCAAAAGAGAATCGCAGACCGCAAGATGAAAATGAAGTTGAGCGATGCAGCTATCCAGCTTCTTGCAAGTCTCGGGTATGATCCAAACTACGGTGCTAGGCCAGTCAAGCGGGTGATACAGCAGTATGTTGAAAATGAGCTTGCCAAGGGCATCTTGAGAGGAGATTTTAGGGAAGAAGACACTGTGTTTATAGACACAGAGGTTACAGCGTTTTCGAATGGCCAACTCCCCCAGCAAAAGCTATTGTTCAAGAGGCTCGAAATTGTTGATTCAGAATCTCAGGCTGCAGAGGACCAGGAGGCTTTCTCAGAGGCTTTATAGATGCTAACGAAGTTGGGGAGAGATAGTCTGGACAGTCAGGAGATTTCTCTCTTGTATATGGCATAATGTTGTGTTACAGAAACTAATAAGCTTCAAAATATGCTTTAATCGTTTGTTCATATCAATATTTCATGTTTCCAAATTCCCATCGTTACTGATTTTGTTAGGCTCTCGACATAATAAGCTGCATTATTGCCTTCACATTGCGTGAATTATTAAGAATAAGAAAGATCATATTTTACTCTGCTTTTCTCTGATGTTGTTTGTTTTGTGTTGCATAACCTGTTTACCTGATCACAGAAAATTTAACCCAAAAGAAGAAAATTAAAACTTTATTTAAAACAAAAAACCACTGCACACGCATGACGTGTCACGTTTGTGCGGTGTTTTTGGGCAACGGACACCGCTTGATTAATTAAGCACGTGACCCACCTTGATCAAGAGCCTTCTTTGTGATGTTTCGATCAAATGCACGTCATCTGGGCCGTTCGATAAACGCCCATGTGGTCTGTACCGTTGGATTAAACAACCAGTCAGACTGGTATTTAGTACCGCCAACACTTCCACTCTTGAGAGTGTGCAGAAAATTGACATTTGAGCAGCGAAAGGAGACGAATTGAAATGGGTAAAGTCCCTTTTGTTTTCTTTCTCGTAGATGATCGATCAATCTGCTATCCTCTAAGAACAATTGGGTAGATGCCAAGTTCTTAAATTTGTTTTTAAAATTTTAATTTTTGTTAATTTTTTATTGTTGGCAGATGGAGGAGAAGAAGTGAAATCAAAAGGAGGGAACTTTGGGGACGTAATGGAAGGAGTGGCTTCAATAGCACTGTTACCATCTGGGGCCATATCAGGCCACTTCATCCACCGCCAAAACTCCATTAGCATTTGCTACGGTCTCTTTGGAACTGGTAATTCCTTTCTATGTTTTCTTTTCATGGTACCCTTTGCGATTTGGATGCTTAGCCATTATTTTATTTTACCATGTTCGGTAGAGTTGGCATGTGAAAAGGAGTGTAGCAGGGGTGAGGATTATCGTCTGATCAAGCTTGAAATCATAGACTACAATGTATGAGGGATTTTTCATCTTTCTTCTATTGTACTTGTACACTATTTATTTACCTTTTCCTCTTTTTTGTTTCATTTTTACCAAAATGGTACGTTGCCTCTCTATAATGTAATTCTCTTTGTGGCCTCTAATCGGTTTCGATTTTGACAGAGAAAGAAAGAAAAGGTTGTTGTTGTGGAGTGTAGAGGCCATGATGCTGCCAGGTTGCAGAGCATTGATCATGCTCATGGGTAACCCATTTTAGATTTATCTTGCTGGTTCTTAATTTATGTTAGGTTCTTTTGCATATTGTATTTTTGGTTCTTGCCCGTTAGTATATTTGAAGTTACAGATACTTTAGCTTATCTTTTATTAAAAATCTTTGCTTTTATAGTCTTGTATCTCTGTGATTTCTACAATGATTGGAGAACCTTTGGATGAACCATTTGTCTTTCATAAACGTGATCAAACTATAATCTAAGATTTTGATATAGCTGAGTCATTTTGCCTTTTCCAAGAATAACCTTTTCTTACAGCCTCACTCCCTTTTTATGTAGTTTCATTTGTGAATTTCTGTTTTCATTTATAATTATTTCTTTCATGATTGATCATTACGTGTTGATAACATATTTTGCCTTTTGTTTGCATTCAATGGTAGGCAGTTGGGAAGAGGATGTTGTGGATCTGGTTGAAGAACAGCATGGGAAGGACAAGCTTTTGGTTTCTTTCAACTGTGAGACTCTGAAATCTGATAAAGCAGCAGAAGATCATATCAAACAGTTTATGCCCAAGTTAGCTGGCCTAGATGCTATTGTGTAAGGCCTATTTTTTCTCTTATCCCGTCTCATAACTCTATATGCACAATAACATATGTCAAACAGACGACAGTGTGGGCTTTCCTGCTACAGTATGGTTTTCCAGCACTTTGTATGGAAAGTCCTCACACCCTGCCTATTTCCTAGTTCTAGGACTTTCGAGAAACCAGCCACAGTTAGTAGCACGGTTTCCTTGAGGGTTTTTTGGAAGACAATCCAGAGAGAAATTAACTTTGATTGTCTACTTTCTAGTTTAAGGCTTCAACCTAAACTTGGTAAGCCTTGCTCGTGCTTCTCAGGGTTACTTCTGTATGTTTTGTATTAACCCTATGCTGATTTGTCAAATGTTTCAGTTTTTATATGCCTTGTACAAGCCCTTACTGAGAATCTAAATTTTGCAGCAACATTGGTAAGATGACCATTGCTGGGTTGAACTTTGAAGCAGAGGAATGAGCAGAGTCTATGATCGGATGTATATAATGTACTTCAGTATTTTTCGTTTATGCATATAGTTGTAATGTGTGACCAACTTGAGACTGATAAAATGTATGTGTCACTTTAAGCTCTGTTTGCCAATTTTGCCGGTTTTGAAACCTTGTATCCTGCTGCCTCATCTGTTTCGCATGACCAAGTTAAAACAGAAAGATTGATCATATATATCGTTGATAAATTAAAAAAATCATATATATCATTGTGTTATTAATTTTTTCTTATATGCTTCACACTTGCAAATCAAAACATGGTCCGAGTCTGCTCTATTAGTAGGGAGGTTTTAAAGAGGTTGCATAAGTTGAATTAAAAGATCCGATTAATCGCGTGATCTGAAAATCTGATATTGTATTTATATGTTTTACTCTTCCAACAAATTCTGATTGCCCAGATGCAAATGATATTTAAATGATTAGTATCATGCACTTCCGCTATAGCAACAGAGTTTTAATCACTTTCCCTTCTTTGTATTACGAGTAATTGAAGTCTTTAAACTCTTCTCTTATCACCGCTCAGAGTCCCCAAAATCACGCATGGAATTTTCTAAGCTGATTCAAGATTTATTGGAAAAGTCAGTGAACGAGAATGTAAACTAATTGCACATACCAATATCCGATCCACATTACATATATAGGCCAAACATAGATGTACATTGTATTACAGTCCACAGTGACAACATTTTAGGTAAAGGACAATTGGAAAAGAAATGGTTAGCAGCTGCTTCAAGCACTTCCACGGTAACCCATCAGGCCAGGCCAAGACTGAAAGCTTCGACACTTAATGGGATTGTAATGGTATGATTTCAGCTTCCACAAGCCGAGTCAAGATCCCATAATATTTCTGACTTTCCCAACCTTAAAACTTGCAACGCCAAGAGACCTGCCAAAACAAAGGGGAAAGAACAAAGTTATCTTATGATTCCAGCAAAAAGAAAGGGCAGTCAGCCCGAGTAGAAAGCATGTTCAATTGAGCTGTAAGAACTGAAACATATTCTCATGGTTTACTTTTTTAATGAATTAAGGCACATTCAAATGGAACTTTCACATATTGGAATACTAGTTTTGCCATATCCAGCGAAATGGGATGCTCTTGTTGAACTTATATTATAGGTATTGCATCCACGTCATCCCACAGAAAAATCGCGAATCTCCCTAAAGATATAACTCGATTTCCAAAAGAAAAAATTTCTAAAACTTCAAGGTGGAAGAGAGTACCTCTTTTTTGTTTCAACTATCACTCCAACTCTGATGCCTCTTCTGAATCAGATAGCGGTAGCAGGGTACAGATCCCAAGCATATGTCCATTAAGGCAAACAAAATACTCAATGCAATCCTCATAAGCTCCCAATCTGCAGCTGGCACTCTGCGGTATCATTTTGGCTTGCAACATGCTCCATAACTTAGCTTTACAGTAAGGGCACACCTCTGTTGGATGAAGTTGGGCCTCCTTCTTAATCAACATCTTCCGAACCTTTGACATTGAGAATGACTTGAAGACTCCGCGGAAAAAACCAACATCCCCCTCTTCACCTTGGTCAAGATGTTCACAGGGATCAGACACATACAAAACATCTGTTCTGCATTGTGGCAAGAGAAAGCTCTTCCCAGATGTCCTAGAGAACCTGGTCCTATAAACAAAGTGACCAGGGATTTGAATGGTATTAAAGAGGCCACCCTTCTTAGATCCTGTACAGTAAATAAGCAGCTTCCCGAGTGCCCTCCAGTTCCCATCTACACTGTGACTCCCACTAGATTGAAGATCAATCATCATCTTTGGTGCTCTTGTTCGGCAAAATTCCTTCCACAGTACACGCTTGGCAAGATCATCAAACCATTTGCAGACACAAGAAAGTGTAGCAATTAACTTAGGATTCCAATTCAACTGTTGGAATACTAGGAATATTGCATCTTCACTTAGATGCCCTTTTGTGCATTGACAGCTTGTTGAGTGTATGCAACGATACTGCTTTGTAAGAATCATTTTGTCCACCTAGAAAGATTGAAAAATACAATAATCTCAATTCCCTGTAATTCATGAGACTGTCAACATGTAGCATACATGCACTCACACTATTGTTTATCAGCCAAATAGGAGAACAAATGTTAGATTTAATAGTATTACAATCTGAGAACCCAGAGGTACTTCGCAACCACAAGCACATAAATGCTCTGTGGAATCATTTTGTCCGCCTACTAAGACTTTAAAATATAATAATATCAAATCCCTGTAGTTCTTCATGAGACTACAAATATAGCAAATGCACTCAAACTAAAGATTATCAACCCAATAGCAGAAGGCACGATCAATTTCAATATTAGAATCTAAAAACTCACATATGTTTCAGAGCAACAAGAATTTTCCAGTTTAAAGTTTAACTAGAAATCTTAGACACACAAATGGTGAGTAAAAGAAACATTTAAGTCCCGAAAATTCATTGCAAATTAAAACTCCAATCAACTTCAATCACATAACAAACGACAGGGTTTTGCTAATGCATGTCACATATTTCCAAAACCATAGATCCACAAGGCACTCCGCATGAAAAACAAAGCTTTTAAACAAAATATAGCAACTACTTAATCCAAATAAAACCCACATTAATTCGTGTACTGATTGAGCAAAAAAATAAGATTAGACAAAAACTAAGAACATGCAAAATGTCATATCAAAACCCACCGAAACGCAGGAAAAGAAAGCTTAAAGTGGACTAGATCGTAATTAACATGAAATGGGTACCCAATTTCTCACCTCAGTCTTAACCTTAGAAATGGATTGGGTACAGAAAGCTTCATCACTCGCGGTAGAGCAGATATCCGTAGCTTACAAAGCCCTTTCCCGGCATAGTTTCGAAACCCTAGAAAACCCAACTGTGCAAAATCGAACAGAGATTAGGGTTTTCATAAGCAATAGAAGAAGGAAAAGAAAATTAAAGAAATCAAAGCTAGAAGAAATTTCCATTTGACAAGCGAGGAAGCAGTGGGAAATTGGATTTACTTCAGGGGCAAATATGTCCAAAGAAAAATTCAGTGACAGAAGCACAGCCGCACAGGTCAGGTACTGAAAGCAAACCCAAACAGAGGTGGTATCTGGTGGTAGAGACTGGAAAGACGAAGGCAGGCTTGGCTTCCAAAATAGAAGAATTGCAATTTGCCGGAAATGTTACAACGACTTGCCGGTCCCTTATGTATAGCAACAACAAATTGCTTCATGCCACGTGTTATCCGGGGGGAGGTGGCGGCTTTGGAGATTGTGCAGTGGGGACCACATTGTCTTATCTGTCATTCAGACAAGCAAACTCTCATCGATTTTCACAAATTTACTGTTGGGGAGTAAGGTATTTATCGTGTCAGCCAAAAGCGCAAAAGATTCTTCGAGCACAGTATCTCCAGGTGAAAAAAAACTTACATATAACATGGTGTTATAAAACTAAAGAAATTGAAGAGAGAATTTAGAGAGTTCAAATAGCGATAGAAATGCTCTTCTGATATTTTCATTATTTCTTTTCTTTCTTTCTACATTCTCTGTCTATCTCTCTTTTTATCTCTCTACATCAAATGAGAATGAAGCCATCGTTTTTATATACAAAGCTTTGGCTAATAATTCGGTAAATAGATAACCCGTGAAGGTGTGTGAGATTCCCTTCTAATCATGTGGGCTCCACTCAAGACTTTACAACACATGGATAGCATTGTTCTGTTATTTCCGAACAATAACACAATGACACGTGAAAAAATTATTCTATATGTCATTGTATTATTGATCGGAGATAGTAAAAAGTGTTATTCCCAGTACATGAGAGTTTCTCTCCTCCCGGTGGCAACCTTTTGCTTTACCTTTTAAAAAAATAATTATATATTTATGTTGCTTTAATATGATACCCTAATTTTTTTAAAGAAGATTTTACAGTGGAAGCAAAAAAATTAAATTTTTTTTAAAAAAAAACAGCTTGATCGTCCCGTTGCTTTCAAGTTCGAATTTTTCATAAGAATACATGTTCTATTCTAGCCTAGGACAAGGTATTGGCCTTCCTTGGCATGCTTATTAGCTTTGATCTGGTTGGCCTTTGCCATTGCTACACCTAGGCTTCCACTAAGGCTTTCCAAAGTATTGTATATTTGTATTGTCGTGGGTGTGTCCAAGGTCCAACCACATTTCACAGATGCATGCATCTCATACAAAATTCATTCAATAAATGTATGGCAATACATATCATCTGCATTATGAACACATTTAAGTCAATGCTGCATAATTTAAACACCACCATTTTGTTACAAATCAAGTAATGGAAAAAAGCTTGGATCAGTCATTGTATTGGCAGAGGAAAAGCTAAATCCAACAAAACACTGTGTCAAACCAAACAAAGCACAATTACAGTCAATATAGTAACTCTATTTAAAACCAAGAAAAACGATATCACAAGTAACCAACAAACAGTTCTGTAATTTTTCTTTTCTCACTCAGTATATGAAGTCATGAGTATAATTGTTTTATTCACAAGATAACAGTCAATCATATCTGGTATGAAACTCAAAAGGAAAGGGAGAAACCACAAAATACAGGTGAGGCATGTTAAGATCTAAGCTTGCAAGACTCCACTTCAACTCCGCATCCAGGCCATCTGACGCCAACGGAAGCAATCTTCCTTCACATTTTTGCAGACCATAAGCTTGTTAACTCAAATTCTCACATTAGAAGCTTAGGTTTATTTTCTATTGTTCTTTTCCCCCACTCAAGCAACAGAGCTTGCTGAAGGTTTGCGCTCTTGGAGTGAGATCACTGTTTCAAAAGCACCAACTAAGGCCTTAACCTTACTCTTCCGGGTTTCAACAAGTTTACTCGCTGTTTCTTCGATCACATTATTAAACAGACCTTTCTCATCTTTCTTTCCTTGAACATCTTGATGTCTCAAAACAACCTTCTCAGCACCAGGTTCAGTAGCGAGTGTATCACCATTAGCACCTCTCTTCTTAAAGCTTCGCCTTTGCGCATCAGCTTTGACATTCTGGTTCTCTCCCAACACTCTTCCCCGCCTAAATTTGAGTCTCCTTGGACTATCATTCTCAAATTTCCCGTCAACCACCTTTCCCCTCCTAAACTTTAACGGTTGGCCATCCTTCTCTTCAGAACAAACCATTCCAGACTTTCTCGGTTTCCCTTTGTCACCCTCCTTTAGGGTCTCTGCATTCTCTCTATAGTCAACTTCACTGTCTTCTGAGAAAGAGTAGTCTTCTGTTTCACTCATTGTATATTCAGACTTGTGATCTTCTCCTTCATGGGATGAAAAGGACACAGGGTTTGGGAGGCACAAAGACTTGGGTGAAGATGATGATGAAGGTGATGATGGTTCAACTTCACAATTTTTGTTTTGACCGGATTCCAAAGGTTTGTTCTCAGTTTCAATCTTGATGACATACAAGGTCTTCTCCTGTACCTCATCATTGTTGAGTTGCTTGGGTTTAGCTTTTCTGATCTTGTTATGATTCTTTAGAGGAGACACAACTTTCACAGTCCTGTTCTTCTGTGCTTTTAAGCTTGCAACTCTCCTGAGAGAAGGTCTGGGGGACATTGGTGCTGTTGGGGGCACCAATACTTTCTTCAAAGCAACTATGGGCGTTCCTGCCCTCTTGCTTATCTTGACATCACTGTTTCTTTGGCCTTTTAAACTTCCTGAAGATTCAGGAGAAGACATTTGCTTCAGAGCTAAAGATTTTGGCTTCAGAGAGGTCCCTGTCCTCTGGCCTATCTTCAAATCACCGCTTCTTAGGGCACTTGAACCTCCTGAAGTATCAGGAGAGGACAATTCCTTCACTACAAAAGATTTTGGCTTCGAAGACATGACATGTTTTGCAGACAAACTCTTTTCCTTAAGTTTTATTGAACCCTCCTTTGAAGAGACTTCCAGCTTATCAGGAGAAGACGAAACTTCCTGCTTCATGGTTTTAGGCGCAGCATAGGCATGGGGTTGTGAACATGATGACGATTTAAGCTTGGTCAATGATGTCTTCTTCCTATCAGCCAGAAGCTCACTCCCAACAGAATTTTGGCTGTCAATTGAATTATTTGACAGCTGCTGCTTGGTGATGTTACATGTATCAGGTAAATGGGTTTTCAAATCATGTGAACGTTTGAGCTTGATCACTGCTGTATTCTTCCTCTCTGGAAAAACTGCACTCTCTACTGAATTTTGGCTGTTAGGTGATTTTGTTGGAAGTCTTCTTGGTACGGACTTTATGGGACATCTTGCCTTCACTTCCAATTCATGTTTCTTCCCATATTTACAATGATCATGACAGGAACCAGTGGAAGCTCTGAGATAATGAGGAATCCTTTCTTCACTGTTTAACGAGAATATTTTCCCTGTAGAATTTCTTCTTGAATTACCCTCATCTGGCTTTGTTGTTTCACGGGTCATTGATAAATTGATACTCAATTCATCCATCAGAAAGGAGTGAGATACTTCAAACAAAGTTTAGAGCAGATAATCCTGAAAACCAGCCAAAAAGAAAATTATAATGGTGCAAGACGAAAAGAGAAGGGGGTAGGGGTTGGCAGATCAAAGATGCATAATTTACGAAACAAAAATGAACACAAATAGGTATAAGAAATCAATCAAAGCAGTGGTGGTGGTAAGAGTCACAAAATTGAGTTGATAAATGACCTGGATAAGCATGGCACAACATAAACTGCCATGTTAGCTTGTAATTTTTAAATCAGATTCTGTAAAAGTTCTACTATAATGAGCACTTACAGATAGCTTCAAGCAGGAAGGTTTTCAACAAAATTTTCAACCTGGTGAAAGGTATAAAAAGTATGCATTTACAAGGTTGCACCACTAAGTGAGATCATAAAACTCATACATAGAATCAGTTTGGTAAGATTTATTAAACGTTGAGGGAGATTAGACACTGATATGGACAAGAGGAAAACCAGGAAGAACAATATAAAATGGAATTGGGGATTATGGAGGAACCACTGACCTCTAAATAACTCAAGTTAACCGGCCTAACAATTCTCTTCTTTTATTACACTGCATAACATAACGTAAAATAGGAGATTACATAGAACTAAATGATGCAAAAACAAGGAACGACTAACCCCGGCAACTATATTGGTGTGGGAAACATCCTGCTAAAACTAACCACATATTCCTAGTTGTGCTCCTACTAATCATATAGTAGCAATACTTATTTCAACTAAAAAGATAAGACCAAAACATTTTCGAACTTAAAAGGAAAACACGTCATGTAAAAGTAAAAAACACTCACACACGACACCAACATAAGTAATGGAATCAAATTCCACGCTCTCTTGATTTTGAAATTAATTCCAGATGGGGCACCTATTATGAATGGAAGAAACAAGAATCTACCCCATAATAAATAAATATAAAAGTTTTTTTTTTTTGTTTCCAAAGTTAGACATTCGAGTTGATTGTGCAAATTTTGAAGGTTTAGAGACCACAGAATCAGACAGTTGTTGAATTCAAAACTTACCATGTAATCAATTTGTTATGGTATAAAGAAATAAACATGAAAGTATTGGCAAGACATAAATGCTACAGGATGCAAAAGGAAAACAAAACAAATTAGTTGGCATCTGAATTAACACCGTGATTATCAAACAATCCCACCGAGTTATAAGCTGATACTGATAGATATATCATGATTCTGCATTCAAAAACCCCCTACAACCAACTCCAATGTCGAAAAAATAAGAGTCGGCTGAAGAAAAAATCCCAGAAAAAGCTATTACTCAATGCATTCAAAGCCCTCTACCACCTAGTCCAATGTCAAACAAAGAAGATTCGGCTAAAGAGGAAATCCCAGAAAAGCTGTTATTCAATTAACTTTTTTGTTGGGAAGAAGACAAACTAAAAGCAGCCAATTTTGGGTTGCATTCGAAAAGCAAACAAGTTGAGAAGTAGCAGAAGAATAGCTCCAAACGTCCAACCATACAAACAGTAGATAAAAATGGAGGAACATCCAATGAGAGCTAACAAGTAACCAGAACAACCACCCGTAGATAGCACGAATCAATTAACTAAGATAGTAATTATATTATGCAAATCCATCACCAGAAATTTAAAGACAGATCAAAACCCGCATCATATTATCAGTTATAAAAAGTTAAAATAAAAAGCATGCCTTTGAAAAACCACCATAAAGAAAATCTTAATCCCAAGAACCTGTACAGAGGAAGAAAACTAAGGACGCACCCCAAATAGCAGAACACCATGAGAACCAAACTGAGCTTAGTGGAAGCATTGATGACACAAAACCCATAACCGAAATCACAATATTAATCGAACCCAGTTCTTTTTTTTGTGGACTGAAAACCCAGTCTTCTACACGATCGAACCCAGTTCTGATAATGTAAAAGACTAAAAATCCATATCGCATTATGTGCCGAAAAGGGATTAAATAGATTCAGAAACGCGTAGAGAAGCTGCAAAAGCATACCTTTATTTTCTGCTAAGTCTGCTCAACCAGAAAGCGAAGGAAGCGGAAACGGATGATGGAGTGTGAAAGAATGAGGCTGCTCGAGGAGAAAGAAAAAAGGAGAGAGAGAAGAAGAAGAGAGTAAAGGCCACTCCTTTTTGCTATGTTTTTTTGTGTGAGATTTCGCTTCACAGATCGTGCAAGCAACTGTTTCTAGTTTGCATTGCTTTCTGGTACGGGGGGGTTTTCTCGCCGCTTTGCGCGTTTGTTATATAATCCAAGAAAAATATAAAAGAAGGAAAGAAGGAGGAAGTGTGAGAATTTTGTTTGGGTCCCACTCAAACTGCTCTTTTTCGTTGAAACAAATATGCTTTTTCGGAAGTTCCAAAACTCAATCCCAAACTGAAGATTTATTTTTGAAGCTGTTCTTACTTTTTCTAATGGTGCTTATGACTTTTGGATTTCTTGCAAAAAGAGAAATTAGTTTTGGGATTTTTATAGCCTAAATCATAGGGAGATTAGGCCTGTTTGGTATGAAAAATATGAAGAAAAAAAATACATAACTCGTTTTGGATTCTTAATACCATCCTTTTTCAACATTAAAAAGTTTGAAGATATCTTGCCTTATATGTATTTTACATCTCTTTCATGCTTTGTTTGAATATAAATGTTTGCTTTCAAAATTAATAAACAATGGTAACTTAAATTACTTACCCAAAGAAGTCATAGTAACGGGTAACTTTTTTGTTTTTTGTTTTTTTTATACAAGCGATATTAAGAGAAGGGGGAATCGAACCTAAGACTTCAGGTACAAGATAAATGCTCTTAATCACTTGAGTTACAAGCCCCTTTCTTGTTTTATTTTAAACAACCGATATCGAAATAATGAGGGAGAATTTATGTCTAGAGAACTATTCCAACTCTTAACCTTAATTAACCCTCGTATAAAATACTTAATTTTTAATATATAAAAATGTTTGTAGATGTCACACCAATGTATTCCTCATTCATGTGTATTTCTTAATTTTCCTAGTTGTTTCGTTAACAAAACCTAATCACGTTCTTTTGATACAAGCGAAATACCTAATTACATTTTGCTTATGTGGTGATGATATTTCAACACTATTGATCATGTTGGATTAATGATGTAATTAACACCATTTGAAAAGTACACAAGACGGTTTATTTCCAAATAATTTCAGGAAATTTATAATGAAAGTGAAGTTGAAAATCCATTAGAAGGATTTATGTTTGTCATATTCATCCCTTTAATGGGATTAAATATTATACATAAACTCATCATCAGAAAGCGTTGATGAAATTATCGAAATTGCTTTAATGATTGATAACACACAGATTTTATTATGAAAATGCAACCAACTCCTTTGATTTCAGGCCGGATGGTACATTTGTGGTTGGCCAAATTCCTATCAACTCATTAAGCTCCCATTCAAAATGCATTGCCAACACGTCTACTTAGTTTGTTTTTTTTTTTTTTGTAGATTTCTATAAGAAAATCTTGGGGTCTCCTTCTTAAAGAAAAAAAAAAAAATATATATATATATATATATATATATATATATATATATATATATATATATTAGGCCAGCTATATATTATAAGTAGAGGTTCCCGTTTTCATTTTTTTTTTCCGAAGCCAATTTCAAGGAGAAGACTAAATCAATAATTAGCATATTTCAAAGTTAGATATTTCTTTTTGTTTTATCAAGTTAGGTGCGATTAAATCGAAGTTCTGGAATATTCTTACATGTACTCATACTTTTTCTCTATTTATAAATAAATTGTTATTTTTTTGTTATTTATTATAGTCATAAAGACTTATCATGGGGTCAGGGGTCAACTTGTTATAAGAAATAAATATTGCAAAAATATTGTTTCTGCGATATAATATCGGTGTTTATTATTAAAAAAAAAAATTGTGATCTATGGATTAATATTTTCCCACACTTAACCTTTAAACAACTAATAAAAAGGCGGTTCGTAAATCTCAAAAAACAAATAAAGTGCTTCTATTTTATAAAGCATCTGCTCCAATAAAAAAAAACTCAAAAAACAAAAGGGGTCGGTGCTTTTATATTTGACTATTTACTTACTAACAAATGGGTGTGACCAACTTTTTAATCACACCTAGGTTAGATCGTGTCAGTGATGTTTTCAATTTCATTTTCCCCTAACCAGGTGTGCGTACATGATTGTTATCGACGGTGACAATTTTAAAATACAACAGCTGCATAAGTAATTTTGATTAGTCGATCATTAACAATTTCATTACCATGAATTATTATAGTATAAATCTAGCTGCACTTGTTGAGTCCATAAAAAATTATAGTGCCAAAGAATGATTGTTTAGTAGCGCACGTTGAAGGAGTCCCTTACAAGATCCATTCTATTGACGATTCACAATCATCCACGCATGCTACATGGGAATGATTTTTTTTCAATATCCATTTTTAGTTCCCCGCCATAGAGAAATGTGCATCTTAAAGTTTCATGTAGAGCATCACACAAACTTGGAGGGTGGCCAAGTTGATGTTTAGCTTCCTTTTGGGGTGAAAATTATGCTCCTTAATCATTTTAGTACAACATCATCATGGAGGAAGAAAAGCAAACAAGGTGGGTGGGTTGCATCAGTTCCTGGAGGCATGCCCCAAAGCTTTGAAAAAGTTGTGGCCAAAGATAAAGCATAACAAGAGCAAAGAGACAATAAAGAAATAGGAAAAGGTCACCTTGGATTCTCTCTCTCCCTCCCTCTCTATCTACCTTCAGACTTTTTTACAAGTTGAGATCTAGACGTGCTTGCTCCTACAGTGCAATTATAAAAAAAATATACAAAGCCAGTTCTTTACTGATTGCTGGGCCAGCAAAAGACACAAGAACTTTTCTTCTTTTCATCTCATATCAGTTAATATTTTATGTGAAACCTACTTTGACAGCAGATAATCAATCTCCAAAAACTAAATGCAGTAGGTAGCAGAACTTAGTTGGGGAGTTGACCTTCCAACGAAAAACTAGATTTTTTTATGCTCAAGAATTGATTAGTATCTTTCAGTCGTATCAATTGATCCTTACGTCATCCATTGCAGGACAAAATTTCCACTTTCTCTTGAAACAACTGATTGTATATCCTGCTAACTTTCCTTAAAGCTTTTGCCTACTTGAATCCCATGACAACTGACAAGATAACCAACTCATGTATGGCCACCTACCAGTCATCTATCTCTAATAAGTAGTAGTCAGTGAGCAAAGGGAATGAATTTCGTATCTAATTGTGCCCAAATTTCAGTATTGCCCTAATGAAATCCAAATTAACTGCAAATTTGTGCAGGGCAGATGAGGGACATGCCTTCTCTAGGCTCTTTCCATGGGACATATCTTTGATGGTGTTGTAAGTAATTGTAACCTGAAGCAAAGTTTTGGTTTGTTCTGGTTTTTGACATGTTTTCTTAGTGACCTGGAGTAGGGCTCCCAGCAACCACCTTTATTGTTTATTCTTTGCTTAGTTTCTACAACCATTGAATAACAAGAGGACCAGGCTTAAAGAGAATTATTTAATTTTCCAACGAAACACCATAATATTATGCTTTCTATTGCACCTTTACTTCTGTACTATTATATCATGCATCTTCTACTATAGGTGATCGAGTACAATTTTAAGATGTTATATAACAAAACCATGGTGAGTCTCAGAACCATTTTACCTTTTTTGTTTGGCCAAAGAACCTTTGTAGCCTAAAGTATAGAGGAGTGTGTAATTTGAACAGGTGAAACATCGACTGGCACATTTGCCTGCTATGTTATGTCATCGTTTCCGTCCTGAGACAGTCTTCTTCACAGCTCCCACCGAGACCAAAAACTTATCAAGCGATGATAAAGTCTTCATGTCATCGGGAGGGAAGTAGCTGGCGGCCTTTCCCATAAGTGATGTGAAGAGAAGAGAGAGTGAAGGCCGAGTGACATAGCGTTCATCCAAAAGGTCATCCAGAAATGCAAATGCAGCTAACAAATCAGACCTGCTTGCATTGATTGGTGCAGCAAAATGCGCGGGGATAATTCTCCTGAACCTCCACTCCCGTGCAATTCCATCAACCCAATCCCTGACCTGAATTATTAAAATGCAAAGTCATTTTTTTGGGACACAAATAGGCAAAATACTGAATTTCATGTACTTACTATAGTTTCTTGTCATATTTGTTTGGTGAATGCACATCACCCATAGTATACAAGCGCAGAGTGTTGGTTTGATTATTTCACACAAAAACAACACACATGCACACACGGACAAAGAAATCAAGATATCATTTAACCACGCCTTTGTGCCTTCATCAGGCATGCTATATTTGGTGATTTCACTAATTAGTTGCATATGAGAAGACGAGCCAAATTGAATATAAGATGTACAAGATCCGGCAGAGAAATTTGCATCAGAATGGTTCAACTACCTTTTCAGGGACTTTGCTGAAGACCAGAGTCTTTACAATGGGTGAAACAATCAGCTTTTGTGACATCTGAGCAAAGCTAGCATTAGGTTCCAACAGATTCGATGGACCAAGAAACAGAATTTGAAGAACCATTCTTTCCCATCCTACACCAAAAATTCTTTTTTATTCAATATTTTTTTTCTTTTCAAAAAACATACATGATAACCCTCATATTGGATTATCATTTTAGTAACATTCACTCAAGAATATAATTTTGGATTGGAAAGGGGAGTGAAAATTCAACCTTTTTGACGGTTCACCTTGTTGTCAACTACTGGTTCTTGAGGTACTTCTTTTCCTTTACTAAGAAGTTTTACAGCCAAACCATTCTTTGCAGATGCCAACAAGGATTCTTTGCTAATACAATCAGGTGGCTGTCTTGGCACAAAAATTACCGCATCCGTAACCAGTAGAGTTCTGGAAGGCTTATGATAGAAAGCTACCTCTACATATGGCCCAATACCTGAAAATTCACAAGAAAATGAGTTTTCCCAATAATTCTATAAAACAAAGTCTCAGATAGTACTCTTGCACTTTGTATTACCAACTTCTGGCGAACTTAGAACTTTCTGCTCAATCTCATAAGCCCATGGGGTGGACAAATCATCATCTTTTAAGGTTTTAGCACGAAAGATACCAAAAAACTCCAGTGGCAGATTCAAAGGCCAACTCCACTGCCTTGGTGCCACCCATACTTGAGCTCGAGGGAACTCTCTAGAAAATGGACCAACAAAAATTTTGTGCTCATAAGCAAATGTAGGCAGAACTATGTATTCTACGGGAGCTCCCAACTCTTTCAGAAGCTGCCAAGAGACACAAACGCTCATAAGAAGAGTATAGTTGGTTAGCATAAGCACCGGATATGCAGAATTACGCAGAGTCACGAACAAAAAACATATGGGAGAAGATTCTGCAAGCAAGATAAACCTGAATACACTCCTTGGTTGGAGCGATGGGGGCATGAACCCACAGTCCTCCAGATTTAAGTTTGATGACTGTCATTCTAATGTTTGTTGACACACTGCTGAAGCCTAATGCTTGCTCTTGTTCAAACAGCCATATGCAGCCTTTCACAGCCTAAAACAAATGCGGAAAGGAGAGGAAAAGTTATTGTAAACGCTACAATAATACAACTACTCTGATCATCCAGAACAAATATCTGCTCTGAACTCAAAGATCATACCTTTGTACACTCAATGAAATACCAACCAAGCACTTAAGGTTACACTTTTAAGTCAATAAAGCAACCCATCAATTACAGGAATTTGCACATCAAGTATGAAAAGCTATAAGGTCATCTTTGAGCAATCAACTGTGAAAGTTTCTCTCTTCATTGATTAATATCTGATAAGCTGTAATAAACCTGGCTTCTACTAAAGAGTGATAAAAAGACGTGACAATTGAGAACAGCATAGGACCAGGAATCAAATGTGAGCATAAAGAACGAAATTTGTCATGCCATAAGCAAAAATTACCAAATTTTAAGCAAGTCTCAGCTGAAAACAAGTACAGATATATTCGTTGGAATAAAAGTTCAGACCAAAAAGCATTACAGTGATCACTAAGGTAACAGAGTCAAGAAGAAGGTAAAGAATAAAATGAGCTGACCTCAGTCCTAGTGGTGCTTCTATTGAGAAATGGACCCAGAGGAAAAGGAAACCCGGTGAAGTTGATGTAAAAGCGGCCACCACCTCTGCTTCTACTGGTGTTTGCTGAGGTGGTGGAGTTTGTTGAAGCAACCACCAAATTGATGGCATCTTCTCTGTTCTTGTTTCTGGGTTTCAATTGTAAACAAAGACCCTTCAAGGACCCACCAAAAATACTCCAACTTGGTTCTCTGAGAGAGACTGGGTTCTGCAAAATGGCGGATTTTGGTGAAGCAACGGCAATGGCTGCCATTATTTCTTCCAAACTCTCTTAATACTTCGTCATAAACAACCAAACCACTCAGAGAGGTGTGGTACATAACACAGAATCGTAGGTTGCAATGCCAGGTTCTGCTTTTGACACGTGGATGATCTTGTCGGATTGCCTGACATGGATTTTCTGTATATTTTAGATTAATTGTGGATGGTGGGGAAAGAAAAAGACGCTTTTGGGCGACCTTTTCTTGTCATCTCAAATACAATCAGTGGTGGTTTTCTTTTGGCACAAGATTACTTATTTGAGAGCGAATATAAAAAGTCTTTAAGATCAAATAGCGAAATTCATACAAAATTTAACAAGGTCGAAGTCCATACATACAAATTTGATTTGCATTTTTTCTTTTGGTCGAAATGGAGGCAGGAAAGATTTCATTTACCCATAGAACTTGCCTTGGCTAATTCAGATAGCAATTATTGAAACAGAAAAAGCAGGGGAAGAATGAGTTCTCTGTCATCTTGGGTTATTCACATCGCAGAATTGCAGATTATATCGAAGAAGAGAGACTCATCCTCCGTGTCAGAAATATGTACAACCAATATTCTTTTTTAATGAAATAACCATAATAAACAATTTCGTTCAAAATCCACCACCATCATACCTAGAACTACGCAGCACAAAAGTAATAGAACTATAAAAACATATTATTAAACACAAGTCTTCATACAAACAAGAACCCTGTATGTCCTAAGTATTCTGTATTCTAGCAAGAGCATTGCATATGCATGAAGCAATCCTCTGCTGGAAGATGTGATACTTGCATTGCATCTAATCTTCCTGAACCAAAATTTGAGAAACTAACATGCCCAAGTGAACATCTACAAGAGCTGAAATGATTCTGACAATATCAGAGAAGGGTTGTGCTGAGATCAAGCAGCTTTGGTAGAAAAATAACATTGCATCATGGAAACTGGTACGTCGTCGAATTGCATACTAGAAATACGGATAGGAGGCACCATCATGTAGAAGCAAACTTATATTCACAGTGCTTGTAAACAAAGCAAGCCAATAGCACCTCAAGTGATGATTTCCCTGACAAGCCAATCCAAACTTGGATATGCAAAGTACAGAAGAAGAAACGATGGGAGAGCAAACACAACCGTGATAAGTATGTACAAAGCCAATATAGCTGCACAGGCAGGTATTACATATAAGATGATCAGAAGAAATATCACAACCAGTGGAAACTTTGCTGTCAAATGAACGAAGAAAAACAGCGACTTCCGAAGGGAAGAATGCAATCGCTCCACACTAAGGTAATTAGTGGCAAGGACATGATTCTGACCCGATGGCTCGATATGGCGAATATGGTGTACCCTCCGGTGGTGAGTGTGGCTCACTTGACTTCCCACGGATGCATTTCCATTTGCCGGCCAGACAGGGTGATTATCACCAGAGAAGGTAGAATGAGACTTAACCCTATCACCATTCATGCTCTCAACCATCCAAAGAAGAAAGTAGTTCTTGCGGGGGAATTTGAGATTTCCCCTGTAAACCAGCCGGAAGGACAAGAGATTGCACCATGGGCATGAGATAAAAAGCGGAAGCTGAATTGGTAAAGTGGGGAATTTCACAACAGCCCATTGCAGTCCCAGAATGCAATTTTTACAGAGGGTATGGCCACACCATAAAACGTAGGGCACATTTTCGACAATGTTGAAGGACTCCCAGCATATGGGGCACTCTAGTCCTTCCTCTCTCCCAACAACAGAAGAACTCTCATCATCAGAACATTCAGAAGCAGCTTGTGTTGGCCTTAGAGAATCATTTTTTAATCCAACACTTCCAGCTATGTAGCTGGATGCAAAATTCCACATATTGACCACAGCCAACCGTCTCACTAACACATCACCACTAGAAAAGGTTATTGCAGCAGTATCTCAAAGCAAGTGAGATGAAGATTGACTGGGGCATTGAAGGTGTCTTATAGCCAATAATGTCAGCCAACATCACGCATTTCTAAAACTCAGAACTGAAGAAGAAGAAGAATACACAGTAAATTTGGCAGAAAACTAAACTTTTTCCACTGCACTTGGAATTAAACTGATCTCGTTTTCTATTTTGAGATCATTGACCATCTACCAGTTACACCTATGAGTTCAAGTACGCTGAATATGCACCAGGCAAGCCACACACGCAAATGCAAAATGAATCAGCCAAAGAAATACAAAATTACCGCACCTAAAAACAGTGATTTAAAACCCCGAGACCCAATTAGACAATCGAATAATCGATCATTCATATAAACTTCGAAAAAGATCCAAACTTTAGAATAAAAAAACCAAACCCATCTCTGAAATTTTGAGCCGCAGGTCTGTAAAACTAACCCAAAGATCTAAAACAAAAGTGAAAGAATCAAACGAATAAAAACAGAAGTAGATGAAGATCTTACTGATGGTAGGGAGCGATTTGGAAGCAAGTTTTCAAGTGAGAGAGATGGGGAGAGTTGAGAGAACCCTCAATCTCTCTCTGGCTCTTTCTCGGAGCTGTGAAGTGTGAAGAGAAATGAAAATTGAGTTTTTGTGTTACTTTCTCCTCTTTCGGGTTCTGGAACTCAATGTGTAACCGATGGAGCGGCGTGGGTCACCATTCCAAGCCTGTATGCATGTGTGTGGTCCAAGTGGCTGTGATTAAGCTAGATGACAACGACGTCGCGTCGACGTCGTTCTTCTGGACCATTAAAAGTTTGCTAAACGCTGCGTTTTGGTTACTCTTCAGTTGGGCTTAGGATAGCATAGCCCATCTATTAGATTTAGCCCAAAACCTAGCAATTTTGGTGGCTATACTACTCTTTATATTGTATTTAAATAATCTGGATTACTTCATCCAAAAAAAAAAAACATTTGGATTACATTACCCATACACAAAACTGGGTATGTTGCTTATTCTTGCATTAAACATTTGCAATTTTGCAATAACTCTATTTTCTGGTTAATCGGAGGTCTTGTTTCGATTCCTCCCTCCCTAATATCGCTTCCATTAGTTGGCATTTTTATCGTCATAAAAGAAAGTACTATTGAGTTCCATAGTAGCCCATGGGTTCTAGAACTTAGAGATTGATGTAGTTGGGCCAGATTTGGAGACTCACTTTCGGGCTTCCAAATTGTACCCCATTTTAATAAACTAGGCCTATGTGCGGAAAGGCTATAATGAGTAGTTTAGGGTAAATGACTTATTTGAGGGGGTTCAATCCCACCATCAACAAATGCGAGGAAATGAATTGACTTAAACATTTTAAATGGTTTGATGGTGGGATTGAACCCTTCAAATAAGCTCCTCACTCTAAACTCCTCATTGTAGCAGCTTCCGGCTTGTGTGAGGCCTTGATGTCCTTGTGATCACATTCCAATCAAACCGTAAACGTTCATTAAATCGCTTATATACCTATATTTCCTTGAATTACAGCCATACAACTAAGGACACTTTTGTGATAATGATTAATTAACAAGTTCGGTTTATAGCTAATTAATGTTGGTAAAAGTTTCTAGTTTAAGGCCCAACATAACATTTTGTGTCAAAGTAACATTGTCGATGGCACAAATTGATGGTCCACAAGAGCCCACCTGATCTTTCCCTTAATTGCATTATTATAATTACATATGCTAGCTGTAGGTTAAGATATCAGATCGCATTTTGTAGGTTACTTTAATGAGATATTTAGTCAAATACCCATTCTTAGCACTAAAACTATAAATAAACCCCAAACCATTTAATTTCTATAAACAAACCCAAAAAAAACCCAAAAAATGACAATTGGCCCTATTGAATTTAATTTTGATTATTAAATTACTTTGATGTCCTATTGAGTATTTTGGGCTTGTTTATATGTTTTGGGGTTGGGTTTGTTTTGAGAAATCAATGGCAATTTTGTAATTTAAAAGAAGTTAAAAAGCCTTTTTGTTATGTTATAAATGAGTTTTGGGTGTGTTTCTAAAGTCCATTTCATATGGGGTATTTTTATAATTTGGGCTCCTATATTGGGTATATTAGTGAATCTCCCTATTTTAATTTGGTACTCATATCATATGGCATGAAATATGCCTTATCTTAACTGCAAAATTCCGTATCCGTCCTTCTTCATCAATAAGATAAGGCCAATATAGAGAGTGGGTCACTTGGTTTTTGTTATCATCTTGCAATTTGCTTTGTACTTCTGATGGTTGAGATTCGACCACGTCCACACATAACTTGCCACACTAGCTAACACAATTATGAGCCAACTAGGTATTTGAAAGTAACATATTAGATAGCAAGTGTTGGGTACTTGTTAGGTTTTGTCATCAAATAAATAAATAAATATCTCGATTGCTATATATAGAGACATTCTGCAATAAGTATTTAAGTTAATGATTGATTACATACTTTTAATCTCAGTTTGATAGATTGTTGTACCGCATTAATACTGTGGAATTTATATTATATGGTGATTTATTATAGTAATGGAAAATGATATCTTGCTGTAATTTAGAGGTCCCACGGGACGCAAGTAACCCTAGCTCTGATGTCCTTTTCTATTATTTGAGCAATTGATTGATCAGTATGGATGCCTAAATGTTTTGCCTTCACCTCCAAAACTCCAAAAATGAGTGGGACCCACCCAGATACAATGCAAAGAGTGTTGTTGTGTTGCTAATAAATAAGCCTTTTTAGTCTGTGAATTAATCATTGAGGATAAGACGCATATTCTTGTATGTCTTGTGAAGTTCTTATTATAATAATTTTTTCTATCATGCAAACCACGAGTCATTTATCTTTGCAGATAAATTACATTCAGATATGTGTATCATTTTGTAATTCTAATGAGTTAGTTTTATATATGTGTCAGACTGTAATTGGTTGTAAGGAAGAATTACTTCTTAATTACTTGTCTTATAGTCGTGCCACCTCATCGGAGGGATGCTGTAATTTTCTTTCTTGGGTAATAAGGTATAGTAATTTTGATAGGGCAGGTAAATAATTTTAAGACCAGTTGACGATTATTTGATGATGATGTTTTTAGAAAACAAAGGCCAGTTGGCCACTGGGGGGACTTTGAAAGCCAGCTGAGATTTTGTGTATGCAAAGGATCTTGACGCTGGTCCCTGGCTTTGTTCCCAATTGCTTCGATGCATATGCTGATTCTTCTTGTTCAGCCCGATCATGATCATGGTCTTAGACTCTTGGATTGATCACAGCCGTTGAGTCACAACAAGTGGCACAAACTTGTCGCTAGACAAAATGAATTTGTGGCCCTCCTCGATGCATTTATGTGCACGTGGAACTCTGAACTATTTATACGCATGGCATGAGAGACATTGAAGAAGAATAACGCGTCCCTTTGGGGACATCCGATAAAATTGGAACGATGCAGAGAAGATTAGCATGGCCCCTGCGCAAGGATGACATGCATAAAACGAGAAATGGTCCAAATTTTTTGTTACCCAAAAAAATAAAAAAAAGAAGAACGCAATATATATGTTAACTCTACATGCAAAAGCTTTCAACGATTTTTCTCCACCTCCCCAACATAAGTCTCCAATTTATCATTGTGCTTGTTATTTGGTAGGCACAAGGAGAATTAAACCTAGGATGGAGTATTATTCTCTCTCAAGAGGTACCCTAAGCTAAGGCTCTTGCGGTCTGCTGAATCATTGTCTATTTAGTTCCATTTCTTTATTTATATGTACAGGAAGGGATATCGAATTCGGGTGAAGAGAATAGACACACTGCCTTAACCAATTGACCTAATCCGTCACGTATATATGTTTTAAGACGTAAGTTTCTATAGTAAATCGTTGTATTACGTTTCAGCTACTTCTTTAACTAGCCACGCCGTGCACCACGTTTTGCCTTGAATAATGTGATCGATCCATGAGGAACAAAAGTTAATTTATACTGCTGGATCTTTTGCCTCCAAATCCATCCTAATTTTTTTCTTTTCTTTATGTTACATCAGAATGAATAAGGAGAAAATGATTACCTAAAAAGGGAAGGTCCTACTCTTCACATGTGAGATTCCCATAAGTTGATAAAATAATTGGGCATCTCTAGTCCCTATATATCTACAAATTTAATAATTCTTCAAGTATGGACAAATAGAGGGAAAAAAAAATTGAGTTTGATTATTATTCTTTAAAACATAAGGTTAATGTCATAAATATTATGTTTCTTGGAAAAATAATGAAGTCGGAAGAAGTTAGAGACTGATCATAATGAGAGAATCTTGGAATATAATACTGCTCTAATTTTGGAAATTTTTTCTTAATTAAAAGGGATATGTACAACTACAAAGTATAGAAAATGTTGATCGTGGAGTACACTAGTAAAAGGGATAAGTACTCATGCGGATCCCACTCTTTTTTTCTTTTTTTTTCTTTTCTGAATTATCATCATATTTTATTGAGACGAAATGAAGAACAAGAGCATTGGACCCTACTTCATTTTCCTTTGGTGTTTAGAGTAGGCTGCTCTAGTTTTGGCTCCTAGTTCATCGGTCATTTGTTGTTGCATACAATTTATTGCAAGTTTTATTTTAAGGAACCTTCCACTCACACCAAAAATATAGGCCGTGAAAACGTACGAATCTGTCATGCCATGCACAAGAGAAGTTTTTTTATTATATGTTTTAGTTAGTGGAATTATTCTCTTTTGATTTCACCAGATTCAAGGTGCGCATAAAAGTTTGGTTATGGGTTTCTGGCCTCTATATTTATTCTAAGTAGGAATGAGTCTATGTTTGGTTTCGTATAATTCTTTTGAAGAAAAAGGGCACAAAAGTAGTAAAGAAGATTGCACGTTCTAATTGAGCTAGGCTGAGAGTAACTGAACAAACCAAATTTTCTGAGTGGTGGGCAAAAAAAAACCAAGAACCCAAAGTTATTGCTAGGCTGAGAGTAACTGATGGTGACAACAGGGTAAAGGACAAGTTCCTCCAACTTCTAGGAAGATTCCATCTCCCTCGTTTTCTCACTTCTCCAAATTTGCAGCCTAGCCAGACTGCCAAACCCAAACCCTCTAAATAAAACACCACACGAATTCTTTTTTTTATATATTTTTTCTCTTGGGAAAAAGATAGGTACGGCATCTAATCAGTACGGAAAATATTGTATTTGACTACGGATTAAATTAGATTAGATGGTGCCACATACGCTATATGCTCTTTTCAATTATTGATGAAATACAGATCACTATTGATGTTGGGTGTTCTCTTGTCTCCATTGTTTCCTTTAACCCTAATTAGAATCCAAACTCTGTGGGACCCCAAAACTAGGGTTTTCTTGTTTATATGCTTTTGTTATTTCAATCATTTTGAATTTTTGTTTTCTTTGTCTCCAGTCAATAATTGTATGACTAACATGGGACGTGCCCCAAATTTGTTGTGGCCACACTTTGGAAAGTTGATGGTGTCAAATTTAGACTGGAAAGGGAGACAGATTTCTACAACCATTTGCACCAAGCGAGCCCACTAGATTAATTTATGGTTCTACAATGGTTAGTGGTCACATTTTGATTTGAACAATGCTTTTCTAAAAAGGAAACCCAGTACAATAATTCTCTACTGTTGCTGTCAAACTTTTTTATTCGAATTTACCCTCATGATGCCTACATGCAACTTTTTAGCATATAGATTATCCAATTACTAAACAATTCTTCTTTTATTTAAATTATTTATCATTGGATGATAAGTCCAAACAAATTGTTTTGTTTTTGTTTTTGTTTTAAATACAAGCAATTGGGGGTGGTTTACGTATGCACAAACATTCTTTTTTGGGGATTTCGAACTTCTGTCCACAGAAAATTGAGTTTGAGGCCAAAAAGCTCAATCAATTGAGCTATACCATACCGATTACCGACCAAACAAATTGTAAAGTATAATTGCCCTTTTGTTGGGAACTAATTATTGATGATACCTTTTCGTGATACCTTTATTTGAGTTTCAACTTCTACAGGGCACAGCCGTGCATCACGTTTCGCTTTTAACTAGCAAGGGTTTAGGACATGCATCGATATCCACTTTGCATTTTGCTCTTTTCATTTCACTTTAAGACACCGACAAAAGATTCTCGAAGAGGCTGTAGATTTTAAAGCTAGATGTGATTTGTAAAAATGAAAACTATACATGATCCCAAAATGTAGCTTGTTGTTTGCAGTTAATGAAGACTATATAGTTTGTCACCTGCGTTTTGGCTTCGTATGAGAAGCTTCCACTCGCAAGCAACTCGGGAGAGAGCTCACAGTACACAAGCGATATGTTTTGCATGCACACAGAGGAAAGGGTTGGGGGAAGAAAGCACTCACGTTCGCAAGCTTTGAGAGTTTTTTTTTTTTTTTTTTTTGGGGGGGGTTCAAAAGCTTTGAGAGCTTTCACACTAAGTTTTTATTGGATTCTGGTTTCAATATTATTAACGTTCAATTTAGTCAATTAACAAGATTATTATCGCGTGAGAAAAGAAAAACGTACGTAAGAGTAAAGTAACAGATAATTTCTTGGATGCATGCAGAAAAAAAAAAAGAACATTGCAAAGTAATCAATAGGGTTAATCAGCTTTAAACAATGAAAGATTGAGATGATATTGCTAATTTTGTCATCAGATCTCAGACACCTATTTGCATCTTTCTGATTATAAATTGATGTATATAATTATGATTGTGATTATGACACTTTAATTACCAAAAGCATGATGTCAATGTGAACCTATGCTTGGATTTTGGATTACCACCTTTTTTATTTGATCCCTTTCTTTGCATTCATTCACACACAATATCTTAATACAATCTGATGATAGTGATTAGTGTTGGGTCTGACTTAATATTCCTAGAAAGGAAGAGCCCCCTCCCCCAATATTTCATTCGTTTATGTATAATAATTAGTTACTCTCTGAATTCACGTACAAAAAATTAGAGACGACGACAATGGACGACACCTTTTTATAGAATCGTGTGGGAACAAGTCTAAAAAAGAAAAAGAAATCTTGGAGCGTACAAATAAATGATTCTATTTTAAATTTAATTTTCTTATAAATAAATAAATATATATCTATTTTCCTTAGCCATACAAAGAGGGAAATAATTGATCAGATCAAACCCAACAGGACGGTGAGATAATATGAGAGATCTGATGAGAGGGTGTGATGGTGATTCCCCCGGCCCAGCCAATCAACCATCACCAAATTGAATTATTGCTTATATTTTATATTTATTTTTGGGGGGTATATTAATACCATCAATGATGCATAAGGATAAGGGAAATTCAACTCAATGATTGTGCTCTAGTTAAATCATATAGGGCTATCATCTTCTAGTTAAATCATATCGCCTATAGGGCATATGCCCCTTGATACGTTGTATGTAGGATTTTTTTCTTAATAAACCCTAGACAATTTGGATTTATATCTAATTTTGCATTTTTTTTTAAGAATACAAGAAGATTTCTCACACACACACACACTACAAAAGCGTTATAGGGGTTCGAATATAAGACTATTAATCTGCAAGTCAAGGTCCTCTTCCATTGGGCTAGACCTTGTTAGCCTAATTTTGCCTTAAATCAACAAAGAAACTATATAACAAGTTCTTAAATCTTGAACATTTAAAAGAACAAGTTCTTAATTGAATCCAAATCTTCGTAGCTGGTTAAGAAGAGAGAAGGGAGTTAAGTCGATTAAAAGTAATCGAAAATTCTTGAATGGGTTTGTTATTTGTAAACTTTCACTAATTCAATCCAATTGAAAACTTGTCTTAATTCATTCGACCTCAAGATTGTTACATACAAAATTGTAAGGGTCCAGGCATTATCCATATATTATAAAAATGCAAACTCCTTTTTGGGGTTTTATCCTCCCTATCTCATTATAAAAAAATGGATATGAACCATAAAGTGTAAAAGTGCAGTTGTTTTTCTTTACAAATTCATATGATTTTACAGTGTAACCTTAAAAAAACAAAAAAAGTAAAAAAAGAAAAAAAAAAGGTGGTGGTCCTAGAAATATCGGCGGTGATATGGATTGAACAGTCATGGACCCCATGGACAGTGGGAAAAGCCAGTTCACCACGTTCCCCCTTCCTCAACCCTCTTCATGTGCTAGCTGACACAATTCACAATTGACGTTCTCTTCCTTCTTCTTCTTCTTCTTCTGTATATCCTCTTTTATATAATTCATTTCTTCCCTTCAAAACTCACTAAATAAATACGCCCCACTCACTCACTCACTGTATCACTCTCACTAACTCGCTCACCCGAAACCTCCCTCCCTCCCTCCCTCCCTCCCTCCCATGGTTGCCCTCTCTTCCTCACCATCGCCATGCCCTCCCACTTCTCCTTCTCCCTCTCCAGGTTCATCTACTAATTACTAATTACTAATTACACCTCCATACATACTTACCTGCTTCATAGCTTAATTAATTTAGTTAATGAATTGCTTACGTGTATATGCATGTACATGCAGATGGACCAGAGCTCTCCGGCGCCAGAACTCTCGAGCCGACGACACCGACAACAGCCACAACAGCAACAGCAGCAACCTCAACAACATCGAAGACATCATCAACGCCCCAATCTCCAACTCCGTCGAGTGCTACGCCTGCACGCAGGTGGGGGTCCCAGTCTTCCACTCCACCAGCTGCGACGGGGCCCACCAGCCCCAATGGGAGGCCTCCGCTGGCTCTTCCCTAGTCCCCATCCAATCCCGCTCCGACCTCAAAAAGGGCCTCTCCCGCGGCCGCCCCGCCGGCCCCTTCGGCCATGTCCTCGACCCCCGCAGCAAGCGCGTGCAGAGGTGGAACCGCTCCTTCCTCCTAGCGCGTGGGATGGCGCTGGCAGTCGACCCGCTCTTCTTCTACGCGCTTTCCATCGGCAGGGGAGGGACCCCCTGCCTCTACATGGACGGCGGGCTGGCGGCCATCGTCACGGTGCTGCGCACGTCCGTGGACGCGGTGCACCTCTGCCACCTGTGGCTTCAGTTCCGGCTGGCGTACGTGTCGCGGGAGTCGCTCGTGGTCGGGTGCGGGAAGCTCGTGTGGGACCCACATGCCATCGCCTGCCACTACGTTAGGTCCCTCAAAGGCTTTTGGTTCGACGCCTTCGTTATCCTCCCCGTTCCCCAGGTGAGTGAGTCCCCGGTGCCTCTACCTTTGTCTTTGCCTTTCGTCGTCTTCGAACACTCAAGTCTTTTATCTAATTCCCAAATTGCCCTTGAGTCATTGCCCCTGTTTAATTAGAGATCAATTAATCAATGGATAAAATTCAATTTTGGTTTGGTGGTGTTGATAATTTTTGAGTTGGGTTCAGAAGTGTTAATATACTCTCGGCACTTCCTTTATGCCCTTTCCTTTCCTGTAAAATAATTTGTTGATCAGAAGTTGCAAGGTTTGTTTTCTTGGCACCAAATTGCAGAGAAATTGGAATATTTTGGCTGAATAGTCTCTCTCTCTCTCTCTCTCTCTCTGTGTTCTTGCAGGCTGTATTTTGGCTGGTTCTTCCAAAATTGATCAGAGAAGAGAAGATTAAGGTGATAATGACCATTCTTCTCTTAATTTTTTTGTTCCAATTCCTCCCAAAAGTGTACCACAGCATCTGCTTGATGAGAAGAATGCAGAAGGTAACAGGCTACATTTTTGGCACCATTTGGTGGGGTTTTGGCCTCAATCTCATTGCCTACTTCATTGCCTCTCACGTAAGTAAAATGATCAAATTACACACTTCATCTGAAATCTCTATTACTTCTTGATGCTTAATTAAAATTTCTCCTTCTTTTCATGCTTTCAGGTTGCCGGGGGGTGCTGGTATGTGCTCGCAATTCAGCGCGTAGCTTCATGCCTAAGGCGACATTGTGAATTGAGTGCCAACTGCAATCTCTCTTTGGCTTGCTCAGAGGAAGTTTGCTACCAATTTTTGTCACCGGCAGGCACGATGGGAAATCCTTGTGGAGGCAACACAACAGCAAGTGTGGTGAGAAAGCCCCCATTGTGCTTGGATGTCAATGGAACATTCAATTATGGAATCTATCAGTGGGCTCTTCCAGTCATATCTAGCAACTCACTGGCTATTAAGATCCTTTATCCCATCTTTTGGGGTCTAATGACTCTCAGGTTTCTTGTTCAACAAGTAAACTTTTCAATTGGAGGTCTGCTTTGCTTCAAATTCTTGGACAATATATCTAATTGTGTCCCTTTTCTCTGTATCAATTGCAGCACCTTTGGCAATGATCTTGAACCTACAAGTCACTGGCTAGAAGTTATTTTCAGCATATGCATTGTGCTCAGTGGCTTACTTCTCTTCACTTTGTTGATTGGGAACATTCAGGTGACTTGCAACATCCATAATAATGTAACATTTTCTTTTTAGATGCTAAGTATTTTTTAAGGCCAAGTCTGACTATGAGGACTTGACAATGCTGCAACAAAGGTATTTCTGCACGCGGTTATGGCGAAGAAGAGAAAAATGCAGCTGAGATGCAGAGACATGGAATGGTGGATGAGGCGAAGGCAATTGCCATCCGGTTTGAGACGACGAGTGCGCCATTATGAAAGGCATAGATGGGTTACAATGGGGGGAGAAGATGAGATGGACTTGATCAAAGACTTGCCTGAAGGGCTCCGAAGGGAAATTAAGCGCCACTTATGCCTAGACCTCATAAAAAAGGTAACAGAAAAGAGCATATTCACATTCACAATTATATAAGATACACATAGTACATAATTCATAACTTGTACTATTTAATTATATGCAGGTTCCCCTGTTCCACAATTTGGATGATCTTATTCTTGACAACATTTGTGATCGAGTTAGGCCACTGGTCTTCTCTAAAGATGAAAAGGTACCAACTTCATCATCTGCAGAGTGATTTAATTTCTACCCTTTTCAATTTACATTTCAAATCACATCATTAACATCTAAGTAAAACAGATAATTAGAGAAGGAGACCCTGTTCCAAAGATGTTATTTATTGTGCGTGGACACATAAAGCGTAGCCAGAGCCTAAGCAAAGGCATGGTGGGAACCAATGTGCTTGAACCAGGAGGGTTTCTGGGGGATGAGCTGCTCTCCTGGTGCCTTCGCCGACCATTCGTAGACCGCCTGCCGGCCTCATCCGCAACGTTTGTTTGCCTCGAATCAACAGAAGCATTTGGCCTCAATGCAGATGATCTGAGATACATCACAGATCACTTCAGATACAAATTTGCCAATGAGAGGCTCAAAAGAACAGCAAGATACTACTCTTCCAATTGGAGAACTTGGGCTGCTGTGAACATCCAATTCGCTTGGCGCCGCTACAGGCTGAGGACTAACAGAGGTCCTGTGATCCCTGTGGTGCAAAATGGAGGCACTGAGCAGAGGCTGTTGCAGTATGCTGCAATGTTCATGTCACTTAAGCCACATGACCACCTTGAATAATTAGCTTTCTATAGCTGATACCCCATTTTGGCAATAAAATCTTGTTCATGTAGAGGAATAAAATTATTTGGACCACATTTTCAAACCGTGTTCTAGACCATTTACTCTGGTTACACCCCAATTAAAGAATTGGTCTGAAAATGTGGTTCTATGTAGCCTTAGTGTATGTAATTAAAATTGTTCTCTAATAATATCATCTTTAAATGGTAGTGTTTGATATATCATGAATGAAACAAATGACTGTCATCTCTAAACTATAAACAACTCGTTTAAGATTCTTATTATAAGGGCTTATAACTCAAGTAGTTAACAAATTTGTGATGAAGTTGGCTATCCAAAGGAGAAAAACTTAGTTGCAAGTGCAACTAGAATAATACTATTTTGCTATCTTCGGCCAATAATGTTATGTCACGTGAAAGTGTTATCACATATGTCATAGCACAATTGGCCGGAATAGCAAAATCGTGCTATCCCCATTTTATGAAAGTCTTTCTCCTATCCAAGGACCCATCCACTTTAATTTTCAGTCCTCTTTTTCCTTCTCCGGTCAGGCTTCACAAGTGTAACTAACTTGATATTTGTATGACATGTTACCATTTTAGCTGAGAAGTACATAAACAATTACGTGGATGTCGTTTACTGAAGGATAAAGATGTCCTCGTGCCGTAAGCGAATACAGGGGGGGATACATCATATGTTCTTTAGCTGTTTCGGAGATTGAGGGGAAAAAAATGACACAGCAACTTCCCTCTTTAGTCCCCAAAAAACTACGGAGTTTCATTGTCGCGGTCATAGCAATTCACCCTTAATTTTCTGTACTTTCCATTTCATTGTGAAATTGCTTCAATTTAATGACTTATTATTATTATTATTTACAAATCGAGATCACGTGTGCAAGGAACGAGTACAATGCATTGACCAATTGACCAACTAGCGCGAATATAATGTTAGTAATATACAAAAAAAAAAGCATATTTATATGAAAAAAATGGAAAAATTGTATAGATTTTAAATGAATCATTTAAAATTTTATGGGACACACTATTCCTCCAATTGCAAGTCGTTACTTACATATGATCATATACAAATATTTTTCCTCATTTGAGATTTCGTTTTCCCTTTTTTGGTGTGTGGATAATCTGCCAAAACAAATGTAAGCTCAATCTTACTAGGTTCAGAAACTAGTAGCCGTTATCGAACCTGAAAAACTAATTTACCAAATCCAGCCAAACAGAGCCTAAGAATTTCAGTTAGGCTAGAAGAGTCCCCAACGCCCAAAATTCCCGCCAATCCCAACGGTCATAATCAAAAGAGCCTCCTTTATGTCCCGATGCATACACATTGCCCTAAGTTCTCGCCCAATTTTGCTCCAAATTTCATTTTAGCACAACAATTTTGTTCTAAATTTGGGGCCGAGAAACCCAGCCCCCATTTCCACTCCAAATTTAGCTCAACTTTCCAACCCCAATCAGCTTCTCTCTGCCCCTATCTCTCTCTCTCTCTTTCTCAACCAACGAAAAATGGAGGTCATCATGCCCTCCTGGCCACCTTGACCCCCACATTTTCCTTTTCCTTTGCCAAAAGCTCATTCTAGGGTTTCTTCCCCCAATCTTTCATTTTGGGGGGTTTTTCATTTTTTGCCCTAGAATTTGCTTCAGCACTTGAAGTCCCTTTAACCCAATTCATCACAAGCTTCATGTTCAGCTCTACAGGTACTTATTTTGTGTGTGTGTGTGTGTGTGTGTTTAAGCAACATTTTGGTGGTTGCTGATGAATGGTGATTCTTTGATCAGGTAGCATAGTACTCACAAGTAAAAATGGGGTTGAAGTTTTCAAGGCAAGTGCCTGGGAAGATGGAAAGCCTGACCATACAACACAAACTGATCAATTGCCTGAGTAAAAGCTTTTACATCCGTAACTTGGTGTCGAAGCAACGGAGGCGAATGCTTGTTGCTGGTTATGATCTTGACATGACCTACATCACGGATCGCATATTGGCAATGTCATTCCCTGCAGAACGAATGCGGGCAATGTATCGTAATCCTCTCTGGCAGGTCAAGTCTGTGCTCGATATGAGACACGCAGATCATTATAAGGTACTGCACTTTTAATACAATAAATGCCCTCTAAATTTGTTTCTGTAGTTTTGGTTCCAGTATAAAAATTGAGAATTTTTCTTGTTAAATGTTGATCTTTCTGTGTGTGTGGGGGTGTTTTTGCAGATCTATAACCTTTGTATCGAAGAAAATTATGATCCATCTCATTTTTATGGTCGCGTGGAGAGGTTTCCTTTTGATGACAATCATGTTCCACCTCTTGACATGATGAAGCTCTTCTGTGAAAATGTGGATTCATGGCTATCGCACGATCCAAAGAACATTGCTGTTATACACTGCATGGTACAGATATATACTAAGCCAGAACATATCTA
This sequence comes from Prunus kanzakura, assembly GCA_020521455.1. Taxonomy (NCBI): domain Eukaryota; kingdom Viridiplantae; phylum Streptophyta; class Magnoliopsida; order Rosales; family Rosaceae; genus Prunus; species Prunus kanzakura. Next base: position 1,824,196 of record BPUM01000013.1, read on the forward strand.
ATTTCTTAAGAGGTTTTGTTAACTTTGTTCAAGTGTCATATTTATATGTATTCATAGTTTCAAAATTTAAATGTCCTTAACCTTAGTTGATCTGTTGTTGCTTAATCTTAATCATAATATTTGTGTTTTTTGATCGATACGATTTTGCTGCAGGCAGGTAAAGGTCGAACAGGCTTAATGGTATGTGCCTACCTAGTCTACTGTGGGATCTTAGCAGAGGAAGCTCTTGAATTGTATGCTCAAAGGCGGACCATAAATAATGAAGGAGTAAGTCATATTAGGTATAATACAAACAATTTCTGACAGAATGTTAGTATAACATAATCTGTATGTACAATAATGACAAAATTGGAAAGCATCCCCTTCTCATCTTTAGTGACAGAATTAGAGTCTACGCGTTTCTTCCCATTGAGAATTTAAGTCATTTAACACTCTTGGAAGAGAAGGATGTGCAATTCCTTGCTGCCAATTTACCACTCTGTGATGATCATGTTTACACTAACAAGCACATTGTGGTTCATATCTACTCGAACAGGTCTCAATACCAAGCCAACGCCGTTATGTAGGATACTGGTCACATTGTCTTTCTTTTCATCCTGAAGTTGATGATGGACCTCCCTCTGTGAATTTACCTCCGCCATGTAGCAGAGAACTGCGAAGAATTCGATTTTATGACACAGTTAACATTGACAAAATCTTCTTTGTGGTCTCGGAGTTGCAAGAGGTATGCCATTTTTGCATGTTCTGATTACCTTGAATCTGCATGCTATGGTTTGCTTCAGCTCTTGATCAATGGTTACCAAATTTATCATTTCCTTTAAAGTTCGTGAAAATCTAATAACAATTGGATACTTATCAAGTTCTATGACCTCTGACCAAAAAAAAAAAAGAAGATCAAGTTCTATGACCAGTTACAAATCACAATGTACTATAATGTGGTTAGCTAGTCACTACTGTCGAGCCAATCAGTTATAACCTGTATTGATCAATGAAAATGTCCTTTGAATTGATTCTTAGTCATGTTATCTGTTTTTTCTTTTATGTCTACTGACAAGAAGCTTTTGAACCATTTGTTAAAAGATTTCCGGTCAGATTTATCGTCCATCACTAGAAGTTGCTAGGAATTCCTGCAAGCAGATTAAGAAAGGATATCAGAGAACAAGCAGTCCTCGATATTATCTCTCTTTCATTGAAGGTGATGAGGAAGACAAGAAATCAGAACAAGAAGAGCCTCATGTTGTAGTTCAAATGGATACAGAAAGTTCCATCCTATACCAGAAGGCCTGTCTTGAATATTACTTTGATAAGCCTGTACAGGTAAGGCATTGGTTCTTGCAGTTTTCATTTATAGTGACATTTAAGAAGGAAACTAAAGCAGAAAACAAACTATTGTGGATGGTTCACAGTACACTTTGTGGGGAAGGAATTATGAAATAGAATTTCAAGAACAAAACTTATTTGAAAGTTCACTTTTCCAATGATGTTATGTTTGTTTCTAAGTTTGCGAGCCTTTCCATTGTTTAATATACAATCTGAGAATGCATCATATTTGCTTGGAAAGGTAACTGGAGACATACGTGTCATATTTTATCAAAAAATGAATGGAGGGCGTCTCTTCTATGCTTGCTTTAACACAGCTTTCATCAGGAACAGCTTGCTACAGGTCTCAACTTCTTTCTCTTTGCAGCACTTTACTATAGTCCCGCATGTAAAATTAGAAATATGATTTCATCTTGTGTCGGTGTTTTGAATCCCTACAGCTCACTTTGCCGGATTTGGATAAAATGGGGAAGAAAGGAAGATCGATATGTGGCCCTGCCTTCTGCATGGAGCTGCTATTTGGTCCTGCCAATACTACACAATCATTCTTAAATACATCTGATAATCGTGATTTTCTATAAGTCTCAACACGGGATCGTTTAATAGGGGGAATGACTCTCATTCCGACTCACAAGCATTGATCCACTTGATAAAACCCTGCAGTGTTTCGGAACTGAAACAATAGTCTACATACAAACAAAATCATTGTCCTCCTGCGTTCTTGCCATCTAATTTTTCATTGGCAGAAAGAAAGCAATAGGAACAAGAAAAAGTTTTGTATCATAGTACTATCCAGAGCATTTTCCAGATGATGATATACATATATATATATATATTAGTTCAGTTTGACTTTCTTCTTTTCATTCTACTTATAGATTGACTTATGATCAATCAAATCAATCTGCAGCATTTTATCAACTTATGCTATGCATGTCACAGACAAATGGCCTAAGTAGAAGCATTTTTTCATAGAATTATAACTTGACCATCAGTCTTCACTTCCTTTAGCTGTTGACAGACAAAAGGCGACGTTTTTCAACCCAAGGTGAATCCAGAAGCATCGTCATTGGTCCAACTCCACTCACCATCATAATAGAGTTTCCCAAATGGATCGATTACCATCTACTCCAGCTTCGTCGCCGTTTTCAGAACACAGATGGCAAGCTCTACCTCGTACCAGTTACCTTGAACCGTGTTGATAGTAACACTTTTCAACTGATCATGCGAAAATCCAGAATCAATGTTCCTTATCTCCGGTTGGTCCTAGTAGAACTGCGGTCCCCACCTTGCCTGAAAAAATTTGTGCATTCAATTTGGTAGAATGAGATGAGAGATTAGTATTGAGAGAATCCCATAACACCAAAATAATTTACAACAGAAATCATTTGCACCAGACTTGAAACAATTTAGTTACTGATGGTTATCACAAGTTCTTGCAGAAGAGGTGTTGCCTTGAGAAACTTTAGAACCCACACGAGTTCATTGTCTTTGCTACTTTTTTCAGGCCCATGGACAACCAATTCCAGTTGCTTGTGGTTTCTAAATGTTGGTAAGCTTTCTGGTAGTTCCTTTACCTAAAAGGACATGAAAATTAAGGTTTAAAAAGGGATGCAAATATTGTCACACAATATAACTATTTTGGAGCGTTAATAGCAGCTCTCTCATGCATTATCTAAAAACCAATCATCAGTCACCAGATCATCCTCCATGAGCCAATAAAGAGTCTCGAGCTGAGGAAAGGATGCGAATCGGGTCAGTGCATGAGGGAATGCATTTTGTACCATGTGGAGGTTTGATGGAAGATATGTGATGAATATTTCCACTGTATTCAAAGGATGCAAGATTTACTGCAGAAATCTTGATAGTTGCTGGATCATTAAAACAGTTGAGCACTTTTAAATCATTTAAACGAAGTGATGGGCCATCAACAATCAGAGATGAGCCAATGCTGCAGCCAAGTAAGCTCAAGCTTTCAAGGAACAAACAAATAGAGAACATACTTGCCATAAAAACTTCATCCACGGTGACCCTTTCCAGATAAAGAGTTCTTAATTGCATGAATCCGTCAAAATCAGGAGGAGGCCTTAGAACACATCTGCTCAACCTCAAATGCTTTAGAGTTGATGATGTGGCCAATTCTGATCGGAAAAAATAATGTCGTTCATCCTCGAAGTACGAAATAAGTGAAGATCAAGCACTTCAACTCCCCTCAAAATTGCAAAACTAATCCATGCATTAAGGGTGTCAGCTGATTAGCATCCAAATAGAAAGCCACTTTGAAAGAGTCTTCCTTCTCACCACGGTACATGTTTCACAAAAATGTCAACTTTAGAATTTGGTGTGACATAATTGCTTCCAAAAATGTTTGGGATATTGAATTCGAGGTCTCGTCTTGTTAGTAATTTAGTACGTGATCCAACCAGAGCTGCCTCCACTGGCGGTAGATCATGCTTGTACCGGCTGCTTCTTTTATGGTTAAGAATGAAAGTACGAATGAAAGAATGCTTTCAGGAAGTTCATTAATCCAATCCTTGCTCTCAATCTCCGTTACCTACAAGAATATTCAAGGAAAGCTCAGTAAATATTACCATTGATCATATATCCTAGAAGACATGATTAAGCAGTAGACATAGGTTTTGCACTTCCATTATTAGTAAGATTGACAGAAAGAACTTTGACATGGATCCAAAAACAGATAAAAGCATCAAAAGATTGATTCGGCACGAGTATGTTTTGCCATCTCTTCTTGAACCTTACCTTAGGTAATATTCCACTTTGGTCCATTGGCCTGAGATAGTTGAAATCTTGTGGACGAAAAGATTGAAGTTGCAGAATATGCGGGTGTAAAAACAAGGGTTTTAGTCTTTTAGAGAGAGGTTAGGATTTAGGAACACCTCTTCCTTTGGAAAGAAAAACCCTTGCTGCATTACCCTAGAGTGCATGGAGGTTTTGAGTTCTAAATATATAGAGTCAAATTCAAGAAGTTCCTAGTAAAGCAGAGGATCCAAATTCTAACACTTATTTAGTTCCTAATCATCAAAATCACCATCTTAATTATATTTCGTCCCTGTTGTTAACTTCCACCTCGTTGTCGTCGTCTGCCCACAGGAATACACGTTGACGTATGTATGGATGCACATAATCAGGAACGTTTATCTCCATATACGTCCCATGTGTTTTGAGTGCATCTTTAAATTCCTCGAAGAAATTTGATGAAATCAATTCTTCCAGAACTTGCATTTTCCGCCTCAATGTTTTCCACGATGGCTAAGTAAGTTTCAGCTAAGACTGATCTAAGAACTTGGAATCTAATTGGCTTATCATCTCCAAAAGCCTCCCTCGCTTCATTCACTTCCTCTAGTGATAAAATCTCAACATTATGATATTTTCTCTGTTTCATTGTTAGAAATTAAAGAAAAATAATTTATTTCTTCTTCTACTAAGTGTTTGAGAAGAGAAGCTGCTTTGTATTTGCATTTCATGCTTTTGTGGTGCATGGATGGGTCATTGATATGCGATAAAGTTTTTTATTTGGCATGAGATTCAAGCCATTGATAACACAAGGCTCATTACATTTGGATGTGTTGACCGTTGGATGACCAGAAATTCGACCACAACACAATTGATTTGGCATGTTGATCTAGAAGCATTGTTCTGCTGTTAGAGTTTGCCTACACAGCAAAAAGCCCAACAACATATTAACAACTGAGATTAAATTTGTAATAAAAAGAGTGTTGGATATATAAAAGTATCAAGGACCTCATGGTTGTCACTTATGGTTAAATATCAAGTGGCTATAAGGTTAAAGCCATGTCTTAAAGTTAGAGCTTACTATTAGGGTTGAGAAGTTGATCTTCAACATAACTAGTACCAAATTTGTAAAGGACTCACTTGTATAGTGGTTTGGAGCAATTGCTCCTCCCAAAAAGATTTTGGATTCGAGTCCTAGCATTCGTGTTGTGCGTGTGAGTTTAGTATATTATCATCCCCTTTCAATAGGAAATGTCCTCAAATAAAAAAAAAACACCAAATTTTGTAACTAAGCAAAATAATGACTCATAAAAGAAACAGTATAAAATTGATGATGTGTATTCCACGTCATTCGGGACTCAAATTTGGTATTTTTAACATTACTCATAAGAAAATAGAGTTTGATCGAATCCAATAATAATTGGATGTGACTCAATGTAATATATAGTTGCTTATTGTATAAATTAAAAGGTAATTAATTTATACAATAAAATAAGGAAATTACTGAAGTCGGTCGGATCATTATTGAGTATGGTTTGGTTTGAAAGTTGAGTTCAATGATCTGACAGAAAAAAAAAATGCAATCCAATTATGAATGGATTCGGATTAGGTTGACCCGCCCCGAATTCAATCCTTTACATAGTGCTACGAAAAAACAACCGGGTCCAGAGGTGAACCGGTGCCGGTTTACCGAGCTATTCCTACTTCTCTCCCAAGTTCATGTTTTGGTCGGACTAAAGGTTTGTTCTGGCTAAAGTGACTCCTAAGTCGTCCCAAATTGTTCTAAGTCGCAGACCATCAAAACCTCTGTGTTGTTGTTTCACAATGGCCACTGCTCCCATCTGTTTATCTCACTAAAAACTCTAGCTTGTTCTTCCATCATCACAATAAAGCCAAAATCCAGATACCCATCTGTTTGTTTCTCGGGAAAATCCCACAGGGAGAGAGCCCAGATTGGTATATCTTCCATTCTAGAGAAGAAAAAATGGCGACCCCGAAACCCCAGAGGTCCCAGGAGGAGTTGGAGGACATAGTCCTCCGGAAAATCTTTCTCGTATCGCTGACCGATTCCTCCGAATCCGATTCCCGAATCGTTTACTTGGAGATGACTGCAGCAGAGATTCTGAGCGAGGGCAAAGAGATGAGGCTCACTCGGGACCTCATGGAATCGATTCTAGTTGATCGGCTTTCGGGCGATTTTGCCTCTGCTGAACCGCCTTTCCAGTACCTCATCGGGTGCTACAAACGGGCTTATGACGAGGGTAAGAAAATAGCTGCGATGAAAGATAAGAACTTGAGGTCTGAATTGGAATCTGTGGTTAGACAAGCCAAGAAGCTATCGGTTTCGTATTGTAGGATTCATTTAGGGAACCCGGATTCGTTTTCCAACCCGAATAAGTCAAATGCGTCGCCTTTATTGCCCTTGATTTTTTCAGAGGGTGGGGGCTCAGTTGATGGGTTTGGAGGTAGTGGTAGTGGTGGGGGAATCCAGTGCCCACCTGGGTTTTTGGATGAGTTCTTCACGGACCCGGATTTCGATAGCTTGGACCCGATTTTGAAAGGGTTGTATGAGGAACTTAGGGAGATTGTGCTTAAGGTTTCGGCCCTCGGAAACTTCCAGCAGCCATTGAGGGCTCTGTATTTTTTGGTTAAGTTACCAGTTGGTGCAAGGTCTCTTGTCAATCACCCTTGGTGGATTCCCAAAGGGGTATACTTGAATGGCCGAGTTATTGAAAGGACTAGCATTTTAGGTCCTTTCTTCCATGTCAGTGCTCTGCCGGATCATCCAATTTTCAAGAGCCAGCCTGATGTCGGGTGAGCGAATTATTGTGTTTATTGTTTGCATGTTTGTAGATGGTGCTCGTGCTTTCGTGGGGCGATTGCTTGCATTTTGTTGTTGTTGTTGTGTTCTTTCCTTGGTTGGTGGTATATTAATATAGGAAAAGAACAGAATCAAAATCTTGTATGCTGTGTTGTTTGCTTTTTTTTAGACTGTAGAAGACTGAGGCTCCCTTCAGTTGAACCTAATGTATCTGTTTGGCTTGTTAAACTTACTTTTTCTCCTTTTAAAGAGAAAAACAAGCAAGTAAGTATAGGAGTCAATTTGCTTGTCTGCCCTCGCCCCTTCTCAAGTTTGGTACTGTGGTTAGTAAATTAATTTGTCTTTGGTTGATTAAAAGAAACTGAACCATTTATGAAATTGGTAGATCTATCATGGACCATCTATGTGCATATTGTTTCCTTTGACATTGCATTCTATACTCTCCTTCTTTTTGAGTTTGTAGTTCGTTTTTTTTCTTCTCTTTATTGTTAAATAGGAAAGGTTTCTTAATGCATTGGTTCTCTATTGAATGATTACACCAGGCAGCAGTGCTTTTCAGAAGCTTCAACTCGGCGACCAGCTGATCTGCTCTCTTCATTCACCACAATTAAGACAGTCATGAATAATTTATATGATGGCCTTGCCGAAGTTCTTCTCTTACTTCTGAAAAATGCAGACACCCGTGAGAATGTTCTTGAGTATCTTGCAGAGGTGATCAATAAAAACTCATCAAGGGCTCATATTCAGGTATTTCCTTTGATCAATTGAGGTGAAAATAATGATATTGCTTGTGACAAGATTGTTACTATGGCCAGTAAAACTACAAGCCAAACAATTATTTATTTATTGGTCTTGCCTGAAACCTTTTCCTAGTGATTTATCTTGTCAATTTTTAGTAAGAATTTTTTTGGATTTGTATGTTATAAACATTTAGTCATTTGTAACCATGGTCACAGGTGGATCCTCTTTCATGTGCAAGTTCAGGCATGTTTGTCAATCTCAGTGCTGTCATGCTTCGTCTTTGTGAGCCGTTTTTAGATGCAAACTTAACAAAAAGGGACAAAATTGATCCAAAATATGTATTTTACAGTAACCGTCTGGAGTTAAGGTGAGGACTTCTTGATTAGCGGACATATATTTTCTCTTCTGATCTCTTGTCAAGATTTTGCAAATGCTAACCATTGTTTATGGGCGTATATTAGAGGGTTGACTGCACTACATGCATCATCTGAAGAAGTTACTGAATGGATTAACAAAGATAATATGGGGAATCCTGATGGCTCTAGACACAATGGTGATGGTGAAAATCGCCTTTTACATTCTCAAGAAGCCACCAGTTCCGGAAATAGTGTCAACGTGAACCCAAGCAATGAAAAAGCTAAATATTCATTTATTTGTGAATGCTTCTTCATGACTGCAAGGGTGCTGAATCTGGGTTTGCTGAAAGCATTTTCTGACTTTAAACATTTAGTACAGGTAATTGGGGTGTGATTTATATATTGGCAGACATGCAGTACCACACCACAATTAGTAACATCTTATTGCGTGCTATTTCATGATTTAGGCAATTGGTGTACTTCATGAACTTTGTTTTTCTTTACAAATTGTTATATGTAAATGATGGGTGGAAAACTTATATGTTAAAAATACTTAATCCAGGATATTTCAAGGTCTGAAGAGACTCTCTCCACACTCAAAAACATGCAAGGCCAGTCATCTTCTCCACAGTTAGAGATGGATATAGCTCGCCTTGAGAAAGAAATAGAGTTGTATTCACAGGAAAAGCTTTGTTATGAAGCTCAGATACTAAGGGTATGTCCGAACTCTGTGCGCACGTTTGTGTTTGTGTGTGTGTGTGTGCATGTGCATATTGTGAGGTCATACACTTTTTTTTTGGGGGTTAGTTCTTGTGGGGTTACACTTGGTTTTCCTAACCTTTTAGACTTAACCTTGTCTTTATTTTTGCATGGGTGTTGAGGCTTGGAGACCTATTAAGTGCTAATCATATTATAGTTGAATGATGGTTGGGTGTCCATTCTAGTCCTTGGCATTTGCATTATTTTTAAGCAAGCCTGTCTATGGTGGTTCTAGGCTCAGGTTGTTTTTAACGATTCAATGAAAGGATAAAAAATGCTTTCATCAATAAAATGTGTAATATGCACTTTATTCATCTGATGTGTATGTTGGTTATTACTTTTTAGTAGCCTTATTTTGATTTCCATTACAGATCCTTAAATCTGATTCTTGTCTTCAGGATGGTACCCTTATACAGAGTGCTCTTTCTTTCTACCGATTGATGGTGGTGTGGCTAGTTCGCTTGGTTGGCGGATTTAAAATGCCTCTGCCCTTAACTTGCCCTACGGAGTTTGCTTCTATGCCAGAGCATTTTGTGGAAGATGCCATGGAATTGCTTATATTTGCTTCCCGGATTCCCAAAGCTTTGGATGGGGTCTTGTTGGTAGGATTGTTACATTTATCCAAAAATATTCCCTTCATACTTCCTATATGCTTATCTTCATATTTTTAAATTTTTTTTTTCTGTGCAGGATGATTTTATGAACTTCATTATAATGTTCATGGCAAGTCCAGAATATATCAGGAACCCTTATCTAAGAGCAAAGATGGTTGAAGTCTTGAACTGCTGGATGCCTCGCAGAAGGTGGTTTAATGTCTCCATTTTATTTCACATCCTTTGATTTTGAAATGACTATTAGGCATTTATTTTTTTCATTTCCTCTGCAGTGGATCATCTGTTACTTCTACCCTATTTGAAGGGCACCAACTGTCTCTTGAGTATCTTGTGAGGAATCTCTTGAAGCTATACGTCGACATCGAGTTCACTGGTTCTCACACACAGGTGAGTGCTTTTATGTTCATGTGTATGTGATATTGAAGGACATTAATTTAAATTCACTTTGCATTATCATTTATTACCTTGTTGATTGGTGTGTTTGCTTTTCCACTGTGCAGTTCTATGACAAGTTTAACATCCGCCACAATATCGCTGAACTTCTTGAATATCTGTGGCAAGTCCCTAGTCATCAAAATGCTTGGAAACAGGTAGAGTAATTTCATTGAAAGACCTGTTACAAAATTTCTCTGTCACGATTCTAAGTTTTCTATATACTTTCTGCACTCTGCACTAACTTTTATACTGTTCCAGATTGCCAGGGAAGAGGAGAAGGGCGTTTACTTGAATTTCTTAAACTTCTTGATCAATGATAGCATCTATCTTCTGGATGAAAGTCTTAACAAAATTCTTGAACTCAAAGAACTAGAAGCTGAGATGGCAAACACTGTAGAATGGGAACGCAGGCCTGCTCAAGAGAGGCAGGAGAGGACCCGCCTATTCCATTCTCAAGAGAATGTCAGTTTCATCTTCCCTCAGCCCAAACAACAACCACCGTAGTGTTATTTTCATGAATTAAGAGTAGCTAACCAAATGAGTACTTGTGTTTATAGATTATCCGAATTGATATGAAGTTAGCAAATGAAGATGTGAGTATGCTGGCATTTACTACAGAACAGATTACAGCTCCTTTCCTACTTCCTGAGATGGTATAAACTCTCTCCTGATCTCTCTCACACACATTCCTGCAGAGACATGTATTCACTCTGAAATGATAGTTTGTTACTAAATGAACAAGTAGTTCACGAGGTTTATCTTGTTATTTGGTTTTCTTTCCAGGTTGAAAGGGTGGCCAGCATGCTCAATTACTTTTTGTTGCAATTAGTAGGCCCTCAAAGAAAGTCTCTTAGTTTGAAAGACCCTGAGAAGTATGAATTCCGGCCAAAGCAATTGCTTAAGCAGGTTGGCTTAAAATTTGTGAACTTATGTGTTTTGGGCTACCATTTATCAGGCTTGATGAAATAGTAATTGTGCTACCATTTCTAGTAATAGTCGTCTGGTCATCAGCCCATGCATTTGGTAAAGCTGTTGGTGACACTGACAGAGCTTGTGAAGTGTGAACTTTAATTTTTCACTTATGGCATCAAAATGAAAGATGTAACACTGTTTTGCCTGGTTGATTTTTCGACCCATACATAGCAATATTAATTTGCAATTGCATGGCATTGTTTTGTGTTAATAACTCTGTACTAATTAATTTTGTATGGAACTTGTATATAATAAGCTGTTAGCCTGTTACTACACAGATTGAAGAACACCACTGACCACCTTTTTTGTTTTGAATTTATTTGAAGATTGTATACATATATGTTCATTTGGCGAAGGGTGATACAGAAAATATTTTTCCAGCTGCCATCTCAAAGGATGGTCGGTCGTACAATGAGCAGGTACTTAAGATGAGGCAAAGCTTTACTCAACTTCTGTGCAATTATTATTATTCTGGTTTCTAGTTGTCTTCCAAGAATATCATTATGTTTGAGTGGAAGCAAACTGATGTCATTGGATATTTCTCCAGTTGTTTAGTGCTGCAGCGGATGTCCTAAGGAGAATTGGAGAAGATGGGAGGGTCATACAGGAATTCATCGAGCTTGGTGCCAAAGCCAAAGTTGCTGCTTCTGAGGCCATGGACACTGAAGCTGTTCTCGGGGACATACCAGATGAATTCCTTGATCCAATTCAGGTATGTTTTTTTTGTGTTTGTGGGTAGGTAGGTAGGTTGGAACGCGGCTTTGATTATAAATATTTGTATTTCCTTTCTTGCAGTACACTTTAATGAAGGATCCAGTTATCTTGCCTTCTTCAAGAATCACGGTAGACCGACCTGTCATCCAAAGGCATCTTCTTAGTGATAATGTACATCATCAACAATGCTAATTAATCTTGATCTTATGAAATGTATCTCCTATTGCGTGCTAATTTATGTACGTAATGTGATTTGCAGTCGGATCCATTCAACCGCTCCCATCTTACGGCGGACATGCTGATACCAGACAATGAATTGAAGGGAAGAATACAAGAGTTCATTAGGTCCCAAGAATTGAAGAAGCGCGGGGAAGACCTAAGCATGCAGAGCAGCAAGGCAACCATACAGACCACAACTAGCGAAATGCTAATTGATTAGGAGGATATAAGGTTAATATAATAGGGGATGATTAAGATTTATAGCCTTTGGTGGAGTGTAACAGTGGAGGAATTCTCCAATAGGTTATTGTAACTATAAACTATTATAACATATTATTTAGCCCGCTAATGATCCTATATAATGTTCTACTTGTCTTGTAGATAAAACTATGACTTATTCTTGATGCTCCGTTTGGTTTACAGAAAAGATTTGATGGGAAATAATTTCCCATGTTTGGTAATGCTGGGAAAGTAACTAGAAAATATCACTTTATTTTCTTTTCCATGTTTGGTTTGCGTAAAAATGAGAATCAAACTTTGTAAGAATGAAAATAGCACTTTAAGTTGGTAGCGGATTTGGTTACAATTTGTTTGCTTTGTTTTCCAAGGTTGGAAATTCTTAGTGCTGCTGCTGCAATATTTTTCCCTTTGAAATTATTCATTGAAGAAAAGGAAGGTGGTGGAAATATGTTCTATGCTTGTTATGCGGCATCAAAACAAAACAAAAGAATGATCATGTTTGGTTTCTTGATAGTGGTTGTGGTAATCACATGACCGGATATAAAAATATCTTTCTTGATAAGGGTTATAATTAATATTAAAATACCAATTATTCACCAAATAAATCATAATTAAAGTAATCAAATAAGAGTAAGATATTACTTAATTTCATAATAGATACTAATTAATTATATTTATTTATCTCAAGCAATTTTTTGGACTTTAAAATTATTTTCACTTTCTGAAATTATTTCAAAATATGGTTTCAACTATTTAAAAATGATAGAAAATTATTTTAGTATTCCAAACCCTAAATCCAAGTCTCGAACCAATAACCCTAGCTTTCATGAGTTATCTCATTTATGGTTTGAGTAAGATGGATGCAAATAATATGTTCAAGAGTTAAAACAAATATATACTCCAATAGAATATTTATAGGCGCGCGTCTATATTCTATAAATATAATATTTTAAAAGTCTAGGTGTGCGGCTATACGTCAAAAAAAGAATATCTTCAACGTATAGCCGCGCGGCTATATTTATTTCTGGTGCGGAAATATATTTAAAATATTTATTGTTGGTGCAGAAATATATTTAAAGAGTATAGCAGCGCGGCTATACTCTATAAACAGAATATCCTCAACGTATAGCCGAGCGGCTATACCCTTTAAGTAGCATAATATGTATCTCTTTTTTAATTACTTTGATTAGTAGTTATGTTTTAGTTATTATTTAATTAGTGAATATTAAAGGGAAAAAAAAAAGAAAAAGAAAAATTGAATTACTATTTATTAAGTAATATAATTCATGAAGTTAATTAAAATATTTAATACTAATTATTCACTAAATAAATAATATTTAAAATATAATTACTAATTTAACTAATTAAATCACTCCAATAAATTATTTAATTACTAAAAACAAATTTTTAAAAATTAATTAACCTAAAAATTCCGAAGTTTATAATTATTTTTTTTAAAGAGTGCTGCTATTTCCACTCCCCAATCCTATTTCCCCACCCACCTTATCTTCCCACCCACCATGTAAATTTGAAAAAACATAATCCTATTTTTACACCCACCATTATTCCTAAAATATCCTTTAATTATTAATTCAAGCAAATTCTCCTTACTTTCATTCAAAGCATGCTTCAAACCTTCAACCCCTGCCAATCAAAACGTGTGGGATCCTCTGTAAAGTATTATTAAAAATTAAAAAAATAAAGAAAATCGCTCTAAATGTTCATCGTCTCTCCACCGAACAAAAACAATAATGGAGAGAAATGCCAGGATTAGAAAGAAGACGAAGAGCAAATTGAGCAAATGGAACAGAAAGCATGTGCCCTTGGGTTCAGAAACTGAGGAGAAATCCAATGGAATTGGATTGGACCCAGTTGGAAATTTTGAAGCTTTATTGGAATTTTGATTTGGGTTCGGTCGGGACGAGGGAGAGAGGGAGGGGTTGGGGTTTGACAAGGATGAAGGAAAATAGGTGTTTTTTTTAATCTAAAGTCCTTAAAAGTCATTTTACAAATGGATAAATTTATTTTTAAATTTTGAAGATAAGATGGGTGGGAAAATAGGACACGTGGGTGGAAATAGCAGCACTCTTTTTAAAAAGACCTCTCCCGACGAAATTTTGTTCGGCAGAGGAGTTTTCGTCAGGAGAAGTCTTATCCGGTAAATCTTTGCCGGCATAGACCTGTCCCGATGACATTTCGTCGAGAGAGGTGTTATGTTTTTTTAAAATTTAAAATTTGAAAAAAATATAAAATTAGTTTCTTTACTTTTGTTTTTTGGGACAACTTCTTTAATTTAATATATGTAATTAAGTAATATCTTTTCCTTTTTAATTTTAATTATGCTGTGCAAAAACGAAAAAATAAATTACTTCTTTTCGTTTGGGATGTCTTAATTAATTTTCTCCAAAGCCCAAGAGCGGCTATTGTCTTATATATATATATATATACATACGTATGTATTTTTCAATAATACATTCATGTTCTATACACAGTCTCCTTTTTTTAATGCAAACGTACAATAGTCATATTGTATATGTACTGTACATATTTCTAATGCTTAATACACATAGTTTTTACAAAATTTTCATTAAGACACACAAAGTTCACGTATTATACAAATAATTCTCACAATATTATTGAATAACAATACTATATGTTATAAAAATTATATTAAAATATTATATAGTGGCCGATTAATATATACTTTAGGATATGTTGAAACTAGCAAATTAATATCTATAAAGTACAAACTAATGCTTTTTTCTTATTTTTTTTAAAATTAAATAGTATAGACCTTTTAAATATAACGTATTTAAATAGTATAGCAGTGCGGCTATACTACGATTTATTATTATTTTTTTAAAATAGTATTAGCCGGAACGCTATACATATTTCTGACACATGGCGTGTAATTGCTGGAGGGTTCTCTTTTTTTCAAAACAAGAACAAGTACAGCCGCACGGCTATACTCTGTTTTTTTTTTAATAAAAAAAGTAGACTTATTTTGACACGTGGTGACTAATCTCTGGGGTCCTTTTTTATATTAAAAAAAATAGTATAGACGGACGACTATACTATTTTAAGTAGCATAATATGTATTTCACTTTTTTAATTACTTTGATTAGTAGTTATGTTTTATTGATTATTTACTTAGTGAATATTAAAGGAAAAAAAGAAAAAGAAAATTTGAATTATTATTTATTAAGTAATATAATTCATGAAGTTAATTAAATTATTTAATACTAATTATTCACTGAATAAATAATAATTAAAATATAATTACTAATTAAACTAGTTAAATCGGGCAAATATATTATTTAATTACTAAAATAAAAATTTTAAAAAATTAATTAACCTAAACATCCTAAGTTTATATATATATATATTTTAAAATACCTCTCCTGACGACATGTCGTCAGTACAGGTCTATGCCGGCAAATATTTGCCATATTAGACCTCTCTCAACGAAATTTTGTTGGCAGAGGAATGTTCGTCAGGAGAAGTCTAATTTGGCAAATCTTTGCTGGCATAGACCTGTCCCGAAGAAATTTCGTCGGGAGAGGACTTTATGTTTTTTTATAATTTATTATGATTTTGAAATTTAAAAATAAAATAAAATTATTTTCTTTACTTTTGTTTTTTTGGCCAACTTCTTCAATTTAATATATGTAATTAAGTAATATCTTATCCGTACGTATGTATTTTTCAATAATACATTCGTGTTCTATACACGTCTCCTATTTTTTTAAAACCAAACGTACAATAGTCTTATTATACATGTACGTACGTATTTATAATGCTTAATTTTTTACCTAATTTTCATTAAGACACACAAAGTTCACGTATTATACAAATAATTCTCGCATATTATTGAATAACAATAATATATGTTATAAAAATTAGATTAAAATATTATATAGTGGCTGATTAATATCTACTTTGGATGTGTTGAAACTAGCAAATTAATATCTATAAATTACAAACTAATGCAACTTGGAGGGTCCTTTTTCTTATTTTTTTTTAATTAAGTAGTATAGACCATTTTAATATAATGTATTTAAATAGTATAGCTGTCCGGCTATACTACGATTTTTTTTTTGAAAAATAGTATAGCCGGACGGCTATACTTATATGTGACACGTGGCGTCTAATCGCTGGAGGGTCCTTTTAAAAATAAAAAAGGGTACAGCCGAACGGCTATACTCTGTTTTTTTTATTTTTTAAAAAAATAGACATGTTTTGACACGTGGTGCATAATCGATGGGGTCCTCTTTTTATATTTAAAAAATAGTACAGCCGCACGGCTATATTCAGTTTTGAATTTTTTTAATAAAAAGTATAGCCGCACGGCTATACTATTTTACACGTAGGCCCTTTAAGTAGCATAATATGTATTTCACTTTTTTAATTACTTGGATTAGTACTTATGTTTTGGTGATTATTTACTTAGTGAATATTATAGGAAAAAAAGAAAAAGAAAAATTGAATTACTATTTATTAAGTAATATAATTCATGAAGTTAATTAAAGTATTTAATTCTAATTATTCACTAAATAAATAATAATTAAAATATAATTACTAATTTAACTAATTAAATCAGTCAAAATATTATTTAATTACTAAAATAAAAAAAATTTAAAAATTAATTAACCTAAACATCCTAAGTTTATATATATATTTTTAAAAGACCTCTCCCGATGAACTTTTGTCGGCACAGGTCTATGTCGGCAAATATTTACCATGTTAGACCTCTCCCGACGAAGATGGATGTAAATAATATGTTCAAGAGTTAAAACAAATCTGTACCCAAAAAAAAATGATAAAATAATAAAATAATAATAATTCAATACAGAAATATCCTATTTAAAACAAATTTACTTTCATAATTTCAATAAGTTCCAGTCCTACACTACTTTTAATCTCAACTCACCTATGAAGCACGGATATGGAAACGGCAATACAATACGAAAGGCAATACGAAAAATCTGTAAAAACTAGGATATGAAATGGTAATTAAAAATATACATTAATAATTTAATATATAGTTATCAAAATATTTATAACATAAAAATAAGATAAAGATACAGTAGAAGGAGAAGAAGTGTTGGAGTATGATCGGGCAAAGTAGACCTACGGCTGGCAAACTCTTCGAATTTTTCAACCAGCAACAATTAAAGCTTATCTCCTCTTTATTTTCCCTCTTAAAACCTCTAAAACGAGTTGTCCGTTCATCAAAGACTGTATCAGTTGACTCCGATACGTATCCGACGCGTATAGTAGCATATCGATACAGGATTCGGACCTAAATCGGAGTATCCGAGCTGAAACAAACCAAAAGAAAAATATAGTAACCATCACCGATGCCAAGACCTTGATGATCTTCTGGCCTCTCTCGAAGTGCGCCTAGAAACCCCACTAATGAAATAGAACAAACCAGGCCGGTCCAATGTGAACACGGTCACACCATTGTTGGAGAAGAAGATAGGATGAGCAGAACGACATTTTTCGTACTCGTCCTTGGTCACCACCATCACCGAGTCTTTGTAGTTGAAATCTAAGTCCATGAAAAACAATATCTACAAAAAAAAAAAAAAAAAAAAAGACCCGCCTAGGCGTCCGCCTAGCTCCTGGGCGCCCACCACCTGGGCCGATTTTTTGAAAATGACTATCTAGTAGCTCAGGGCAAGGCATCGAAGAGTTGAAGAATGAGTCCATGAAAAACAACATCTATAAAAAAAAGGGACCCGCCTAGGCTGCCTCCTAGGGCCTAGGCGCCCGCCTAGCTCCTAGTTGCCCGCCTAGCTCCTGGGCGCCCACCGCCTAGGCCGATTTTTCAAAAATGACTATCTAGTAGTAGCTCAGGGTAAGGCATCGAAGAGTTGAAGAATGAGATTCTGTTGATCTCCAAACTCCAACACAAGAATCTTGTAAAGCTCAACAAAAGCTTGGATATGATATTATTGCGTTAGTTTCACTGGCCCTTTATGCTTGGCTGCAATTTCTCATTGTCACCTAATCTTTCTTCAGTATCATTGATAATGTCTGAGCTCTTCCTATCCTAGTATATGCCGAACTCAGGGGGACTATTGATTTCATTTCTAATGGCAATGGGTGTAGTGATTAGATCCAATGAGAAGAGCAGTGTTCGATTGGGCTAAACGCTTCAATATTATTCAAGGTGTTGCTAGAGGACTTGTTTATCTCCACCATGATTCCTGTTTGAAGGTAAGTAATATTCTGTTGGATGAGAAGATGAGCCCAAAAATTTCAGATTTTGGATTGGCACGTATCTTTCAAGGGACACAGAATCTAGCAACCACTCAGAAGGTTGTGGGTTGAATCTCGATGATAATGTGCAGCAGGGAACAAAGTATTTCTCTTATTATGTATTTGACAAAACTGTGATATATGGATATCTCTTCGGATGGTAACATGGTGAGAACTGGAATCTTAACTGGCAGGCCCAAAAGAATCCATTTGACCATTATGGAACATGTGGACCTTTTTGGGGTTTGCAGAACTTCTGAATCTCCAATCTGCAAGTGTTTTTGAAAGGGTTTGTACCTAAGTCACATGAGGAATGGAGCAAAGGAAACAGGACAGCAGGGTGTGTGAGGAAAACAAAATTGTTTTGTGAGAGTAGTACACAAGCAAGTCAGTCACTTCGAGAGGAAAACGAGATGGGTTTTTCAAAGATGGTACGGTTGAAACTACCATGAATATATCACGTCTTCGAATGCTGAAGAGTGCATGATACAATGCCTAAATAATTGTTCTTGGCTTATGCATATGTTAATAATATAGGGTATTGGCCTGGTCCAAAGACCTTATTGATATAAAGGAGTTTTCCTCTGACGGAGTAGATCTTTTTATTCTCCTAGACAGTTCAGAAATAGGTAAATGATGATAATATTGCTTCCACAACTTTAAGTATAAATATCTTTTCTTTTCTTTTCTGTCTCACACTGTTTGCATTACAAATTCATTTTTTCAGATGAAGGAAATCGAACCAAGTTAATTGTCAGCCTGATCACAGGCTCACAGCTATTGGTTTAGTATCTTGGGTGCCATGGTGTTTGTTTTGCACAGATTGCGAGCTAACCTAAAGGGATGCAATTCATTTGTGTAAGCTAACAAAGAAATTTTGAAGGTTTTATCTGACTCAGTATTTGATTGTTATATTTGCCAAATCAGGAAAAGTCAAAGTAACAACAAAGTTCTTTAAATTGACTGATACTACTGAGACTTCAAGAGACACTCTTCAAGAATATATTAGAAACCAAGATCCATCGGAGCTATTCATCTATAATTTTGACAGCATATTAATTGCTACGAACAATTTCAGTATCACAAACAAACTCAGGGAAGGGAGGGGATTTGGTCCAGTTTACAAGGTGAGTTTTTATTTTGCCTTTTCTCTTTCTAAAGGAAAACATTGTATCACAACAGCTACAATTCTATACAACTACAAGATAAGGACATGAATGCAGTGATTGATTTGTACGTAGGATCTACAAGAAGGGAAGGAAATAGCAGTAAAAAGACTATCTAGTAGCTCAGGGCAAGGCATAGAAGAGTTGAAGAATGAGATTCTGTTGATCTCCAAGCTCCAACATAAAAAACTTGCTTGGATCATGGGCTGCTGCGTCAAAGAAGATGAGAAGTTACTGATTTATGAGTTCATGCCAAACAGAAGCTTGGATACTCATTTATTTGGTTAGTGTTTGTACCCAATTTTGGTCAATGGATCAAAGATGGTTCCCTCCCCAAAAGAACGTGGCCAAGGCCCAAGCCCATAAATTGTCTGTAACCGGGGCCCAGGAACAAAGGGCCCAAAGCGATTGGACTATTGAAAAAAAAAAAATTGGAAACTGTTCCAAACCCACGCGAAGTTGGAGAAGGACCATCAACATTTAATGATGATTTGACTTTTCCCTCTTCCAGTAAGAAAGCCAGCCGCCCAAGGAAGCCACCAAGCCAGGTAAGAAGCCAACTTGCATATCAAATCGCCAAGTACAAAACGCTTCAGACTAGAGAACTGTTTCGAAGGACCGGCAGTCCTCGTCAGAAAGTCCAATCATCCCCGCTATGGACCAATTCAGAACGTCAAGTCAGCAAGCTGACTTCGAACAACAGCCAAACATCGTCGCTCAGTCATCATCACTTGCGACCTCCCCTGCTCCTATAAATAGAGAGTTTCCAGCACAGAAGAAGAGGACTCTCTCTCCAAAAACAAGACGCAATGTCTTGTGAAACACTCAAAAAGCACTCAAGATATTCCAGTCAAACTCGCTCGGATTTCAGATAGCCAGACGACTTCTGTGTTCATCTTTTTATTTTCCCCTGCCATCTTCATGGTATGATTAACTTCTGAAAATGTTCAATTTGAATTTGTATAATTTAGCCGGCTACAAACCTTAGACCATCGTGATAATGCATTTCATAATCTGGGACCAATAAACATGAATCTTTGCTGCTTCTGTCGTTGATCTAAGAACCGAATAAATAAGAATGATGGAACTCGTTTCTAAAGAACTCTGTTATGTCTATATATGTATTTCTCTTTATACTCGCAATATTTAGATATTTTCCCGTCTTTTCATTTTTATTTAAATTAAGAGCTCATAAAAGGTTTTAGCCCGAATCAGGCTCTATAGTCTTGAGGGATATAAGCCAATTGGGCCCGAAATTCATATAGCTGGGCCCGAATTTGTGACTAGCTCATATATAAATACATTTAAATTCAGATTCAGGTTTGTAAACCCACGCAAGGCGTTTGCTAACCAAGAACTTTGTCTTTCTCCCTTTCTTGGATAGGTGTTGCTCGCACCAACCAGGACCGACATATACACAAGAGAAAGAATATCAAAGTCCTCTTAACTGGGGCATAGAAAAGAACCTATCCAGGCCAGTACCCCACTTGGAGCACAATGGCTTGAATAGAGGTCTAGAAACAAGGCGCAAATTTCACAAACTACTCGTCACACTTCCTCATACCAGGTCTGTTGGACTGGTCTTACAACCAACAGTGGCACGCCTACAAAGCAGAACACACGAATAAGAAGGAATCCGGAAGTTAAGCCCAAGACAGGGCTGGACTGGATTCTTGTCAACCTGATACAACTTTCAATTTTGTTGAAAGTTGGGATAGCATCTGCGTGAACCAAAAAATGCAATCGGGGCATTGATGTCAGTCTAGCAACTGCCGATTTCTTCCGAGCACACCTAACCTGGCGAGAAGAATACCTGGCAGAAAAAAGGACCAACAGTTAGTTTCACTGGACTTTATCTTTGTAATTTGTCTACTTAACTTAAAGCTACAAATGAGTTCACTTGAACTAAATGTCCAGGGCACAAGGAATCAAAATTATTTTCGATTGATACACAGAATCACAGAATTATTTTTAATACACAAACAGTCAAGCAAGACATCCTGCAGATTTAATGCTCAGAACTGTAAACTGAATTGTATAATACATGAGTACATTTCAGTTCTCTATAAAGTAGAAGAGACAATGTTGAACTAGACCTGAAATCAATTTTGAATCTGATTACACCCCTGTTTCACTATTGTTCATACAAATGTTTCAATATCTTCCATAGCAACGTTTTCATTGTACAATGCATGGGATATATGAATGAAACTATTGGTTATATTTCGAATGTTTGCATTTACAAGATCCAGTGAGGAGACCTGAGCTTGATTGGGGCAGACGCTTCAATATTATTCAGTGTGTTGCTAGAGGGCTTCTTTATTTCCACCATGATTCCTATTTGAAGGTAATACATAGAGATTTGAAGGTCAGTAACATTCTCTTGGATGAGAACATGAACCCCAAAATTTCAGATTTTGGATTGGCACGTATCGTTCAAGGGACACAGCATCTAGCAAATACTCAGAAGGTTGTGGGAACACTGTAAGCATCATTCCTTTTCCTATTCTTGGAAGAGCATGACAACTCAGATTTCAATGTTCAGCATATTGTCATTCATATCAGTGTATTAGTGAATTTATATGGAAGCAGAGATAACATGTAGGAAATCTAGCTGTACCATTCATTTTATTTAGAACCCTGCAGTCTTAACTGAAACATTAGTTGCATGCCATTAAGATATAAATTTTGTGGCACTTTTCTGAAGACCAGAAACAAAGAATAAATATTGTCAGTTAAGTACTAATGAATTGCCTTTACATTGGCTATATGTCTCCGGAGTATGCCATAGGCGGGATATTTTCTGAAAAATCAGATGTCTATAGCTTCGGGGGATTGATATTGGAGATTATTAGCAGCAGGAACAATACCAACTTCTATTACTATGAAAAACATCTAGGTGTCCTAGCTTATGTAAGTTATCAAAATATTTATAACATAAAAATAAGATAAAGATACAGTAGAAGAAGAAGAAGTGTTGGAGTATGATCGGGCAAAGTAGACCTACGGCTGGCAAACTCTTCGAATTTTTCAACCAGCAACAATTAAAGCTTGTCTCCTCTTTATTTTCCCTCTTAAAACCTCTAAAACGAGTTGTCCGTTCATCAAAGACTGTATCAGTTGACTCCGATACGTATCCGACGTGTATAGTAGCATATCGATACAGGATTCGGACCTAAATCAGAGTATCCGTGCTGAAACAAACCAAAAGAAAAATATAGTAACCATCACTGATCACTGCAATTAGAAGAAAAGGAACCCCCACAAATGACATAATGCAGGACATGAGAGTTGCAGAAGAGATGGCGGCCATTGGAACTGCAGCATCATTCTTCTGCTAAAATATTAATATGGGTTTTGAATATGTTAGGTTCTTATTTTATTCTTCTCCATAAGGAGGTATATATAAGAGTTTACATAAGTGCTTTACAAGGAATTAGATCCAGTAAAGGATTAGGAAAGTATCTCCTAATTATACAATGATTTGACAACTATATAAAATAGGAAAGTAAATCTCTTAATTAACCAAGGAAATAAATCTATAAAATAGGAAAGTAAATCCCCTAATTAATCAAGGAAATAAATCTACTTGATTAATTAGGAGACTCACTTCAACATCTTCTGCTCGTTCTGGACAACAGATTGAGGTGGGCTTGCTGGTTCCAAGACCTTGATGATAATCTTCTGGCCTCTCTCGCAGTGCCCAGAAACCCCACTAATGAAATAGAACAAACCAGGCCGGTCCAATGTGAACACGGTCACACCATTGTTGGAGAAGAAGATAGGATGAGCAGAATGGCATTTTTTGTACTCGTTCTTGGTCACCACCATCACCGAGTTTTTGGAAGTTAAAATCTAAGTCCATGAAAAACAATATCTATAAACAATAAATAAATAAACAAAAGAGTCCCGCCTAGGCTACCGCCTAGCTCCTGGGCGCCCACAGCCTAGGTCGATTTTTCGAAAATGACTATCTAGTAGCTCAGGGCAAGGCATCGAAGAGTTGAAGTATGAGATTCTGTTGATCTCCAAACTCCAACACAAGAATCTTGTAAAGCTCAACAAAAGCTTGGATATGATATTATTGGGTTAGTTTCACTGGCCCTTTATGTTTGGCTGCAATTTCTCATTTTCACCTAATCTTTCTTCAGTATCATTGATAATGTCTGAGCTCTTCCTATCCTAGTATATGCCGAACTCAGGGGGACTATTGATTTCATTTCTAATGGCAATGGGTGTATTGATTTGATCCAATGAGATGAGCAGTGTTTGATTGGGCTAAACGCTTCAATACTATTCAAGGTGTTGCTAGAGGACTTGTTTATCTCCACCATGATTCCTGTTTGAAGGTAAGTAATATTCTGTTGGATGAGAAGATGAGCCCAAAAATTTCAAATTTTGGATTGGCACGTATCTTTCAAGGGACACAGAATCTAGCAAACACTCAGAAGGTTGTGGGTTGAATCTCGATGATAATGTGCAGCAGATCAAAAAAGCATAACAGGCCTTGCCTTTTCTCATGTTCTTCTTAATGTGCTTGTATCGTCAGGCTCTGAGTCCCAGGTATGAATGCGCGAGTCTATATCTGTGCATGTCACTGTGCCTTTAAGGCTATAAGAAATGAACTAGCGACTAACAGAAGTAACTTATCACAAGTAGCCAAGCCAAAACGGATCAATGTAGTATTCAGATAGTTTATTTATAGTTCAACTTCATAGAAAAGGAAACTGATTCCCTGGTTGCATTTGACGATTCACATTGAAATCATTTCATTTATCCGTAAGTGGAACCTAATGACTGGGGTCCGCTTTTTTAATATATAAAAATATATATAATTAATTTCTTTAAAATATAGTCTTATATGTACATATTTTTCAATAATACATTCGTATTCTATACACTTCTACTATTTTTTAAAAAGCAAATGTACAATAGTCGTATTGTACATGTACATACGTATTTCTAATGCTTAATACACATTTTTTTTTACAAAATTGTCAGTAATTCTCACAAAGTTCGCGTATTATACAAATAATTCTCACATATCATTAAATACGAATAATATATGTTATAAAAATTATACAAAAATATTATATAGTGACTTATTCATATCTACTTTGGAAATGTTGAAACTAGCAAATTAATATTTATAAAGTACAAGCTAATGAAACTTGGAGGGTCCTCTTTTCTTTTTTTAATTTATATATTAAATAGTATAGGTAGACCTTTTAGAATAGTATAGCCGTGCGGAAATACTACGATTTTTTTTCTTCCAAAAATAGTATAGTGACACGTGGCGTCTAATTGCTGGAGGGTCCTTTTTATAAATATTTTTTTAAAAAAAATTTTAAAAAAAATTAGTACAGCCGGGCGGCTATACTCTGTGTTTTTAATTTTTTTTAAAAAGTAGAATTGTCTTGACACGTGGCGCCTAATGACTGGGGTCCTCTTTTTTTTATGTGTAAAAATAGTACAGCCGCACGGCTATACTCAGTTTTCTAATTTTTTTTTAACAAAGTATAGCCGCACGGCTATACTATTTTACGAACCCTTCAAATAGCATAATATGTATTTCTCTTTTTTTAATTACTTTGATTAGTAATTATGTTTTAGTTATTACTTACTTAGTGAATATTAATGACAGGACCCGCCTCGGATTTCCTCGGAAACCTGGACGGACCCCGCCTTTGATCCCGGCATCCCGCAGATGCCGGGCCCACTTACTAACAACCGAGACTTTCTACCAAAAATTTTTGGCAGAGTCTCCCCTGTAAACAGGACATACCCAAATTCTTCAACCTGTAAGAAACACAGATATTTACAACCCAACAGCCAGCATGCACAATACAAAGCATAGTGTTACAAACTATGGCCTCTGGCCTCAAAAATCACATCCTAACAGGCGATAACAGAGCATCTAACAGAATTCAACAAACTAGTAAAAATGAAGTTTTACGTATTTACATAGCACTGAGGCTCCGAGAAAGCTCAAATACTGCGGCTCGTGATAGCAGGGTACAAAACACGGCATTGCAGCTCGTCCCAGTCAACTACTGGCTGTGGGGCGAAAAACAGAAAATTGTGAGTGGACAAGACAAAGTTTAGTTCAATTCAAATCAAAGTAATATAACCCCACTGTTAGAAAACCATGCATGAAAATAATGCATTAAATCCACTAAAATCATATATGTATAGTTTGCTCAAACCCGAGCTAAATCCGAAATCCAGTGAAACTTACAAATTAACCCACCCAAACCTTTCCTTACAAATCACAAATCAAACTCTCGAAACCCGTGCCCACCGGCACGACGAGCGGGGAAGTATCCTCGCTCAAAAATAAGAACAATTGCATAACTATATCATATGAGAGATATACTCTATATATATATATATATATATATATATATATATATATATATGACACACCTAATTGTACCGGGGAAACAATCCAACAGGGGATTGCTGACTAGCTCACAATTATCAGCCCTCAAACGGACTATGTGGCTAGGGACAAGCCGTCCAACTGGGGGACTAACTCTCAGCCAGCATGTACGGACGAAAAATCAAGACCCGTACGCCTGAAACAGTCCTACGCGCGCAGACTACCCAATTAAGGGTCTACAGCGGCACCCCGTTAAGGTATGCCCTGGGTTCCGACATTTCCAAGTATCTCATAATTCCATATCATCAATCCAAATCAGGGGAGGTACACAGGGTAGTGCTTACAGCACTCCAAACTGACATTCTAAATCCATACTTTTCCTCATCTCATAACACCCCAAAGTACCTCACACAAATTTCAACAGCCAACACTTTCCCAATAATATACTCATATGCTTCAAGATACTTTATATGTCAAAAACCCATACAAATTGCAAATAAATTTATAACACAACATATTCAACATATGAATAATTAGATACCAAAGGATGGGTTTGCATAAAACCATTTAAATCTCCATGCATAGAAATTTCATTATAAAACCATGCTATTATTTGAAAACAAAGTCCACTCACAAGTAATCCCAAGCTGTGTGACCCCGAGAGGGTCCTGCCTGCTCTGAAAGCGGTGTTGGATTACCTATTTCAAAACACGAACACGTATCAAAATCCAACTCTTCAAAAATGAGACTTTAAAGAAAAATCCTAATTTCCCGGGTTTCTCTTAAATATGAGGGACGAGACGTCCCTAAGGTCCAATCTAAGGGTGTTTCCAAACGCTGGAAAAGTCTCGGAAGACACTCGGTCAACTGGACAGTCAAAACTTCAAGTTGATGAATCGGAACATCCGGTGCTCCGATTCACGATCTGCGAATTTCTATACGGTCCTAGGAATGCCAGGAGCAACATACGTGAAATTGGGTTTGATCCAACGGTCCAAACACACCAAACTCAAAAATCACAGATTAGGTATAATTGGTTCGAGGTCCAAACGATATCCAAATTGAGATCCGTAAACTCCTACGCGCTCGTGACAACGTAAGGATCATTCTAGGATAAAATGTGACCTCTGCCGGACTGCCCACGGGCCGCCCCACGCGCCGGCAGCGCGTGGTGGCTTGGTCACTGTTCAGGTGACCGGAAAATCTTAGCATCTTGGCTCCAAACTTCTAACCTAGGTTAAACACCTAATTTGGAGCCACTTTTGTTCTTGGGTAAAGGCCAAAAAGTGGCTGGAAGTGGTCGGAAATTCCAACTGAAAACCGGCAGCAACTTAGGGTTCGAATTCGTGTTTCCACAACTAAAAATCAGCCAAAACCTACCCAACAGCCAGCTAAAGCACGAAAATCAGTCGAGAAAACATACCTCACTCGTTAAATTTGGTTGAGAAACGAAGGTGATCGAAGGCTTGGAAGTTCCGCAATTTTTCGGCCTGTTTCCTGCGATTTCCGGCAAATCCCGCCGGCTCCAAGGGCTGCGCTGGCTGGGGAAGAGAGAGGAGGAGGAGGCGGTTCGATCTAGTCCGGTCTCGTGGCTTGCCTTGGACGGTGGCCGGAGTTGCAGAGAAAGGGAGGAGAAATGGGTCTGTCGCAGAGGGAGGGAAGACGCACGGGAGAGAGAGAGAGAGAAATGAGAAAATGAAAAAGGAATTTCTGATTTTAATCAAATTAATTTGAAATAATTTCAATTAGGTCCTTAATAATTTTTCAATCGTATCTTCTTCGTTTCAAGTCCGAATCGAGCCTACCGCGTGTCTACAGACTCGGCTCAGTACAAGCTTCCTAAGAATATCACTTGCTGCCCCAAACTCTCTCCGGATAAAAATTGACCTTTTTGCCCCCACTTCAAGGGCAAAATTGGAAATTCCACATTTAATTTAATTAAATAGTGAATAGTCTTTAAATTTTGGGTCGGGATGTTACAATTAAAGGAAAAAAAGACGAAGAAAAATTGAATTACTATTTATTAAGTAATATAATTCATGAAGTTAATTAAAATATTTAATACTAATTATTCACTAAATAAATAATAATTAAAATGTAATTACTAATTTAACTAATTAAATCAGTCACATATACTATTTAATTTCCAAAAATAAAATTTTAAAAAATTAATTCCCCTAAACATCCTAATTTTGTATTTAATTCTTTTTAAAAGACCTTTCCCGACGAAATTTCATCGGCATAGGTTATTTTGTCGGGACAAACCTAATCCGACAATTATTTGCCGGCATAGACCTCTCCCGACGAAATTTTGTCGGCACAAGTCAATTAGACCTCTTCCGACGATATTTCGTCGGCATAGGTTATTTTGTGGGGAGAAACCTAATACGACAATTATTTGCCGGCATAGACCTATGCCGACGAAATTTCGTCGGGAGAAGTGTTTATGTTATTTTTTAAAAGCTTTTAATAAAAAAATATATACAATTAGTTCCTTTAAAATATAGTCTTATATATACATATGTATGTATGTATTTTTCAATAATACATTTGTATTCTATACACTTATACTATTTTTTTAAAAGCAAACGTACAATAGTCGTATTGTACATGTACATACGTATTTCTAATTCTTAATACACATATTTTTTTTACAAAATTGTCAGTAATTCTCACAAAGTTCGCGTATTATACAAATAATTCTCACATATCATTAAATACGAATAATATATTTTTTTAATTACTTTGATTAGTAATTATGTTTTAGTTATTACTTACTTAGTGAATATTAAAAATTGAATTACTATTTATTAAGTAATATAATTCATGAAGTTAATTAAAATATTTAATACTAATTATTCACTAAATAAATAATAATTAAAATGTAATTACTAATTTAACTAATTAAATCAGTCAAATATATTATTTAATTTCCAAAAATAAAATTTTAAAAAAATTAATTCACCTAAACATCCTAATTTTATATTTAATTCTTTTAAAAAGACATCTCCCGACGAAATTTTGTCGGCACAAGTCTAATAGACTTATGCCGACGAAATTTCGTCGGGAGAAGTGTTTATGTTATTTTTTAAAAACTTTTAATAAAAAAAAATATATAATTTGTTTCTTTAAAATATAGTCTTATACATACATACGTATGTACGTATTTTTCAATAATACATTCGTATTCTATACACTTCCACTATTTTTTTAAAAGCAAACGTACTGTTAGATAAAAAATGTAATAACGTAATTAAAAATTCACCCAACATAATTTCACTCTTATTTACAAATAAGAGTTTTATTATTAATTGAGTACGACCCATTCAAGATGAAAAATATCTCTTAATTATAATCTCTTTTGAGAAGAGAACACCCTTTGATTCCAATGTGAAGAATGAAATAAATAATGGAATTTGATTTGATGTTATGGCTGCATCTAGGAAACCCTAGACTGCCTACATACCCCCTGTCGGGGATCAAGCCTTTTGTAGTTCATTGGAGAATTTGATTGGACTTTCAAGGAATGAATGACCCCTTGAAAGAATTTGCGGTGTGAGAAATATTTTATGGAATTTGGATGAATGTGGTTGGACCAGGGATTCAATTTGATTTTGTGGTTAGAAAAGTGTTTGGGGCGAATTTGGTTAAGGTAAACCAGGGATTCTGTTTGGACTTGCGGTTGTATTTGGATTGAATTTCCAAATTGCCTACGTATCCTTAGCGGAATCAAACCGGACGTAGTTCAGAAATGATTTGTGTGGAAATAGATATTTGATTTGTGGGAATTTGGTTGATGTAACCAGTGATTCAAGTTTGATTGCGGTTGCGTCTATTGGGGTGTTAGACTGCCTACGTACCCTTGATGGGATCAAACCAACGTAGTTCGGAATATGATTTAATTGAACTTTCAAGGAATGAATGACCCCTTGAAAGAGTTTGTGATTGAGAGATTTAAATTTGATCTCACTGAAATTTGTACGGGTAAATGACCCATGGGAAAATTTGGAAAGAAAATTAACAGGCATTTTAATAAGCCCATTAATTTACTCACATATGGTTGTGAGGATGGCATAATTTATTTGGACCACCCATCAAATATTTTGGGCTTTTGAAAGTTAATGGGTAATTTGTTTTGTCAACCCATCAATTTATTTGCGGGCCTTGACATTTGGCCCATAAGAAAATGAGTCTGCGTTAGAATGGCTTTGAGAGCCAACTGCCATTTGAAGCCGATATCCATTTGGAGTAGCAGAGGTCAATCCAAACTGAGTCACTTCCCTTTTTATCTGGAGTAGTTCAATTTTAAACTCAAACTGGACCAAACTATATATCTCTTCAGCTATCCGTTAGCCACAATCAATTCAAAGCTTTGAGTTTTGAGAAAATCAAAGAAAAGTCAAAGCAAAGTAAGTCTTTCCCTTCTGTCAGAGTAGACCAAATAGTTCATTTAACTATTTGAAAGTCATCCCAGGCTTTAACTCTTTTGTCTTTTAGCTGGTTTCTTTTGTTTCGTCATTTTCCTTTTCTTTTAGCTTCTGAGACTTCAACTTTTGGCTTAATTGCTCTTGGGCTCTTCAACAGCCGCAACACAATAAGCTTTTCAACTTGAAATTGGTCTTTTGCTTTTTGCTGGTTTCTTCCCCTTTCTTGTTGTTTTCTTCTTCTGTCTTGGGCATGGCAGGAGATGGAGGCTTAAAACCATCTTTCCCTTTTATTGTTTTCTATATATTTATGGGAGTCTTCTACAGAATGGGTCTTTTTGTCTTGACCCAAACTTTTGGTTCGAAGGAGAGGTGATGGCAGCAAGTCGCACATCTACTTTAGTTTTGACTTCTCCTTTTGCATATGGCAAGTCTTGCTTGAATTTTGTTGCAGCTATCTGAAACTTTGGTGCACTTTTTCCCTCATTTGATTGCAGAATTCTTTTGGGAAGGGCCATCATACTGCTAGTATCAGAGTGAGAATCCTTTATAATTTTTGCAACTTGCTGCAGAGGAGTGCTGTCTCAGTAATTTTCGTGGGCTATCTGGCTTTGGGATTTTTCTTTCTCGGCAGCTTTTGAAGCGCGACACCAAGATGTGAGTTATCAATTTTTTTTGTAAATTTTATGGCAATCAGATTTCATACTTTCTTCTGTTTATGCATATGAGTGACTCTAAAACAGAGTTGATTTTCACCCTTTGCAGCACATTTCGCCATCTCTTCCTTCTCCAATTTGCAGACCTGGAATTTTGTTGTGCTGAAGGTGGGTTGGGATGAAACTTGCCATTTTCTATTTTCGGTACTCAAGAACACTCGCAAGGTCTTCTCTGAGTACCACAATGTGCCCATGAACACTCGCAAGGTGTTCATAGCACTCAGTACAGTGGGCTTCTTGCGGAAACCCATCTGTAATTCACAACAGAGAGGTCCTTGCGAGAGCTCTCTTTGTGTAAGCAGCATCATTATCATCATTTTGAAAAGATTTGTTTACATCTTCCATTGCCAAGGCTTCTGTACAGTTCCTTTTACATTCTTTCTTTTGCCTGCAAGTTAACTGTACATAAGATAATGCTGAGATAAATTGGTTTATACCTTCTCCAACAGTATTGTGACAGAGCTTTGTATCTCCCTTGGATTTCTGCAGTAGTTTGATACTTCTTCCACTGCGTTTTTGCTTTTGCTCTCTGCTTCTGTTTTCTCTCCTCCGTTCTTGCCTCTGCCCTCCTTTTTTTTTCCCCCAATGGTCTCTTTTTATAGACCCAAAGAAAACCGAAAGGAGTGGAGCCAGTTAAGGGCTCACGTATTGTGTGGATGCTGTATGTGGGAGTAACTTCCCACTTTCTTTCAGCCCCTCAACTCCGTACATGAAGCATACCCTATTACTGTTTTTAATTCATTAATATTTTCTTGTAAAAATATTAATATTAATTCATTTTGGGCCTTAACTGATTTTGCAACAAGTCCACAAAACCATTTTAGCCATGAGCCCAACTTCTTTAAACTTGGGCCAGAATTTAGTTTGCTGACAATGAATTTTTTTATTTCAACACGTACAATAGTCGTATTGTACATGTACATACGTATTTCTAATCCTTAATACACATATTTTTTTTACAAAATTGTCAGTAATTCTCACAAAGTTCGCGTATTATACAAATAATTCTCACATATCATTAAATACGAATAATATATGTTATCGAATTTATACTAAAATATTATATAGTGACTTATTCATATCTACTTTGGATATGTTGAAACTAGCAAATTAATATTTATAAAGTACAAGCTAATAAAACTTGGAGGGTCCTCTTTTCTTTTTTTAATTTATATATTAAATAGTATAGGTAGACCTTTTAGAATAGTATAGCCGTGCGGAAATACTACGATTTTTTTTCTTCCAAAAATAGTATAGTCACACATGACGTCTAATCGCTAGAGGGTCCTTTTTATAAATATTTTAAAAAAAAATTAGTACAGCCGTGCGGCTATACTCTGTGTTTTTAATTTTTTTTAAAAAGTAGAATTGTCTTGACACGTGGCACCTAATGACTGGGGTCCTCTTTTTTTCATGTGTAAAAATAGTACAGCCGCACGGCTATAAAGAGTTTTCTAATTTTTTTAAACAAAGTATAGCCGGACGGCTATACTATTTTACGAACCCTTCAAATAGCATAATATGTATTTCTCTTTTTTTAATTACTTTGATTAGTAATTATGTTTTAGTTATTACTTACTTAGTGAATATTAAAAATTGAATTACTATTTATTAAGTAATATAATTCATGAAGTTAATTAAAATATTTAATACTAATTATTCACTAAATAAATAATAATTAAAATGTAATTACTAATTTAACTAATTAAATCAGTCAAATATATTATTTAATTTCCAAAAATAGAATTTTAAATAATTAATTCACCTAAACATCCTAATTTTATATTTAATTCTTTTAAAAAGACCTCTCCCGATGAAATTTTGTCGGCACAAGTCTATTAGACCTCTCCCGACGAAATGTCGTCGGCATAAGTTATTTTGTCGGGAGAAACCTAATCCGACAAATATTTGCCGGCATAGATCTATGCCGACGAAATTTCGTCGGGAGAAGTGTTTATGTTATGTTTTAAAAACTTTTAATAAAAATATATATATAATTAGTTTCTTTAAAATATAGTCTTATATATACATACGTATGTACGTATTTTTCAATAATACATTCGTATTCTATACACTTCTACTATTTTTTTAAAAGCAAACGTACAATAGTCGTATTGTACATGTACATACGTATTTCTAATCCTTAATACACATATTTTTTTTACAAAATTGTCAATAATTCTCACAAAGTTCGCGTATTATACAAATAATTCTCATATATCATTAAATACGAATAATATATGTTATAAAAATTGTACTAAAATATTATATAGTGACTTATTCATATCTACTTTGGATATGTTGAAACTAGCAAATTAATATTTATAAAGTACAATCTAATGAAACTTGGAGGGTCCTCTTTTCTTTTTTAAATTTATATATTAAATAGTATAGATAGACCTTTTAGAATAGTATAGCCGTGCGGAAATACTATGATTTTTTTTTCTTCCAAAAATAGTATAGTGACACGTGGCGTCTAATCGCTGGAGGGTCCTTTTTATAAATATTTAAAAAAAAATTAGTACAGCCGGTCGGCTATACTCTTTTTTTTTAATTTGTTTAAAAAAATAGAATTGTTTTGACACGTGGCGCCTAATGACTGGGGTCCTCTTTTTTTATGTGTAAAAATAGTACAGCCGCACGGCTATACTCAGTTTTCTAATTTTTTTTTTAAAAACGTATAGCCGTAAGGCTATACTATTTTCCGAACCCTTCAAATAGCATAATATGTATTTCTCTTTTTTTAATTACTTTGATTAGTAATTATGGTTTAGTTATTACTTACTTTGTGAATATTAAAGGAAAAAAAGACAAAGAAAAATTGAATTACTATTTATTAAGTAATATAATTCATGAAGTTAATTAAAATATTTAATACTAATTATTCACTAATAAATAATAATTAAAATGTAATTACTAATTTAACTAATTAAATCAATCAAATATATTATTTAATTTCCAAAAATAGAATTTTAAAAAATTAATTCACCTAAACATCCTAATTTTATATTTAATTCTTTTAAAAATACCTTTCCCGACGAAATTTTGTCGGCACAAGTCTATTAGACCTCTCCCGACGAAATTTCGTCGGCATAGGTTATTTTGTCGGGAGAAACGTAATCCGACAAGTATTTGCCGGCATAGATCTATGCCGACGAAATTTCGTCGAGAGAAGTGTTTATGTTATTTTTTAAAAACTTTTAATAAAAATATATATATAATTAGTTTCTTTAAAATATAGTCTTATATATACATACGTATGTACATATTTTTCAATAATACATTCGTATTCTATACACTTCTACTATTTTTTTAAAAGCAAACGTACAATAGTCGTATTGTACATGTACATACGTATTTCTAATCCTTAATACACATATTTTTTTTACAAAATTGTCAATAATTCTCACAAAGTTCGCGTATTATACAAATAATTCTCACATATCATTAAATACGAATAATATATGTTATAAAAATTGTACTAAAATATTATATAGTGACTTATTCATATCTACTTTGGATATGTTGAAACTAGCAAATTAATATTTATAAAGTACAATCTAATGAAACTTGGAGGGTCCTCTTTTCTTTTTTAAATTTATATATTAAATAGTATAGATAGACCTTTTAGAATAGTATAGCCGTGCGGAAATACTACGATTTTTTTTCTTCCAAAAATAGTATAGTGACACATGGCGTCTAATCGCTGGAGGGTCCTTTTTATAAATATTTTAAAAAAAATTAGTACAGCCGGTCGGCTATACTCTTTTTTTTTAATTTTTTTAAAAAAATAGAATTGTCTTGACACGTGGCGCCTAATGACTGGGGTCCTCTTTTTTTATGTGTAAAAATAGTACAGCCGCAAGGCTATACTCAGTTTTCTAATTTTTTTTTAAAAAACGTATAGCCGTAAGGCTATACTATTTTACGAACCCTTCAAATAGCATAATATGTATTTCTCTTTTTTTAATTACTTTGATTAGTAATTATGTTTTAGTTATTACTTACTTTGTGAATATTAAAAATTGAATTACTATTTATTAAGTAATATAATTCATGAAGTTAATTAAAATATTTAATACTAATTATTCACTAAATAAATAATAATTAAAACGTAATTACTAATTTAACTAATTAAATCAGTCAAATATATTATTTAATTTCCAAAAATAGAATTTTAAAAAATTAATTCACCTAAACATCCTAATTTTATATTTAATTCTTTTAAAAAGACCTTTCCCGACGAAATTTTGTCGGCACAAGTCTATTAGACCTCTCCCGACGAAATTTCGTCGGCATAGGTTATTTTGTCGGGAGAAACATAATCCGACAAGTATTTGCCGGCATAGACCTATGCCGACGAAATTTCGTCAAGAGAAGTGTTTATGTTATTTTTTAAAAACTTTTAATAAAAAAAAATATATAATTATTTTCTTTAAAATATAGTCTTATATATACATACGTATGTACGTATTTTTCAATAATACATTCGTATTCTATACACTTCTACTATTTTTTTAAAAGCAAACGTACAATAGTCGTATTGTACATGTACATACGTATTTCTAATCCTTAATACACATATTTTTTTTACAAAATTGTCAGTAATTCTCACAAAGTTCGCGTATTATACAAATAATTCTCACATATCATTAAATACGAATCATATATGTTATAAAAATTATACTAAAATATTATATAGTGACTTATTCATATCTACTTTGGATATGTTGAAACTAGCAAATTAATAATTATAAAGTACAAGCTAATGAAACTTGGAGGGTCCTCTTTTCTTTTTTAAATTTATATATTAAATAGTATAGATAGACCTTTTAGAATAGTATAGCCGTGCGGAAATACTACGATTTTTTTTTCTTCCAAAAATAGTATAGTGACACGTGGCGTCTAATCGCTGGAGGGTCCTTTCTATAAATATTTTTAAAAATTTTTTTTAAAAAAAGGGTTAAGTACAGTAAACCCCCCAACCTATTGGGCTATTTTCAAGTACACCCCAAAATATCGACAAATTACAATTACATACACAACGTCATGAAATATTACAAGCGAGCCCCCTCCATTAGCGAGATTGTCAGAATAGCCGTTAGCTGCCTACGTGGCGTCTAGCTGGACTTTTTTTTAAGGGCATTTTCGGCATCTCAAGTAGAGGTGTCAAACGGGCCGTGCCGGGCCGGCCCGTCCCATTTAAACTCGTGCTTTTAACATTTTCGTGCCGTGCCGTGCCGGGCCGGCCCATTTAATTTATCGGGCCGTGCCGTGCCGGCCCATTTAATAAAATCATTGATCCCGGCCCGGCCCAAAGCCCATGTCCATATTCAAACGGGCCGGGCCGGGCTCGTGCCGTGCCCGTGCTCGTGCTCGTGCCATACTTGGGCCCAAAAACTAACCCATTTAATTTGAATTTTTTTCACTTGATTTTTTTTTTTTCCACTAGATAATTCAAATTATAAACATTAAAAATATAATTATAGGCAAGAAATTATGAACTATTTGAAAACATTAATCAATCAAACATTCAAACAATATGAAAGGGCGGAGGGCAAAAAATGTCCAACCCCACAAAGTCCACTTGAACTTTTCATCTTTAAACAACTTATTATTTTATATGTGAAGAAATGTTTTCCTTTGATTATAGGAGAAGCGTATATGTCATATATATTGATTAGATATCAAGTCCAATATTGTTTAATTAATTTGTAGTTGATATGTTTAATTAACTAAGGACTCAAGTAATTTCCCTAAGATGAAAGACATCAAATATATGTTTATGATTTTTTTTTTTAAACATATAAACAATGACATTAGATGTCAAATTATTGCATTTTGACTTTCTGAGAAGAAAAAAAAATGCTAAATGGGCTGTGCTTGGGCCGTGCTTGGGCTCGTGCCTGGGCTCGTGCCATGCTTGAAGCGGGCTCGGGCCAAGCCCGGCCCATGTCGGGCCATGGGCCGGCCCGGTCCATTGGACCTATTTCTTGATCCCGGCCCGGCCCAAGTTTTCGTGCCGTGCCGAGCACGGCCCATTAATATTCGTGCTCGTGCCGTGCCGTGCCTCATTTAAACGGGCTGGGCTCGTGCCGTGCTGGGCCGGCCCGTCCCGTTTGACACCTCTAATCTCAAGTCCATGGGTTTCGCGCCAACGCAACATGTGGCGTTTTTTTAATTCAAAATAAAAAAACCCCCAATCGATTTGCAGATTTTCGGCCAGAGCCCCTCCCCTCCCCACGAAAATCGATTTCCCCCCCCCCAAATCGAAACTTCTTCCCCAAATTGAAACCCAAACCCCATTTCGTGTCGATCGAAAGCGCACAGAGGAGGCTGGGTTGCTGTAAGTCGAGATGGCGTGGAGTTGTCGTCCTCGTGGCTGTCGTCCTCCTCGTTACTGTAAGTTGCATGTGGTTTTATTCCTTCTTGCTTTTTGGTTTTGTCGTACAGAGCTTGCGGTTTTGTATTTTATGAACCTGTGATTTGCTTTGAAGTGTGCTTGAGAGTGATATTTGTGGTCCATGGTCCATTTCTGTCTGTATTTTGTTGGAAAAGCATAAAAGGTCCATTTCTGTCGGTGTGTTGTTGGAAAAGCATAAAAAAAAAAAAAACACTTTGTTTGTCAGACCAAACTGCTTTGGATTCCAAACAATACTCAGTGGTCCAAAACGTGTGCATTTGTTTATGTCCTTGTGTATTCACCATTGCTGTATTGAACAATTGTTTTGTAGGTGAAGATGATAAGTTCACTATTCGAATGAACCATGGGGGTTCTATATGTGACAACCTGTATGTAAATGGGACTGTGGACTTCATTGATTTTTGCAATAAGGACCAAATGTCTATGTTTGAAATTGGTCTGATGGTTAAGGAGTTAGGCTATGATGGTATAGTGTTATATCACTATGAGCTTCCCAACTCTTCTTCTGTAGAAAAGCTTCTCTCTGATGCAGATGTTATGAAAATGTGTGAATGTGTGCCTAGAGTGAGGGAGATAGATATTTATTTGACACAGTTGGCTGATGACCCTTATACCTTTTTAAACACACACAAAGAGATCGAGCTGCAAAGGGTGGAAGGTTCCGGAGTACAAAAACAGAGGTCACTGGTGATTGAGGATCTAGGATATGCTGATTGTAGTCCTGTTGTTCTTTATAACAGAAAGAGCAATGTTGAGCAGGCAACTACATATCCTAAGCCACATAAGGTGAAGATAGTGGAGCAAGAAGCAGTGAATAATGTTGGGGATTTTTCAGAACCTAAGGCACCAAAGAAGGGAAAGGGTAAAACAATGGCTACACCTGAGGCACCAAAGAAGGGAAAGGGTAAAAGAGTGGCTACAACTGAGGCACTAAAGAGGGGAATGGCTACAAGGTCTTCAAAGGGTAAAGCAGTGGCTGCACCTACGGTGTCAACAAGGGGAAAAGGTAGAAAGTCTTCAAAGGATAAAGAGGAAGATAGTGATGCATCTAGTTTTGTTGACAGTGACTATGGGGGGGGGGGGGGGGATAACATTGAGGAGATGGCTGAGGAACACAATTTTTTGCAAAAGTGGATTACAGACCGTGCCCCAGTTGAAGATACTTTTCGGCCTCTTGAAGATGAAGAGAGAAATGAGGGTGAAGGTGGTGGTGTTAATGAGGGTGAAGGTGGGGTCCGTAATTCAGACAACTTGGTAGGTGGGGACCAACCTTCACAACCTGGTCAAAATGGGGACCAACCTTCACAAACTGGTCAAAGTGGGGACCACCCTTCACAGACTGCTCAAAATGAAGACCATCCTTCACACACTGGTCAAAATGAAAACCATCCTTCACAGACTGGTCAAAACAGGGAGCCGTCTTCTCTGACTAGGCAGTTTGAGTATACAGATCTTCAAGACACCAGGTTGGAAGAGGGGGATCAAGCAGTGGTGGATGAGTTGAAAAGTGTTCATTCAGATGAAGATGATGAAAGAGATGCAAGGGGGAAAAAATTCAAACACTATAACCATGAAACAGACAAAGAAAACCCTATATTTGATACTGTAATGATATTCAGTGACGCCAAGGTTTTTAGAGAAGCTGTTCGTGAATATTGCTTGTTGAGTGGGAAAGAAGTCACTTTCACCAGGAATGAAAGGTATAAGCTGAAGGCAGTGTGTAAGGCAGTGAGTTGTCCATGGCAGATTTATGTGGCTTCGAATCGAAGCTTGGTGGTGAAAAACTATAATCCTAGTCACAATTGTGTCAGAGTTTTTGCTAACTCACAAGCCTCAACTAAATGGTTGAGAGATAAGTTCCTGCCTAGGATTCAGACAAATCCCACAATGCCTCCATAGTCTATAGTCAACTCAGCCTCTTCTGAGTTTAAAGTAGGTATATCAAGGATGAAAGCTTACAGGGCAAAGGCAGAGGCGCTTCGACTCATTGAAGGAACGGTTGCTGAGCAATATGCCATGCTCTGGGATTATTGCCATGAGCTGGAAGACAAAATCCCTGGCTCTACAACAAATATACACTGTCAGTCTATTAATGGTGAAACAGTTTTTAAACGACTGTACATTTGTTTAGAACCATTAAAGAAAGGGTTTAAGATAAACTGCAGGCCTTTTATTGGGTTAGATGCTTGCCATTTACAAGGGGTTTATGGTGGACAGTTGGTTACAGCAGTTGGGATCGATCCCAATAACGAGACTTGGGTGATAGCATATGCTGTGGTTGAGATGGAAACAAGGGAGTCATGGACATGGTTCATTGATCTGTTGGCCAAGGATGTGGACATTGTTAATTCACATGGATGGGCCTTTATATCTGACAAGCAAAAAGGACTGGCTGGTGCATTTGAAGACCTTGTGCCTAATGCTAAGACAAGATTCTGTGTGAGGCACCTTTGGGATAACTTCAACAAAACTTAAAAAGGTCAAGTTTTGAGGAATCAGTTATAAAAGTGTGCTAGAGCTACCAATGTGCCTTCCTTTAAGTATTAAATAGAAGTAATGAAGACCTTAGATCACAATGCTTGGGAGTGGCTTGCTGAAAAGCCGCCAACACAATGGTCTAAGTCTCATTTCAGAACACTTATTAAGTGTGACATGCTGCAGAATAACTTGTGTGAAAGCTTCAACAATACTGTCAAGGCAGCAAGGGACAAGCCAATTATCACAATGCTGGAGATGATCAGGTGCTTGTTGATGAGAAGGATCCAGTGGAGGAGGGACAAGATGAGCAGTTGGCCTCATAGGATATGCAAGAACATTTTTGACCATCTGCAAGACAAAAAATTAGAAGCATGCAACTGTACTGTGCAATGGTCTGGTGGTCCTAAATATCAAGTGGATGCAGGAAGATGGGACCAATATGTGGTAGATTTGGATATCCACACTTGTTCTTACAGGAAATGGGACTTGTCAGGCATTCCTTGTGCTCATGGAATTGCTGCCATACATTACAAACGAGGGCAAGTTGTGGAGGATTATGTGCATTCTTACTACAGCAAGGACAGTTACATGGCCCTCTATACCAATCTGATTATGCCAATTAATGGGTCACAGCTATGGGAGAAGACAAACCAAACAGCAATAAAACCACCAGCCTACACTAGACAACCTGGAAGGCCTAGAAAGGTGAGAATAAAAGGACCTGAAGAGAGAATAGATAAGACTGGGAAAAAATGGTTGGGGAGACAAGGAATGCAAATGAGGTGCAGTGTTTGTGGCTCAACTAGCCATAACAAAAGGACTCACCATCAAAATCTACCTCCAAAGGATAAATCAAGGGGTAGAGGGAGACCAAGAAACATACCTAACCAAGACCCTGCAATTGCTGCTGTGAGTGCCTAATCTTATTCCTAGCCTATTCATGAAACTGTTTTCGTGTTTGACACCAATAGAACCTGAAACTATTTTTTTTTTCTCTGTAGGAAGAAGCAAAAGTAGCTGCAAGAGCAAGGAGAAAGCTTGCATATGGAAGGGCAAAGGCTGCTGCTGTTGCAAAGAAGGATGCACTAAATGCTTCCCAGCCAAATGCAGCTGATACTGCAGGAATTGGATTGGGAGCATCCAAGAGACAGAGAACATAGTTTATGCCATGTATTGTATTTTGAACTAGTGCAGCTTTTGGTTTTGTGATGTGGCCATTTTGTCAACTTTTGGTAAACTCTGTATGTATTTTGAATTGGTTATATCCCAATTTAGGTGATCAGTCTATGCATTATTGAGCTGCAAATGTTTGCAAAGTATGTATGTATTTTGAACTCAATATATAATGGATCATGCCTTGAGGCAAACAGTCTATGCATTTGGAAATTGCAAGAAAATTTTTCATACATAAACATGTTTCATACAAATTGACATGGGAGATTACACAACAAAACTCATTTCATACACATAAAGCACTTTCATTTGCCAAAATATCCCACAAATGGCCACAAAAAACATCTCCCAAGTCTCCTAAATTCTAGACCCTAAAATTGAAGTGCTAATTTCACATTCTTGGAAGATCCAGCGTCTCTCCATTCCAGTACAAGCATTCCCAACAACACAATCAAAAATATCCAAGAACCCAGAACACTTGCTAGTAGAAATCTCCGTGCTTTCAAGCCAGCTCCAACCTCTATTTTCAATTTTCGGTTTTCCTCTTCTTCCTTACGTAATCGTTTCAATAGTCCACATATCACAATCTTCGACCTCTCGCATACCTGTGGATCATACCATTCAAAGAATGCACAACCTCTTCTTAACCCATAATCAGCGCAGCCCCAAAATCTTCTCCCAGGGTTGTTGTAAGTCCACGACGTCGTCAGCCGACATTGATTGCTGCAGTGGCAAATTCGTGGGCCCACTTCGCATCTTCGATTCTCAAACATCGTCGATCTCGTCGACCTCATCGACATCGTCGTCTTCGTCTTCTTCGAGTTGGAACCTAGCCAACGACTTCTGTCGATTTGGGGCTTAGGGTCTGAGGGGTTGTGGGGGTGTTTTGATTTGGGGGTTTTTTTTATTTTAAATTTAAAAACGCCACGTGTTGTGTTGGCGCGAAACCCATGGACTTGAGATGCCGAAAATGCCCTTAAAAAAATGTCCAGCTAGACGCCACGTAGGCAGCTAACGGCTATTCTGACGATCTAGCTAACGGAGGGGGCTCGCTTGTAATATTTCGTGACGTTGTGCATGTAATTGTAATTTGTCGATATTTTGGGGTGTACTTGAAAATGGCCCAATAGGTTGGGGGGTTTACTGTACTTAACCCAAAAAAAAATTAGTACAGCCGGGCGGCTATATTCTGTGTTTTTAATTTTTTTAAAA
Source organism: Prunus kanzakura (assembly GCA_020521455.1). Lineage (NCBI taxonomy): Eukaryota > Viridiplantae > Streptophyta > Magnoliopsida > Rosales > Rosaceae > Prunus > Prunus kanzakura. The sequence goes on from BPUM01000013.1 coordinate 1,866,380, forward strand.
AAGTAGAAATGTCTTGACACGTGGCGCCTAATGACTGGTGTCCTCTTTTTTGTTTTCTAATTTTTTTTAACAAAGTATAGCCGCACGGCTATACTATTTTACTAACCCTTCAAATAGCATAATATCTATTTCTCTTTTTTTAATTACTTTGATTAGTAATTACGTTTTAGTTATTACTTACTTAGTGAATATTAAAGGAAAAAAAGACGAAGAAAAATTGAATTACTATTTATTAAGTAATATAATTCATGAAGTTAATTAAAATATTTAATACTAATTATTCACTAAATAAATAATAATTAAAATGTAATTACTAATTTAACTAATTAAATCAGTCAAATATATTATTTAATTTCCAAAAATAGAATTTTAAAAAATTAATTCACCTAAACATCCTAATTTTATATTTAATTCTTTTAAAAAGACCTCTCCCGACGAAATTTCGTCGGAATAGGTTATTTTCTCGGGAGAAACCTAATCCGACAAGTATTTGCCGGCATAGACCTATGCCGACGAAATTTCGTTGGGAGAAGTGTTTATGTTATTTTTTAAAAACTTTTAATAAAAAAAATATATAATTAGTTTCTTTAAAATATAGTCTTATATATACATATGTATGTATGTATTTTTCAATAATACATTCGTATTCTATACACTTCTACTATTTTTTAAAAAGCAAACGTACAATAGTCGTATTGTACATGTACATACGTATTTCTAATGCTTAATACACATATTTTTTTTACAAAATTGTCAGTAATTCTCACAAAGTTCGCGTATTATACAAATAATTCTCACATATCATTAAATACGAATAATATATGTTATAAAAATTATACTAAAATATTATATAGTGACTTATTCATATCTACTTTGGATATGTTGAAACTAACAAATTAATATTTATAAAGTACAAGCTAATGAAACTTGGAGGGTCCTCTTTTCTTTTTTTAATTTATATATTAAATAGTATAGATAGACCTTTTAGAATAGTATAGCCGTGCGGAAATACTACGATTTTTTTTTCTTCCAAAAATAGTATAGTGACACGTGGCGTCTAATGACTGGAGGGTCCTTTTTATAAATATTTTTAAAAAAAATTTTAAAAAAAAAATAGTACGGCCGGGCGGCTATACTCTGTGTTTTTAATTTTTTTAAAAAAGTTGAATTGTCTTGACACGTGGCGCCTAATGACTGGGGACCTCTTTTTTTTATGTGTAAAAATAGTACAGCCGCACGGCTATACTCAGTTTTCTAATATTTTTTTAACAAAGTATAGCCGCACGGCTATACTATTTTACGAACCCTTCAAATAGCATAATATGCATTTCTCTTTTTTTAATTACTTTGATTAGTAATTATGTTTTAGTTATTACTTACTTTGTGAATATTAAAGGAAAAAAAGACGAAGAAAAATTGAATTACTATTTATTAAGTAATATAATTCATGAAGTTAATTAAAATATTTAATACTAATTATTCACTAAATAAATAATAATTAAAATGTAATTACTAATATTACTAATTTAACTAATTAAATCAGTCAAATATATTATTTAATTTCCAAAAATAGAATTTTAAAAAATTAATTCACCTAAACATCCTAATTTAGGGGAAGCTGCCATCATTGTGGCAAAGAGGGCCATATGAAGAAGCATTGCCGTGCATGGAAGAAACAGCAAAACGAAGGTCACAACCAACGGAGAAATGAAGGCGACAACCAAATGAGAGAAGAAAGCAACAACACTGCAGCAGTCTTAAGCGGCAGCGAAACCGATATTCTCTCTGTTGAAGAATGCCTAAACATGGGTCATCATGATCAAGGCACCGAATGGATTTTTGACAATGGCGCTTCGTTTCATGCTACTTCTGAAAGAGAGTTCTTCAGTACATACAAAGAAGGAGATTTTGGCATAGTAAAGATGGGAAATAATAGCTACTCCAAAATTCTTGGAATTGGTGATATCTATCTCGAGACTAATCTTGGATGCCAGTTGCTGTTGAAAGATGTGAGACTCAGAGTTGCGTCTCAATCTGATATCTGTAGGTGTTCTTGATCGACAAGGTTTTGAGCATTATATTGGCCAAGGAAAATTAAAGCTTACCAAGGGCTCTATGGTGATTACTAGAGCAAATCTTTGTAGCACCTTATACAGGTCATATGCCAAAGTCTGCAAAAATGAGTTGAACTTAGTGGAGGACTCTTCACTAGAATTGTGGCACAAGAGGTTAGGCCACATGAGTGAGAAAGGCCTACAAGTTCTGGCAAAGAAGTCTCTTATTCCCTTTGCCAAAGGTACGCATAAAAATTCATGTGAGTTTTGTTTATTTGGAAAACAACATAGAAAGAAAATTTGTTACACCATCTACAAAGAAAGAAAATTTGTTGGAACTAGTTTACTCTGATGTGTGTGGTCCCATGGAAGTAGAGTCACTAGGAAGAAATAAATATTTTGTTACATATATTGATGATGCTTCACGAAAGGTTTGGGTGTATTTGTTGAAAACCAAAGACTAGGTGTTCCAGACATTCCAGGAGTTCCATGCCATGGTAGAGAGAGAAACTGAGAGATCTCTCAAGTGTCTCCGCAGCGATAATGGTGGAGAATATACATCTCAACAATTCAGAGAATATTGACAAAACTCTAATATATGGATATCTCTTCAGAAGGTACACTAAAGCTTATGTATTCTGATCGAACATGGTGAGAACTGGAATCTTAACTGGCATGCCCAAAAGAATCCATGTGACCATTATGGAACATGTGGACCTTTTTGGGTTTTGCAGAACTTCTGAATCTCTAATCTGCAAGTGTTTGAAAGGGTTTGTACCTAAGTCACATGAGGAATGGAGCAAAGGAAACAGGACAGCAGGGTGTGTGAGGAAAACAAAATTGTTCTGTGAGAGTAGTACACAAGCAAGTCAGTCACTTCGAGAGGAAAAGGAGATGGGTTTTCGAAGATGGTACGGTTGAAACTACCATGAATATATCACGTCTTCGGATGCTGTTATGCATATGTTAATAATGTTTATACCCAAAATGAACAGCCAATAAGAACAGAACACGTGGAAGAAATCGAGCCTGGTCAGGGAAGCCTTCGGCACCCTGCCTACCGATCGCTCCATTAGGGCAACACCCTCTCCTGGGACACGTGGCACGCTCACAATCGACGTCCACAGTCCCACATCGAAATTATCAACAAATTGCACACCTCCCAAGGCCTATAAAGGAGGCCAACTACCCCAAAATAAAGGTAATCAGAACAAACGGTATACTGCTTATTTGATCTGTTAGTTAACTTTACTAAATCCGAACTTACTTAAGCATCGGAGAGCCTTCGGTCGGTACCACACCGGTGCCTTAGGCCTTACCGAGTGTTTTCTCATATTGCAGATAACACTTCCTACCGAGGCCATCAGGATACCGAAGGCCCAAATTCACTAAGTTGACCGTTGAAAGTAAAGAACCACTTTTTGGCATCAACAAATAATATAGGGTGTTTGGCCTGGTCCAAAGACCTTATTGATATACAGGAGTTTTCCTCTGATGGAGTAGATCTTTTTATTCTCCTAGACAATATAGAAATAGGCAAATGATGATAATATTGCTTCCACAGCTTTAAGTATAAATATCTTTTCTTTTCTTTTCTGTCTCACATTGTTTGCATTACAAATTCATTTTTTCAGATGAAGGAAATCGAACCAAGTTAATTGTCAGCCTGATCACAGCTATTGGTTTAGTATCTTGGGTGCCACGTGTTTGGTTTGCACAGATTGCGAGCTAACCAAAAGGGTAAGAGAGAGAGAGAGAGAGGGATACAATTCATTTGTGTAAGCTAACAAATTTTTTTTGATGATTGTTATCTGACTCAGTATTTGATTGTTATATTTGCCAAATCAGGAAAAGTCAAAGTAACAACGAAGTTCTTTAAATTGACTGATACTACTTAGACTTCCAGAGATACTCTTCAAGAATATATTAGAAACCAAGATCCTGCATCCATCTCAAAGGATGGTCGGTGATACCGTACGTACAATATGAGTCAGTAATTCGATGAGGCAAAGCTTTACTGAACTTATCCCTGTGCAAAAGTATTATGATTCTGGTTTGTAATTATCTTCCAAGATTATCATTATGCTAATTAAGCACGAACGAACCCAATAATTTGGGCACGATCTACTGTAGAAGGCCTTCCCTCAGTCAGAAAGATGCCAATGTTGCTGATCATGTGAGTGAGTGTACATATAGTCCTATAATATATAGGACAAGTATGCATGTATTGTGCTCATCTGTACTATGTACGTAGAAAGTAATTTAATATAAAATGATTTGCAGGGTGTGTCCGTTGGTTTTCTTTTCTTCAATAATGGTGTTGAGATGGAGAAAGGGTAAAACTGGCAAATAATTAAGTTCATAAGAAAATGTTTTTTCTCTTTCTTGAAAACTTCAACCAGGTGTAACACTATAAAGAGAGAGTGTGAAATCACAGTTCCTCTAGCTAGAAAGGAAGGGACTGAGCGAGGACTCAATGATCAGACTTGCCCTGAAAAAAAAACCTCAATAAGCAGATTTGAGGTGGTGACCTAGATGATGTTAAGGCAGCTACCAGGCTAACAAGGAGAGGTATAAGACCCATAAGTATTTTGTGAAGTCTACAGTATGGCCGCTGATACACCAACAGTACTTCGTGTCGATGGCCGGCTTTACAAATTATCTTATGGGTCTTGAGTCTCTCCTTAACAGCTTGCCCGCTGCCCTCACATCATTTGGGTTGACCACGTCAACCAAGGGAGTTGGTGAGTTTTCGGATCCATTTGCTTGGTTTTTCGTCTTTCTTTTCAGGTAGGTGCAATGGGGTTGTGCTGCTGCTTTCTTTTTGACTGGTTTTATTTGTTATTGTTTAGGTTAATTTCTTCTTCTTCTATTCTTCTTCAAGTGCATGATTGATCATGGAAGGGAGTTGTTGCGTTTTCAGGGTGACGAGAGGACGGCGAGAAAGAGCAAGGATTCATTCCCTTGGATTAAACCAAGACCCCCAAGCCAAACCAAAGTGACTTGTGAGAAAATGGGCAAAAACTATTATATTGAGTTGGGTGATACCGGAGCACATGACGTGTGGCCATTGAATTTTAGACTTACACATAATTTGTCATCCGATATGATATCATAATAGAATCACAACATTCAATTAAATACTGTGACACAATTACTTTTTCTGAGATGTGGGATCGATATATAATGTCATTTTAAAGTATTTTTTTTGTCTATTATTAAGGTTAATTTTGTTTTGAATAAAAACAAAAGGTTATTATTGTTATATCACAGTCGCGAGAGAGAGAGAGAGTGTGTTCAAAAGACGCCAACATATATATATGCTGATGTGAGTGTACATATATATATATATATATATATATATATATAGGGGCCTTCTCCAATGCGAACTTTAAGATGCGGATTGGTTGCGAACTTTTGTTTTTAACCGTTGGATGGCTTGTGTGGCTTTATTTTCTTTCTTTCGCTCTTCATCCAACGGTTAAAAACAAAAGTTCGCAACCAATCCGCATCTTAGAGTTCGCATTGGAGAAGCCCCCATAATATATATATAAGGACAAGAACTCTGAAAAAGCTGTTTTCTTTCTTCAATTATTATGTGCATCCGAATCCGATTCCTACCCACTCATCATCATATTCATATATGTCTCACTCATCGACTTTTTTTTTTTCTTCAAAGAAATAGTAAGTGAATGTGAGTCACAATAATGAGAAAATCCAAAGGCAGGACAACGCAGCAAGTGCTCAGTTAACTTGAAGGCTAGCTATTATTTTGATTCTATTGCTTAATTTGAACATTGAAAATTGAAACCAGTACCAGTCTGAAGTTGGTTTTCCTACACCCTCCCTCCTCCTAAAGTGAGAAAACTTGGGATGTCGATACTTATATTGAGTTGGGTGATACCGGATGAGACCTTACAGCTTTCCTTGTTTGTAAATGACCTTTCCCTGCATGTGATGTTCATGACAATTCACAGCAGACCAAAAACAAAACAAAAAAAGACTAGCATGATGCTTCTTTTTTTCAATCCACCCACCAAGACCAAACCAAGAATCTTGTACTGTTTCAAGTCAAGCGTACTCAAGAAAAGAAAACAAAAAAGAAATTATTAATATTTGGATTCTTGATCATGACTCATCGTGAGCAAAATGCACGTATGTGTAGTCATATCATATAACTTATGAAGCTATGATCAATACACTTATTATTAGTCAGAAGCCAAAGCATGGAGAAAAACTTAGATGCACATAAACCTATGTGTAGTTGTGATTACAAGATATAATACAAATTAATTCGGTCGTTAAAGGCATTTGAAGTATTATAATGAGATAAAATGAGATTATGATGGGGCGGCACATAATAAAATTAGAGAAAATCAGATTCATCATGATTTGGAAATAAGAATGAGTTGAAAAGAAATGAAATGAGCATATATGATAGAAAGGGAGAAAAGAACTTACTCATGTTGAGATGAGAGACGTGTGTGGTCACTGGTCTAGGACAACAAGTCTGAAAAAGCTGTTTTCTTTCTTCAATGATGTGCATCAGATTCCTACCCACTCATCATCATATTCATATCGCATGTCTCTTGTCTCATCTCAAAGAAATAATTGAATGTGAGTCACAAATAATGAGAAAAATCCAAAGGCAGGACAATGCGGTGCTTCAGGAACAGGACATAATAACCACAAAGCTGCTAAGCAAACAAAACTTATTGTTAAAAACAAATAAAAGGCGGGAAACAAAACACTCATTCCTTCTTCAATTTTGTTTCTTGTTGGTTTCACTCTCGATCGGTAGCATTATGAATTTGGATTTTAATGTGAGAAGATATTTTCATTATTTAATTTAATGTGAGAAGCATTCTGTACCGTTGGATGGTTATTAAAGTCTGTAAAAAAAACGTTGCCAACCAAAACAGATTAAATTAGTTGTAAAGAAGGACTAGGGTTTCTTCATGATATTTTGAAGACTATCCATAGTTTGTGCAGTCAACTACCATTTCGTGCTGGTGTCGCTAGGATTTCTTTCTCTATTATATTATTTACTCAATTTTAGACAAAAAAAATATATTATTTACCCAACCACTATTTAACCCAGCTTCTTTTTTATTTTCCTTGGTGTCTATATATACAAGAGTTCGTCTTCTTACAATTTTCTTACAGTATATATAGGCCGCCACTCGATCCTAGTGTAGAAGATCGGCTCCCCCACTGCTTGCTTTCTCTTTAATTAAGGTTTCAAGCTTTGTTCCTTGTTTATTTTTCTCAGTGTTTTCTGTTTTCTTTTAATTTTGGGTAAAGTTTAGTTTGCGTTTTCAAACTGCATGCTAAGCCACTTTGTTGTAGTGATAGGCAGGCGGATCTCATGGTTTCTTTCTAGTCTGCTGTGTGGGGAAGTTGATCCAAAATACTTTGTTAAAATCTGGTATTCTTAGAAATTTTTTGTTTTTGTTTTTGTTTTTGTTTTCTGGTCAGATGTCTGAGATCCCTCTACATCTTCCTTAGCTTTTAACTTTTGTCGCGTAACTACTTGGGGCTTTGTTTGTGCCTCCTTGTTCCTTCTTCTTCTTTTTTTGGCGATAAACCCCTTCCCCGTTTCCAATATCATCACTTCACTTGCGTCATATCTTAAAACTTGCAAACCGATGTGAGTATTAATTTAATATTGTGCATGATTTGACTGCTGTTCTTTAAGTACTCTCCCAAAACTAAATTGTGTGGTGGTTTTTTTTAACCATTTTGGTGCTAAATTGTTTTGCTACTTCTTTTTCCATTTTGTTTGCCACTGCTGCCTTGCATAACCAACCAATTGTGCTATGTTTTGAACAGGTTGGTAGATTGCGGCGCAAATGGATGGGCAAAACTCAACTCATTAGCAGTACTCTCCTACCCAAACAACGAAACATGGCAAGGCTGGTGAGGAGAGATGGCAGACCCATACGATACTTTGTAAACTGCTTGGTTGGTTGTCATCAAGGTATTAAATGTCGATATTATCTCCGATATTATCCCGATAATATCGGATTTTTGGGGGGCCAATATTTTCGCAACAAACCATGGTGTTATCATCAATATATCGATATTTTTATCGATATTATCCCGATAATATCAACATTTTTATGAATGATTTGGGCAATATATTGCAATATTATCGATAATATCCCGGAATGATTTGGGCAATATATTGCAATATTATCGATAATATCATGATAATATCGCGATACGAAACCCAAAAATATTTATATACATGGTTTTTGTGAAAACCATGCTAAAATATTTATATATATACATGGTTTTGTTTTGAATTCTTTTTGCAAGAAACAAATTTTCACATGAGATGAGTAGTAACTATGGTTATACTCATAACCAACCATTTATCTAGCCTTCATATCTCATTCCTGTTGGGATGGAATCAAGCGACTCATGGAAAGAATCCGAGACTCAATCTTCAAATGATTTTGCTTATGGACAACGTCAACCAATCTCGGATCCATATGGGTGGCATGTTAACAATTACATGCAAAACTATTTTGGGGATTTATCATTTGATGACTACTCTTCGCAATATACTTACTCTACACATAGAGATGATGAAGATAGTGAAAATTTTGAACCTCATAGGAACTCTATGTGGTACTAATAAGTCACTCATGTATCTTACCATGCAATGTATAAAGTATAAAATATTGTAGTAATTCATTATATATATGATTATAGTGTGTTTAATCTTCTTTCATTAATTACTACATATTTTCTACACTTACAGTGTTTGCCAGCTCGCTATATAATCAACTTAAATCAGTTAAATCCATCATGCAATGCATTTCCTTCCAATTTTTGTGATAAACTAATAGATAATTGACTAAATAAACATCCTGCAAAGTTTCAATAAAAATTTCCAAGTTTTTCTTACAATTTCCGTGGTTTTTATTCAATTTTTACCGATACCGATAATATCCCGATATTTTCATTGACATTTCCGTGTTTTTGGACTTCCGATATTTCCGATCTCATCGATATTTTAGACATTGGTTGTGATGAACACAGCTACGCAGGAACAAGCAGCAATTGTGAGCTGCATAGTCAAAAAAAGGCTGCTGCACGTCCCCATTTCTTCATCTTATTTTTTAAGTGTTTTACAAAAACACAAAAGAGAGGAAAGAATTTCACTCAAATGAATGGGCAAAGCTCATCATCATGTTAGCAAAAAGTCTCATACCTAAACAACATATATGCCCCACACTGCTCAAATACCATAGAAAAATTTGCAATTGCATGGCATTGTTTTGTATCAATAGATGTGCACTAAAATTTGTATCCAACTTTTATATAATATAACCTGTTACCGAGAAAATGGGGTGACATTTACCGAGACTTTGGTCCTTGTATGGTCAACCATTTTGAACTTCATAGAGGGGCAAGAAAAGCAAACATCTTCCACTGCCATAAAGCCCTAATTTGTCTACATTTGGCCCTATAAATTGCTAGTTAATAGCATTGGGCCAGAAACAGATCCAAAATAATTGAACCAAACTTTGCATGGGTTTGATGAGGCTCTGAGCAAACCTAATTCCAAAATTTCGAGTCAAAAATTGAAACAACCAAAAGCATGAACCTGCTCAAATTACCCCCTCAAAGAACTTCACTCAAGTTGACGGTCCAGATTGAACCCCTCAAAGCAACCCCACACTATAAGCCCCTCATTATAGAAGATCCTTAAACCTAATACAATTCTTTTTTTCTATTTTTAAAGTACAAAAGATATCAAAGACTGGGAAAATCGAAACAAAACCACTTTATTAATGAAATACCACAGCCAGAAAGCATTTTGTACCGTTGGATGGTTATTTATATTGCCAACCAACATAATCAACATAACTAGGGTTTCGTCATGATATTTTGAAGACTGTCCATAGTTTGTGCAGTCAACCACCATTCCATGTATGGCTTCACTAGGATTTCTTTCTTTATTATATTATATACCCAACTACTATTTAACCTAGCTTCTTCCTTTTTTCCCTTGGTGTCTATATTTTCACTGTGCTTTCTGTTTACTTTTTCTTTTGGGACCTTTTAATATTCTGCTACTTTTGGGAAACTTTTGTTAATTTCCCTTTTTAATTCCCTTTTGCTTCTTAGGGTTTCTAGGAGTCTTTAAACTATTTTTAGTCCGTAGCTAGGGCATTACGTTATCTTTATGAATTCATTAATCGAGAAGTTTTCTCATATCTGGTGAATTCCAGACTAGGTTCTCTTAGGTTAATCGTTTGATTGCCTTGTTACGTTGCCACGATCACATAGTTGGTGTGACAATTTTATTCATGTCCATTGTCAAGCTCATATCATTTATATGAGCAGAAAGAATTAATCTATAACAAAAATAATACTCCAAACAGTGAAAAGAAAGACAGTAGGAATGGCAGTCAACATTCATCTTCACTGCTGTTCAACTTTACACGCGAAGGCCAATGGATGAAAGTGCAACGTTAGCCACTGCCAGTGTTTCATCAACTCTTATCAATTTTTTCTTAACGTTTAAGAGACGGCACTTGCCCTGCCTACATATAATGGAAACTCTAGAGTTGGTTTTGTTTTTTATTTTTCGGGTTCAATATATATTTCTTCTTCTTCTTCAAGTGCATGATGAAGTTATTTAGTGGGTTGTTGTTTTGTTTTCTGGGTGAGGAGGGCGAGAGCAAGGATTTGATTAATGAGTTGCCAGATTGCATCTTGTCATCCATATTTTCATTGTTAACCTTGAAAGATGTAGTGGATGCCACTAGCATGGTATCACCTCGGTGGAGGCGTCTTGTGTTGGATCCAATACTAACAAGGCTCAATCTTGAATTCGACATTCCAAACGTTTTCGGAATCAGCATTGATGACGATGCTTACTGTGATGACGACGACCTGATTGCTGATAAACATCGGAAACAAGACTTTATAAGATGTGTGAACAAAGTGTTGCATCTCCACCATGGCAATAAGGTAGACTCTTTCAAAGTGAAATTCTACTTCAACAGACAATCTACCGCCATTCTTGACGAATGGATTCGCTTTGCAATCACAAAGGGAGCTGAAGTGCTTTACCTTCATTTCAGTCGTTGCTCGGAAGCAGAAAAAGAAAATTATTATGATTTCCCTTGCTGGTTGCTTTCAGAGCTGAGGCCATCAACTCTAAAAAATTTGTCACTGACCGGATGTGTTCTAAGACTTCCACCCAGTTTTGAGAGATTCAGTCATCTAACAACTCTTTATCTGTACGAAGTTGTCGTAGACAACATTTCTCTGGCACGTCTCTTATCTGACTGTTTGCTCCTTGAAAGCTTGACCTTGGATTATTGCTGGGGTGCCTCGGAGTTGATGGTTAAAGGTCCATCACTTCGTCTCAATGATTTGAAAGTGGTCCATTGTTTTGATATGCAAAGAGTTGATATTTCTCTAGTAAAGCTTGCTTCCTTGGAGATCTTGAGTGGAAGTTTACACATGAATCTTTCCATCAAACCTCCATATCCAGCAAAAATTTCTTTTGGTTCGATTCTTCACTTTAACTTATGTGCTCGACTAACCCAATTTGCATCGTTTTCTGGGCTTGAGACTCTTCATCTGCAACTGGAGATGCTGCGTCATGACGTGAGTGAAGATTTATTTCTAGCTTTCAAAAGCATGTCAGTTGATATTATTTTGCGAAACTAACCTTTAGAAGGTTGATGTTTATGTGCAGGAATTGCCCCGAAGCTTACCAACGTTTAGGGACCTCAAGAAACTGGAGGTGGATCTGTTTTCGCCGAAAGCTGACCTCGCGGGGGTTCTGAATCTTCTCAAGGCTACACCTTTTCTGGAACAACTTGTAGTATCGGTTAGTAATTCAAAAGTTTTTACTTGCTATGCAAATCAGTTGTGTGTGTCCTCTGATTCTGTTGCTTCTTGTTATTTGTATATCTCATCCAACCAAATTAAATGGCAGGTATTGCATGTATGGGGTGCTTGTTTCGGTGATAGTTTCTGTGAGGATGAACAAGAGATACGAAAATTTTCGGGGCTGAAACATAGTCATCTGAGAAAAGTTAAGTTGCAGGCATTTCGAAGTACGCTGTATGAGATAGAGTCTGCCATTTCTATCTTGAAGAACACAACAAAGCTCGAGATCATGGAAATCGATCCGTTTGGAGAAGTATATCTGGGTGCTGGAGTGCGGCGCAAGGTCATGGGCATACACGGTCTATATACATCAAACTCATCTTGGGAAGAAAAAGACAGGGCACTTGTACAAGAGAAACTAAAGGAAGTAAAGACTGATGCCAGAATTATAATTCTGTAATGATTTTATTGAAACTTTAATTAGGACAATCTAATTATTGAAAGGTTTGATAAATTTTATTAGGGTCGGGGAAATTTTATTATTAGATGGTGCAAATTGCATCATGATCTAACCTTAAATTAATAGGACAAAAATATTAGTTTAATCATGGTCTACTTAATCAAATTTTCGTGTCCTATCATTAAAAAGTAAAAATCATCAAATTAATAGAAAATATATGTTTTTACCAGACAATTACACAGCCAAAAGACAATTCTTGATCCAAAAAGACATGGTTCTCCACACTGCGGTTACGCTTGGTCACTAAGGTAAGCTCCCATGTTGCCTACCTCCACAATCAATGTGATGTCGCACCAAGTGTCACTTTCTAATGTAAAGGGCAGATTTGTCCTGTTGGTTAGCTTAAAGAGGATTCTTGATATGTTCTGCTCCTTTATGTGATTGCTTTCTTACGATGAATTTGGAGATCGCATTTGTCTAACATCCAATCGGAAATCGGAAATCGGAAATCGGAAAGGAGTCAAATTCTTGGTGTGAGGAGAGCTGCCTTCCGCTTTGCATACTCGTGCGCAATGCTCATTGAACTCTTGCTATGCCGCAGAGAGAATTCAGCAAGCAGAATTTGGCTCTCTTCAAATGTCAGATCACCATGGCAACCCTGTACATTCGTGCACACTAGTTATTAGCATTTGCTGATTGAAATTTAAGTGAACATGCAACAGCTGTAATGCTCCAGCAACTTCCGGTAGAACCAACAGAGGTTTGTTGTAGAAAAAGAAGGAAAAATTTAAGATCCAAAACTGAATTTGGCTTCATATACGCAATACAAAAACTCAGGCTTGCTCAATTGCACATTCAGTTGAGAACTGAATTTCAAAACCTATCAAAAGCCAGCATAGAATATTTGATCTACGATTGCCTGGTAATTTAATCTCATTAGATATCACTTGAAAAGTGTCTTTTTCTATTAAAAAACATACAGCAACGAAGACCAGCATAAAATAACAGTAACAATAATTTTCTAAGCAATAGCGTGATTACCAGGCGAGAAGTTCTATCACAAACAGCATGGTGCATAAGAATGCCTGCAGCAACTGAAACATTGAAAGAGTCCACCATGCCTTTCATCGGAATACTGCAATGCAAATCTGACAAATCCAGGGCCTCGTCACTTATTCCCCTGTATTCAGAAAATTCAAATTAAAAAGAAAACTACTATAATTAATATCCAAGAACATGTGGCAATGCATTAACTAGAGGCAAAGCAAGAGCAGAATATATGATTAGCATTCTCAACATAATAGGCCAGCGCAAAAAGAATGTACTAACGGATCGGATCTAACATTCCACAAGAGTATATAAAAGCGCGTATCACAATGAACAGGACTCCAACTAAATTTCTTTTTGAAAGAGCATTGTATCGAAGGCATAATTTTCTTAGTGTTATTAACTTTTTCTTGGTTGAATTTCTAAATTCATCCATTGGTGAAAAAGAAACTAATGTATATTTGATATTGATCCGATGGAAACAAGTATATCAGCATTCCTAAACCCTAAAGTTTAGGGGTGTGTAAATAGTAAAAGGTATAAATACCTATTTTCATTTCCGACTACTATTGCTGTTGGGCATGACCAATCCATGTCGTAAACAGACACCTTCAAAAATAAAATGCAAGGGTCAATCAGACACAAGCTTGAACTTTCAGGATGCAGAAGAGAACCCAAAAATCAATCTACCACTTGTAATCAGAAAATATAAAAAAATTCAAATCTTTTTAGATTATGGTGCATTCCTGGAAGTAATATTACTCTTTGAACATCCTTTTCATGCAAACATATTCTAAAGAAGAAGAAAGTATGATAATTACCGTATCCATGCCCACATGTGTTGTCGCAATTCGATAACCGCGCGATTTCAGAACTTCAAAGCACTCAGGAGTAGAGTCCCAAAGTTCAATGTCCAACCATTTCTCTGCTCCCATACTGACATGGCGATTGTCTCTATACCTGAAACAAGATCAAGCTTTTTCTATTACAAAAAAAGTACAGTTAAGAAATGAAACTCATTACAGAAGAGCTTCAATTAAACATACTAATCGAAATCGAAATAAAACAAATCTCCTTTTTAATTTTATAAATTTTTTGAAGTAAAACCAGACCCTTTTCACCTCAAATGCCGTTGCACCTTTTGGAGCTGTCGCACGAGAGCACATGAACCGACTGAAACCCGAGCGCATCGGCGGACCGGAACGCGGCCGAGACGTTGCCGAAATCGCCCAACCCTTCGACCACCAAACACACCGAGTAGCTACGGTTCTTCACCACCCTCCTGAACCTCTCCTTCCTCACATCCAATATGTACGGATCCAAAGCTTCCAGAACCTCACCGCTGTTGAGATAAGCATCTTCCCCGCAGCTGAACTTATCGAGGTATGGGAACCACCGACCGCCGCGCTGGTGTGCGGACTCAGGGTTGCGCTCCATTTTCATCAGGCGTGCGACGTCGTTTTTCTGCTTGAGCAGTTGCTCCACGGTGTCTTGCGTCGGGTTCTCCGGCGGTTCTAGGGTTGAGTCTGTGGATTGGGCTTCGTCTGTGAAATCTGCCGCTTCTGTTGAAATTGAAGCGTACGGCCGTGAAGGAACATTGTGCGAAGCAAGTCTGAGCCCTGTAATCAAATTGAAATCACAAAATTGAATTAGACATTTGTGTATGAGTGTCGTGAGAGAAACACAGAGGGAGAGAGAGGGGGTACCTTGATTGGGTGAAAGTAGAGGAGAGAAGCGGAGGGAGGGTGAGGGGAGCAGAGGGATGGGTGGTCCAGTGGCTCGGAGACTGGAACTGATTGAAGAGAGAGATGTACGGACTAGGGTTTTGCAGGCACTCATTTTGCAGTGATTTTGGCGCCAAGCCGTGGATGTTGCAACTCCAGCTGCTCACTATAGCTGTGCAGAGGACCAAAGGGGATTTTCATTTGGGATAGCGTTCACATCTTACGACGTCGTTCCGTACTTAGTATCAGAAAAAAAAAACGATGATTTGGGCCCATTGGGCTATTTTAAAGAAAGGTACTAAAACCTAATAACATTCAAACATTGAAGAGAAGATTTAATTTAACTATTGGGACAAATGAATCAACAACTGAGAGCTGATCAAGCACGAACTAATTGTAATCATTACAGATTAACGTTGACTAATCATAGCAAGCTACAATCCAGATGAAGCAAAAGTTTCTAAACCATTAGATTAGATTCTGGTGAGATGCTGTTCTTCAGAGGCTACCAACCCATCATGATGTCTTTCTTTATGCTAATTTTTAAATGCTAATTGCTCCTTTCTCCAATTATTTGCTTCAATTATTTGCTCCTTTCTCCAATTATTTGCTTCAGAAAATTTGGTGAAACTTGTGATCTACTGTTCAACTAACCCATTTGTCAGACTGGTTGCTATAAAATAAAAAAATAGAACCATCAGCATCATTTAAAGAACCCAAAGGCCTCTATTTGGTGAATTTAAGAGAAGCAGCATTAGCTAGTGCATTGACATCTTTACACTTTTCATCGCCATGTCAAAAATCACAGCTTCTCCTCCTCACATAGCTCTGTTGCCAAGTGCTGGGATGGGTCATTTGACCCCCTTCCTCCGCCTTGCTTCCATGCTCTCCTCCAGAAGCTGTACGGTCACCTTGATCACTGCCTCCCCTTCTGTTTCTGCTGCAGAGTCTTCTCACATTTCCTTCTTTTTATCTCAGCATCCACAGGTCAAGCACATTGAGTTCCAAGTCCTTCCCTCCAAGCCCACCACTGATGACCCTTTCTTCCTCCAATTTGAAGCCACCAACCGCTCTGTCCATCTTCTTTACCCTTCACTTGCTTCTGTATCTCCACCTCTCTCAGCCATCTTTTCTGACTTTGCAGTGGCTCCCAGTATTGCTCCTGTTGCTGCTGATCTTGGCATCCCCAATTACATCATCTCCACCACCTCTTGTAAGTTTTTCTGTCTCCTAGCCTACCTTCCACTCCTTCTATCCGACCCTTTGAGTTTTAGCAGCAGCCTCAGTGAAGTCAGCATCCCAGGCATCACCCCATTGCCCCTACCAAGCATTCCTCCTCCATTTAAGAACCCAAATCATCTTTTCACATCACTAACTGTTGCAAATGTTCAAGCTCTCTCTAAGGCCAAAGGGATTCTAATGAACACTTTTGATGATTTTGAACAGGAAACTCTAGCTGCTATCAACAGCGGCAGAGTTTTAGACAATCTCCCACCAATCCTCCCCATTGGACCATTAGAAACTTTTGAGCCCAGGAAAGAGCAGGACCAGTCCTATCTGCCATGGCTAGACAGCCAACCAGCAGAGTCTGTAGTTTATGTGAGCTTTGGAAGCAGAACAGCCATGTCCGGTGCTCAGACAAGAGAGCTGTCAAAAGGGTTGGAGAGAAGTGGATATAGATTTTTGTGGGTACTTAAAACAAGCAAAGTTGATAAAGATGATAAAGAAGAGCTGAAAGATCTTCTGGAGGAGTCATTTTTGGACAGAACTAAGAACAAGGGAGGAGTAGTGAAGGGGTGGGTGAGCCAGCAGGACATTCTTGAACACCCTGCCATTGGCGGATTTCTCAATCACTGCGGGTGGAATTCGGTCATGGAAGCAGCCCGGAAGGGCATACCGATGCTGGCATGGCCACAACACGGGGATCAAAGTGTGAATGCAGAGGTTGTGGAGAAGGCAGGGCTGGGAATATGGGAGAGGAAATGGGGTTGGGGTCTTGAACGGTTGGTGAGTGGTGAGGAGATAGGGAAAAAGATTGTGGAGCTAATGGTAGATGAGAAGCTGAGGGGTTTGGCCAGGAAGGTAGGGGAAAATGCTGGGAAGGCTACTGGTATTGGTGGGAAATCTGAGAAGGTGCTCACTGAAGTCCTGGAATATATTGAGCAGAAGAAGAACTGATGAGAAGTCCTTGGATTTGTGTATTTAATTTTAAGTATCATGTCATTTTCCAATCTCAAATTGGCAATATCTCAGATTTGGGTGTGTAGTTTTTAGCCTCAGAAGCAGCATCTCAATTTGTAGCTAAAAGAATTCGCAAAAACTTAAAAGATTTTCAGTATCCTTTGCTTGGTTAATTTCTTCCCGTTCTACTGACCTTGAGTACGGGATAAGCAATTTTCACCTTGGTGCATAAAGTGCCTTCGCCAAGAATTCTTTGCCACTAACCGATTGCTTGGGGAGCTTAATACAACTATTATCACCTTGGTGCCTACAGTGCCTTCTGTCAATTTAGGAAAATATAGAGGAGAATAAGTAGAGAGAGTGGAGAGTGTAGAGAAAATGAGAGCTGCACATATTTTTCTGATTTCAACTTGTTATGTTTTCTATTTCTTCTTAATCATATATACAACCAATTGCCTACCATCACTATACAAGAAAAGACACGGACTGACTAGGAAAAACAACCATAAAACAAGGTCCATAAAACAAGACTCCTCAAGACAAGAAAGTGTGTAAAGTCCATAAAACAAGGACTCCTCAAGACAAGAGAGACAAGAGAGAAAGTGTGTTTCTACTTTGTGTTTCACAACTTCACAAGATGACAACTGCTAACACTCCCCCTCAAGTTGGTGCATAGATATCACTAATGCCCAACTTGATCAATGAGTTGTGGAATATTCTGCTAGAAACTGCTTTTGTCAATATATCTGCCAACTGGTCTTCTGACTTGACAAACGGAAGCTGAATTTCTTTGTTTTCAAGTTTTTCTTTAATGAAGTGTCGATCCACTTCAACATGTTTAGTGCGATCATGTTGGACTGGATTGTGTGCAATGGATATTGCAGCCTTGTTATCACATTGTAGATGCATTCCTAATGTAGGTGCATATCCAATCTCTGTAAGCAGTCTCTTTAACCAAAGGAGTTCGCAAATTCCTTTGGTCATTCCTCTGAATTCGGCTTCTGCACTAGACAAGGCAACGACATTCTGCTTCTTGCTTCTCCAAGTAACCAAGTTACCTCCCACAAATGTGAAATAACCTGATGTTGATCGTCTATCAGTGACGTTTCCTGCCCAATCTGCATCTGTATAGCCACTGATATTTAGATGACTATTTTTAGAGAACATAAGTCCTTTTCCTGGTGCTGACTTCAAATACTTAAGAATCCGAAGAACCGCATCCATATGATCTTCACTTGGACAATGCATAAACTGACTAGCAACACTTACAGCATATGCGATGTCGGGTCGAGTGTGAGACAAGTAGATCAATCGCCCCACTAATCTTTGATATCTTTCTTTGTTAGTGGGTACTTGATTGGGATATACCCCAAGGCGGTGATTCTGAACGATTGGAGTGTCCACAGGTTTGCAATCTAACATTCCAGTTTCTGCCAATAAATCTAGAACATACTTCTTTTGTGAGAGAAATATGCCTTGCTTTGATCGAGCAACTTCAATGCCCAAGAAGTACTTAAGTCCACCAAGATTTTTCATTTCAAACTCCTTTGCCAAACATTTTTGTAGTTGAGAAATTTCCTGCATATCATTCCCAGTAATAATCATATCATCGACATAAATGATGAGAGCCGTTACCTTTCCTCCCTTGTGTTTTAAGAACAGAGTATGGTCAGAATTACTCTGCTTAAAACCATAATTCTTCATTGCCAAGGCAAAACGTCCAAACCATGCCCGGGGAGACTGCTTCAATCCATATAATGCCTTTCGTAATCTGCACACCACATTAGCATGAGTAGATGTAACATATCCTGGTGGGATATCCATGTAGACTTCTTCTGTGAGTTCTCCATGGAGAAAGGCATTCTTCACATCAAATTGGTGGAGAGGCCAATCAAGATTTGCTGCAATGGACAATAGCACGCGAACGGTGTTAAGTTTTGCAACAGGGGCAAAAGTTTCTTCATAGTCAATACCATATGTTTGCGTGTATCCCTTGGCCACAAGTCGTGCTTTGTAACGTTCAATTGACCCATCAGCATTGTATTTCAAAGTGTAGACCCATCTGCAACCGACAGTCCTCTTTCCTTGAGGTAAATTCTCCAGTGTCCACGTGTGATTTTTCTCCAGAGCATGCATCTCCTCCTTCATTGCTTGAACCCATTTTGGATCCTTCAATGCCTCACTCACTTTGGTTGGAATATGAATTGCGGATAACTGGTGTACAAAGCCTTGGAGGGGTGCAGATAATTTTTCAGCAGAAACATAGTTTGCAATTGGATACTTTGATGACTTGCCATTATCCGGTGAATACCGAATTGGCGGTTTTCCACGGTTCTGTCTATCAGGTAATTGATATCTAACAGGTTCATCAACTAAAGCAGTAGATGTAGTAGAATCACGTACCTCAGGATTATTCTCAGGAGATTGATCAGCGGATACTGAGATGTGAGGGGGGTCTTCATTATCATCATCGATGAAGTATGAAAACAAGCCAATTTTCTCGTTGTGGGGCGATCGGTCGCTGGTCTCCTCGCGACCGGTCGCATTTGGACAGGTTCGATTTTCATCTTCAGCATTGTGGTGAGACTGGTCGCTGGGCTCCTCGCGACCGGTCGCATTTGGACAGGTTTGATTTTCAGCTTCAGTGTTGTGGTGCGACCGGTCGTTGGGCTCTTCGCGACCGGTCGCATTTGAACAGGTTTGATTTTCAGCTTCAGTACTTTGACGCAACCGGTCGCTGGGCTCCTCGCGACCGGTCACGGGTGGCCAGATTACGTTTTCTCTTGGACTTTTTGGGCTCGTTTTGCTCCAATCTTCAAGTTCTTGAATTTCCAGAGCCTCCTTGCTCATTGGTTCTATTTGTATGTCTCTTTGGGGCGGAGAGTTGGACATCGTATCATGGAAGAACATTTCAGACTCCATAAAAGTGACATCCAAAGTGACATAGGTACGACGAGTAGGAGGATGATAACACCGATATCCCTTCTGATGAGCAGCATATCCCATAAAAACACATCGGAGAGCACATGGATCAAGTTTGCTACGTTGATTTTTATGGAGATGAACAAACGCTACACAACCAAAGATTCGTGGTGGAAGCATCGAAACAGATGGCAAGGGCCCATAATTGGCAAGAGTTTGGAGTGGAGTCCGGAAGTCCAAGACCCGCGAAGGCATACGATTGAGAAGATAAACTGTCGTGATGATGGCATCATCCCAGTGGTTGCGGGGAATATGAGCCCCAATCAGTAGTGATCGAGCTGTTTCAAGGAGATGTCGATTTTTCCGTTCCGCAACACCATTCTGTTGTGGTGTTTGAGGACAAGTCGTCTCATGAATCATGCCGTGCATCTGGAAGTATGTTTGAAAGTCATGGTTGACATATTCGCCCCCATTGTCGGAGCGAAGAACTCTGATCTTGGTAGAGAACTGAGTTTCAATCTGTCTGTGGAAAGATTGAAACATAGTAAACACTTCATTTTTATTCTTCATCAAGTACAACCATGTCATCCGAGTACAATCATCCACAAACGTCACAAACCACCGAAAGCCAGAATGAGAAGTTATAGGTGAGGGCCCCCAAACATCAGAGTGAATTAACTTAAACGGAGTAGTACTCTTACTTGAACTCAACGGGTAGGGCACACGGTGACTTTTAGCCAAGATGCAAGTGTCACATTTGAAGTCGGAGTCCTTGAAATCTGATAATAAATTTGGTAGAATATGCTTCATATATCCAAAGGATGGATGCCCCAATCGACGGTGCCACAACCAGACTTGCCTTTGTTTGGTATCATGTGTCACATTGTGAGCCATGCCTGTACTGAGATCCTCCACATAATATAGCCCCCCTCTCATAGTACCACGACCAATAATCTCCTTAGTGTGAATATTCTGAAGTAAACAAAAACTCGGGTAGATTAATACACAACAATTCAATTGTTCAGTAATCTGACTAACTGACATTAGCTTATTTGATAGAGATGGAACAAGTAAAGTATTAGATAATGAAAGAGAGGATGAGAGAGCCACAGTGCCGGCCCCTGTCACAGGAGAAGTAACTCCATTGGCATTAGCAATACTAGTTCGTCTGGGTTGACTAGTACTCAGAAAATCATCAGGATCAAATGTCATATGATCGGTTGCGCCAGAATCAATTATCCAACCCGTTGAATTTCTATCATCCGAAGTATGGAATACATAGCCAGAGTCACTACTTGCAGCTTCATATCCTTTTTGATCTTTTTCATATCGTGTAGTTTCAGTCGGGGTTGTTCGGTTGGGTTGGCGGCAACACCTAGTCCAGGTGAGGCCAATCGGTCGGGTCGGTGTCTGGGTCGGGATCGGTGTCTTCAATGCTTCTAGGTAGGTAGGTTGAGAAGAGTTGGTGGTGCTATTTCTAGCAGGGAAAAAAACATCTTCCCCCATGGAGGTAGCAAAGATTCAGAATAAGAGTCAGCAATTCCAAGATCGCTGCTCTGATACCATGTCAATTTAGGAAAATATAGAGGAGAATAAGTAGAGAGAGTGGAGAGTGTAGAGAAAATGAGAGCTGCACATATTTTTCTGATTTCAACTTGTTATGTTTTCTATTTCTTCTTAATCATATATACAACCAATTGCCTACCATCACTATACAAGAAAAGACACGGACTGACTAGGAAAAACAACCATAAAACAAGGTCCATAAAACAAGACTCCTCAAGACAAGAAAGTGTGTAAAGTCCATAAAACAAGGACTCCTCAAGACAAGAGAGACAAGAGAGAAAGTGTGTTTCTACTTTGTGTTTCACAACTTCACAAGATGACAACTGCTAACACCTTCGCCAAGCTCTATGGGTGATTACCGGCCAATCTCTTGTTGCAACACCATTATTATAATGTGTTCATCCATGTACTTCTCGTAAGGACTCTATTTGGTGGCTGCCTAACCCCTCCTGACGTTTCTCTTCTGCCTCTGCTTGGGATATTATTTGGACCCCTCGCCCAAGCCCAAATGTTCCCTGGGCTTCGCTGGTTTAGCATAATGCCCTTATCCCGCGAGCTAGTTTTGTGTTATAGTTGGCTATTCGGAGAAAGTTGTCGACTTTGGATTAGGGCTCGTTAATGGGCCGGGCCGGGCTAGCCCGGTCCAAATTTAATGGGCTTGGGCCGGGCTTTAACGAGGAGAGAGAAAATAGCGGGCCGGGCCGGGCCGGGTTTTAAAAAAAAAATCAAAGCCCAAGCCCTATCCATGGGCCGGGCTTGAGAAAGCCCATCGGGCCGGGTTGGGCTAAGCCCAACGGGCCGGGCCAAAACGGGCCTATTTCAATCGAAAAAAATCATAAACTTAATCGTAAGAGCATTTTAGTCCAAATTTGAGATTAAACTCACTTAATTCTAATATTTTCACATCAAACCAAATTCATAAAACACCTAATAAAGTCACACAACTTAATAAGATTTTCTACAAAAATAATAAAACCAAGTATTATTTTTGAGGTTATTACATAATTAGACCGTAATACGTTTTAAGAAATAGTTTTAAAAAATAATAAGTATAAATTTTTTTTTTTTTTTTAAAGGATGGTATGAATAAATATGCAAATGTTTGGTGATGTGTTCAAGAAAAGCATAATTATATTTGGTGGTACGATTATGTTTCGTGATATGATTATATTCGGTGATATGATATGTTGTTCCTCTTATTTATATATATATATATATATATATATATATATATATATATATATATATATATATATATATATATATATATATATATATATATATATAATTGTTGTATTAATAATTGACACAAATTAAATTAATGTGCTAATCATCCAATTATAAACTAGGAATGAGTAAAGAAAAGTAAATGAAATGAAACAAATTATATATGTGATTTAAGTGATATAATCATAATCTTAAACTCTTATTTATACATAATTATATATGTATGCGGGCCTAACGGGCCGGGCTTTTGTGGGCGGGTCGGGTCGGGCTTTCTTGGGCCTAATCGGGCCGGGCTTCAAACACTCAAGCTCAAGCCTAGCCCGGCCCAAGGTGGGCCGGGCCATCTCAAAGCCCATAACGGGCCGGGCCGGGCTTTTTTTCAATGGGCCAGGCGGGCCCCCATCGGCCCATGAGCCCACGGGCCAAATGATGAGGCTTACTTTGGATCGGGTCAGCGAGTTTGCTCCTCAAACCAACCCGATGTGTGTTCTTTGTGGGGATGGATGTGGAATCTCATGAGCACTTGTTTTTTGAGTGCCAATTTTGTGAAGGGATTTGGAGGCTGATTCTTCAATCGTCACTGTGGGGTTCCGTGGTTAAAACCTCCATGGCCATCATTTATTGACTCGGTTGCTAGGAATTGGAAAGGTAAATCCCTATCTGTTGCTGTGAAGAAACTCTCCTTGGCAATCAAAGTGTATAGTATATGGATAGAGCGTAATAACAGGATTTTCAAGGATACTCGATCTTCCCTTTCTTTGGTCCTCAAAAATATTATTGCTACCATCCAATGCAAGATGTGTTCTCTCTCCTATAAACCAGTGCAAGCTAACTTGATTGTGTTGACAGTATTTGTCCCACATTGAAAAGTTAAGGGATCAAGTCTGGGTTTATAAGAAATTGGGCTACTCCCCCCATTGCCAATTGGTTTTGGGGTGGAACCTCAACTTCCTTCATGGTATCAAAGTAAGGCTTCACATATTGGCCCCAACGGCCACACGTGCTCCCACGTCACCCAATATGTGTTGTCCACGTGTTAGGCTTGAAAGTTCGCCACACGTGCAGGGGCGTGTTGCTCACAACTGGAACATACCTCTTACTGTTGATAGTTAGGTGTTGCCCCTTGGTTGCATAGTTAGGTGTTCTCTCTCCTATAAAAAAAATTTGATAAGCAATTTTGATTTGGACATGTCAACGCACTGTTAGTTGGAAAAGTTTAAACTTTCTTGGCCTTCAAGATAAGTTGTATGTCCTTTTGGCTGCTGGATTTGGCTTATTTGACTACTTATGCTGGTCACAGACGTGAGCCATTTGACCACATAAGCAACGCACATTCAGTGCACCTGCTGGTCATGGAAGCATATTTTCGTTGTCGTAATGTCCGCACTCATACACATGCCTCCTTAGCTCATCAGTATAAGTATGCCCTCCACTGCTTCCATTGTAGGTACTCTAAAACTCATCAAAGTTCTCTCACCAAACCATTCTTTTCCATTAAAAATGTCAGATTCCGGTGATCTACAAGTCACTCATGTAGCTCTCCTTCCAAGCGCCGGCATGGGCCATCTCACGCCCTTCCTTCGACTTGGTGCTTTACTCACGGCACACAATGTCCATGTCACCTTCATCACTCCAAGTCCAACCGTCTCACTTGCAGAATCACAGAGCTTGTCTCACTTATTCACAACCTTTCCACAAATTACTCAAAAGCATCTTCATCTCCTTCCACTTGATCAGTCCTCTGCCAATTCAGAAGACCCTTTTTACTACCATTTCGAATTAATTCGCCGTTCTTCTCACCTACTCCCCCCTCTTCTATCTTCGCTCTGTCCACCTCTCTCTGCTATAATCACAGACATGAGCTTGGCCTCCACAGTTATCCCTTTAACTGATTCTCTTGGACTTCCTAACTACATTTTCTTCACATCATCTGCCAAAATGTTGACATTTTATGTATCCTTCCACACTATGCTTGGTCCAAATCATGGGATAGAAGACCACACAAAAGTTTCAGGTTTAGAACAAATACCAAAAGCATGGATTCCTCCACCACTTCTACAGGGCGGTAATAATCTTCTGAAGACCTTTTTCATAGAGAATGGTAAGAAGATGACAGAATCAAGTGGAATTTTGGTAAACACATATGAAAGTATAGAGCGTGAGACTCTGGCAGCACTAAATGAGGGCAAAGTATTGAAAAAGCTACCAGCAGTGATTGCCATTGGGCCATTTGCACCATGTACCTTTGAGGAAAGTCAACAACTGGCATGGCTTGATGATCAACCAACTGGGTCAGTGCTCTATGTCAGCTTTGGAAGTAGGACTGCCATGTCAAGGGACCAAATTAGAGAGTTGGGTGATGGCTTGGTGAGGAGTGGTTGTAGGTTTCTGTGGGCTGTTAAGGATAAGAAAGTTGACGTGGAAGACAACGAGAAGCTGATTGAGGTGCTTGGACAGGGATTACTGGAAAGGGTTAAGAAAAATGGATTGGCAGTGAAGAACTGGCTCAACCAAGAGGAGATATTGAGCCATCCAGCAATTGGTGGGTTTTTAAGCCACTGTGGCTGGAACTCCTTGACTGAGGCTCTCTGGAACGGTGTGCAAATATTAGCATGGCCACAACATGGGGACCAGAAAATCAATGCAGATTTGGTGGAGAGAATTGGACTGGGAACGTGGGATAAGAGTTGGGGTTGGGGTGAGGGGGAGATGTTGGTGAAAGCACAGGACATTGCAGAGAGGGTTAGAGAGATAATGGGAAACAAGCTGCTGCAATTGCAAACTGACCACATTAGAGAAGAGGCCAGAATGGCTGTTGGAGATGGTGGTAGTTCTACAAAGAGACTTTATGCTCTCATCGAGATATGGAAGAAGGTTCAGGTAGTATGATAGTTAAAACCTTCATTTTCCGAACCCATCCGCGTTGGGAAATTCCTAGATGAAAACAGCACTGAGATCAGATTAGAAACAAAGATGCATTCAGTTGAGACAAATCATATATGGGTCAAACCACAATCTCATAATATTTGAAACCACTGTTAGGTTACATCAAACTATAATAATAGAACAAAAATAACTTCTGCGTTTATTATGTCTTCTTGTTCCATGGGTACTGCCAACTAAAGATTTATTTTCTCAGAGTGATGTAGCAGTTAACCAGAAATAGCTTTCTTTGAAATGACATCAAAAGAAATTCCATTCTCTTGGAGCCTTTCCTGGAGATCAGTTGGGCCAAATACAATCCCAGGTGGGAAAACTCCTCCCTTTGGAAGGTTGTTACGTTGGTGCAGAAGAATAAGAGCACACTGCAATAGAATTATTGGGGTGGTCAAATAGCCAATCTCAGGACCCATCACTCTTGTTATTATTTCCATATCAGGTTTTCTGTTTCCCTGTGAAACAAGGCTGCTGTCGCTGAAACCTTTTCCAACAAACCACATCTTAAATGAAGCACTTCTCACTTCATCCTCAGACGGACCCTTCTTCCTAAACCATCCAACACTGAAGAATGAGGGAAACTTTAAGAGAAGCCATCTCCCAAAGGAAAATCTTCCCAAGAGCCCAATAAAGATTCCAACGGTCATGATACGCAAAATGCCCAACAGAGACTTAGAGCCTATCTTCACCCCAAAATGAACTGGCTTCACTGTTGACCAGAAGGCTTCTCTTTTTTCAATGTGTTCTGCACTCTCATTGCTCCCAGGAAGACCACGAGGGTTTTCAGTCAGAACTCCAAGTGTTCTACGTACAACAATAGCATCTGCTGAAGGTAGCTTCACAGCCCAAAGGCCAATATCTTTCTGTTGTTCTATAGTTGGTCCTTTAGGAGGAGGGGGTCCAGGAATCTGCAACCATTAAAGTAAATAAAGATTAACCTATTGAGCTGCCATGCCTAAGTAATGTACACATGCATCAACCTAAAAAGGAGCATAAATTAATTACTCAAACTTAAGATCTTGCATTTGTTGATGTCTATTAGCTGCAAACATTTGGAGGAACACAACAAACCCAGAAAAGCAAATAAATAAATAACTTTGCAAGAACAATGAACCCCTATACATCTAGGATCCATTGTCATTTTTGCTTAATGAGCAAACTAAAAAATTGAAAGCAACATACAATACAAAGCACAACTTCAAATTTACATTGGCTTCTAACTATAACAGGATCCGAATTGAGACAACAGTTGTAGAAAGGTTTAACATTTTATCTCTGTTCTCTCCCTACATCATTCCAGCAATAGACAAAGCAGCAAATTGTATAAATAAATTTAAAGAAAATCAATTTAACGTAATCCAGATTATTAAAATCATACCAATTAGGCCATATCAAATTTGCATCTCCCAGAAAATTCATAGAATCACAATGCGAACAACAAACTAAAAATCTGAGTTTTATTTGACTTCCTTACCGCAGGCCTTGGTTTTCTGGGTCTGGACCGCCTGAGCTCCTGCAACTTGTCGGCATTAGCCACACCCAACACCGCCGATTCAAACGTCCCGAAATTCCCAACAATCCTCTTCTCCGACTCCAAGCTCACATAAGCCTCGACCCGGTTCGGCAGAGCCGGATCGACCCACTGCCTCGAATTGAACATCAACCCAAACTCAGCCGGAACCGAGTCGAACCCACATGCCGAAATCACCAAAGAACCGGCCTCCACGGCCCGGTCATGGTACTTAGCCTCCATCCTCTCCATGAACTCAGGCTCTCCACATATATCCAAGTAATCGCAGCCAGTTTCGGCGCAAGCGGCCACCACCGGCTCTCCGTAGAGGCGAAAGGGCCCCACGCAGTTGAGGATAAGTTTGGTTTGGGTGCAGAGGCGGTGGAGCGATGGTGGGTCGGTGGTGTCGGCGGTGATGATCGGAATGGGCAGTGGCGGGTTTGGGTGAGCTGCCCATTTGAGGGTTTGGGTTAGTTTTGTGGGGCTGCGACCAGCTAAAGCCAGAGACTTGAGGGGGGAGGAGGGTGTGTTGAGGAATTTCAGAGCTTCTTTGACAACGTACTTGCCTGTGAAGCCTGAGGCTCCAAGGATTATCAGATCGTAGGGAGGGTCGGGGGTGTTGGGTTGAAGTTCTGGCATGATTGAATGAGAGCAGGAGGTTTGGAGCTGAGAGTTGAAATTTGAAAGTGGGATTTTATAAGCTGATGAAACTCGTGTCAGCTTGCTGTAGTTATGTGTGCCATTTTTGGTGACTGTCAGGAGCAAAATATGTCATCTTGTAGATGATGAGAGAAGCTTCTAAGACAAACCCAAACCTTTTTCATTCCATTAGGCAAAATAACAAAAAGAAAAGAGAACCTTTGTACCTAATTTTCTCAGCTAAATTAGCTACCAAGAGATTTATTTAATTATGAAAAGATAAACATTTTCTATTACGTACAAGAAACATATTCTTTTGTTTGCAAGTCACCACCAATAAGTGAGGGTCGGTTATTCAAATTTAGGAATCAAAATTGAATTGGACGAGAGGAGAAATTCACATAACGAACCCCTGTTTATATATGCACCTCTATTAGACTATATCCTGGATTTCTTTTTAAACCTCTCTGTTTTGCTGCGTCTCTTACTCTGACTACTTCACCCCATTTTCCACCTTCTGCATATAAATTTGACACCATGGCAAAAACACTTGAGTTCTCCGGGTCTAAATCCAAGAGGCGTCTTCCTAAAATCTCACCCATCTCCGTATTTCCATGTACTTTACAAGCAGCAAGCAAAGTTCTTACTGTAGAAGCAGTAAGCCCTGATGGCAGGGATTTAACCAGATTATATGCTTCTTCAAGCAATCCTGCTCGGCTTAATAAATCTACCATGCAGCCATAATGCTCTTCACATGGAACTATGGAATATTCTTCTATCATGGATTTGAAAACTTCCAGGCCCTCGTTTACCATGCCGGAATGGCTACAAGCAGTGAGAATTGATGTAAAGGTTACCTCATCAGGCACAATCTTCACATTCTTCATCTGTTCAAATAGCATTAGGGCCTCCTTACATTTCCCATGCATCCCACATGCAAGTATCATCGTGTTCCATGATGTCAGACACCGTTCGACTGCATGCTCAAAAAGATTTGCAGCCATATTTAATTTCCCACACTTGGAATAATTAGTAATCAAAGAATTGGTGATAGATATATCATTGTTCAGGTTAGCTCGATATAAGTGGCAGTGAACTTCCTTTGCTAAATTCAGACTTCCAAGCTGACAAATTGCCTGAAGCAAAGTTATAAAAGTAACTGAATCATGCTCTGCTTGCTCTCTTTGCATCAAGCGGAACAATAGAATGGCTTCATCCGCATGACCATGATAAACATAGCTCATCATCATTGAAGTCCATGAGACCAAGTCCCTATATCTGAACTTATTAAAGATTTGCCTCGCATTGCCTATACAACCACATTTTGCATACATGTAGATGATTTGATTGGTAATTTCGGCATTCGAGTCAAACCCAAGTCTTAATACATGTCCGTGGATGCACTTGCCTTTTCTTATATCTTTCAGCTCAGAAGTTGCAGAAAGTACACTCAACATGGAACCTAGGTTTGGTTTAATACCTTCTCCAACCATTTCAAGAAAGGTGTCCATAGCTTCACTGGCAAAGTAATTGTGGAGGTAGCCTGCCATCATCACATCATAAGATATAGCATCCTTTTCCTCCATTCTCTCAAATAAATACCTGGCTTGGATCAACTTGTTTGATTTGGAGTACAAGTCAACCAGGGCGGTGGATGCCACTAGATCAAGTTGAACACCAACTCGAATAATGCAACCATGGATACTCTTTCCCTGCTGCAAATAATTCAAGTGAGCACAGGACAGAATCCCATTGGACAAAGTTATCAAATCCGGGACAAAGTTATCTTGCATCACTTGACAGAACAGGCAGAAAGCTTCTGAGGGTTGCTCCATTTTAAGATAACCAGCAATCATCGCGTTCCAAGAACCAATTGTCTTTTTA
Organism: Prunus kanzakura; assembly: GCA_020521455.1. Lineage (NCBI taxonomy): Eukaryota > Viridiplantae > Streptophyta > Magnoliopsida > Rosales > Rosaceae > Prunus > Prunus kanzakura. The sequence continues at coordinate 1,896,395 of BPUM01000013.1, forward strand.
TCCATTTTGCCAAAAATGCAGGCTGCCATTCTAGGGGCTTTACATTTGTTATACATGTCCAAGAGACTCGTTTCAAATACTTCATCCGAACTACCAATTCCTCTTCTAACAGCATAGCCATGAACTGAACAACCTTCTTTTAGTGTTTCTAACTGTGACGCTGCCTGAAGTAAGCTAACCAGAGTGACCCGATTAGGATGCAATCCTTGCCTCTGCATATGACGGGCAAACCCAAAAGCCTCATAGGCACGTTGATCACCACTCTGAGCATACCCAGTAATTATTGAAGTGTAGACAACAATATCTCTGTCAGTTATTTCTTCGAACACTTTAGACGCATCGTTAATACGCCCACATTTACAATACAACCCAATAAGCGACGAACCCACAAATCCGTTTGCATTCAACCCAGACTTTAAAGCATCCCCATGAATTCCTTGGCCAAATTCCAAATTTCCCAACTCAATACAACTTTTCAAGCTAAATGTAATGGCCGCGCTATCCAACCCAATATTCCATTGCTTCAAATTTATGTACCGCCTAATAACTTCTTCAAAGTGCCCGCTTCTGAAATATCCAACAAGAATTGAATTCCAAAGAGAGAGATTTCCATTGATAATTCTGTAAAAAACCCATTTAGATTCAGATAAAAGGCCAAACTTTGCATAGCAATTCAGAAGCTTAGACCCGAGAAAAATATGGTTTCCGAGCCCGTGAGCGAAAATGCGAGCATGGAGTTTTCTCAGTGAAAAAGCTTCTGCACAATTATCCAAGAAAGAAGCGAACTTTTCTGAAAGAAATGAAGATCGAGAACCTGGGTCTTCAACAATTAGTTTACAGAGAGATCTAATCTGGGTTGTGGTACCTAATGATCCGAACCCAGATTTAATACCATTCATGATTGTAAATGATTGGTGAGAAAGCAAGCATTTTGATACTTAGAGTCGAAGTGATCCCCCTCTTTCTCTCTCTTCTACAAACTAGTTTTTGAAATTACCGCCATAAAAAAGCACGCGGTGGAGATACAGCTCTTAATATCCAAGTTTGGTTCTTTTTTCTTTTTTATTTATTTATTTATTTATTTTTTATAAGGTGTTTTTTTTTCATTCTAAGAGGTATTGTATACTATTCTAATATATATACTATTCTAATATTTTAAGAGGAAGATTCTCATAGAACTGAAATTGGGTGGGTGGTTAGTATTTGTTCTGCAATGTGATTCTTAAAGTGTTTTTGACTAGCTATGGTAAAATGGAGGTAAGAGTTTCAGAAAAGAGCCAATGCTATCCATGTCATTTATGGATGATAATAGCCATTTTAGTTCGCCACTTTCCTTCAATTTATGTACAAATATTAATAATCATAATATATAGGGGTTTTTTTTTAATACAAACGATTGAGGGAGAGGAGTTTACACAAATATTCACTAGGTGACTAGGGGTTTTGAATCTCTGACCACATGCATGGAGATGGAAGAGCTCAATCAATTGAGTTATACCTCACTAGCATAGGTATTTTGAATATAAGCAATAGTCTAAACTATAAGGATAGGGGGTTTACAGACACAATACCAAGGTGTTATGGGGGTTTGAATTTGATATCAGTGGTCTGCAAGTCAATGTCATTTTCCACTGAACTAGACTCTGTTGGCTATCATATAGGTATTTTTTCATATACAAGCAATAGTTTAAACTACCGGAGTTGGGAGTTTCACACACACACACCAAGATGACATGAGGATGAACATTTTTGGGCTTGCAACAGAAAAATTAAAACATTTTTGGGCCTACTAATCCCTTCTTTTCAAATGTCCATGGCCAAGAGCTTGGACTAGTGCCCATATATATTTTTCGAACAAAAAGAAAATATTAGGGACCTCCTGATTACAGTAATATTGGAAGGTTTAGGGTTAATTTTGTGCATCGCCTTCCAACACAGAAATATTTAAGTAACATTTATCCACGTGGGTTGTAAAAGGCCCTTTGCCTATAAAGAAACAGATTAGGAGAGGAATTAATATTTAAGTGTTAATTAATATAAGAAAGTTCATATATAATTATAAACCCAAATACATGGACTTTGGAATTGAATTAGGGTACGATGGCGGAAGCAATAAGGAAAAGAAATGTTCAATAATGTAACATAAAGTGAAAGAAAAGAGTTATTAACTTACTTACTCGATCTTCTCTCCGATCCTTGAGAAGAAGAAACATAGAACTCAGAGGAAGTGGTGATATGAACTCATCTCTTCTCCATGTGTGCTTTTGAAGGAGAGTTCAGCTTAAGTGCTTCGCGTTGGGATCACTCTCCATATTCAGCTTAAGTGCTTCGTGTTGGGATCACTATACACATACACTTACATAATGCTTTTGAAGTATATCTCTCAATTGAAGCTATATATACACTTACACATGATATATAATATAGTATAATATAAGAATGGTAAGATATAAGCACATTTCCAATTCATGATATAGTTATGGCCATTGACCAAAAAAAGAAGAAGAAATAGTTATGGCCACATAAATATTGAAAATAACTGTAAAGCAAAAACAAACAAATTCGAGCTACGCGCAACAAAGAGGGTTCACCCTCCCCTTTTCTGTATTTATATTGGGAAGGTTAACTTGCATGGCAAGGCTCGAGGAAATTACAGAAAACAAAAACATAAGTTAACCTAATGGTGTGCCCTAAAATCATGATCATCTATTTAACTTAATGGTCTCTATGATGCCACGTTAGCTAGTAACATTTTAATTTGTTTTTTGTAGTCATACGACGAACTTTCGAGCTTACGCCCCTAAACTTGGCTTCATTTGCTTGTGCTCAATCTGTCTGTAGTTTGACATACAAGAGAAAAACAGATGAGTAGTGCTGGGCTGGCATATTCAATCGAGGCCCACATTCTTTTCGAAGCAATATTTCAGAAATATAATAAAAGCATGGCCTGTCTCTCTTTAATTTCCAGCACACAAATATATTTAATTACTTAGGTAACTTTGTATTTGCAGCTTCTGCTTTGCTTTTATCGCCCTCACTTCTAAAATTCCCATATAATTGATCTCCCATCCTCTGTACGCGTTTGTCTCAAACTAGTATTTGTGCTGTTCCTTCATTTCGAGAGCTTGAGTAGTGCTGATCTTATTTGTCACCCCTAAATCTGAATGCTAGTTGCCGATTAAATGGTTCATGGCTATCTTTTTCAATTCTAATATTCTGGTTTTGACGACTGCAGGTTATTAGTATGGCGGCGCAAGATATTGCTCCTACACAAATCCTGGTGGGGTTTCCCTTTGTTTTAGTGCTCAGGTTAATTTTGTGGTGATCTGTATTGTTAGTGTTCATTTTCTTATTGACAACAGATGAGCCATGCCCCCAAATACTACCCCTCTCTCTCTCTCTCTCTGTAAACACATTTCGATTGTCCCTAATTACTTAATTCCTAGACTATGCCTCGTGTTTCTGAAAGGCATCTTTCTGTCAAGTCTATCATCTCTTTTGCTAGCCAAACTCATGTGGGGCCTCCGCAGCAAGATCATGACATTTTTCTCTTTTCTCTCTTCTCTTTCTTGTGTGAAGTACGTACTTACGCGACTATGTGATTGCATTTTACATTGATCATGCAACTACCATGTTTGTAAACCATTCAAAGTCTAATGAGACTCTCCAAAAGATTTCTTCTCCTTGAATTGTAAGTGCAAAAATACTGCTAGACATGTACACGAATTGCGATTCATATTTGGATCAAATTCGCTTATATAATCTAAGACTGAATCTCCCAAATAATTGAATAATCAACATTAACAGATATCACTTTATCAAGTCATATTCAACAAGGATCGAATTCAAATATAAGTGTTTTATTATTGGATCTCTTTTAAGACCTAGACAGATTAAAATCTCATTTAATCAACTTTTTCCTTCTCTACATTTTTTTTTTGTGGGAGTTTGAACTTAATTAATATAAGCATGTTTGGACGGTTATATGAGATAAATTATTATATATGATGATACTAGAATACGGTTATGTGATATAATTCGGTCATGTGTTGTGTTAGGGAGTTAGTCCAAACACAAATAGATAATGGACAATTAATCAAACTGTAACTAAATTGGAAATGTATATGTGTATATAGTAAAAACATTTCCTTTTATTTATTTTGGCCGCAAAACTTATAATTATGAAGATAGTAACTATTTCACAGATACTTACTTCAAATGTGATAGAAAACTGAAATCGCGCAACACGTACACCCAGCTGATGATGATCAGTGAGGTGGGCCGTTCTGCCCCTCCTCCATTCCAATATCTTGCTGATGAACATGATTCTGCTCCTCCGTCCAAATCGGAAGGCAACTCTGATTCATCAGCTCTTTCACTCTTTCAAAGGCACGAACAGCTACACTGGTATAAGATGCCACAGTTACAACGTCCTTCACAAAATAAATGGCCCACAAGAGGAGGCTGAGCCACCCGAGAGCCGGGACGAGGATCAGCAATAGTAAAACGGAGGCAAGAGCTCCAGACAGGAGGCTAACGTTGTCCATGAATTCAGACAAATCTGGATCATTAATCGGAGCTTGGTGGTCTAGTATCTCGACAGTCGCCAATGAGGCCACGTAAACAAATAAATCAACAGTGAACGTGAGTACAGTAACGTAGTTCCTGACAAATGGAGACGCAATAGTTCCTGACTTCAGTTGGAGGAGCAAGCCCAGCATGCCCAGCAGAAAGAAATTATATCTGTGCAATGCCCCGTGAGAATTCTGACCCTCTTCTTCTTTTTCTTCTTCTTCGTCTTCCCTTGTGCTGTTATATATATACATATATAACAGAAATTGAGAGATATGTTAATGTTGCATATTGGACTCTATATATATATATTATATATATATATACACACATTATATAAGTAATAACGTTACAATAATTTTGTGTTTTGACAAAAAACATCCCTGTCTACACCCACTCAGAATGAAAAGAGTACAAAACAATAAATACTTATTTAAAGATTTAAAAATTAGTTTGTTTAATTTTAGTTATTCATTAGTGTGTGTCAAAATATGAAGGAGAAGGAGGTTGCTAGTCGGATGTGAGAGGAGGACAACTAGGTCAGATCAGAGTTGGCTCTCCTCCACGTCGCCAAGTTCATTGGTGGTCGACCCAATAAACCCCACCTCCGCACAGCTGTCCAACCGCCACTATCTTATGGCTCTCCCTACCCATGGCCGACGGGGATGATGACGATGATGTGCTATGAGCGCCCAGCCAAAGGATCTTCAAATCTCTCAGGGCTCATTGGCTGCGTCTGTACCCAAGTGGAGAATTGCTGAAAAGGGCAACCATATCATCTAAGATGCTTTGTTCACGAGGCCGGGAGAGATGGGGTGAGACCTAAGTCCAGAGAAATCACCAAAAGCAGCCATCTCAGAAGCAGTAGCTGCACTCCGTCTGTGCTAGCTAATCTTGGCAAGCAGGCACCAAAAGGCTGGCTGGAGGCTGTTAACATTCAGCTGATGGATCAAAGGTGATAGCACATACGATGACCATCTGGTAGCTGGGCCGGTCTCATGGTCCATGACGATGATGTACTATGATTGCCTGTGAAGAGAGTGTCCGGCCGGTTTGTTGCTGGTTACCTGGTTTCTCCCTCAAAGGCTTCTAAGCTAATATTTCAGAAGGACAAGAGAAATCACCAAAGCAGCCATATCATCGGCCAGAGCTGCACCCCGTTTGTGCTAGCTAATGGATCAAAGGTGATAGCACATACGATGTCCATCTGGTAGCTGGGCCTGTCTCGTGGTCCATGACGATGATGTGCTATGATTGCCTGTGAAGAGAGTGCCCGGCCGGTTTGTTGCTGGTTACCTGGTTTCTCCCTCAAAGGCTTCCAAGCTAATATTTCAGAAGGACAAGAGAAATCACCAAAGCAGCCATATCATAGGCCAGAGCTGCACCCCGTTTGTGCTAGCTAATGGATCAAAGGTGATAGCACATACGATGTCCATCTGGTAGCTGGGCTTGTCTCATGGTCCATGACGATGATGTGCTATGATCGCCTATGAAGACAGTGCCCGGCCGGTTTGTTGCTGGTTACCTGGTTTCTCTCCCTCAAAGGCTTCCAAGCTAATATTTCAGAAGGACAAGAGAAATCACCAACGTAGCCATATCATAGGCCAGAGCTGCACCCCGTTTGTGCTAGCTAATGGATCAAAGGTGATAGCACTTACGATGTCCATCTGGTAGCTGGGCCTGTCTCATGGTCCATGACGATGATGTGCTATGATTGCCCATGAAGAGAGTGCCCGGCAGGTTTGTTGCTGGTTACCTGGTTTCTCTCCCTCAAAGGCTTCCAGGCTAATATTTCAGAAGGACAAGAGAAATCACCAACGCAGCCATATCATAGGCACTAGCTGCACCCCGTTTGTGCTAGCTAATGGATGGCAAGCAGGCACCAAGAGGTTGGCTGGGGGCTGTTAACATTCAGCCAATGGATCAAAGGTGATAGCACATACGATGTGCATCTTGTAGCCTGTAATGTCTCAGCCGCTCAGCCGGCGCATCTTTCGTGTGGAGAATGTCTGCAAAGGGCCATCATATCATCTAAGATGCTAGCTCTGTTCACAACGCTGGGGAGGTAGGGTGAGAGTGGCCGAGCAGGCCATGAGGTAAGATATATGTTCATGTTTTAATGCATCCCCTCAACCTCAAGATATCAAGATATATTAATTATTTACTTTAATGAAAAAGAAGAAATTAAGATGGAGCTGCATATGCTTACTCTTCCAAACGTAGAGGAGGGTTGACAGTACTGGAGACATCCATTGTAACGGAGGTGTGTGTGTGTGTGTGGCCACCAGCTCTGATAGCTTGATAATAATCAAGTGCTGCTATATAATCATCTGATAGCTTTTGGCTCGTTTTAAATATCGAAATGACGACTTCTTCAAGGAAGACATACAGGTAGGTCTACGAGTTGTGGTGGCTGTGAACAAAAAGAAAAAGGATAAAAAAAGGTGTGGGTGGGACTAGGCTCATTCCTCCTCAACACAAGATGTGGCCTCTTATAAAACGACACATGTTTCTGTTTTTTTTTTCTTTTTTTTCCTTTCACCGACTCTCTCTCTCTCTTCTCACCCAATTTCCTCTTCCCCCGTGCTCTCTCTTCTCGCATCTCTCCATCTCTTTCCCTACAACTCAGATATGGAGGAGAGAGAGTGACTCTGGAGAAGAAATTTCTCCCTAAGTCGTACCCTCTTTTGAAATGTTTCTATCATATAAAATACAAATAAATAAACTCTAATTACGTTTGACACTTACAAGAGCAAATTTATATGTTGATGCATCAGATGGTGATTTATTTTCATATGCTTCAAGTGTGTTATAATCTTACTTATAATGTTAAAAACAAAAACACACTTCAACGAATGCGGTAGAACAGGAAAAGTAATGGAATTTTTAACAGGGTTAGCTACAATGTATCTTTTATTGCCAAATAAACAGGAAACTACGTACAAAACAAAAGCACTATAACACGAAATGTATATATATATATATATATATATAGAGAGAGAGAGAGAGAGAGAGAGAGAGAGAGAGAGAGAGAGAGAGAGAGAGAGAAACGGAGACAGGTGCGTGGATAGGGAAGAGTTAGAGAAGAAGACTGAGGCTTGAGGACATGGGTGTGCTGAGTGGCATTATATATACATATGTGGTTTGCCTTGTATTCTCACATGCCGCCTCCACATTTTGATAAGCCCCTAACCTTCACCATGGAATCATTTCATATCTCCTTTTTACAAATCGAGAGTTGGCGACGAGGACGGCTTACGGGTACGTCTACTAGATTGTATGGGTGTCATGTCACCCAAAATAAAACAAAACAAAAATAAACGAGAGGTGGCGGTGCAAGGGTTTGTGATGTGAATGTAGAAAAGCTGCCGGAGACGGAAAAAAGTTGGAATTTGCATCTGATTTTACATCTAGCGTGTGGGATCCATTTGTGAAAAAGCAAGAGAGAGGAGAAAGGAAATTAGGAAAAATTTGATGATTTCATTTATATAAAAAAAAATCTTATGCAAATAACAAAATTAACCTCAAAGAATGTATATAAAATTTAATTTCAAAGGCTAATTTTGACATTTGGATAATTTTTTTTATATATAAATTCAATCAATGGTTTTGTGAAAACAATTTAAAACCTCAAAGAATATTCGTGTAATTTTTAAAACATCAAAGCAGTTTTGTGAAAAGATTGACAACCTCGAAGGGTGTTAATATAAATAACTCATAATAAAATAATGTATCTATTTTTTAAAGTATTGATTTACCTACTAATTGTTTGTAAATAGGTAGAGAATTGTTTGTGGATAAGGTACTAATTAAGCACCCGTTTTAGGAATTTCTTTTCATTCTAATTAAAATGTTTTTTTTTTTTTGCTTCTTAATCTAAACACTGAGATAAGTCAAGCTTTCTGAGAAAACCCTAAAAAAAGAAATTCCAGTTGTCATCCCCTTGTGGGTCTGTGCCCTCCCTCCTTTCCCCTAGATCCTTCTTTGTTATTTTATTTTGTGGTGTGGAAGTAGGCGCCGTAAAACATCGTTGCCATCTTTTGACCACGTACACAAGAATTTGGCTTCAATTTATCAGCCTTCAACATGAGGACCGCAAATTAACGTCACTAGAGTAATGTAGTCTGTGACAAATGAAGACCAAAAATTCCCGACTGCGCACTTCACTCAGAGGAGCACGCCTAGCATGGTGAGAAGAAAGAATACGCATTTGTGGAATTCCCCTAAACAATTGTCGCCATCGTTGTCCTCCCTTCTGCTGCAGTTATATTACGTACATAGATATAGGATGAGAAAATTAGATGAAATCTTATAAATAAGAGGAATTTCCTTAATATAAACACAAACAACAACAAATTATGAACAAATGAATTAATTTGAAGCTATATGACTAAGGCCCAGTTTGGGATTGCTGTCATTTAAAAAAAAAGTTGTTTCTGCTGTGCTTTGAAAATAATTACTATAAAGTAAAGTAGCTCCATGTTTGGTAAACAATATTTTTAAATTGCTATTAGTACAAAAAGTAGTGATAAAACCGTTTGGTAAATTTTAATATAAAACTATTGTAACTTTGAATAATGACTAAAATAGACATGATGTTGAAAGTATTATGTGCTAATCATGTGGAGGTAGTGGTAGTGGTGGAGTGGAGGTGTTGGTGAAAGAGATGGAGATGAAGGTGAAAATGGTACTTAGGTGACGAGGGGTAAATTTAACTAAACAAACAAGACACAACAACTCAATAATCAAGAGAACACACAGAGCATGCCACAAAGTACCTGCAGCCCTAGAAGATTACTAGTGACAACCTAGGCACTCAGAAGGACCCATCAATCTAGGCATCCCCTGTGCTAGCAACAACTATGGTGAAAGTGTGTGAAGTCATCATTATCAAGTAAACAGCAAACAGCAAACAGCAGATATAGATGACTAGTCAACCACCAAGAACAGAAACCCAGAAAAATTACAGATATGCAAACCAGATTTTGTTCACCCAGAAACCCACCATTGGGAAAAACTGGAGGTCATCAACCGACCAGGCATCCACTAAGTAGAAAAAGATTCTTACAAAGGCATACAAGCAAGCTCAAGCAAAACCTAGATCTATTTAGGAAGATGAGCTATACCTCCTTTGTGCAATCTTCTTCTCCAACTTAGCAAAGCTTCAAGCTTAGTTCTTCATGGCAATGGCAGCTCCTTCTCCAGCTCGTTCATCCCATGGCACTAGCTTGCAAGCTCCAACTCAAACCGAAACCAAACTTTGGATTCAAGGGAGAAAGACCAATTTCTTCAAGAAACCATACTCTTGAAGAAATCAGTCACGAATCCGATCTAGATCTATATGAGAGAATGATTTAAATAGCTAGATGCAGATTCATATTTCAAAAGCAGTTTTTCAAAAAGAAATCAATTAGAAAAACTCATAGATGAAATATCTGGTTCACTCTTGAGGAAGAAGAAGAGAAAGATGGAAACCCAATCTTTCCAAAACTTCCATACAAAAGAGACGGCTCCCAAATGAGGGAATTCCTTGCTATTACAGACAAAAGATTCCCTTAGGTCAGACTGACACATGGCAGCTGGGAGAGAAAAGTGAATAGGACAAAACAGATATTTAATCAGCTGGAAATCGTACTGAACAAAGATGACTAGTCAACTTTTATGAAAACAGTTTTAATGCATGATTTTACCTTTGTCAAATAGCATGAACCTCAATAGGATAGATGAGATTTAAGAACACTTAGAGATGCTAATCTTAATCTATCCTTGAGCTTGATAAATACATATAAAAGTCCTATTACAAAAATGTCAAGGGAAGCCAAAAGAATTAATCAAAATTCATACATTAACAATCTCCCCCTTTTTGGCTTTCCTTGACAACACTCTCTCTCATGAACACTCAACCCAAAACCAAACCTAAGAAGATGATTTAAATGAAGTACCTGCAAAAACAGTAACCAAACTTCCAACACAAGACAAGCATATTATATCTCAGAATTTTAAAGTTTAAACAATATGCAATATGTGCAATAAGGGGGTTGAGATTGTTCTCCCCCTTGTTGATAAGGAAAGAGCAAAAAGGCAAGGAAATAAAAACAGCAAGTAGAGGAAAGAAACTGAGGGCAGAAAATCTGATTTGAACACAAAGCATAGATTGATTACAAGTCACATTACAGCTCTTCAAAAACAGTACAACAACAACTCCCCCTAACAAAATGCACAAACTAACCAAGCAAAAACAAGGAGAACCACAATGTGATTACAAACATAGCTCCCCCTATCTAGGACACAACTTAATCAAACCTCTAGCTAAAAGACTAGAGAATCAGCAGACTCATCAGATTCAGCAGAAGCAATATCATGACAAGCACCATATGTAGTATCGACCCTGTGAAAGACAAGTTTTTGGTCTAAAAACACAAGCATGAACTAGCAAATAACTCAAGTGATCAAAGATGCATTTAGCAAAATATCCTAGACCAAGTCTTCAAGCACATGAGTAAAAAAAAATAAAATAAAAATCATATGCAAGGAACATAAGCAAACAGCGCTGAGAGGGAGAGTATGAAATGCAGCTAATGCTTAGAGACATGGCACATTTTGGAATAGGGGGTTCAGAGCTAAGGGACATACAAGATGAGGTCATATCTCTCTTGGAGAGACAAGTATACAATGAAAAGTGAAGACATAATCAGAGTAGACTCAAACAGCAAGTAACATCACTCTCTAAAGACAAAATATTGAAAGATTTATTTTGATTCACTTGCACATCCCAGACATAAGTGCTTGAATGGCCCAATTTTACGGCTCTTTGCTCTAGATGCTTCAAACATAACACCTTATACCTTCCTAGAGCCGTGACTACATTGGTCACACTTCCCCTTTTTTTTTTTTAAATTTATTTTGATGTGAAATATCTGAATAGAGTGACTAAGAGAGTGAGACAAGCTAAGAGACAATAACAATGATAGTCCAAAAGATAATCATAGACACTTGGCTCACCAAGAGGATAAGAAAGCACAAGGTATGTCTCAACTAAAAGCTCTAAACAAGAAAAAGGGGTTGTGCACAAGTCTGGAGAGCACAAGAAGCAGCCAAACTTCACACTAACAGAGAGGTGAGATATGAAACAATGACATATTCAATAAAACACATGTTGTTTGGTAAATTGAAATGTGCTGAAGACAAGGAAACAGACATGCTAATCAATCAATTGAGCAAAGGCCAATGGACTGTCTGAGTGTGACATGTTTCTGAAAGTCCAAGGCCTTGGTGAGTATATCTGCAAGTTGTTTTTAGAAGGAACAAACTCTAAGATTAAAATTTTGTCTTCCACAAGCTCTCTAATAAAATGATGCCTTATGTCTATATGCTTTGTTCTAGAGTGTTGAACAGGATTTTTAGAGATATCTATGGCACTCATGTTGTCACAATAGATTAGAAAGCAAGATTGAGCAAGACCATAGTCATCCAACATTTGTCTCATCCAAAGAAGTTGAGTGCAGCAACTCCCAGCTGCAACATACTCTGCTTCAGCAGTGGAAAGTGAGACAGAGTTTTGTTTTTTGCTATGCCAAGCAACAAGGTTGTTGCCTACATAAAAGACCCCCCCTGAAGTGCTCTTCCTATCATCACTACAACCTGCCCAATCGGCATCACTATACCCAACAAGATTGACACAGGTGTCATAGGTATACCACAACCCAAACTGAATAGTCCCACTCACATATTTGATGATTCTCTTAACAGCAAACAAGTGAGACTCTTTTGGATCACTTTGAAATCTAGCACACACACCAACACTATAAGAAATGTCTGGTCTACTAGCAGTCAAGTAGAGAAGACTTCCTATCATGCTTCTATAGAGAGTTTGATCCACATTTTTACCAAGCAAGTCCCTATGAATCTTAGCACTAGTGCTCATAGGAGTTCTTGCAGATTTTGCACCCTCCAAACCAAATTTTTTCACAAGATTCTTTGCATATTTAGATTGAGAAACAAAGATCCCATCATGGCTTTGTTTGATTTGAAGACCTAAGAAGTAGTTAAGCTCACCCACAAGACTCATTTCAAATTCACTAGTCATGACATGAATAAACTCTTGAACATGTAAATCAGAGGTAGAACCAACCACAATATCATCAACATACACTTGAGCAATCAAGACATCCTTTTTAAATCTTTTGACAAACAAGGTTTTGTCAACCGACCCCCTAACATATCCATTTCCTAGAAGATGAGAGGATAACCTCTCATACCATGCTCTAGGAGCTTGTTTCAAACCATAGAGTGCCTTTTTTTTTAAACGAAACACATCATTTGGATGATGTGGATCTTCAAAACCCTTTGGTTGCTCAACATAGACCTCTTCATTTAAAATACCATTCAAAAAAGCAGTTTTGACATCCATTTGATAAAGTTTGAATTTCAAGTGACAAGCAATGGCAAGAAGTAATCTAACAGATTCTAATCTTGCAACAGGGGCAAAAGTTTCATCAAAATCAATGCCTTCCATTTGAGTGTATCCTTGAGCAACCAATCTAGCCTTGTTTCTTACCACATTACCTTGTTCATCAGTTTTATTTTTGAAAATCCACTTAGTGCCTATGACATTTGTGTGAACCGGTCTAGGAACAAGGTACCAAACATCATTTCTCACAAATTGATTTAATTCTTCCTGCATTGCAAGAAACCATTCACCATGATGCAAAGCCTCTTTCACATTTCTAGGCTCTTCCTTTGAGACATAACACACATGGCTAATCTCTTGAGCTAGTTGTTTCCTAGTTCTCACTCCCTGATTAAGAGGACCAATAATGACACTCTCAATTTGAGTGAGAGGACTATGATCAGAATGGGAAATATCAGCCTGGACAGATGAGACGGAACTAGAAGATGAAGGGGTTGACAGGGCAATGGGGACAGAACTTCCAAAAGTTGACAGGTCAACCACAAGATCCAAACCTGGAAGGTCATGCTTAAGAGGAGGAGGAAGAAGACCATCCTCATCTAAAGCCATCTCTGTAGAGGCAGCAAAATCATCAATATTGACATTTATGGATTCAATAATGGTTCTTATTTTACAATTGTACACTCTATAGGCTCGGCTGGAAGTGGAATACCCTAGAAATATTCCCTTATCACACTTAGAATCAAACTTAGCAAGATGCTCCCTATCTCTCAAAATGTAACATGTGCTACCAAAGACTCGAAAGTAAGACACATTAGGCTTCTTTCCTTTCCAAATCTCATAGGGAGTTTGTTTGGTACCAGACCTCAAAAACACCCTGTTTGAGATGTAACAAGCTGTATTGACAGCTTCAGCCCAAAAATGTTTAGCAAGATTTTTGCTATTTAGCATCATCCTAGCCATTTCAACAAGAACCCTATTCTTTCTCTCCACAACACCATTTTGCTGAGGTGTAATAGGGGCAGAGAACTCATGTTTAATTCCCATCTCTTCACAAAATTTAAGAAACTGAGAATTCTCAAATTCAGTTCCATGATCTGTTCTAATTCTAACAAGTGGCAGATGACTAGTCATTTTCTCTTTTTGCAAAAGATGACAAACAGACTTAAACCTTTGAAAGGTTTCAGATTTTTCGCGTAAGAATGAGACCCAAGTGAACCTAGAGAAATCATCAACCATGACCAGAATATATTTCTTTCCACTAAGGGACAAGGTTTGGATAGGACCAACAAGGTCCATATGAACAAGTTCAAGACTTACATGTGTTTGAATGTGTTTGACCTTTTTGTGTGACACTCTAACTTGCTTGCCCATTTGACATCCTTCACAAACATGCTGATCAGATTTGTCAAGCTTTGGTAGACCACTCACTAACTCTCTCTTGGACAATTTATGCAAGTCTCTAAAGTTCACATGACCAAGTCTTTGATGCCACAAGACACTTGTTTCATTCACAACCTTGTTGCAAACTACTTCTTTTGCATCATTGACTCCATCAATGCAATAACAATTGTCCCTAGACCTTGACACACTCACAATCTCATTGCCACCTTTTCCAATGATTTTGCAGCCATGCTTGGAGTATCTAACCTCTACTATTCCATCATCACACAGCTGACTTACACTAATGAGATTGGATGTGAGACCCTCAACAAATCTAACATTCTTAAGCTCGGGTAAACCAGGGATACAAACAGTACCTTTCCCCACAACTTGAGACTTGTGGCCTCCACCAAAAGTCACAGTGCCTCCATCAAAAGGACTGAGAGATGAGAAAACACTCCTATCACCAGACATGTGTTTGGAACAGCCACTATCAAAGTACCAAGAATTGATGTTTGAAGCAGCAAAAGCATTTAGCACAACAAGACATTTGGCATGACCTTTTGTAATCCAAGTAGACCTAGGAACAATGGGTGAACTTATTTTAAGGGAGACAAGTTTGGCAATCTTAGTGACTTCATTTAGCAAATGATCAACCTGATCTTGCAAAGATCTGGGGTTCCTTTTAGATTTTGAAGACTTTCTGGTCTTATCCTTTTTGTACATATGACAGACTGGTCTAATATGACCAGTCAACCCGCACCTGTGACAAGTTGGAACAAACTTAGGTTTTTTGACTACCTGCTGAACATCAAGAGGTGCAATGGCTGGAGTTATTGACTTGACAAACTTAGTGGTAGAGCTGGAAGACTTAGAATCAAAATGATTAAATCCAAGACCACCTTTGTCCCCATGAAGTTTTCCCATATTCAACATTTTGTCAATTTTTGTGGCACCAATGGTCATAGATATAATCTTATTTTTTGCTTCATTCAATTCACCTAGGAGCAGTTTGTTTGAGTTCAGGAACCCAATGTTACTCTCCTTGAGCACATTAACTTGATTTTCAAGATTACTCCTAATTGACACAAGTGCAACAATTTCTTTTTCTAGAGACTCAAATTTGTCACTCAACTCCTTTTTGGTTTCTTTTAAGATGAGAAGGTCATGTTGAAGTTCATGGTTATTGGCCTCAAGTTTAAGACTCTCTTCTTTCAAGGAAAAAGTCTCTTTGAACAAGCAATCATATTTTCTTCCTAATGACTCGTATGACAGGTCATCATACTCAAAATCAGAATCATCAGACACAGGCTGCACAGAGGCAACGAAGGCAACCGGTTGATCTTCATTATCAGAGGAAGATGAATCCTCTTGAGACACTTCACTTTCACTCTCACTCCAACTCACTTTCATGGCCTTGTCCTTTCCATTGGAGTATTTTTTCTGATTGTTTGCACAGTCAGCAGCATAGTGACCAATGCCTCCACATGTGAAGCACTTGACAGATTTTCTAAAGTCTTTAGTGAAAGGTTTGACATCCTTGTTCCTTTCATCAGACCGATCAATTGATGGTCTAAACTGTCTCTCACTACCAGAGCTACCCTCTCTAGTAAACTTTCCCTTATCCTTAAGAATTCTCCTAAATTTTTTGACAAACAAGGCCATTTCATCCTCAAAATCTGAAGATTTTTCACTACCTTTCATAGAGGAAACATGCACTCCTTGAAGTGCAACACTTTTTGATTTTTTAGTGTCATTTTCTTCCATATTCAACTCCATCTCATAGGTTTTTAATTTTCCTACAAGCTTGCCAAGCTTAATTTCATTTAAGTTTTGAACCTCCATGATTGCGGTTTTCTTTGCTCTAAATCTAGATGGTAGAACACGAAGAATTTTTTGAACAACAAGAAGCTCTTGAATAGGTTGACCAAGACTCATGGCTTCATTTGTGATCATTTCCACTCTCCCATAGAACTCAGAAATAGACTCAGTTTCAGACATCCTAAGTTCTTCAAATTGTGCAAGCACCATCTGAAGTTTTAAGGTTCTAACTTGGTCATCCCCTTCATGAACCACCCTTAGTTTATCCCAAGCCTTTTTAGCATTTGGGATGTGTTGTATATGTGCAAACTGTGTGCTAGACAAGGCTGTAACTAAGGCATTTCTGGCCTTCTTGTTTGCATATGCAGCAAACACCTCTGCTTCAGTCCATTCAGACCTAGGCTTGGGCACAACTTCACCCTCAACAGTCTTGACCGGAGAAACCCACTCTTTTGTGAGATACACACTTGCATACTCATCAAGAGCATCAAGAAATATCTCAAATTTTTCTCTCCATGCAGCATAGTTATTTCCGTCAAAATAAGGTGGTGAGTTGCAAGATCCAGCAACTCGATCCCTTTCCAGAGCGAGTACACCTAAACACCAAAACAAATCCTAGGATCTCTCTATTTGTGTTAAGAGCTGAAGCTCTGATACCAATTGAAAATGGTACTTAGGTGACGAGGGGTAAATTTAACTAAACAAACAAGACACAACAACTCAATAATCAAGAGAACACACAGAGCATGCCACAAAGTACCTGCAGCCCTAGAAGATTACTAGTGACAACCTAGGCACTCAGAAGGACCCATCAATCTAGGCATCCCCTGTGCTAGCAACAACTATGGTGAAAGTGTGTGAAGTCATCATTATCAAGTAAACAGCAAACAGCAAACAGCAGATATAGATGACTAGTCAACCACCAAGAACAGAAACCCAGAAAAATTACAGATATGCAAACCAGATTTTGTTCACCCAGAAACCCACCATTGGGAAAAACTGGAGGTCATCAACCGACCAGGCATCCACTAAGTAGAAAAAGATTCTTACAAAGGCATACAAGCAAGCTCAAGCAAAACCTAGATCTATTTAGGAAGATGAGCTATACCTCCTTTGTGCAATCTTCTTCTCCAACTTAGCAAAGCTTCAAGCTTAGTTCTTCATGGCAATGGCAGCTCCTTCTCCAGCTCGTTCATCCCATGGCACTAGCTTGCAAGCTCCAACTCAAACCGAAACCAAACTTTGGATTCAAGGGAGAAAGACCAATTTCTTCAAGAAACCATACTCTTGAAGAAATCAGTCACGAATCCGATCTAGATCTATATGAGAGAATGATTTAAATAGCTAGATGCAGATTCATATTTCAAAAGCAGTTTTTCAAAAAGAAATCAATTAGAAAAACTCATAGATGAAATATCTGGTTCACTCTTGAGGAAGAAGAAGAGAAAGATGGAAACCCAATCTTTCCAAAACTTCCATACAAAAGAGACGGCTCCCAAATGAGGGAATTCCTTGCTATTACAGACAAAAGATTCCCTTAGGTCAGACTGACACATGGCAGCTGGGAGAGAAAAGTGAATAGGACAAAACAGATATTTAATCAGCTGGAAATCGTACTGAACAAAGATGACTAGTCAACTTTTATGAAAACAGTTTTAATGCATGATTTTACCTTTGTCAAATAGCATGAACCTCAATAGGATAGATGAGATTTAAGAACACTTAGAGATGCTAATCTTAATCTATCCTTGAGCTTGATAAATACATATAAAAGTCCTATTACAAAAATGTCAAGGGAAGCCAAAAGAATTAATCAAAATTCATACATTAACAGAAGGTGGTGGTGGTGATGAAGGTGAAGTTGGTGGTGGTGGGGATGGCGGTTGTGGAGGTGGAGAGGGTGGAAGCATGGTGGTGGTGGTGGTGGTGGCGGTGGTTGTGGAGGTGGAGTTGGATTTGGAAGTGGAGGTGGTGTCATTTTTAAAAATGAATTATGATATTTTGGGAATTAAAAAAATTCATTAAAGGCTCATCTCTTCTTCTTTTGAAAGCAGCTTTGAAAAGCAACTCAAAACCTGCTTTTAAAAGATGTTGTCAAAAGGCCACTACTTTTAAAGTAATCAGGATATTTTATTTTTACAAAACGTCTTAAACTGCTTAACTTTAAAGTGAAGCAGGTTTGGCAAAAAAAAAAAAAGCACTCCCAAACGGGGCCTAAAACGCCAAAAGCAAAGTAGAAGAAAATGTACTCGCACACTTGGAAGCGTGTGATGCCATATCAGCTAGTAACATTTTAATTTGTATTTTCTCATAACTGATGTGGCAACACAGCCGTTAACTCCTCCTCTCCCCTCTCTTTAATCTTTGGCCCTCCTCGCTTCAAAGGAGCCAAATCATGTTTTACTCTCAATTCTCATTTCATATATTTGGGGTTTATGTATATTTTTGTTATGAGAGGGGTTTTTTTTCTTGCTCAAGGCTGAAATATTCTTTTTTTTTAAAAAAAAATTGTACTTGTTCTGAATCTAGATCTAAGGAGGCTTCTAATTCATACTTGTCATCAGTTAATTAGTTGCACAACATTGCAAATGACGACGACATTTTGGTGGTTTTTTTTTTTTTTTTTGTGGGTGTGGTCGAAATCTGAAATTTTCTTTTAATATAAAGACAAATTTGAGCACAGGAAGACAAATTTTGGGGCGTCACGAACTTGGCTAGTTTTGTAGAACTTTCAAGCTGTCTGTATATGTTCTCGGTCTTTATAAATCAGATGAACAGTGCTGCTGACATATTCAATCATAGCCGATATTCTTGCGAAGCTTATTTCAGAAATATAATCAAATCAAATGAACAGTGCATGCATGGCCGGTTTCTCTTTAATCTCCAGCACAAGTTACATTTGCACACTATTTTTAATTAATTAGTAACTTCGTATTTTCAGCTTCTACATTGCTTACATCGCCCTCACTTCTAGTATTCACATATAATTGATCTCCCATCCTCTCTACGCGTTTGTCGCAAGTAGCATTTGGGCATGAAGTTAATTTGTCATATCATCTTCCCTAAGTATTCCTTCATTCAGAGAGCTTGAGTAGTGGTGATCTTATTTGTAAGCTTGATGATCACCCATAAATCTGATTTTTAGTTACTAATAATTAATAGCTTTTCTGGTCATCATGACTGCAGGTTAATTTGGTGGCGCAAGATATTGCTGTCCCACACAAATCCTGGTGCGGTTTCCCCTTTGTTTTCGTGCTCAGATTATAATAATTTTGTGTTCATCTTTATTGTTAGTGTTGATTTTCTTGAAAACAGATGAACTGCTAAGTAATATAGCAGAAATTACAACACAGAACTCGGCTTATTTAGAGCCTACATTAATTCTCACTCTCTCTCTCTCTCTCTCTCTCTCTCTCTCTCTCTCTCTGTGAAACACATTTTGATTATTCTTCCTTACTTCCCTAGACTATGCCTCGTGTTTCTAAAATGCTTCGCAGCAAAATCACATGATAGGCATTTTCTCTTTCCTCTCTTATCTTTCTTAATTATGTGAACGTACTTGTGTGAATATGTTAGGGGGGAAGTTCCTTATAATATTCTTGGAACAGAAGAGCTTGGGAGTGATTATGCTAGCCCTTGGAAGTTTTGCCTGAGGATTCTAATGAGATCAACTCCAAACATCTCTTCTCCTCTAATTTTGTAAGTGCAAATAACTGTTAGACATGTTGCGATTTGGATCAAATTGGATTATATAATCTAAAACTGAATGTGCCAAGTAATTGATTAATTAACATTATCAGATTTTTTGAGCTAGGTAGGTTGACTTTTCTCAATGCCCATTTACCCCCAATAATATCTCTCTCTCTCTCTCTCTCTCTCTCTCTCTCTCTCTCTCTATATATATATATATATATATATATTTTTAAACTTTTTACCATAAAACTCTCTCATTCATTGTGAAATTAATTGTACAATAACCATTTATAATACAAATTTACACCATTTCTTTCCCCAAAGTCTCTCACCCTTCCACCGAAAAAAAACTTTACACCACCTATATTCAAATTTCTTCTCCTTCAACACCAAGGCCTCGACGACGGAGGTTCTTCTTCTTTTTGCCCATTTGTGTACCTAGGTAGCAGAGGTTTATGTAACTACATACTTATATATAAAATAGGTTCGCGTGTTGAGTTAGTCTGCCTATCAAAGGGGAATGATTCTTGAGTTTTCTGCATATGTAGGTATACTAATTATGTCATTCCTATTAATAAGGTAACACAATTTTATGTCTATGCATGCATGATTTCATCATGTATGCATATATTCTTCCTTTTGATCTTTTGGTCAGGCATATTATATAGGGATTTTTGTAGAAATGTCACATGAATTTATACCTCAGTTTCGATTTTTCATTTTAAAGAAAAATTTAAGAGAAATGTCACCATAATTTTTCAAAATCCATGATTTTTCATATGACTTTAATACCATCCAATTTTCCATCCATTGTTAAGTGTATTTTAAAAATGAAAAAATCATTATAAAAAAATTGTATACCTTTTAAAAATCAAGGGTCTTTCCTACCAACCATTAAAAAAAAAATTTAATGAAGAAAGAAAATTGAAAATTGCATTTTTTTTCCATCTCCCTTTTGCCGTCTCTCTGTACTCTCTCTTTCCCTTCCTCACCCCCTCCAACCACCAGCCACTAACCCCCTCCCTTCTCCTCTGTTTTTTTTTTCTCCTCCATGACTTGACCACCCCATCCCCACCCCCTCCTTCTATTTGATTCCGACAGATAAAACCATCTTATTGCCTACCAAGATAATAATATTATGTGAGTTTGTGTTTTTTATTTTGTGCATTTTTCTCTTTTAGCTTGTTTCAATTTCTAAAGTTTCTGATTTTTTTTTTAATTCAAAATAAATGGTTTATTAAATTAAGGATTTAGAGTTTGGATTATTGATTTGTTGGTAGAAAGCGCTTAGGTACTTTGGCAGGCAGTCATCAAATAGAGTGTGAGGGTGGGGGGGTTGCGGGTAGGGGCTGGGGTACGGTGAGAAAAAAAAATAGGGGGCGGGGCGGAGGGGGTGGGGGAAGAAAGGGAGAGAGATGTCTCTTTTTTTTCCTTGAAAAAGGAAAGACTAAAATACCATTAATAATAGATGAAAAATTGGATGGTGTTAAATTAAGATGACAATTAATGAATTTTGAAAAATTAAGATGACATTTCTCTTAAATTTTTCTTTAAGGTGACAAATTGAAATTGAGGTATAAATTCAAGTGACATTTCTACAACCCTATTATATGTATCTTATGTGCAATTTATGATTTTTTATTCTAGCCATAAATATTCAAAAGTCAAATTCAAAATTTAAGGAGCAACAATGCCTTAAATCGAGGACTTTAAATTTGTTTTCATTATTTACCTTCAAGGGAAAAATGGACATAGAAAATAAATAATAAATGAAAATTGAACCTTGATTCAATAAGGTTTTTCCCGAATAATTTTAGCCTGGAATGGCACTATATTAAAAGACCCCCAAAAGAAAAAAGAAAAGAGAAGGGACATTAAGGCCCAGTTTTGGGATTGCTGTCACTTTTTTAAAAAGTTACTTCTGCTGTGCTTTGAAAATAATTAGCTGTAAAGTAAAGCAACTCCATATTTGGTAAACAATATTTTTAAAGTGCTGTTAGTACAAAAAGCAGTGTAAAAAATTTTTGGTAAATTTTAATATAAAATTGTCGTAACTATGAATAATGACTAAAATAGACATGATGTTAAAAGTGTTATGTACTAATCATGTAGTGGTAGTTGTAGTGATGGAGTGGAGGTGGTGGTGGTGATGAAGGTGGAGTTGGTGGTGGTGGGGATGGCGGTTGTGGAGGTGGCGGTGGTGGTGGCAGTGGCAGCATGGTGGTGGTGGTGGTGGTGATGGTGGAGGAGGTGGTGGTGGAGGAGGTGGTGGATGAGGTGGTGGTGGCATAGGATGATGAGGAGGAGGATGTGGTTGTGGTGGTGGTGGTGGTGATGTTGGTTGTGGAGGTGGTGGTGGTTGTGGAGGTGGAGGAGGTGGTGGTTGTGGTGGTGGTGGTGGAGGAGGAGGAGGAGGATGTGGTGGTGGTGGTGGTGGCGGTGGTTGTGGAGGTA
Organism: Prunus kanzakura; assembly: GCA_020521455.1. Taxonomy (NCBI): domain Eukaryota; kingdom Viridiplantae; phylum Streptophyta; class Magnoliopsida; order Rosales; family Rosaceae; genus Prunus; species Prunus kanzakura. The sequence continues at coordinate 1,918,728 of BPUM01000013.1, forward strand.
GTGAAAGTGGTGGTGCAAGTGGTGGAGTTGGATGTGGAAGTGGAGGTGGTGTCATTTTTTAAAATGAATGATGGTATTTTGGGAATTAAAAAAAATCATTAAATGTTCATTTCTGCTTCTTTTGAAAGCAGCTTTGAAAAGCAACCCAGAGCCTGCTTTTAAAAGCTGCTGTCAAAAGGCCATTGCTTTTAAAATAATCAGGATATTTTCTTTTTACCAAACAATTTAAACTGCTTAACTTTAAAGTGAAGTAGGTTTTTGGCGAAAAAAAGCAATCCAAAACGGGGCCTAAAAGCATTATGTTTGTAAAAGAAACAATAAATGTACTCTAAAAAAAACCCAATTTATATTATTTGGGTAGAGAAAAATAGAAGTATAGGAATTGAGTGAAACTAAAAAAATCCGATAAATAATAATCAGATGATTATAAGATTGAATAACAGTTACTATTTTAAAATAACCTCGAAGCGCATATAAGTAATAAAACAACTCAATGCAATGCAACTGTAATTAAATTGAAAATATATACAGTACAAGCTTCTTTTTTTTTTCTCGTGTCCCGAAAACGTACAGTAATATTTCACAGGTATGTATAATGTACTTACTTCAAACATAGTAGAAAACTGAAATTACGAAACATGATTCTGCCCCTCCTCCATTATAATTTCTTGCTGATGAACATGATTCTGCTCCTCCGTGGAAATCGAAAGGCCACTCTGATTCATGATCACCTCTTTCACTCTGTCAAAGGCACGAACTGCTACACTGGTATACGATGTCACAGTTACAACGTCCTTCACAAAATAAATGGCCCACAAGAGGAGGCTGAGCCACCCTAGAGCCGGGACGATGATCAGCAATAGTAAAACGGAGGCAAGGGCTCCAGACAGGAGGCTAACGTTGTCCATGAATTCAGACAAATCTAGATCATTAATCGGAGCTTGGTGGTCTAGTATGTCGACAATCGCCAATGAGGCCACGTAAACAAATAAATCAACAGTGAACGTGAGTACAGTAACGTAGTTCCTGACAAATGGAGACGCAATAGTTCCTGACTTCAGTTGGAGGAGCAAGCCCAGCATGCCCAGCAGAAAGAAATTATATCTGTGCAATGCCCCAAGAGAATTCTGACCCTCTTCTTCTTCTTCCCTTGTGCTATAAATATTTACATACAGAGAGAAATGTCAATAATGTTGCATATTGGACTATATATATAACGTAAAAGAAGAATAAAAAAAGGAATTGGCCAGACAGAGAATTAGATATACAGATCCATTACTCTACTAATTCTTCCTATTTGAACAGCAACTAATAACAAACACTACTAGTTAATACTCCTCTCTTTTTTTCTCTTAAAACTTACCAAAATTAATTTTAACCGAAAAAAAAACTACAAAAGGAAAATAAGATAACATTGAGCCACAACTGGGGTTTCATTTTCATGATCGGAAGGGTGAGGTAGCCACCGTTAACCTAGAACATAACCCAGTGAGATACAGACACAGACACACATACATTTATATATATATATATATATATGAAGGGTGCATGAGGTGAGAGACAGTTGAGGAAGGCGGAACCAGCTCAAGGATCTCAGGTCAGAGAGGCTTACAAGAAGCAGACATAGAAATCACCATAGAGAAGGTTACAAGAAGATTCATGAGTACGCTAAACGTCCAAGGCTCCTAAACGCTATTGGTTTTCTTGGGCTCAGCTTAAACCACAAAGACCTGAAAAGCTAATGGTACCACCTCTGAAAAATTCCTGCGTCAGCCAGTGTACCACCTTCAATATCTTATGTAACGCTATCCATGGCCGATGACGGCGATATCTTGGGTTTCTCCCCTCGGGAGCACAAAGAAGTCGCCGCCTGAAAAACATACAAGATGACTGCTACTTATTACCTCAGTTCCTCAAGAGATCAAGCTAAACGTTTTTAAGGGTAAACAATAATTTCTGAGTTAGATTGTTTGCGATTTCTCGGTCGGATCCTTTAGCTACGATATCATATTTGATGGTCAGCAGCTGTAATTAATATATGCCGGCCGGCCCTTTTGTATAGATTGTCCGGGATGTAAGCGTATACATTAATTGCTTGAGCTTTCACAGGTCGGGGTTGTCGCTGGAAGTCGTAGAAGGGAAGCCTATACGAAATCCTAGCTTTTATAGAATTTATTATGAAACTGATGAAATAGCTTTTGGTGCCACCCAGAAAAGAAAAAAAAAAAAAAAAACATAAAAGCGCAAACAGACCATCTTCCTAGATAATATTCATCAGTCCATTCGTAAGATTGCAATGGGCACGTCTCAAGCTAAACAGATTGATATAGTTTCGTGCAGGCAGCAGCATCCGCATAAATTTATTGAAGATTTAATCACACATGTTCATGTATAATATAAGTGCATCGATCCCTCGAGCAATAATATTATTTGCTTGCTTCAATTAAAAAAGAAGTGAGCTACTTACTCTTCCAAACGTTGAGGAGGAGGAGGGGGGTTAACAGAAATGTTGGCATCCATAACGACTTTGAGAATTGCTTTCCTCTCTCAGCTTCCTAGCAATCTCGTTCCTCCGCTGTTTCTGTTCTGACAGCTTGCTCTCGTTTTTAAAATCCATTTGACGAACTCTGCAAGGACGTATTTTTATTTTTATTTTATTTTATTTTCTTTGATAGCCTGCTGGAACGTACTCTACTTTTTGAGATAACAAAAGCCAACAAAAAACATATGACACGAAATGATGTACGTATGTCTGTCTACTAGCTTCCTGCCCAAAAACAAAATGTCTGTCTACTAGCTGTAAATCAAAATAAATAAAAAATAGTAACTTCGGTGTTAGTCAAATAGTCAATGAATTCTCCGGTGCAGGTCATGTGAAAATTACTCAGTGGAATGCGGAGACCGTTGGATGAGTTAACGACGTGGTTTCTAGTCATTCGCCGGCCAGTGGGGATGTACATCTACAGATTTTGATCCGAAGATAAATTTGATGGTATAATGATCAGGTAATGCAATTATGTAATATATGTTAACAAAAAAACTAGGTACAAAACGCAAGCACTATAACAAAACGAAAGCAAAAACATGTTCTTGGTATTATGAATTTATCGTTTGCTTATTAATACCTCTGGATATAAATCCATAATGCGCGACAAGCAAGGAATTGATAGGCAAATGCCATATACAATTTATCATCGTTTGTCCTTAATAGCCTTGTCTTTATAATGTCCTGAATATTCCTTTAATTCAATAAACATGAAGGTCAAATTTGGGTCAAACAAAAAAATATGAAGTAGCTTTATATATTAATTAGATGCTGTGCTAATCCAATCTACTATTCATATTAGATTTGGGTCATGTAAACAAGTAGTAGCTTATGAATCTCATGCATGCTATTCCCATCCCCTTGTTTTATTTTCCCATTCCCCTCATATTTTTACTCCTTATAAATGTTTAGAAAAGAATTTTACTTTTTTCCTCCGTCCACCCACTATGCACTACTACAAAAATCGCAATAGACGACGGTAATCCACCGTCGTGTATCCGTTTTTTCAACCGTCGTGAAATCGACCGACATCTTTTGATGCATAAAACCACGACGGTAAATCCCCGTCGTCTATTATTTGTAAAGACGACGGTTTTTTGTAAAAACCGTCGTCTATTATAGGAAAAGACGACGGTTTTTACAAAACCTGTCGTTGATTGTTATTAAAGACGACACTTTTAACAATAAAACCGTCGTTGATATTCTATGAATATATCGTCTAATATGTTCCCTGGCTTTTTATAGTTTTTATTTGCAATGCTTCTACACAACAATTTTAACTAGAAAATCAACCATAATACTTTATTAATGAATATATATACCCAAAATTTATTTCTTTCATAAAATTTCAAGATTCAACATTTATTACATAGTTAAACAATATTTATTCGTACCACATACATACTTCCTACCACATCCATAGCATTAACCTAATTGGAAATAATGGAGCTAAATGTGATTGCTCACAAACTCTACCAATTCCATCTGAACTTCATCACTTTGTTCTTGGGTGTGTGAGTTTGCTGCCTTCTTGCACATTTGTTACAGGCACAATAAGACACAAGCTTGTACACTCTCTAGTTTGCGCATGCTTCTTCCTTGGATGCAATTACTCTCTTCCCTTTGACCACCTTAACTGCCTCATATGAAGTGTCACAGGAATCTGAACAAAAGAAAGAAGAAAAAGTTTCCTTAGTTAGGTTCTCCAACCGCAAGGAAGTTTTTTTTTTCTCTTCATATAAGGAGCATGGAAAGATACCTATAAGAGATCTAATATCCAATATACCATTGAACATTTCGTAACTAGCAAAAATCAATTTCTCATCAACTGACCTCATCTTCAATAATAGGAGCAATTATAGGAGAAATAAAGGGTAGAACTCAATAATAGGAGAAATAAAGGTTAGAACTCACAGTCAAAGCAACAATAGGAAAAATAAAGGGCAGATTGAGAGACTAGAAACTTATCAATACTTACAATAAACCTGATAATTAGAAGGAAAATTAGGAATGCACAACCCAAGACAATATTCAGAGGGTACCACTGCCATGGAAGCACAAAGGAGAGATAGACATTAAACATACAGATTTTAGTTTTTCAATTAAAGCCAGTAAATTTTTCATAAATAACTCTTCATGAAAAGGTAACAAGATAGCTCACCATTAAGTTGTCATCAAAGAATTCGTAACCAAAATAGGTAAGCCATTATTGAACATCAGTAGGAGACTTAGGCTTTATTGCCTTAATCGAAATATATCTGTAAAAACTAACACATTCCATGAGAATCATAGGTCGCATGTCCATTTTATGAGCAGCTGCTGCATAGTAGAAAGAAACAAATATTGGTTTGGAAGTAATAAATAAATACTAACAAAAAAAGGAGATCCAGTTTTTTGGTGGGCTGAGATGTAACAAACAAAAACCAAAAGAGAAAATAGTTCGATGTGGTTTATTGCATTGGAAAAGGAGGGAAGTCAGCCTCAGCCTCGAAGGGAAGAGCAAAGCTGGAAAAAATGAAACAAAAAATTAGTGATTTCACAACAAGAAAATAGTTCGGTTCTAAGCAGTGTACCCACCATAGTATACTTTAAGCAACAAAGAGGTCAATAGCTCCAACAAAGTGAAAGAATAAATGTCAAAAATAGTTTGAAATTGGTGGAAAACATAAAAATTATACTTTTACAAAAGTATTATTCCCAGAAAAGCAAATACAGAGTGAACAAACAAAGAACAACCATATCCATAAAGAATAACATCAGATCAGACATAAAGCTGAATAGAATCTACATCCCTGAAGCAGATTGACATCCTAATAATTGAGTGAACTAGCACATCATGGCCATCTTCAAGAAAAAGGGATTTGTTTGGGAAAAATATCAACCATTAAACAGGGTTGTTCTGATAATGACACCAGTCTCAAACAAATCTTCAGAATACATAATAGTAGTCATTAAATAAGCAACACAATAACCACAGTGAAAATCAAAAACCCAAAATCTGTAGATTACAAGCAAATGAAACGAAGAGGTCACCAGATCTGCAAAATTTACTCCATAAAATTGTACGACTTCAATTTGACTTGTCGGTCACAAGCAACCGAGAGCAAATGCTAACAAAAACCACAGCAAGCCTCTAAGATCTCTCATATTTCCAAAACAGAAGTAAAAAAAAACCAAAACTAAACCATATAAACCACCAGATCTGCATGCATTATAGTGAACCCACAAAACACAAAGACATGAAAAGCAAAAACTCAATAGGAAAGAGAGCGAAAATGGTACCTCTGAAGCGCAGATCTGAAACTTTCTTAAGAAGTTAGAGAGAAGCCCAAACCCAAATTCGTGATTGACAAAGTAAAAGGCTGAGCGAAAGTACCTGAGAGTGTTGATGAAGGGTCGCGAACTTGAGGGAGCTCAGTGACCTCCAATGGCGTAAGCCCAGGGAATGAGTAATCAACGGCAGCGAACGGGAATGTCAACGATAGCCAAGGGCAGGGCAGTGAATGCCAATGTCGACGGTAGCCACGGCAAGACAACTCCAAATCGACGGAACCCACAGTGAACGCGAAAGAGATGACGGCCTTAGAGAGAGAGAGAGAGAGAGAGAGAGAGAGAGAGAGAGAGAGAGAGAGAGAGAGAGAGAGAGAGAGAGAGAGAGAGAGAGGTCCAGATAGGGAGAGGTCGAGAGAGATTGGAAATTTTCATCGAGAGCAACGAGAGGGAAACTTAGAAGAGCAAGAGCGAGTCGTGAAAATTTAGGTCACTTGAGTGAACAGTGTTTAGCGTGTTTTGAATCCACGTCGCTTTGTCTTGACAACCGACGTGGTTTTAAAATATGTTTTCATAAACCACCGTATTAGATATCCTACGACGTCGCTTCTATAAATGTTGACGTGATTTATAGCCAATTTTAAAACAACGTCGTGAAATTCACTTTTCGACGTCTTTTAGGTGACGTAGCTTTCAATTTTTGGAGTAGTGATGATTCCTAAAAATATATTTTATAAATCAATTTCATCTAATACCAAGATTATTTTCCTCCACGTTTTCTTTCTCTCATACCACCCACTCCATTCTCCCATCAAAATTCCATATAAGATTACTAACGCATACTATTTTCTTATATTTTCCATTCATCACAGGGCATCTTCATTTAATCTTGCGTATTTCAATTGGACTTATTAGGATTTTCTTTCGTCTTCATATGCTTTGAAAGAACAAGATCATCTTTCTATCAAAGTTAGGAACGGAGTGGGAATTTTCTCACACACTGTCATGGGAGTTCGAACTTAAGACTACTGATCTGCAAATCAATGTCATTTTCTACTACGGTAAACCCCATTAGAAAACAAGATCATCTTTTGATTGGATCATTTGGATATAATCATCATCCTTTCTCCAACTACCGAGCCTGATAATTAGACAACATTAATAAACTTAATCTTCTATATAATGTGATTCAAAAAGAAAACGAGGACCATTAATCGGTTGCGTATGCAGAGTTTGGGCTTAGCCCAAGAAGGATAATTTGATCCTATAATAATTGAATAAATTTGAATTCGGCTTAATCTGATCCGATAATAATCCCGTTTGATTTGATATAATACGGCAAAATACTTTTTATCATAAAACCGATGTACAAAACACAAGCACCATAACAAAACGAAAGCAAAAACATGTTTTTGGTTTTTTCTCTAATTTGCAAGTAGAGGTGTTTACTAACAAAGGCCGATCAAGCTAAAACATAAAAGCCCCAATTATGAATTTATCGTTTGCTTATTAATACATCTGGATATAAATCCATAATGCACAACAAGCAAGGAATTGATAGGCAAATGTTTTGTACCATGTCCGTATACGATTTATCATTTGTCCTTAATAGCCCTTATCTTTATAATGTCCTCAGATGAGAGTAAACACCTCTGCTTGCATGTATACATTATAGCCCTTGTCTTTATAATGTATGTTTGTGTTGAAGAAAATTAACATTGGATAGCCATTGAAGCTTGAGCAGACAAACCCTGCATCAACACAAACCCAATTGAAAAAGCCAAAATCATTTTTAGATCCACTTTTCATCATATCAATGTTCATTTTTATTTGTTAGATTGGTTGAATGGATCTCACATGGAAGCTATGGCTGGGTTGGGGTTTCGATGCAGGGTGGGGTGAATGGATCTCGAAGGGGAGGAGTAAGTGTTGGGTTAAGAAGGCCATGGAGGTCGAGGTCGAACCACGAGAGAGAGAGAGAGAGAGAGAGAGAGAGAGAGAGAGAGAGAGAGAGAGAGAAATGGAGATGGCGACTTGATCTGGGTTGGAGAGGGTCAGATCTAATGGAGGTGGGGTGGGTGGGTGTCTTCCTCCAACGCCTTCTCCTAGCGACCTCGTTTGACCGCAAGCTTAAGAACACGTTCATAATCAACTCGGCGTCAATGATTCGGTTGTCGCCCCCGTCTCGGAGATGACTTCGTCAAGAGTGAGATGATGGGGAAGGGGTAGGGGCTGCTGGGTTTTGGTGTTAAGGGAGGGTGGTGGTGCTGGATTTTTAAATAATATATATTTTTTATATTTTTAAATAAATTTAAAAAACAAAAGAATTTTTTTATTAATTTTTTCGTCCACATTGAAGTCTACATCATCAAAAATTAGGGGTCACATTTGCCCCATCAGCATTTAACAAATTTATTAACGATTTGTGTAACGGAAGAGGCAAATTGTAGGATTTTCAGGAGTTTGATTATGTACTTGTAAATGTCTCTAAAATTGGATACAAACTTGAAAATAATCCTATAATTTGAGGGATTTTATGTAGTTTATCCGTTAAAAAATGACGCACAAATATAAGGCAGCCGCACTTTTCGCTTTGAATAATTTAAAACAGAATACATGAACAGCCCAAACCCAAAGAAACTAGGGAATACAAAGAAATTAACCTTGCATCAGCAGCAATGACATCACTAAGAAAGGAAAGAGGGCTCCAAATAAAAAATATATATTATTATTACCCATATTTCGAAAGCATAAATATCCTAGGGATGTTGTCCTTGGGTCAAAAAGTAATGTAGCTTGTACATCAGATGATGTCCCCAATGGATGTTTCTGTCTTCTTTGGGTCCAAAAACGAAGTAGCTATCCCTGAGATGCTGTCCTAATCCAAGCTATTATACATACTTTGCATGAATGTTCCTGTTTTCTTTGGGTTATACTTAAAAAAACGATATGAGATGATGTCGTAATTAATAAAAGTTATTAACAGATGGATGTTCCCGTTTCCTTTGGGTCAAAAGCTTAAACGCACTAGCTTATAAGCGATATGAGATGATATGATAACACATGTTGTTGGAGGGGAATCTATCGCCTGCCAAGTCACAACCAACTTATAAAAAATAATATAAAAATATGAAATAATGAGTCAAATATTAGTATTACTCATCTTCTTTTTCTGCCAAGCCAAATACTAATCATCACCAATATCAAAATAACAAGCCGCGGAGCTGAAGTCTTGGTCGTGCATATAAACACCTTATAGAAAACATAGACAAGATCTGAAGCAAACTCTAACTTGCAGCTTGTTGGTATATATATATAAGTTAACTTACTTATGGTAACCCAGTTTGCTCCTCGGCTTTCACTGTGAAGCTGGCAAAGATCATGTTCGCATATTCTTTTAACTTTTCAAAGCCGTAAACAACTCCTGCAAATGCACTTTTATACAATGTTTTCACGTATACCCACGAGTACAGAGCTACAAAGCTCATAAAGCAAACGATCCAGAAGATGAGGGCAGCTAACCCTAAATCCGGAACAAGGATCTTCAATTCCAAAACCACGGCAAGAGCTCCAAGAAAGAGGCTAATCTTGGTCATGAATTTTGCCAAATCCGAATTAAGGTGAGCTTGGAGTATGTATGTACCGCCAATCAATGATCCATCGTGAAGGATTAAAGCAACAATAAGGACCACAAGAGTAATGTAGTATGTGTTAAACAGAGATGTCATTCCAGCTCCTTGCTTCAATTGGAGGAACACGCCTAGCATGGCAATGACAAAAAATATATATTTGTGCTTTGCCGTTGTAGAACGTTCTTTGCTTTTACTGCTACAATTAATATACATGTTATTAGCATTTTGTTTATTATATATGTTATCTTATAATAAACTAATAAAACTATGAGTAGAAAGCATTTATCAGAATAATAGATCTAGAACTTAAGCGCTAACACAGATCAAGAACTGAGTTCTTAAAGTAGTCCCATTAACTGCTTTTAATGAGCTTTTTCTCTGGTTTACACCAATACGTCCGCGGCATGCACAAAAGTGCTTTTCTGACTTCCCAGTGGCCCCTGCCCACATTCCTCTAGGGAATTGCAAGGAGATCAAGACACTATATGAGGGGTTGATTAAGATGAGGAAAAATACTGATAATTAGTTATTGACCTAGAGAAAAAAGTTGTTGACTATTTTTATTCTTCTCTCTACTCTTTCTCTCTTCACAAGTCTAATCATCACCTCTCTCTCTTCTACTCTCTCTCTCTCTTCACAAGTCTAATCATCGCCTCTCTCTCTTCTACTCTCTCCCTCTCTCTCTCTCTCCACTCCACCATCTCTCTTTTTTTCAGTCAACATCACCCTCTCCTTCTCTCTCTCTTCCCAACTTCACAAGTCTAAAAAGTAACTTTTAATTCTCTCCCACCCTCTCCCTCTATTTTGTCATGAAATCAACTTTTAATTCTCTCCACCCTCTTCACCCTCGCTCTCTTTTCTCAAAAAAGTAACTTTTAATTCCATTCTACTCTCTCTTCACCCTATCTTCTCTCCATATTATTGGTGATTATACATCTTAAAATCATTTGGGCAATAAGCAATTTTGGATCTCAACTTTCGAATAAATCTTGGAGCTTAAATTTAACTTAAAATTCTTGGATATATGTTCTCCTTACCTTTGGAAACTTCAATTTCCAATGTGTATTAATTATTTTTTAAAAAATTTAAAATGCAATCTTAGTTATTAAAAGCTCCTTAATCTAATGGTTTGAAAAAAATGTCTCAATGTGTTTAAGAAAAATGTGGCTGTCGACCACGATTCAATTTGAGCTACAACTGAAACGAAGCAAAAATAGTTTATTTTGTACAGATACCGGACGCAGCTAGCTAGGGATTGTTTAAGAGTTTCATTGTTTAATTAGCAAAGTTTAGTTTCAGACCTTAAAAGAAGAAAAATAAGAAGCATGCATGGTGTTTAGCATTAGTTCACATTAGTTGGGCTAATAAATGGAATGAGAGAAAAAGATTAAACACATTTCTCAAGTTATTTGGTTACCCCATAGGTGCTCGAGAAGCAAACATTCTGACCACAAAAAAAAAAAATTGCTGCAAACAAATTGAATGAATGAAAGGCAAAGTAGTAATAGTATGTATGTAGACTTACGCCTCTGAACGTAGAGGGTAGCTAACACGAATGTTTGCTTGGTGGTCCATCCGGGGCGCAACCGCCTCAATCTGCAGGAGAAAAAAAAGAAAAAAAGAAACAGAATTCAGATCGGAGTTTCATGCATTAACGCTATTCTGAATGTTGGAAACACTTGGCCGTGGCTGACGTGAAATCCGCCACAGTTGATCAGAACAGCCACCATGGCCGGTCATGAGTTTTATAAGGCCCTGCGCGAAAGTTTAAATCGTGCTCCTATAGACACACTAATTACTAAAACTGCAAAACCTTATTTTTTATTAACTAATCAATTTCATTTGTTACAACAAATGTTATTTTTTAAAGAATATATTTATCCAGAAATCGTCTTAGAGCTTGAGCTATCTCTTATTCCCTTTGTTTTTTTTTTTTTTTTTTTGGGATTTTTAGAGAGTTATTCCTTAGGAAATTATTTAACTTTTATACTAAATTGAATCATAACAATAAAAATCTGATTAAAAGAACACAGCCAGAAGCAATATCGATAAAGCAACCAAAAATATCAACAGTGAACACACAAACATGAAAGATTGAACTGTTATAATAAATCAACTACTAAAAAAGGAACAATGAAACCTGGATTTTTAAACTTTTTTTTTCTTTATTTGAAACTTCCAAAATTTCGCACATAAAATAACGAAAAAAAAACTGAATAAAAAGATCAAATCTTCATCTGCATAATCACAAATAGGAAGAATTACCAATTCAATCAAGTAAAATTTAGTAAAAATAATGTCACTAATTATAAATTCACATCAACATAATCAAATAAAAAAAATTAAGGATTTTGATTAGAGGTAAAAGAAGAGAGAAAATTGGAGAAGAATAGATGATGATAGATGAAGAAAGAAAAAGAGAGATAATAAGAATAATATATCTTCTTCATCTGAAAGAAATTATTTCAAAACTAAGAGGCCATTGAAGAATAAGCCAAAGACATGACGACTGCTACAAATGAGAAAGATTTGGATGCAAGCAAAGATGATCTTGCTTTTGGTGAAAACATTAAATTCAAATTCAAACAGAAAAGGAGTAGGAGGGCATCGACAGCACTTCTGGCTGAAATGTTTTTTTTTCTCCTTGGGCCTTAAAAGTTTAACGTATAATACGTGGAGTTTTTTTTTTTCCCTATACGTGTTTACTCTTCTTTATTTATTTTTTCTTTTTTTGCATATACATATATTGAAGATATTTTGGAAGACATAGATTAGTTTCTGTATAGGTTAGGTTGTAGTCAACACTCAACCTAATTGGTGAGTTGTGATTACCACCTTTTCCTTGATTTAAGGTTTCCTTGTAATTAGTGTTGGCCTTTACAGCTTAATTTGTGGATATAAAGTCTGTGGTGAGGGTAAGGCATGTTGTCTACTGGTCTCTTGCCCTCACTCATTCTCTCTATATATTTGTGTACTATGTAAATCTCCTCATGATGGAATATACAAACATTCATTGAAAATCAACATGGTATCAGAGCAGGAACCTTAACCAGCCTGTCTCTGCATCTTTGCTTCTCATTTTCTACTTCCTTCACTCTTCACTAAATGGCAGAAGAGAATCCTTTCAGTCAGGAGGCAGAGAGCTCTTCTGTTCTCTCTCCTTCAAATCCTTCTGAGATTGATGTCAACCCAAATCAACGTTTGAGTTCAGTGTTACTGAACGAATTCAATTACCTTCCTTGGTCGAGAGCTGTTACACTTGCTCTTGGTGGAAGATCAAAGCTTGGCTTCATTAACGGGAATATTGAAGCTCCTGATGTTTCTTCACCCAATTATGAATCCTGGCTGTGCAAAGACCAATTGGTTATGTCATGGCTTCTCAACTCTATGGAGCGGAAAGTTGCTGAAATTTTTAGCTTTTACGAGTCCTCTTTTCATCTATGGGTGGCTGTCAAAGAAATGTATGGCAATCAAAACAATTCTGCCCGTGTTTTTCAGCTCAAGAAAGACATTGCAAGCCTTCAACAAGAGGGTAAGCCTTTTATCCAACTTCTTGGTAGCATGAAAAGTATGTGGAATGAGCTTGAGGTATATCGTCCGCACACTACTGATGCGGCTGTGTTGCTGAAAAGATATGAAGAAGACAAGATCTTTCAGTTGTTGGCAAGTCTAAGTTCGGAGTATGAAGATCTCCGCAGCCATGTCCTTATGAATTTGAGCTTCCATCCTTTGCAAACGTGTGTGCCACAGTTCAACGAGAAGAAATTCGTAGGAAGGTCGTGAACATGGAGACCAAGGCAAATACATCTGAGGCTAGGGCGTACATGTCCAACAACAAGCATGCGGAAGAGAAAGTGTACAAGGGCAAGAGGCCAGATTTGAAGTGTCATCATTGCAATAATACTGGGCATGTAATAGAACGATGCTGGATTCTACACCCAGAATTGAAGCCTAAGTTTGCAGCAGACACCAAGGGTGCTCAGAAACGTTCACAGAATTCAGGCTACAAGGCGAATCATGCAACTTCTTTTACTGATGGGCCTTCAAACTTCACCTCGAATCCTGTTTCACTCATCAACGAGTTTGCTGCCTATCTTCAGAAAAAGAATGAGGGTGTTGAAAGTAAAGGAGTGACTAATTCTAGGAACGAGAACTCAATTGCCTTACTTGGAAAGTTTGCTGGATTTCTTGCTGAATCTGACAAGTTCTCGCATGAAGATATACCAGGTATGTTGAATACTTTCTCAACTGCCTTAAATGTTAGTAAAGTGCATGATTTTTGGGTCATAGATTCAGGTGCCACTGATCATATGACAAATAAAATTACAAATTTGTATGACTTTGAAAAAATGACCAAACCCTCCCAAGTATCAGTTGCAAATGGACATTGTGTGTCAGTAAATAGTCAATGATTTTTTTATTTTTTTTTTCATTTCTTTCCCGTCTAAGTCCATCTTGTTGGGTGAGAAAAAAAGATTGCCTAAAAAGATTGGGTTGATAATACTTAGCAAAGTGGCTTAGATTGGCTTAAATTGCCATAAACTGCTCTGCTTCTAATGAGCTCTTTTTCTGGCTTATTACATCAATATGTCCGGGGTATGGTATGGATGTATTTGTATGTGTATGTTCTCCTTAAACGAAGGCAAAAAGAGTCTAAAATGTACAGATATCGGATGAAGCTAGCTTGGGTAATTTTTCAATTAGCAAAGTTTAGTTTCAGACAGTAAAATAAGAAAAAGAAGAAGCATTCAAATTAGTTGGGCTAGGTGTTTAATGAAGCCTAATATAATTATGATTGGGTCTTTATTAAATCTTGTTATAATTTAAAAATCCAAATGGTTCGTTTAATTTGGGTCAAGTTATTTGGCTAACCATAAGTGCTGGACAAGTAAAAGCGTTTCTACAGTTGCTGTTGGTGGCATTAGGAGACCATGATATGAGTTGGTGTTGGGGATGTTTATATGTATGCATGTATGTGTTCCCCATTCCAAGATTCAGCGAAAGGCACGTAATCTGCACATACATCTTGGAAGGGAAAAGTTTTCTATCTCTAAAATTTGTAAAATTCACGGTCAAAAATAAGGTAGAATGGATTGGTGGCCCAAAAATTGAAGTGGGATAGTAGGAGAATGGTCGTTATCTCATATATCTGTCATTAATGAAGTTATGATTTTGAAGTTATATTTTGTCGAAGTGAGGGAATTACGGGGAAGAATCTCAGAGCATCAGCTTTTGCACAGATTTCGAGATGTCGATGATATAGACAGAGAGAGAGCGAGCGAGCGAGCGAAGGGTGCGCATTGCGCTGGTCAGTGCATTGGAGTTCCCCCCCCCCCCCCCCCCACCTTCTCTCTCCTTTACAAAAGAAGCTGATCTGAGGTCCTCCCCTTTACAAAAGGACAAAAATATTTTGTAGAAAAGCGAATCGAATATTCTTTCGAAGCAAAGCTTAAAACCAAATTCTGGATTATTATTTTTTGTTTTCATTTTCTTTCCTTGAAACCAATTGTGCTTACTAAGATTTCTTTTCGTCTTCTTAACTTATGCTTTGAAAAACAAGATCATATTTTGATTGGATAATTTGCATACAGTACGTAGATGGAGGACGATAAGAAGACTTGCCTTTTCAACAAGTCTTCAATTAGAAATAGCCTAGCAATTAGAGAAAGGCAATTGCTAAAATGAAATCGTAATTTATTATAAAATAATTATATATATAGGGCAGATCCGTTGCACCATATTTTTGACACAATTTTTGGGCTATTAGATTATTCTACTTTTAATGGTTAAGATTAAACCTAACATGACAAAATAATATTTTTCTCTTTAATTAATATTTATATATTGAGATTAAAATTCTGATATTAATTAAGAATTCATTCTCTCTCATCTCATTAATTATCTTTAATTCATTCATTCTCTCTCTTTCTTGGTAATCTCTCTTCTTTCTCACGCACACCTCTCTCTCTCTCTCTCTCTCTCTTTCCTGAGACCAGAAAAACCCTCCGTCTCTTTTTCTCTCTCTATCTGCAACAAGAGTCTCTCTCTCTCTCTCTCTCTCTCTCTCTCTCTCTCTCTCTACATAGATGATTTAGAAGATATGTTGAATGAAGCTATGCACAATCAGCTTCCATTGGAGGTGGCCAGGAAACAAGACTTAACATATTTGTACTTACATTTTGTAACTGTAATTTTGAGACAGCCATTCCAAATAGCAAGGTGGCACCACCAAATACTACTGCTGTTACAACAGCAAATGCATTTTCGACTACAAAGAAGCAGAACAACACTGCACATTCGGACTTTGGACACAGAAAACAAGCAAAGCTCATGATTTTTACAGAATTAGGAAAACGTGAGCTTAGAATTGTCTTTCAAAGTACCAATACCACCACAACCACCACAAGAACTGAAGCACAGGAATACAAACACAACGTCAAAAATTGAGAATTTAACAATAGGTTCCCCAGATATTATCCAAAGAAGAACAAATTGAGGGCACATAAATGACAGTTGTAGATGCATAAAAGGTTGTTAATGCATAAAAGGTTGTTAATTAATAAGACCAATTATATGTGAAATGCGGTTGACTAGTATAATGATATATCACTCAGAAATAAGATATTTCAGAGGGTTGGTGGAAAATCTTCAAGGGAAAAGAGTGCCTCAACACCTCGGGAAGCACGTCAAGAAAATCAGTTTCAGACATAGAAGAATAGACAGGGCCGGGTGAGGTGGGCTAGCGATTGACGAGGTCAAAGAGAGAGCGGCTGTGCTGGGGATAAATCTGGGTTATACAATGGCTTTGTAGGTGTCGACTGGCCCTAGGTTGTGCGATGGAGTTGCCGGAGAGGAATGGGAGAGAGAGAGTCCCTGTGATTTGTGGTTTAGGTAGGATAGGGGTTGGAGTGGTGGTGGTGGTGAGGGTGGCTTTGGGGATGAGAAGGGGACGGGAGAGTGAGAAAGAAGAAGCAAAGGCAGAGGAGGCGTCAATTCTCTGTAGAAGAAAGAGAGAGAATGAATAAATTAAAAATAATTAATGAGATGAGAGAGTAATGTAATGGCCCAAAATGGAATCAGACAAGTATACATCAGAAAGCCTATTCTCAGCGCAATTTGGGCTAACCACAAAAATGAGCTCATGCGGCTATACGCTCCAAACAAAGCTTATCTGGACCTTTGTGCTTGTGCTCGCGCTTGAGATTGTGACATACTGCAGTCACCAAACAAAACTTATATGGACCTTTGTGCTTGTGCTTTAGATTGTGACATACCGCAGTCAGCAAGCAAAGCTTATATGGACCTTTTGTTCCTGAAATTGTGACCTTTTTTACTCCATTACTTTGATTGACCTTTTGTGCTTGAGATTGTTAATGTAATCGTGTAGTAATCTACCTTTTTTTATATGTATATGTTGAAGTACATTTGATTTGTGCCTTCTATAGGTTGACAATAGATGTTGGGATAACTCATTAGAATGTGAGCATCTAGCCCAAAATCAATTGGCAATAAATAGAGAGGCCAAGATTATTTCAACTGCTAGGCAATGCTCTAATTCTGCGACGTGAGATTCACAATCTCAATAAAAGACAAAGTTTGGTGGAGAATAGAAAGAAAAATCAACCTCATGTACTGAAACTATAAGCTTTGATTTGGGTAGTACCGCGCACTTCCAGTTATGTTACACTCTTTCAGCGCAACAAATTCTTCTGTAAACTTATTTTGATTAATCATACAAGTTCACTCAAAATATAGGAAATGAAACTAAGGACAACTCAAATTTGGCACAACACATATACAATTAAAACTCCACGGCTTGGAAAACCCAAGGGAAGATCCATGCATGTTAGCTCTAATACTTCAATGCCCTTCTGAATCTCTATGGAAAGGACGGCTCTTCCCACTTATCTTTTAGGAACAGGAGAACTATAGCTTTGCCGTGGTGGACGCCTTGTCCTCTTACCCCAACCTGTTAGACTTCTTTCCTCAAGTCCCTGCAGCTCCTGGAATGTCGGTTCCTCAATCTGGGGCTGGCTAACTGCAACTTCAGTAGTAGAGTAGAGGGAGCAGAAGTTCCCATACGTTTCCTCCCCCTTCCCTTACCACTCCTACCCGCATTTCTCAGTGTCAAACTTGACTGCCAACTGCCACATGTTTCTTTTTACACGGAGATAATTTTATAGATTTAAATAATCAATTAATTTTTTTGTTTATTTTCATGTTTCTTCCGTTGAAACCAATTGTTCTTATTAGGATTTCCTTTCGTAACAAGGTCATAAGACATCTCATGGTCATCTTTGGATTGGATAATTAGACAACATTACTAGCAATGTTTAATAAACTCAGGGCTCGTTTTGAACTGCTTCTCTAAGACCTACTTCTACTCATAAGGACTTCTAGCAAAAGTGTTTTTGTTATAAAAGTGTTGAAATTTTCAAAAGAAATCCAAGTGCTTTCTAAAAAAGTACTTGGAATGCTTCTATTCTAAATGTTTATGCCAAACATTATCAAAAACTTTGTTAAAAAACACTTTTAATCTATTCAAAAACACTCTTAAATATACCGTCAATTTTATATATAGCTTAGGCTTAGCCCGTTAATCTGCGCACAGTTTGGGCTTAGCCCAAAATGGATCATTAGCCAACACGTGAATTTTTTATTATTTTAAATATATATTTTTAAAAGTCATCGCATGTCAACATTTTAACCGGATACAGCAGTGACGGTCGATGACGATGAAGAAGATAGAGAAGAAAGGTGGTGAAATTTATATATACGTGGCAATTAAGTAGAAGAAAGGCATTCCGTGTGCAAGTAGTTTAGTATTCAAGCGTTGGAAAAATGAACTAAAGTAGCCCATTCTAGTTTGGGCCCTGAACTCTTCCATCAAGAGGGGTCCCTTCAATCTCAGGATCAGCTCCTTGAATTTGTATGCACTTTTAGTTGGCGTTTGTAGAGGAGGACTTAGCTACAATTATCACAAAATAAACAAGAGATATTTAGTTATATATCTATTCTTAGCACTAGTGTTATAGATAAATACTATACCATTTAATTTCTATAAATAAACCCCAAAAAAACCATATTATTACCAGCTGTCCTATGTTTGAATTTACTTAATATACTAATTTCCAGTTTTACTCTTTTGTTTTGAGTGTTTTGGGTTTTTTTTATGAGGTTTTTAGGTTGGGCATGTTTTAAGAAAATCAATGGAAGTTTTGTAAATTATAGGAAGTTGCAAGCCTCCTTTTTATGTTGTAAATGGGCTTTGGGTGTGTTTTTAAAGTTCATTTAATATAGTCCCTTTTATAATTTGGGCCCCAATATTAGGCATAATAGTGATACTCCCAATAAACAATCAATATTCTGAACATTGACAGATTAAAAAAAAATTACAAAAACTGAAGCAGACAATATTTTGAGCTACCAAAGTTACTGAGTGAAAGCTAAAAAGTACATGAATATGAGATTACATGTCTGAAAGTCAAGGTCATTTTCTATTGAGCTAAACTTCGTTGGTAGATATGATTCATTTAAGTATACCTTAATGCTTTTTATCATTATTTCTATTTTAAAATAATTTTAAGCATATACGCATGTTCCGAAATTTAAAGAAAAATCCTAAACAATTAAAACATGGCGCCTTTAGAGCATCTACAATCATGCTCTCTATTTTTAGTTAAATTTTAGCTAAAAATATATAAAAGTTATTTTAAGAGCTCTCTATAAAATTTAAACTCCAATCATGCTCTCTAGTTTAAGGAGTCATAAATGCTATAACTCTTTTTTAATTGGTCCATCTCTATTAAAAAATAATTAGCATTAATTTAAGGTTTAAAATACTCATTAAATAAAGCAATATTAAATTATAGGGAGCCACTAGGAGTCCTTTCTCTCTCATATTTAGGAGCTCCTAGAGATCTCTCTATTTTAGGAGGTGGATATGGAGCATGGTTGGAGTTGTATTTTTCCAATTCCTCCTTAAAATTTGTCTAAGAATGGTTTATGGAGCCCATTGTGGATGCTCTTACAGACGTAATTTTGTGCATCGCCTTCCAGCTTAGATATATTTAAGTAACATTTGTCCACGTAGAGTTGACTTCCTTTAGCCACGTAGGTTTGACTTTGTCATTTCGTGTGGCATATGCGTGCATAGGGTGCATGTGCAACAGGCGGTTGTTCGAGTGGCACTCTCGCCTTATAAATATAAAACAGAACGAAAAAAAAAACGCATCTATATAGTCCAATTCTTAAACATATATATAACGTGTGGAAACAAAAGTTGATAAAAACGAAAATAAAACTCGATGCATGGTCATGCATGCGTGAGCAGATAACGTGGTATCTAGATTCTAACCCTAAGAACACTTATATTCTATAATTCCATATTTCACTTTTCCAATACATACACACGAGGGGCCTCTATACACTGAATACACCAATTGTACAAACCAGCTAGCTGGCATGGATACCAATTGTTCAATATATATCTTTGTATGTCTGTGGTAATTATATAGGTAGTGCAGTCTGCTGCTCGGCTTCCTCGGTCGAGTGGAAGAGCTCTTTGAATTTGTCAAAGGCATGAAGAAGTTCGTCAACTGCACACTGACACAATCTTTTCAAAACAACTGCACTTTGATGGTACGACTTGATTACAGCAATCACAAAACAAAGGCTCCAGACGATGATCGCGAACCACCCAAAAGCTGGAACAATGATCAGCAATTCTAAACTCAAGGCGAGAGTTCCAGACGAGAGGCTAATCTTATCCATGAACTCAGCCAAATCTGGAATGTAATGATCCTCATGAGCTTGGGCTTGGAGGACTATCTTGATAGCCAAAGACCCGAAGTAAACCAATAAAGCAGCAATAAATAGAAGAGACGCAA
The DNA here is from genome assembly GCA_020521455.1 of Prunus kanzakura. Lineage (NCBI taxonomy): Eukaryota > Viridiplantae > Streptophyta > Magnoliopsida > Rosales > Rosaceae > Prunus > Prunus kanzakura. Next base: position 1,939,064 of record BPUM01000013.1, read on the forward strand.
CTCCAGCTGCGTGCTTAAGTGGGACAAATACGGCTAGCATGATGATGAGACAGGAAATGCATTTATGCAACGCCTTTGTCGAACTCTGACGACGATGATCAAGCTCATCCTCCCCCTCTTTTTTGCTATTACCATGAGAAAATTAAATGGAACTGCATTATATATGATTGAATATATATACATATATATGTGTTAAAGAGAAGTGCAAGGTTTTCAAGCGTGAAACAAGAAAATCTTTGAACAGAAAACTTCATGTATGATGAACTTACGCATGAAGTAAAGGGGCGTTGATAGGAAGGTTGGGAGCTAGATCCATATATGTGCGAGTGTCGTACAAGGGCCCTTTCCCTGCACAAGGCAAAGAAATGTTTTACATAATATACAATAAACATCAATTAACATATATACAAAGTGTAAGTAGAGAAGTATTCATTTACGTACGTACTTACTCGATCTTCCCAGCTGGATTGTTGTACGGAGGAGACCCTTAAATCCTTCCTCAGACAAGAAAGAAGTAATATAGAGCTCAGAGGAAGTGTTATGTTGATATGAAGTTATGAACTATCTCTTCTCCATGTGTTCTTTTGAAGGAGAATTCAAGGGTAATTTAGTAATTAAAATGCCTTATAAAAATACGGGAACTGTGTCGCTGTCTTAATCGAACCTATTAGATAATGTACTTGAATGTTTTGAGTCTTCTTTGACCCAAGAAACAGATAACACATGGTATTATAGGGGAATATGTCGCCCGCATGATGTCCTGGACGTGAAATTATGATGCTACTTCCCCAATTGGTTTAGAAAGAAATAAAAAAAAAAAGAGGGGGAACAAAACAAAACCGCCCCAACTGGTGAATTAGTGGTAGGGTTTCATTGCAATTGCACCAGAGGAAGGAATTAAGAGATTTTCTATTTAAACCTCGCACTTCTCTTTGTTCACCCCAATACTTAAATAATTAAGCTGTAAGTTTTATTATTATGTAAAAAGACAAAAAAGGTCATCCAACTTAATAATTAACCCTAGTACATCTATACACACACTTCACCACTCTTCATATCAAGTTTTAGAAAAATACAAACTCCTCTATATCTTATTGCCAGATTACTCTTCTCTTTTAAAGACAAAGCAAATTGACGAGCCTACCTATTTAAAAATGCATGGGAGTTGATGGAAATGCTTGTTGATTATCAACTCAACAATACCCCAAGTGTTGGAATTCTAGTTACAATTCTTGGAGAGAGGTAAAGTTGTTCTCTTTCTCTAGAAAGTATTAAATTTCGGGTTTAGGGTTCTATTTGTTTGTGTTTATTTTTTCTGGGAACAAAGAAAATTGTGGGGATTTAAATAGAAAATCTCTTTTATTTCTTATTTTTTCAGTTTGGGGTGTATTTAAGGGTAGTTTGGGAAGATAGTGGGGTTTTCTTAGAAATTGTGAAAATTTAAATTAAAAGATGGGGTGAACTTACAACATGGGGTGAACTAAAAGAAGTGTGGGGTTTAAATAGAAAATCTCGGAATTAGTTCAACAAAAAGTTGGTAAACAAGAATTAATTAAAGAAATCAAATTCCTTTCTTTGAACATGACTGTGGCAATATTACAATTATCAATGAAAGAAAGGTAATTGACAAAATGAAATGGTAATTAATGAAAAATAATAAGTAGAAAAATATGATTACATATATAGTTAGTACATAATGAAATCAAAGAAGTATGACTTGTGTGGGATTATTCTTAGCACTAGTGTTATAGATAAACATTATACCAATTAATTTCTATAAATAAACCCAAAAAAAAAAAAAAAAAACTCCCGTACTATTGCCAGCCTGTCAGCTGTCCTAATTTTGAGTTTACTTAATATACTAATTTCCAGTTTTATCCTTTTGTTTTGAGTGTTTTGGGTGTTTTTTGTGAGGTTTTCAAGTTTGGCTTGTTTTAAGAAAACCAATGGCAATTTTGTAAATTATATGAGGTTCTTAGCCTGTTTTTTATGTTGTAAATAGGCTTTTTTTTTTTTGCCCATATATTGGGCATAATAGTAAAACTCCCAATAAACAATTAATATTCTGAACATTAACAAAAAAATAAAAACCAACAAAACATAAGCATACAATATTTTGAGCTACAGCAAAGTTACAGAGTGAAAGCTAAGAAGTACATGAATATGACATTACTAATCTGAAATTGAAGGTCATTCTCTATTGAGGTAAACTTTTTTAGTAGATGCGATATTTAAGTATCCCTTAACGTTTTTTTTTTAATCATTATTTCTATTTTAAAATCATTTTAAGCATATACATGTGTTCCGAAATTTAAAGAAAAATTCTAAACAATTAAAACATGGCGCCTCTACAGACATAATTTTGTGCATGGCCTTCCAGCTCAAAGATATTTAAGTAACATTTGTCCACGTCGAGTTGACTTCCTTTAGCCACATAGGTTTGACTTTGTCATTTCGTGTGGCATATGCGCGCACAAGGGTGGATGCAGAAATTTTTTTAACTTTATTATTTTTTATTATTTTGATTTTGATTTTATGTATTTAATTTTTATTTTATTCAAAAATACAAATATGCCTTTAGTATTAACGGAGAATTGGATGACATTATCTAAAATCTAATGGCAGGTGTGTAATTGACCATTTTTAATTAATTCATGTGTTAAATTGCTGATTTTAAGTTGAGGGAGTTAAATTCCATTGGGGTCCTAGTTCAAGGTCTTTCCTTGCAGCCCCTGGAAGCAAACGAGATGTGATTCATTTAGGGCCACGTTGCCAACTTAAATGACATATTTTCGTTAATTCTAAGGTATTTCCTAACGGTTCTAATTATTTTTTTACTTTATTATGAGACATAATTTTTTTGCATCGCCTTCCAGCTCATAGATATATAAGTACCATTTGTCCACGTAGAGTTGACTTTCTGTAGCCACGTAGGTTTGACTTTGTCATTTCGTGTGGCATATGCATGCACAGGGTTGAACGAGTGGCACTCTCGCCTTAAAAACATAAAACAAAACCATCAATATGACCATCAATGTTTTATTTATGGCATAAATTATATATCTAATATGACCATCAAACTTACATACATGAGTCGGCAGGTATACAATAACCGGTAGATGCATATAATTCATCTCAATTGAGTTAACATAGATTGTAAGACCATCTCCAATCATGATGCCTAAACCTAAATTTTAAGATTATAGTCCCAAAAACCTTCTTCAACCATGTATAGATTGAAATCTAGGGCGGAATTTGATACAACTTTCCAGTCCGTGCGGAATTTCTGTGGCCCCAATCAGTGGCGGATCCAGGAATTTCCTCTTCGGGGGTCAACGTATAAAATCTCACAATTTTTTTTAGACAAATCTTTTGTTTTTCTTTCTTTTCTGTCTTTATTTTTTTCTATCTCACATTAATTTATTATTAAACATATTTAATATAAATATAAAATTAAACTCAAATACTCAAAATCGCCTCCATTTATTTTTAAAAACCCAATAAACAACAAATAATATAATCATAAAAAAGTTAAAATTGAAAGCTTCATCATCTTACAAAGTTTATGTTCATATCAATGTCACAAAAATAAATAAGGAGGAGGAAAAAAAATAGAACAGAACTGAAATCTCAACCCAACTGAAAGCTCTTATAATAACCCAACTGAAAACTTCCAAAAATTTTCAACCCTTGAAATCTATATTTGATATTTCACGATCTAACTTCTTTTAATGATGGATAGGATACAGCCAATTGTGAGCTCAATCAATTTCAATGAACTAATCTGTTTTGAAAACTCTGATGAGAGAGAGAGGATGGGAGATGTGGTTTTTTTTAATTATTTTATAAGTAAATTTGGTTATTTCCCTTCAATGAAACTAATGAATTACATTTGTATGAAAGGGGGAGAATTATCGGGGGGTGGGGAAAGCAGCAGCAAGCTGGGCTTTTTTTATTTTTTATTTTCAAAAAACCTGTGAAGAAACGACGTCGTTTTGACGTCCAGCGAACAAAAAAAAGAGAAGGCGCGCTGCGCACTGCGCGCAAGGTAGCTGCGCTGCCCTTCTTCTCCAGCTGCACACAAGTTGCCCCTTTGGGGCATTTCGTCAAACACCTTGCGAGGGTCAAGATTGGCTGCTCTAATGGAGGATTTCAGAGGTTGCAGGGGTCAATTGACCACCCTTGCTCCTCTGTGGATCCGCCCCTGGCCCCAATGCAAGACAAAGCCAACTTATTGGATGCGTGGAAGGCTCACATCAAGGGGACGTTGGAATCCAACAGCTCCCTTTGAAACTTAATGATGCATCTTCTTGTTTCTTTTTTTTTAAAAAAATTTATCTAATCTTTTGGAGCCTTTAAAAGCTGGCTACGTGTCAAGCAATGGGAACCAACTTATTGTGATTTTTCAAGCTTTCTCAAATAGATATAAACGGCCCAAATTGTTTTCAACTTGATTTTAACGAGAAAAAGAAGATCCAATGGTTGAATTTAAAATCAAATTATTAAAATAATATTTTTAATTTATCTAAATGAGATCCCACTCTCAAACTCTACAAATGGCATTCTCATTTTAATTTTAAGTGAAGAAAAATGTTATGTTTATGGAATTTCAATTTTTTTAAATTAAAATGTTTAGAAAATTAAATCACGAATGTTGAAACAAAAATAATGTCAAGAAAAATTAACGACAAAAAAAATTTAGGGGTTAATCATTCTTAAACAATTTAATAAAGTTGGGGACTCAAATTATGAGTTTACAGGATTGGAGGAAAAAAAAAATTTGAGCCTTGAAAATACATGAATAGTTGTATTTTAGAGGATGAAAATTTGAGTTTAGACTAAACATGGTTGGAGATGGTCTAATTGAGTAGAATAGACTAATTGATTCTCGAAAAGGGGTTAATTTTGTTTCATTCCATGTACACATACATATATATAGGAGTAGTTTTGGAATAGATCCGTTTGGTATCCTACTTGGATCCAATTTTTTAAACTCAAAAAAAGTTTTTGAGTTCAAAGCCAAAAAAATTACTTGGATCCATTAGGTTAGATTGGACTCCTACTTGGATCCAATCTAATTAGATTACATATGAATATTTTTAGTCTTTTGACCGATTAAGCGTGGAGAATCAGGTGGAGGGGGAAAATGGAATCCACATGTGAAACTAGAAGCTATTGTCCTTGTGTGGGCATTTGCTCTATCATCTTGGAACATTGTCAATGATGAACAAGTAAATTACAAAAAGACTCATGCTACCACTTTATCTGACCTATCATACCACTTTAAGGAAAGCCAATTGATAAAATGAAATGGAAAATTACATATTTAGTTACTTCTCTTGAGGAGGTACAACAGAATGAAATCAAACAAGTTTATATGATTTTGTTTGATACAAGGGACACTACTAGAAAAACGCTCAACAGGGACCCTTTTATTGGAGACTAAAATAAAAACAGTCTCAATAGAATGCTATTAGGGACTGATTATAGAAATAGTCTCTATAAAATGATAAAAGGGACTGATTCAATAATTTTCCATGACTAATAAATTTAAAAACTCGAAAATCCGTGCCTTCAGTATTAATTAATTATATATAATACTTTCATGTCAAATATATATTAGAAAATAAGGCACTGACAAATTAATCAGTGCCTAAGTTGTCCACCATTTCCAGTAGTGGGCACGAATCAACACAAAAACTTAATTAAAATTTTAAAAATATATAAATAAAAGACTCATTATACCAACTAAGTGAAATTATACGTATACCAAAATGACTTTCCTCCTTTTTCTCATCCCAAGAGTCCTACCTCTCTCTACTTACTTTCACACTCTCTCTCTCTCTCTTCAATTATTATTTTCTTAACCACACTCGTTTTACTTCACAAGATTGCTACTGTTTCCTCCTTTTCCTCCTCTTTTCCTTCCATTACTCTTTCTCTCTCTCTCTCTCTCTTATATTTTCCTAACAACTTTCTTGAAACTTCTTTTTTTCTCTCCTTCAAATCTATACGCACCCCTTTTGTCTATTTTTTTTTTCTTCTAATTCTCGTTTTTTTCCTTGGTATTGTGTTGTGTCTGGATTTCTTGGTCTAGTTTTAAATTTAATTCTTGGTATTGGGTTTGTAAATCTAACCCATTGTCCGGTTTGGGCTAGATCTGTGTTATGTCTCTTACAAATCTTTCATTTGAATGAGTTTTGCTTAGCGACTCATGGTTTTTGTTTGACTGGTTGTAGAAATAAAACGTATGGGACAAGTTCTTGCTGTTGTTGATGGCTTATTGAATCTTTTTGAAAGGTAATTTAATGAAATTTCTCTTGTTCATCAATGAATTCACTCTCTGTCAAAATCATAAATTTCTTTATATTTTTTAGTGGGTATTTGTGTTTCTGAATTTTGAGGATTTATTTGTGTTTATGTTTATGGTAGTGCAGATGCGGTTAATAGGCTTAATTCTCTCGGGGGTAGAGGTGAATTTCTACTCCTTTTTCAACACTAATTTTCTTTTCTTTTTTTGAAATGGTCAATTTTTAGTCCTAAATCTAGATATTTATTGCTTTTCAAGAAGATGAGCTCTCTCCTTCAGTTCAACATGCAAAGACTCTTCCGGTGTATCTCCATAATCCATGGTTGGAAAAAATTCTTCTTGGTGAGGAGGTTCTCTAAGCTTGACAGAGTACAAGGTTTACAAGAGTGGCAGTTCGCGAACGGGAAAAAGAAAACCGATGAATGGTTTAAAGAACCGATGTTTCAACATATTGAAACAACTTTGACCCAAGAAAAAACATATTAAAACAACAAAATCGCTATGGGACAATGAGATATTTTTATATATAAAAAAAAAGGTTTATGTTTTTAGGGACTGATAAGCATTCTGTACCTTTTAATTCTATTAGGCACGGATGTATTTAGAATGCATGTATGCATATTGGTTGGATAGAATGTGGGACCCATTGGGAAAATAAGTCATGGAAATTTGCAATCCGTGCCATATTAGCAATAGATGACCCCTGTAAAAGACACTGTTATAAATCAATGCCTATTACTACATTAGGCACTGTTTTTAGTCCCTAAAGAATGTAAAGGGGACTGATTACACTCAGTCTCTTTTAGTCCTTTTTTTAGTAGTGGGAATTCTTTTTTTTTTTTTTTTGGCATACAAGAAATCCCACATCCACATGCAGACTGAACTTTAACAAGCCCCATTCGGTTGGGCCACGCACAAAAAGAGAAATGCATGAAGCCTGCGGCTATATATATTCCAAATTAAGAAACATATTATATAATTAAATTAAAGAGTCAAAATATAAATAGAAAAGTTGATATAGATCCAAATTCTCATCTAGAAGTTGAGTTTAATCCTCGGATTTGGTGACTTTGATACAAGTCCTTTGACTTTTGTGCCACATAGGATTACATTCCTTTTTGAAAATTGTTTGATGTAATCTTTTTATTTTATATATTTAAAATCATTTTTTGTTCCAATATTGCCCATTATCTTAGATTACTTACCTTAATGAGATAATTAGCCAATATTATATTTCTTTCCTTATCCAATTTACCCTTGAGCGCATAAAACGTAAGGAATAATGAAGTTATTAATTGCAGCAAATTTTATGGTGGTTTTATAATAAATTACTAAATTTATGGTAAGTAAAGCACCTAATTAGGAAGACTCCTTTTTTTTCTTTTTTAAATGTTGGACATTGACATATATATATAAGAAAGAAATAATGGAGTGAGTTTAGTGCTCAAAGGAAACTAAACACTCGTTAAAATAGATGAGAAAATAATGGAGATTCAGACTTGGGGTTCATCCCAAGGCACAAATGACTCGCTGAAGCACATATGGTCTAATATCCATTTGCTATGCAGTGATAGTATCGACTTCTTCTTCTTCTTCTGCTTCTTCTTTTATTATTATTATTATTTTATGTTGAATATATGCTCAACTTTTATTCAGGTTCAGTTATTTTGTTCTTTTATGTATAGTATACCGGAGACATAGGTAATACATTTTTTGATATATTTTTCTTCATATATATATATCGAAATTATAGGTAACATATTCCTTTAACAAAAAAAAAGTTATTAATTGACTTGTGTTTTGACATACATGAGATATAGGTACCACACTTTTTTGTCTTTTTGTTTATGAATCTAAGTTATAGGTAACATACGATTTACCACTTATCTTTTTTATGTACCGGAGATATAGGTAGCATATATTGTCCGACTTATGTTTCTATGCACCTAAGTTATAGGTAATTTAATATTCTCCTTGTTTATTTTTCCACCATACATATAGGTAAGATGTTTTGTGGTTTGTTCAGTCTACGATGTAGATATATTATCCTATGGTATAGATATATTGTCCTATTGTCCATTGCATAGGTATAATATGTCATATTATCTCTATTGCCTATTGCATAGGTATATATATGTTTTTTCATATTTTCGACAATGTGTAATAATATTTTATCTACCTTTTTTTAGGTAACATACAATTTTATTTTGTCTATTTTTTTATTTGACTTATAGGTAGTTTTCTAATTTATGTTCCTAACTTATAGGTAACATGATTTATCACTAAGTATTTTTTGTTACTAATAATAACACTATTTACTTGTATGTCAGGTATATAATTTAATGTGGGTGTTTGTATTGGTATAATTTGTGGGTCTTTACTTTGTATTGATTAAATTGTATTTTGTCCATATATTAGGAATATTATCAAGGAAAGAATTCAAAATTTAAATTATGGAATTCAATTACAAGGAAATAATGTATTAAATTTAGATTTTCAATGTGTTTTCCTTATTTACCTCAAAGGGTAAAATTGACACAACAAAAAAAGTAATAAATGTCAAAGGACCTACATCTAAAACTAAAACCGCGAGGACTAAACCCAATGATAGCTAATCGTTTTGGACCTATACCTAAAAAGCCCAAATATAAATCATCACAATTGAAATAACAAACAGAACACACAGACAAAGATTTCAACCAAACTCTGACTTGCAGTTTGTTGGTTCAAGCGTGGTAGTATAACTTACTTACGGCAACCCACTTTGCTCCTCGGCTTTCACTGTGAAGCGGGTAATGATTATGTTCACATATTCTTTCAACTTTTCAAAGCCGTAAACAACTCCTGCAAATGCAATTTTATACAATGTTTTCACGTACAGCCACGTGTACAGAGCTAGAAAGCTCATAAAGGAAACAATCCAGAAGAGGAGGGTAGCTAACCCTAATTTCGGAACAAGGATCACCAATTCTAAAATCCAGGCAAGACTTCCAAAAAGGAGGCTAATCTTGCTCATGAAGTTTGCCAAATTTGGATAAGATGAGCTTGGAGTATGTATGTACTGCCAATGAATGATCCGCCGTAAAGGATTAAAGCAACAATAAGGATCACAATAGTCGAGTAGTTTGTCTTAAATAGAGATGTCATTTCGGCTCCCTGCTTTAGTTGGAGGAGCATGCCTAGCATGGTGATGAGAAAAAATATATATTTGTGCACTGCCTTTGTAGAACGTTCTTTGCTTATGCTGTTACAATTAATGAGAACATGTTACTGGCATTGCAATAAAGGATTGTTTGTTATCTTATAATGAACTAATAAAACTATGACCGTAGCATTGATCAGAATAAATAATAGATCATAGGTAGAAATTAATAAAGCCGAATATACATATATACTCCTAGCTGCCATTTTCTTCCATGTTAGAGAATAAAAGATCTAGAACTTAAGCACTAACAACATATCAAGAGCTGAGTTCTTAAAGTAATAGTCCTATAAACTGTTGGAATCCCACATCGGTGGGGTGAAAGAAAACAAATGAGTTTAAATAGAATTACCACACTCTAACTAATATCGAGGCATTTTGTGGTAAAACCCCACGCCTGACGAATTGGGCAGGTAGTAAAGTGGGGACAGTATCGGTGTTGTTAGAGTGGGATCCAACGGGCAGATCCAAAACTTCAACATGGTATCAGAGCCAAGGCCCGTACAAGCTAACGAAGCTTGTCACCAAGAAGGAGAAACAAGTCGGACTCTTAAAGAAGAAAAAAAAAAAAAAAAAAAAAGAGGAGCCAACGAAGCTTGAAAAGAGCCGACCTCTGAGTTCCATTGAAAACAAGTGGGCCCAACGAGAGCCGACCTAACCCCACACCTGACGGATTGGGCATGTGGTAAAGTGGGGACAGTATCGATGTTGTTAGAGTGGGACCCAACGGGCAGATCCTAAACTTCAACATAAACTGCTTCTAATGAGATCTTCTCTGGTTTACACCAACATGTCCGGGGCATGCATAAAAGTGCTTTTCTGGTTGCCCATGGTCCCCATACCTAACAGCAGATCAAGGGAATTGCGAGATGGGCCCCATACCGAACAACAGATCCAGGGAATTGCCAGAAGATCAAGACACTAGGAGAAAAACAGTGATAAGAAGTTATTAACCTAACTATTTTTATTCTCTCTACTCTCTCCTTTTTTTTTATGGCTATTTGAACAAGACAATTTAAACCAAGAGCAAATGGAGCTACGACTGAAACGAAGGCAAGAAGGGTTTGACTTACGGTTCTGATCGTGGAGGATCGCTAACAGGGAGGTTGGCTTGACGATTCATCCCGCGCGGTTGGCCGAAGTCTGCTGCAGTAAGAAAGAAACAGAATTTAGATCAAAGGCGAGCCGCATATGATTGGATACACTGTTTCTATGTAACTGGGTTGAGCCAGATAAAAAAAGGGAAAAAAAAGAAGAAGCAACTGGGTTCTTAAGCTACAACACAAGAAAAAAACTGAAAGAAAAACAGTGCACTTAACTCGATTGTCTTATGAGTCTTTGAACAATTGCGCAGAGACACAACTAAATTCCATACCCAAAGCCAGAACAAAAAAAGAACACAAAGAAGAAAAAAAATGAAGAAAAGAAGATGCAACTGGGCATGTTCTTGAGCTACAACATAAGAAAAAATACTCCTTCCCCAGACAACTAAATTCCATATCCAGAGCCAGAAAAAACGAAGGCATGTAGATTTGCAAAGTACTGCTTCCCCAGACAACTTGGGAAAAGTTTGGGACCAAAGCCAGCTTATAAGCCTTACCATCATTCACTATTGGCAGATTTTGGCGAACTCATAAGAAAAACAGACAAACAATGAAAGCAATAAAATGTGCACTTACTCTTGTAAACGTCTCACGGTTGTATGGTATGGTATAGATATGGAGTGCCCTTCCCTTCGTACGAACCGGAAATGTAAAACTCAGAGCAAGTATCTTGAGGAGGGAGGAAGTGCTTGTTAATATAGGAAGGAGTGTCACATGACGTAGTGAGACAGAGAAGAAGAAGAGAAGAAAAAGAAAATAAAAAAGAGAGAGATAGTCAACCGAGAGGAAAAACAGAAAAAAGAATTTAAAAGAAGGAAAGAGAACACAGGGAATGAGAAAGAAGAAAAGCGTTTGTGTGTGCATCCACGAAGCAAAAGCGTTTGTTTGTGCATCCACGTGTTGGGACAATCACTTCTGAGCGATTGTGAATGCTTAGAATCACTACATGCATTTATACCATAGCTCAAAAGTTTTCTTGTGGCCATGGCTTCACCAAATAAAACATCACATGCATGCATACCATAGCTCATGGGTCATAAGAGACCAGAATCATTATTCTTTATGTTTCAACTTTCATGCATACCATAGGCTCATGGGTCATAGAGTCGTATGATAAATATAACCATCACATGTGACCCATGTATTCCACAAATTCATTCCATTTGTAGACAAAGCGTGTTGCTATTACTACTCCCCATGATTACTCTCTTCCTACTCACTAAAATATATGCCTTATGTTTAAATTTAAGCACTTTACTAATAAACACTCGTATATTCCTCTCTTTCTCATTCTTTTCTTTCTCTCATAAATAATGAATTCTTTATAAAGGTATGCTTCACTTTCAATGTTTTAAAGAATTCTTGTTTTCATTGAATTGACAGTGCATCTTTATATGTTTATACCATGAGTATATATGCTTTATTTCCTACATGCAAAGTATGCAATGACATGCATGATATTTATTTGATCACTGAAATTTGTATGGTGATTGTTCATTTGAATTGACAATATGCATTAAAGTTATAATGCAAATTTTGGGAATTAGAAGTTCTGCACTTTTGAACCGCAAAAAGATTAAGATTTGCACAAGTAGTTGTTTCAAATTTGAAGTTGCTGAGAAATGGTTTGAAACCGTTTGTTTTCTAGATTGGCAAAAACATGTTTAATAGTTTATGTTTGCAATTGGCTTATTTAGTAGGTCCAATGGTATCTAATAATTGGATATGAATTTTTACGACATTGATAAGATGAAACAGTTTGTTTAATTATTAATGTATCAATGACTAGTCGGACCAACTTTGAAAACTTTATGGTATGGAGATTGTAATTATGAATTTTAAAGATATAACTTCCATGGATAACAATCCTATGATTAAAAGATATATTCATAATGAAGTGGTAATAGACTGTCGGAGGACGATGAGCAAAAGACTGTCGGAGGACGACAAGAAGACTTGTGCTTTATTAAGAAATTTTTTTCATGCAAGTTAAAACCCCAAATTCATTTATAATGCATTGGATGCTAAAATATTTAGGAGGCACCTAATCGTACAATAAAGGGCCCACATCACAGCACACTCCCCCTTTTGTCCTTTTCTTTTCTTTCTTTTCTCCTCCCCTCCACCCCTCTTTCTCCTCTTTCCCACTCTCCTCTCTCCCTCAGTGTACAGTAAACAACCACCAATTTTCTTAAGATTAAGAGGGTAGAGTGATTGCGTGTCTCTAAATCCAACTCGGAATTCAAACAGCGAATCCATCTCATCTTCCTGCAACTCCGACTTTGCTTCAAATATTGTCTTGGTGTGTGCTCTGTATTCAATAAGTTCCATAAGCGCAGCACCACCAAGACTTGAGTGGCTTGTTATTTTGATTTTGATAATTTAAATTTGACTCATATATATGATATTTTAAGTCGAATTTATGCATTCCTCGTTTTTGTGCTTCGCCCCCAAATTGTGCTCAGAATGGGTCTTATTGTGTTGTTGCCACGGGCTTGTTCCAAGATGATAGAGAGCAAATGTGCACAAGAACAAAAATAATTTAAAAAGAAAGGCATTAACAAAAGGAGATTGGCAATTTTCTTTTTCTTTGGTGAGGACAGGCCTAGGGGATGTCATTTTTGAATTCATAGTGAACAGTAGGAAATGGACAAACAATATTCGCATGCTAATTCACCCAATACGAGTCAAATATTACGGCTGTATAGGAGTATGACCTCCCGCGAAACCTCCTCACACATTTTCTTCAGGTTATTACCCCTGAGTACCCTTTCTTCACGTCATTCCTCTACAGACTACAGCCATTGGTTTATTAAAAAGAAAAAATGCAGTAAGAACAATTATTGAAATTACACAGGAAATGTGTCATATATATAGCATGTGGAGGAAGATATGCATCTAACATATGGACCAAATTGCATTATAGTGATTGTTGGTGGCATTTGGAGACCATGATTTGAGTTGGTGTTGGGGATGTTTATATGTATGCGTTCCCCATTCCAAGATTTAGCGAAAGGCACGTAATCTGCACATAAATCTTGGAAGGAAAAAGTTTTCTATCTCTAAAATTTGTAAAATTCACCTTCAAAAATAAATAAAAAGGTAGAATGTATTGGAGGCCCAAAAATTGAAGGGGGGGTAGTAGGAGAATGGTCGTTATCTCATATATCTGTCATTAATGAAGTTATGATTTTGAAGTTATATATTGTCGGAGTGAGGGAATTGCGGAGAAGAATCTCAGAGCATCAGCTTGTGCACAGGTGTCGAGAAGTCGATGAGAGAGAGAGAGAGAGAGAGAGAGAGAGAGAGCAAGCGAAGGGTGCGCACTGCGCATTGCGCTGGTCAGTCAAGCTGAGCATTGGAGACAAAAAAAATCTGTAAAAATCTGAGTTCTCCTCCCCCCCTTCCTTATAAAAGAAGCTGATCTGGAGTTCCCCCAACCCCCACCCCCAACAAAAGAAGCTGATCTGAGGTTCACCCCTTTACGAAAGGACAAAAAAAATATGTAAAAAAGCGAATCGAATATTCTATCGAAGCAAAGCTTATTTCAGAAATATAATAAAACCAAATTCTGGATTATTATTTTTTGTTTTCATTTTCATTTTCTTTCCTTGAAACGTGCTTATTAAGATTTCTTTTCGTCTTCTTAACTTATGCTTTGAAAGACAAGATCATATTTTTATAGGATGATTTGGATACAGCACGTAGACGGAGGACGATAAGAAGACTTGCCTAAAACCAAACGATCCAGACGCAGAGGAAGGCTAACCCTAAAACCCGAACAAGGATCACCAATTCCAAAACCAAGGTAAGAGCTCCAAAAGGAAGGCTAATTTTGTCCATCAATTTTGTTGAAATGTAAGCAGTGAGCTGATAGAAAATGTAATTAAGCCTATTTTGCTAATGGTGTATTCACTTAGTCACTAAACATGACAAGTGTTAGGCTTTAGTAGTGAAAGGCTGTACAAGCCACGTGTAATGTTTTTAGAGAGCAGTTTTAGATGAAGGGATGTGATACAAAGTGATGTAAGAGTATCCCAGCTATTCTCTCTAACGGTCATATAGCTCACGCAGAGCTTGCTCAATTGAATCAGAGCATGGAAATGAAAAACTTCCTCACGTTTTGATTCTCTCTGTATTTTTTGCTTTCTTCATCTGTTCTTCACAAAAACTCTAACAAATTTTGCCAAATCTGAATTGGGGTGAGCTTGTCTTATATATGTAGGGCCAATTAATGATCCGATGTAACCCATTAAAGCAACAACAAGGCTCATATGAGTGTGGTAGTGTGTGTCAAATACTCCCTGCTTCAGTTGGAGGAGCCCAGTTAGCACGACGGTGATGGAAGAAAATACATGTTTATGCAATTCCCTTGAAGATCGTTCTTTGCTTGTGCTGCTGTTACAATTAATTAATGACAAAATGTTATCAGCATTGCAAACTAATAAGAAAAACTATGATCTACAACTTAAACGCTTACAACAGATCAAGAGCAAAGTTTTTAAACTAGTCCCATTCCCATAAACTGCTCTGCTTCAAATGAGCTCTTTTTTCGGTCTTATTACATCAATATGTCCGGGGTATGGATGTATTTGTATGTATATACCTTAAACCAAGGCAAAAAGAGTTTAATTTGTACATATACCGAATGCAGCTAGCTTGGGGTAATTTTTCAATTAGCAAAGTTTAGTTTCAGACAGTAAGATAAAAGAAAAAGAAGAAGCATTCAAATTAGTTGGGCCAAGTGTGAACGAGTTAAACTTCCATACTAAACTATAATTACTCTCACACCAAAAAAAAAAAAAAAAAAAAAAAAAAAAAAAAAAAAAAATATATATATATATATATATATATATATATATATATATAATTACTCGTGTGCAAACAAGATATTTGCATTCTTGTCCCTCATTGAAAAATCCAAGAAATACCCAACTATACAACCGGGATAACACTTTTTGCTGTCTCTGGTCAATAACATAATAACACGCATAATTAAATGAAGTTGAGGTTCCACCCCAAAACCAATTGGCAATATGAGTAGTAGCCCAACTTCTTATAAGCCCTTGTAAGGTTTTCTAACTTTCTAATGTGAGACTTTTTATCTTCACATTCTCACAATAATAATTTATCTATGTATTATTGTGTTATTGGTTAGGGATAACAAAACAGTTTTATCCCTTCTCCGGTACAAGAAAGTTTTTCCCCCGCTTTAGAGGTCTCTCAAAGAAGATTTTGACCAAACCCATATAAAAGAGAAATGCCCGAACCCATCAGGAAAAAAACTTAGTTCATATACCCATTATATCAGAATAAAATCAAAGCTTCTAATGTCTAATTTTTTAGCAAGTGCCGTTTGAAAATAGCCAGACTCATTAGCAATGAGCTCTTGTGGTCTGGAGTGAGCTATATTGATTTTTAATTTCTACTCTTTGATTTGAACTATTGTTGAGCAAAAAAGCACCAAGTTGAAAGCTCATGTGGAAGGAGCATTGAATCCGATGTTTTTGTTTTAAATCTCTGGTGGAGCATAAGAATTATCTAACGGTTCAAATTAGAAAACTGTAATAAACCCGCACGCTTCAACGCCCACTAAAGATGGAAATTATGACTTTTTTGTGATTGAGATGTCTACTGACATCCAGGAAATTTAAGCGCCATTTTTCTTTTTGGGATCTAAGTCCCATCGTTAAATTGTTAATCATACATTAATTGCGGAATATGACATTGCATCGATTTTTACAACCCAATGTGTTTGACTCCACAAGAAATTTTGTCGAGCAAATTATAATGTTTTCTTCTTCTATTTTTAAACAAATTTAAAAGGTGTCACAGCTTTTGAATGGAAGCTACGTTTTTCACACGCTCTATAATTTCATTATTATTTATTATTTATTACTATTAATTGGCGGCTTTTAATTGGGTAACATAAAGTTGAAAGTCCAAGCAACATAGATATTGCGTCGTTTCAAAGGTAATTAATTTCTACATACAATTTTCTTTTTGGGGTTTTCTTGATTATATTAAGGAATGCGCTTTGCTATCGACATGGGATTTAATTATGTTATTCTAGAGATGGATGCACAAGTTTGCATAAAGGGCATTCTCTCAACAGAGGAGTGTAGTGGAACAGATGGTCTTTTATTTGAAGAGGCAAAAAACCTACTTAGTAAATTTAGAGGAGTCATTTGTCAATGGACACCAAGAAGCGGTAATAAGGTGGCACACACTTTGGCTCATTTTTCCATTACCCATAATGATTTTGTTTCCTGGATTGAGGACGCACCTATGAGGCTGCTCCCAGTTCTTGATGCAGATGTACTCTCTCTTGATTGTTGAATGAAATCTTGATTCTCTCAAAAAAAAAAAAAAAAAAAGGAATGCATTCCTAATCAATCTTTGTTTCTACTGCAGTGAAGAGTCATTTTCGCCAAAACTAAATTGTGGGTCCAAAAAAGAAATTTTTTGAAAACATTAAAAACACAAGCGTTACATTTACCTTAAATACAAAAGTTAAACTGTAACTCTAATTCGTGTTGTGGACAAATTTGTTAGAATAATGTTCAGATCCGTTAGGAGACCCACATATTATACTTCTTTGGACAAATGTCTATTTAACCCAAAAAAATTTAAACAAATATATGGATGGGCACTTGACATAAGCAAACCCATGTTGAAATATACATATTTGCAGAAGTAGTTGTTTCAAATTTGAAGTTGAGAAATGGTTTGAAACCGTTTGTTTTCTAGATTGGCAAAAACATGCATGTTTAATAGTTTGTGTTAGCAATTGGCTTTATTTAGTCGGACCAACTTTGAAAAACTCTATGCTAAAGCGTTCAGTCCGAAAATTTTAGTGATTGTTTGGAAATACATTACACTTCAAATTATTTGCAGATTATGTAAATTGGTATGTGCTTTTGGCTCTTTTGCTTTTGAACATATTTTTGTTTTGTTTTATGTTTTTTTGCTGGAAGGTGAACAAGCCTACAACCGCCTGTGTCACATCCCCCCATGCACGCATATGCCGCACAAAATGCGAAAGTCAAAAGATAGTTAATATCTCTGAGCTGGAAGGTGAACAAGCGTTTGTTCTTAAATTTATAACAAATAAAGTTAAGCCCTAACCACAGACCGATTGAACCCAAAGCATCATGAGCCCGTACATTAGGGACATCCATGGAGATTTTCTCAAGTGCGCATCCATCCCATCTGTGGGTGGCGAACTCTGCTATCGATGCTGAGGCACTGGTCTCCCCATGATGTTTCAATTTAACGACTTTACTAATAAACACTGTTTTCACTAGTCTCCCCATGTTTCTTTCTCTCGTCCTCCATCTTTTCTTTCTCTCATAAATCTATCTCCAGTCTCCCATCAAAATTCCATATTAGAAACTCATACTTTTTTTCTTTTTAGTCCTTTGAAAAAGAAAACGTCACAGGCAGTATTTTATAAACTCAATTTTACACCTAGTTTGATTCAAAATAAAACGAGGACCATCACACTGTCCTAATATGCTATACATGTGACGTGTCGGTATAGTAGATCTTTGAACGGTTGGATGTGAGAGTGTTTTAATTAATCAAAGGCTGTAGTCTGTAGAGGAGGTTTCGCCGGAGGTCATACTTATATACAGCCGTAATATTTGACCGTCATACTCATTTTGGGTGAATTAGCATGCGAATACACAGCAATCTGTTTGTCCATTTCCTACTGTTCACTATGAATTCAAAAATGACATCCCCTAGTCCTGTCCTCACCGAAGAAAAAGAAAATTGCCAATCTCCTTTTGTTAGTGCCTTTCTTTTTAAATTATTTTTGTTCTTGTGCACATTTGCTCTCTATCATCTTGGAACAATCCCGTGGCAACAACACAACAAGACCCATTCTGAGCACAATTTGGGAGCATAAATCCGACTTAAAATATCATATATATGAGTCAAATTTAAATTATAAAAATCAAAATAACAAGCCACTCAAGTCTTGGTGGTGCTGCGCATATGGAACTTATTACATACAGAGCACACACCAAGACAATATTTGAAGCTAAGTCGGAGTTGCAGCTTCTTGTTTCAACGTCGCATGCATATGTAACTTACTTAGGGCAACCCAGTTTGCTCCTCGGGTCTCACTGTGAAGCGGGCAACATATTCTTTCAGTTTTTCAAAGGCCTGAACAATTCTTGCAACTGCACTTTTATACAATGTTTCCAAGTACAGGCACGCGTACTCACCTATGAAGCTCACAAACCAAACGATCCAAAAGAAGAGGGCGGCTAACCCTAAATTCGGTACAAGGATCACCAATTCCAAAACCACGGAAACATATCCAAAAAGGAGGCTAATCTTACTCATGAATTTTTCCAAATCCAAATTAAGGTGAGCTTGGTGTATATATGTAGTGCCAATTAATGACCCGCCGTAAACGACTAGAGCAACAATGAGGATCACAACAGTCAAGTAGTCTGTGTCAAATAGAGATGATGCTCCAGCTCCTTGTTTTAGTTGGAGGAACACGCCTAGTATGGTGATGAGAGAAAATATGTATTTGTGCAATGCCTTTGTAGAACGTTCTTTGTTTATGCTGTTTTGATTCAGGAGAACATGGAAATGGCATTAAAATAAGTATGGTTATGCATATATATATATATATATATGTAATGTTGTAATTATTAAGAACAACTATAAGTAATATTTATGCGAATTCAATAAATAACAGATCATAGTAATTAAGCCGAAGATTCCTCAACTACTTGCTATTTTAGTGAATCATATGGACTATCTGAAAGAAAGAAAGAGATGCAAAAGAACAGAAACAAAAAAGGAAGAGGAGACCAAAAGGAATGATTGCCCAAACTGGAAATGGAGGGGGCCTAGAACTCAGTCCAAACTGAATAGATTTGACATAATTCCTGGGACTCGTAGCAGAACAAATGTGTGTCAGTGGCCTTATATTAATTACTGTTTAAAATAATGAATATAAAAGGTCCTAAAACAATTAAAAATACTGATATCTCTTTTTAAAATGTATTTAAATGAAAAAATCAATCAACAGATTAAAACAAAATTTTTTAAAAAAAATTCCCAATCATCCCTTCCCTAATTCCCAAGCGAGAGCGACCAACCCGCTACACTCCAACACCTGTCTCTTTCTGTCTCTCTTCCCCAGCTACACTCCACCCCAATCCACCTCCCTCCCAAGGACCCCCCGGCGACTCTCCCCCAACTAACACCCTAGATCTCACATCTCTCGCCGACTGGAGGATCTACCTTCCACCTCCCAGGCCTCCTCGTCGATTTCCCCGACCGTCCCCTTGCGAGATCCTAACTCCCCAGACCCAATATCCCACATGCTGCCCTCCAGATATTTTCTGCGGCTTTTGTTTTTCGTAATTTAGCTTCGGGGAAGAAAAATAGGTTAGGTTTTAAAGATTCAAATGACAGGCTTGCCCTCTGGAAAGGTCAAATTAAGAATTTATTTTGGAAGTAATCTTAGAAGTTGAAAGCTCCTCAGTTTTTCTTAATTTTTATACGATTGAAAGCTCCTCAGTGAGTCTACTGGTCAACATGACTCAAGTAAAGGGGGACATAGTGATTGTATTGTGAAGATATATAAATGTATCTAAATCCAAAACAAAAACAGTGTTTCATTCAATTAAATGCCGAGAAGCAAAATGCCCAGGGAAATAATGTTTTCCAACCACCACTGGGTCGGAAATAATGTATTTTCGACACCATGTTTTGTCTATATTGATATTGCTTAAATCTCCGTCGGAAATAAATTTAAGCAAAATCATTTTCTCAACTACGCTGCAAACAAATTAAATGAATATGACAGGCAAAGTAGTATATGTATGTATGAAACTTACGCCTCTGAACGTGGAGGATCGCTAACAGAAACAGTAGCAGGAATGCTTGCTTGATCACTCATCCCGCACCCCTTGGCCTTGCTTTAGAGAAACAAAGAAAAAAAAAGTCAAGAAACAGAGTTCAGGAAGCTCAGAACATCAGAGGGTCTTAGAACAGCCACTGCACATTCGTTTCTCATAAGAAAAGAGAGAGTGTGCACTTACTCTTCTCGACGTCTCTCGGTTGTATATCATATTAGATATTTCGACCAAAAAACAAAAAAATCATCTAGATATAGAATGCCCCTACCTTCCTAGCTACGTACGGATATATCATATATGGCTATGCCTGTGGCAGTGATGCGCGGTTGGCAGACATATATTGTCGGAGTGAGGGAATTGCAGAGAAGAATCGCAGAACATCAGCTTTTGCATAGTTTTCGAGGGGGGACAGAACTGATCCCAAAAAAGGACAGCGTCAACCATCAGCTTTTTGTAGATTTTTTTTTTCGGAGGGCCGCGGGAGGGGGCCAAAACAAAAATAAAATTACATAGAAAAGCCCCTAGGGCAGCCCTGAACTAATCCCACCAGTGGCGAACCGAGTGAATCTAGACAATGCTATAGCATCCGCCATAAAGAAACTTGATGACCACCCACAAGGACAAATATGAAGAGAGAACAACATCAAATAGGATTGATACTGCTGCTGTATCACCTTATTATCCACCTCGTAGATAGCAGATCACTTATTCTACAGTTCTGTTAGAGTCAGTTAGTTTAGAAAGAAAACTGGTTTAGTTAAAACGTTTGCTAAGCTTGTCCAGGTGGCACTGATTAGTTGCCCAAACCAACCACCCTTGTATAAACACATTCTCTGTAATTATCTTTACACAATTATTTAGTTAACTACTTTCTGCTGCTGCTGATAATTTTTCTCGGCTCCAAACACTGAGCTGAGGGATTAATAGTAAAAGGAGAATTACAAGTTTTCAAGTACCAGAGCAAACCGGAGTAAACTCAAAAAGCCGGGGCAAATATTTTGATTTTGGGGCCGTGTGAGTGCTTTTGTACTGTTCTAGATTCACTGGACCCAAGAAGCAGTACATGCAGTAGTAGGGTTACTAGGGTCTCAGTATCCTCTCTTAACTGAATAGCATCCTACCCATCAGCCAATGAATATGCAAGACACTCCCCCACAAGTCACGGCAGTCTGTAGCCATTCAAGTGTGATTGCTTTATTATCTCAATCAATCCCTATAATTTTGGAACTGCTTATTTTACGTTTTACCGTTTGTATAATTTACCTTGTTTATATTCATGTACAAAGTCAACTGTATAGCATATAAAAGAAATCCAATACAACCAGAATACTTATCGTGGGGTATTCTTCCTGTTCTACTTCTTTTTCTTCTCTAACCTCTAGCCATTCTTCTACATTAACACGTTATAGCCGCATAAAAATATAAAGCCTATTTTTTGTTTACTTCTTTTGTCTGTTTTCGATCTGCCTGCTTTTTCAGTCGCCTCAAGGTACTCTCTCTCTCTCTCTCTCTCTCTCTCTCTCTCTCTCTCTCTCTCCGTATCATCGACTTCATGAAACAGCAGGTCATTGCGGTTTCAGTCTTGGACCTCATCAACTTCCGGCAGGTTGCTTGAGTTGCTTGTTTGTTCTGAAATGAACCAAACCATTTGTAAGCTTTTATACTCTTGTGCTTTATTAGCAGTAAAGTAAACAATGGAGGAAACATGCTCAACTAGTTGTCTTGGTGATATTGTTTATTTAGTTAAACCAATTATGAAATAACCTTAGAGCGTTTCTTCTGTAATAATGAATCTTAGAGACAGAAGACATTTCAGAAATAAAAAAGAAGTTAGATAACTAGTTCCTTACCAGCCTTGAGAGCATTTGTTGACCACTCTTTTTGGTGCCTTTCGTTCTTTAAATGCAGATTACTAACTCTTCCATTCTTCCCCATTTGTGGGTTTTCAGGGAATTCCTTTGCAAAAAGGCCAGACACCTTTGTAGGCATTTGCAGATAAAAGCTGCCTTTCTATCTCCTCTTTGGAGCTGAAGTCATTGCCAAACTTAAAGACAGAAGTTGAAGCGGACACTCTGTCTATCTGAATAGGTTCATTCAGATCAGTCAAATCACCGCTTCTTTCTATATGCAAAACATTGTTATAGCCGGATGTTTCACCAATGTGATTAGATAAAATATCATCTCTTGCCCGAGTAACCTCATTTTTTCTGTTAGGAGGATAATTTTCTGTACCTGACCCCGTGAAATCTCCTTCTCGTTCTTCTCCATCACTGATGTATTCATCGGTTGGAAGTTCAAGATTGAACAATCTTCTCTGAGGCTTCTTCCCTCTGGAATCCAGAGATTCGTGGTCCTTCATCCTGACTCTACTTTCACTGGGGCCACCACTGGTTTGCAGGGGTTTTCCAGTAGAATTACAAGGAGATTGGCTGATACCAGTACTCGATGTACATGGTCTACCAAAGCTGGAATCTACCAAGGGTAAATTAGAATTCTGCCTACTGGTTCTGTCATCTTCATTTGGAAAGCCAGAGGAAGAAAAAGTTGATAGTGATGTCCCTTCTGCTTTTTGATGTTTGAGTACTTCTTTGGTTTTGATCTCGTTCATCAAGTCCTTTTGCCTTCCATAAAGACGATGGAGTTCATTGAGCTGAATGAGAAAAAACACATAAAGGTGTTCAAATATTAGCTAACGATTTTGAGTACTCAAAGTTTGACATTTTTTTACCAATATAAGACCATTGTTGTCTGATATTTCTTAAAAGCTGTAGTCATATTCACACTTTAGAGCTCAACAGATTTAGGTTCTAGAATATACACCTGATGCCTGAATACTGACTCATGCTTCAGTATAGTTTGTTGTTGCATTCCTAAGAGGACACAAATTAATGTGCAAACAACCAATTAAAAATACCCGCAAGTGCACGAACCTATTGAGGTATAGATTATGTAAGTACGGGGTCGATCCCACGAAGAACTTGTCGGCTTCCTATAAGTTCTAAATTGAGTATGTAAAGAACACTTAATTGACACACCACAAATGCACAAATGCAAAAAGGAAACTAAAAATGAGCAAAGAAGTGTAAAAGAAATGAAACAACACAAGAAAACTAAAGAAAAACACAAACAGCATTTTCTATCACCATTTTATCACCTCTTTATCACCTTTAAACAGTGAATAAACAGTGTCGTGAACAGTGACTAGAGACCGGTCGTTAGGTACAAGCGACCGGTCGGTTTTTTACAGAATCGAAATTTGAAGAATGTGTGAAGAGCGACCGGTCGTTAGAGACTGGCGACTGGTCGTTAGGCACAAGAGACCGGTCGTTTTTTCAGTGCGACCGGTCGTTTTTGCACTGTCCAGTTTTTTGACCTACGACTTTCCACCCGTTTATCCAAAATTCACGTTCTTTAAACGGTTGGATTCAGAACAGAAAATGCAAAAACACAACGCGGACCAAAAGTCCAAATCAATTACGAAAACAAACAAAATGTAGTGACAAAGACACAAAACGTGTCAAACACGCAACTCACACACACATTGGGGGGGGGGGGGGGGGTTTGGTTTGGTTCAAGTGACCTATTTCTAGTGCATGAATGTAAATGGACTTCGAATTTAAATGAGAATGGCAGAGATGAATTATCAGAAAGTGAAAGTAAAATGTAACAAACACTAGGGTTTCGGAATCCATCCTAAACAATTCTACCCAAGTTCATGAATACTCAAGTGATGAACTCTAAATGTGTTGATGAAAATGTTCGCAATCAAGACCATGGGTCGTGGCTCAAGACGCATTGATTCTCTCTAATATACGTAAAGTGCATGGTTCGTGCTACAATACTTGTGCCCTCCTCATAACCGAACCTAGGTATGGTTCGTACTTCGATTCAATTACAAGGAAAACCCATTAAGTTCAAAGAGAATATGAACATCACAAGAATCCTAATAGCATGGTGTTTACATTAGGTATTCAAGAAACCAATTCACATGGATGGTTCTTACTCCATCCATTTGTTGCTTAGGAAAATATGAAGATACACATAATCCCAACAATCTCAAGAAGCATGCTTTCAAAGGTGATCAATCAAGGAAGAACATACATCAAGGATAGATTATTTTAGTGAATTGAAATTCATCAACAATATTCAGAAATTCATACACTCAAGCATCAAAACAATAAGGTAATCATGTTTAGGGCTTCAACCTAAGCCCTAGCTATGGAGTTTAGTTCCTCATAATCATTTCAAACACAAATTTGAATTAAAACTAGAAAGAGTTTACAGATTTTGTGAAAGTGGTGAAAGCTTGAAGTCTTCAATGGTGGAAGTCTTCTTCTCCACTTTTCTTGGCTGCACCTTGGCTTTCTCCTAGCTCCCAGCTCTCCAAAATCTGCTCCTAAGTTGTAGAATAGTAGAATGAATCAATACCCAAGTTCAAAAGCTCATCCAAATCAGAATGCCTCTCCCTTTGCTTCCCTCTCTCCTCCTTTCCAGCTCCAAGAAATAATATACAACTCATGCTTTAGTTAAAGCCTTTGCCCATTGTCTTCTTGTCCCCTTTGCAAATGATGAAGCCTTGTCCTTGAAAATATGCTCTTTGCCTCAGAAAATATCTCTTTCACTAAGGTAAATTCTTGTTACCAAGTGTTATGGTAACAAGAAGAATCAAGTGACACATTGGAGGTAAAAGCTGGACTAGTTCGGATTTCTGGAGCTGTGGTAACATGCTGGATTGGTTGGATAGGCAAGACTTGTCCAATGGAGCTCAAATTTGGATATGTTGTAGTTAACATCCATTGGAACAAGTTTCATGAAGATCTTCACCTCATCCGAGCACCAGAGCATGCTGATCCCAGGCCAAGAAGTTGACCTACGAAAATGAACCAAAACAGAATTTATAACAAATAATGCACTTTTAGCTCATTTTCATTCCAACCAAGGTAAAATCTAAGAAAACACAAAAAGGAAGTAAAAAGCTATAAAATGTCAAGAACTAACTCAAAATAGTGGGTGAATAACATGAAAAATCATGTGTAAAAATGAACCGAACATTTGCCTCATTTGTTCCTTATCGCGTCCATGAAATCCATCCATAATCGGCCTTGTCAAGAATAATTCATATTGTTGCCCATTCTTCAAGTTTTTGTTCTCATGGAGTAGGGATCAGCTACCATGGCCAACATTGCTACTTAGTTTCTGTACGGAATAATATCCTGGTAGATACATGTTTGACTGTACATTTTTTTTTTTTTTGGTCTGAGACTGTACTTCAGTTCCCATTCCTGCAATTAATTCAGACGCATTGCCAAATCGGTTTATACATAGAAAGAAGTAATTGCAGGAATCAGCTATGTATAAACTGATTTGGCCCTACAAAATTATGTATAAACATTTTATCTTGATATGCTTACTCTTGCTACAAAATTATGGAATTGATTACAATGAAGTTTTTGCTCCAGTTGCACGCTTTGACCATCCGAATGGTGTTAGCTCTTGATGCCCAAAATCGTTGGAAAGTCTTTCAAATGGACGTCAAACCAGCGTTCTTGCAAGGTGTTTTAGAAGAAGAGGTATATGTTGCTCAATCTCCAGGTTATGTGCAGAAAAATGAAGAAACAAAAGTGTGTAGATTGAAGAAGGCTTTATATGGATTAAAACAAGCTCCAAGAGCTTGGTATAGTCGAATTGATGCATTCTTCCAAGAATATGGGTCTCACAAATGCCCATATGAGCATACTCTTTACACCAAGAAGAACTCTCAAGGTGAGATTTTGATTGTCTGTCTATATGTGGATGACTTAATATTTACTGGAAGTAATGCTCAAATGTGTGATGATTTCAAGATGATTATGTCACAAAGATTTGAAATGACGGACCTTGGTTTGCTTCATTTCTTTCTTGGAATTGAAGTCAAACAAAATGAGAATGGTATCTACATTTCTCAGAAGAAATATGCAAATGAATTGTTGAAAAGGTTCACGCTTGAAAATGCAAGGTCAATTGCTACTCCAATGGAGGTTGGTATTAAGATAGGAAAGAATGATGGAAGCACAATAGTGAATCAAACTTTGTTTCGAAGTCTGGTGGGTGGCCTCTTGTATTTAACTACAACAAGGCCAAATCTTACATATGCAGTAAGCTTCCTTAACCGCTTCATGGAATCACCAAAAGATGTTCATTGGGAGCTTGGAAAGAGAATCCTAAGATATGTGGTTGGAACTGTCAATTATGGTTTGCATTATTATCCTGTTTAGAATCTAAATTTGACTGGTTACAGTGACAGTGACTTGGGTGGATATGTTGATACTTGCAAAAGCACATCTGGTTATGTCTTTAGCATTGGGTCAAGTGCGATTTCATGGTCCTTCAAAAAGCAATCTATAGTGGCACTTTCAACTACAAAGTCTGAGTATGTTGCTCTTGCATCATCAAGTTGTCAAGCTAGGTGGCTGAAAAGTATTTTAGAAGAGATGGGTCAAGTTCAAGATGGCCCTACCTGCGACAACAAATCAGCTATATGTCTTTCCAAAAATCCAATGTTTCACAGCAAGAGTAAGCATATCAAGATCAAGTTCCACTTTATCAGAGAGCTAATCAAAGACAAAGAAGTTGAGGTTTTATATTGCAAATCCCAAGACCAACTGGCATATTTGTTCACCAAACCATTGAAGGACTTGCTCATCAAAATGAGGAAATTAATTGGTGTAAATGAAGTCTAGCTTAAGGGGGGATGTTAAAAATAAACTAGACTTCATTAATAGTCGACTGGTAAAATAGTAATAGTTGGCTGGTAGTAGTTGTGGGTTAAAATAATGGTGTGGTAGAAGTTAGTTGAATTAACTATGTTTGGTTTTAGTTGTTATTTTAATGTGCTAGGTCGGTAGTGACTATTATATAAAGCCACCCTTTTCTCTTCATTTTGTATTAAGTAAGGAACATCATCAATATCTAAAATAGTGTCCCACTACTTTCTGTCTTTTATCACAAGAGAACAAGTTTCTTCTCTTACCTAGTATTACTCCCACATAACCGTACCCACCTATAAAATCATTCCTATATCTCAGCACAGAAAACTAAATTATTACTTAATCTGCAGACAAAAACTTAATCGGGAGACGAAACAAAAACCAGAGTGAAACATGATTAACAAAAAGAGTTGAAAGCAAAAATGTGCACTTACTCTTCTCGACGTCTCACGATTGTATATCATATAGATATAGAATGCCCCTCCCTTCCTAGCTACGTACGGATATATCATATATGGCTATGCCTGTGGCTGTGATGCGCGTTGGCAGATATATGTTGTCGGAGTGAGGGAACTCCGGAGAAGAATCGCAGAGCATCAGCTTTTGCAGACAAAACTTATCCCAAAACTGGACATCATCAGCTTTTTGCAGATGTTTATTTTTTATTTTAAGGACAAATATGATGCACCTCGTAGATAGCAGATCACTTATTCTACAGTCTGTTAGAGTCGGTTAGTTTAGTTAGAAAACTGGTTTAGTTAAAATGTTTGCTAAGCTTGTCCAGGTGGCATTGATTAGTTGCCAAAACCACTCTTGTATAAACACGTTCTCTGTAATTTGTAAATATCTTTACACAATTAATTAGTTAACTACTTTCTGCTTCTGAGAATTTTTCTCAGCTCCCAAACACTGGGCTGAGGGATTAATAATAGAAGGAAAATATATTTTTGATTTTGGGGACGTGTGGGTGCTTTTGTACTGTTCTAGATCCACTGGACCCAAGAAGCCGTACTTGTAGCAGTAAGAGTAGCTCATTCTGGTTTGGGCCCTGGACTAAAGTAGCCCATTCTGGTTTGGGCCTTGAACTCTTCCGTCAAGAGGAGGCCCTTCAATCTCAGGATCAGCTCCTTGAATTTGTGTGCACTTCTTTTGTCTGTTTTCGATCTGCCTGTTTTTTCAGTCGCCTCCAGGCACACACTCTCTCTTCTCGTGGCAAAATTTATTTATACGTGGCAATTAAGTAGAAGAAGGGCAATTGATAAAGGGAATGAAATTGTAATTTATTATCTTTACCAAAATAAAAAATTTGAAATTTATTATAAATAATAAGTAGAATAATTACATATACAGTTACTTCACTTCACTTGAGCTACAAATACAATACAACAGAATCAAATCAAACAAGTATGGCTTAGCAAGTATTCGACCCAAAAAAATAAAAAAGACTTGACAAGTATACATGAGAAAGCCATTCTTAGCACAATTTGGGCCACTCACAAAAATGAGGTTAGGGTAACCCAATTTGGTCCTCTGACTTCATTGTGAAGCAGCGGCCAATGATCATGTTCATGTTCTCCGAATATTCTTTCAATTTTTCAAAGGCCTCAACAACTCCTGCAACTGCACTTTCATACAATGTTTTGAGGTACATGAACAAGTAGTTAGCTACAAAGCTCGCAAACCAAACGATCCAGACGCAGAGCAAGGCTAACCCTAAAACCCGCACCAGGATCACCAATTCCAAAACCAAGGTAAGAGCTCCAAAAGGAAGGCTAATTATGTCCATCAATTTTGCCAAATCTGAATTGGGGTGAGCTTGTCTTATATATGTAGAGCCAATTAATGATCCTCGGTAAACGATGAAAGCAATAACAAGGCTCACAAGAGTGAGGTAGTCTGTGTCAAATACTCCCTGTTTCAGCGGGAGGAGCCCTGCTAGCACGATGATGGAAGAAAATATATGTTCATGCAATTCCCTTGAAGAACGTTCTTTGCTTGTGCTGCTGTTACAATTAATTAATGACAAAATGTTATCTGCATTGCAAACTAATAAGAAAAACTATGATCTACAACTTAAACGCTTAAAACAGATCAACAAATCAACAGATCAAGAAGTCAATTTGGGATCAGTTATGATCCTGGTTCTTGCCTTGAAAAAATATGTTCAACCCAACCAGTTTATTTAAATATAAGCCTAATCCAAGTCATACTATTTCTCTCTAAACGTTTCTCTTTTTTTCACCTCTTACTCAATTTGAGAAAAGGATGGCTCGCCGCCGCTATCACCTCATAGCATCTTACATTCCCAAACCGAAATGAACCAGGCTGTGTATAATATTCGATTTTGATACCAATTTGAGGGTAAATCGGACCATGGCATACACCCCTGCTGCAAACATTCTGGCCCAACAAAAAAATAAAATGCTGCAAACATGAAAGGTAAAGTAGTATGTATGTATGTACACTTACGCCTCTGAACGTAGAGGGTCGCTAACAGGAATTCTTGTTTGATAGTTCATCCCAAGCCAAACCAAATTAATAACTGCAGGAAAAAAAGAAGAAACGGAATTCAGATCGGAAGTTCATGTATTAACACAACTAGAGTTATTGGATCTATTTCTCGGTGTTCGAAACACTTGCCGCAATATATAACGATTTGAGAGAGCTGCAATTGTTCGCAAAGTGAAAGCGGTGCTAGCAATTTCAGAGAACTTGAGGAATTCGGGAGAATTAGGGATTTTGGGTTTGGGGAATGTCGAGCTCGGCTGCTGGAGGGAAAATGGAGAAGACAATGCTCTTTTGACCTTTAAATAAAATACGTGGCTCAAAAAGACGTTGTTTCAGCCAGGAATTTTTTAAAAACGAAAAAAAAAAAAAAGGCAGCTGCGCGCCAAAGCACTGGCTGGACAGCCAGCATTTCATCGAGCATTTGGCCGCTGAGATTGTGACTGCAGGCAGAGCTTATCTGGACGTTTTGTGCTTGAGATTGTGACCGCAGTCAGCAAGCAAAGCAGAACAAAGCGTATGTGGAGCTTTTGTGCTTGAGATTGTGACCGCAGTCAGCAAGCAAAGCAGAGCAAAGCTTATGTGGAGCTTTTGTGCTTGCGATTGTGACCGCAGTCAGCAAGCAAAGCAGAACAAAGCGTATGTGGAGCTTTTGTGCTTGAGATTGTGACCGCAGTCAGCAAGCAAAGCAGAGCAAAGCTTATGTGGAGCTTTTGTGCTTGCGATTGTGACCGCAGTCAGCAAGCAAAGCAGAGCAAAGCTTATGTGGAGCTTTTGTGCTTGCGATTGTGACCGCAGTCAGCAAGCAAAGCAGAACAAAGCGTATGTGGAGCTTTTGTGCTTGAGATTGTGACCGCAGTCAGCAAGCAAAGCAGAGCAAAGCTTATGTGGAGCTTTTGTGCTTGAGATTGTGACCGCAGTCAACAAGCAAGCAAAGCAGAACAAAGCGTATGTGGAGCTTTTGTGCTTGAGATTGTGATGTGGACCTTTTGTGCTTGAGATTGTTACTGTAATCGTGTAATCTACATTATATATCTATATGTTTTAGTACATATGATTTGTGCCTTCTATATGTGTGACAATAGGGATCTGGATCCTCTGCTCTAATTTTCTCTATCATGACTGCTTGACTTTTGTTCTCCATATGCCACCTCACTAACATTTAATTCAACGAATTTAAAGTTGACGCATCATGCTTAAACAAAATCTAATTTCCTCATAATTAAAAATAAAAAAATGCCTTAATCAACCTACTTTCTTCTTCAGTTAAACATCTATTTAAATCTATTTGGTGTCTCGAATCAGCATTGACATTAAACAGTCTCTTTTCTAGAACCGGACCATATGCTTCCATTTGCACTGTACACATGTGTGACACAGGATCCCGAACCACATTATTTTTAACTGACTCAATTCTAACAGTGTAGCCGTTATCAAGTGCAGAAGCAAGACAGCCAAGTATTGAGGATGAACAAGCATTAGGAAAAGAAACCTTGTCAAACATGGGAACAGCAAGAGTCTTCCTAGTGTTCATGCAATCACCTATTTCAACTCTCCCATTCTCGTTATCACGGCCACGCATTAATGATAAGCAATCCGGAATAGGACTTTGAGCGTGGCCCTTTCTCAAATCATTTCGGTTCACAAACTGCTTAGAATAGTTCTTTAAATAAGCATCTATCTCCATCTGACGAAAACCTTCACTTTCTTTGGAAGATTTGCCATTGCAAAGTGGTACCACCTCAAGCCAATGTAATCTTCCTTGTGGCCTTTGTTTGATTCCTCAGCCCATGTAGAGAAACTTTATTCTGTTCACAATCAGAATTGCAGTTGGTGTCTCCATTTGGGAAAGCAAGGCTGATTGAGGGGTAAGAAGCTTGTAATTCATTGGCATCCGATTTAGTAGGAAAGCAGACACTTCCGCATTTAGACTGGAAGTTGATGGTATCGAATTACAATCTACGAGCAATCTGTCCCTCATAACGTCGGCACTTTGCTGCAACATGATTGAAGCCTTAATAGATTGTGAGGAGGTATTCAAGGAAGTGTTTCCTTTGAGCTGATATTAAGCTCTGACTCAAGCTAATTGGAAGGATTTTTTTTCTCTCTTTCTTTGTTTCTCTGTTTTATTCTGATCAGACGCGAAAATCTTAGCAGGCTCAGAGGGTATCCTAGCTTCAGTTTCTGATGAAGGAAACATTCATAGTCTTGTGCTTTATTAGCAGTAAAGTAAACAATGAAGGATTGTCTTGGTGACCGTGGCAACCAAATAGAAAACAACGCACAAGAGGGATTAGCTAGCTCATACTAATTCTTCATAAAGCAAGATTACCATAAACATTGTCGATTATGAACAAGTAAATTACAAAAAGACTAATACTACCACTTGTACCTCCTCAAAGTAGTATATATGCATTGTCAGCACAATTTGGGCAAAAGTGGCTACAACAGAATTAAATCAAAGAAGTAATATGAGAAAGCCCACATCCACATGCATACTAACAAGGCCCATCCTCAGCACAATTTGGGCCAAACCACAAAAACGAGGAATGCTCCACGTATACTACTATTACAACTTGAAAAAAATATGGACCTTATTATAGAACACAACACAGGCTGGATTTGAGGCGTGGTATATATATACTTACTTAGGGTAACCCAGATTGCTCCTCGTCGGGTTTCATCGTGAAGCAGCGAGCAATGATCATGTTCTTCAGATACCCTATCAATTTTTCACAGGCGTGAACAATTCCTCCAATTGCACTTGTAAACAATGTTTCGACGTCTGGGTACAAGTAAACAGCTACAAAGCTCACAAACCAAACAAGCCAGACAAGGAGGGCAGCTGACCCTAAATACGGCACGAGGATCATCAATTCCAAAATGAAGGTAAGAGCTCCAAAACTGAGGCTAAGCGTGCTCACGAATTTTCCAAAGTTTGAGTTAGGGTGAGCTTCCAGTATAAATGTAGCGCCAATTAGTGCCCCGCCATAAATGGTTAAAGAAACAATAAGCATCACAAAAATCGGATGGTTTGTGTCAAATAGAGATGCCATTCCAGCTCTCTACTTTAGTGAGAGGAGTACGCCTAGCATAGTGAAGAAAAACTGAATGAAATTCAATTATCTTGTGTGTTTTGATTTACAATGAGTAACCAGTATATAAGAGAAGAGGCACAACTAACCATGCCATTTCCTCAATTAGCTCCTTGACTTAAGGAAGAGTAAATTACAAGTAACTACAACAACAAGAAATACAACTACATGACAGCCTAGGATAAACAACTAATCTGTGGGAGAGGTGAAATAACCAGCCGGTAAAGGAAGTGAATTGTCCAGCTTATAGGCAGCTTAGAGTTGACTTTCAATACTCCCCCTCAAGCTGGATCAAGGGGATTGATTGATCCAAGCTTGGAGAGTAGCCGTTGGAATTGAGCTGCAGGCAGTGCTTTGGTAAATATATCTGCTAGCTGGTCATGACTTCGAGTGTACTGTGTTTGAATCACCTTGGATTGAACATGAGCACGGATGTAATGACAGTCGACTTCTATATGCTTGGTCCTCTCATGGAAGACTGGATTAGAAGCGATGTGAAGTGCGGCTTGATTATCACAAAAAAGAAGCATGGATTGGTTATGGCAGACCCCTAAGTCAGAAAGTAAACCTTTTAACCATATAAGTTCACAAGCAGTGGAAGCCATTGCTCTATATTCTGCCTCTGCACTTGAACGAGCAATGACTGGTTGCTTCTTGCTCTTCCAAGTGACCAAGTTTCCTCCTACAAAAGTACAATATCCAGTGGTTGATTTTCGATCCAAGAAGTTCCCGGCCCAATCGGCGTCAGTATATCCAAGGATCTGAGCATTATCATTCTTTCTCATGAGTATACCACAACCAACTGATCCTTTTAGATACCGCAAAATTCTTTTAACCACATTCAAGTGTAGCATGGTGGGAGAATGCATGAATTGGCTCACAATGCTAACTGCATATGTGATGTCAGGTCTGGTGATCGTTAAGTAGATAAGTTTACCAACCAACCTCTGATAATAGCGGATGTCACGGAGTGGTTCACCTTCCATGTCAAGCTTGAGTTTACTGTCTAATGGAGTGCGGGCAGGTTTAGACTCAAGCATACCAGATTCTTGGAGAAGGTCAAGCACATATTTGCGTTGATTCAAGAATAACCCTTTACCTGAAGCAGCCATTTCAATGCCAAGGAAGTACTTCAAGACTCCTAGATCTTTGATTGCAAGCTTCTGTTGCAAATGCCATTTAAGCTTGTTGATTTCATCAACATTGTCACCCGTAACAATAAGATCATCAACATAAATGAGAACCACCAATATTCCAGCAGATCTTCTTCTAACAAATAGGGAAGAATCCGCATTGCTACTCTGGAAGCCAACCGCCTTTAGAACTGAACTCAACTTGGCATACCATGCACGTGGGGATTGTTTTAATCCATAAATGGATTTGTGTAGCTTACAAACCAGATTGGGATTATTGCTTTGAGGATGACCAGGGGGAAGCTTCATAAAGACTTCTTCTTCAAGATCTCCTTGCAAGAATGCATTTTTCACATCCATTTGGTATAGAGGCCACTCTTTGTTGACTGCAATGGATAACAGCACACGAACTGTGTTCATTTTTGCAACCGGAGCGAATGTCTCTTTATAGTCCACACCATATGTTTGAGTGAAACCCCGGGCTACCAATCTTGCCTTGTGTCTTTCAATAGATCCATCGGAGTGAAACTTGGTTTTGTAGATCCATCGACTACCCACAGCCTTCTTTTCTTTGGGAAGCTCAACAATACTCCATGTATTGTTATCGTCAAGAGCTTGAAGCTCTTCTTTCATAGCCTTTCTCCATACCTCTTGGAGGTTTGCCTCCTGGAAACTTTGTGGATCATGAGCACTAGAAATAGCACTAAGAAAGGCAGCATGTCGTGGTGAGAGTTTGTGGTAAGATACAAAGTTGGTGATGGGATGCTTGGCATTATATGTGACATAGTCTTGCAGCCTTATAGGAGGATGTCGATCACGTGCTGGATTGCGTCTCATGGGTGTGTTGGAGGCTTCAATATTTATTTGATCTTCATGAAGATTAAGAGGATTGTCCAAGCCTTCACCAGATTCATTTTGAAGTTCAACTTCAGACTCATGTGATGGAGTTTGAACAATAGGAGGCCGATGATGAGTAAAGTCAGCATCAGTATTTGTTGAAGAAGTAGGCAGTGTAATCATATTAAAAAATGTATCCTCCCCCTGACCGACAACTTCATGAGTCTTGGAGTAATATGGAGTATTCTCATCAAATCTCACATCCCGTGACACAAAGCTTTTCTTAGAGATAGGATCATAACACTTGTACCCTTTTTGTGTGGAAGAGTATCCCACAAACATGCATTTAACAGCTCTTGGATCAAGCTTATCCCTATGAGAAGCTTGAATATGAACATAACAAGTGCAGCCAAAGACCTTTAAATGAGATAGGTCAATCTTCCTTCCCTTCACAGCTTCAAGAGGTGATCTGAAATTTAACACTCTACTAGGCAAACGGTTAATGAGATAAGTTGCAGTGAGAATTCCTTGAGACCAAAATCTTTTTGGTACATTCATTTGGAACATTAGAGCTCTAGTTTTCTCAAGCAAGTCACGATTTTTCCTTTCGGCCACTCCATTTTGTTGGGGTGTACCCACGCAACTTGTTTGGTGAATGATTCCGTGTGTGCTCAAGTATTGTGTCATGAGATGAGACATATATTCGGTGCCATTATCTGATCGTAGTGTTTGAATTTGTGTGGAAAATTGATTTTTAACAAGGTTATGGAAGTCCTTGAAGACATTCATTAAATCACTTTTGAATTTTAAGAGATATAACCAAGTGGTTCTTGAGAAGTCATCAACAAAAGTCACAAAATATTTATAACCATCAAAGGATTCAATGGTTGGACCCCAAATGTCAGAGTGTACAATCTCAAAAGGTTTGTTAGCTCGAGACTTAGAGGAATTGAAAGGCAACCTAGTAGATTTAGACAATTGACAAGAGTCACATATGGTCTGTTGTTGTACTAGATTGGGAAACAAAACAGATAGAACATGTTCTGATGGGTGAGCTAAACGTTGATGCCACAAACTCTGATCTAAAATGGAGTTGGAACTAACTTGAAGTCCCTTGCTAGTTTGAAAATCTTTGAACAGGTAGTAAAGGCCATCTAGATAGAACCCTTCACCAATCGTCTTCTTGGTGGTTATATCCTGAAAAATGACGTTGTGAGAAGAGAATATAGCAAGGCAATTTAGGGAGTTTGTGATTTTTCCAATCGAAAGCAATTGAAAAGGAAAGGAGGGAATGTAAAGGGCCATTGACTCAATATTATCAGAGAGTAGATTGATCTTTCCTTTTCCTATGACAGTAGCACCCTTACCATTTGCAATTGACACTAGGGAGGGCTTACTCAATTTTTCAAAGTCATATAAGTGGGTAAGTTTATTTGTCATGTGATCAGTGGCACCTGAATCTATGACCCAAAAATCATGCACTTTACTAATATTTAGAGCAGTAGCGAGAGCACTTAGAGTACCTGAGGTTTCTCGGGCCGAAAGATTCTGAGTCTCAGCAAGGAATTCAGCAAATTTGCTAAGCAAGGCTGTTGAGTTCTCTTTCCCCACATTACTTACTCCTTCACTGTCATTACTCACTTTTGTTTTCTGAACATAAGCAGCAAATTCATTGATAATATCAGATGGATTGGACGTGAAGTTTCGAAGTCCATTGCTGGAAGATGTCGCCTGATTAGCCTTAGGAGCTGCAGTCTGTAGTTTCTTTTGAGTCACCTTGTTGTCTTTAGTGAACTTGAGAGGCTTCAATTCAGGGTGCAGGATCCAACATCTCTCGATTACATGACCAATATTGTTGCAATAACTGCACTTCAAATCTGGCCTCTTGCCTTTGTAGACTTTTCCTTCAGTGTTCTTGTGATTAGACAAATATGCTCTAGTTTCTGATATATTTGTCTCGGCTTCAATGTTCATAACCTTTCTTCGCACCTCTTCACGTTGAATTGTAGCAGACACGCTTGCAAGAGATGGCAGCTCTGAGTTCATAAGGATATGACTGCGAAGATCTTCATATGTTGAGTCTAGGCTTGACAACAACTGAAAAATTTTGTCTTCTTCAGCTCTTTTCAGAAGCACAGCAGCATCAGTGGTATGAGGACGGTACACCTCAAGCTCATTCCACTTGTTTTTTAAGCCACCGAGAAGTTGAACAAACGGTTTACCTTCTTGTTGAAGGTTCGTGATCTCCTGTTTGAGCTGGAAAACACGAGCTGCGTTGTTTTGGTTCCCATACATCTCCTTAACAGCCTCCCATAGTTTACGAGATGACTCGGAATAGCTGAATATTTCAGCAATTTTCCGCTCCATGGAGTTGAGAAGCCATGACATGACCAATTGGTCTTTACACAGCCAAGATTCATAGTTGGGAGAAGAGATGTCTGGGGATTCAATGCTTCCATTGATGAACCCGAGTTTTGACCTTCCACCAAGAGCAAGAGTAACTGCTCTTGACCAAGGGAGATAGTTGAACTCATTCAATAATATTGAGCTCAACCGTTGATTTGGGTTGATCTCAATCTCAGGGAGATTTGAGGAAGAAATGACAGAGGAGCTTTCTGCCTCTGATGCAAAAGGATTGCCATCTGCCATCTTAGCAAAGACAAACTAAAAAGAAGGAACAAATGCAGAGTCAGGTTTAGGAATACTGCTCTGATACCATGAAGAAAAACTGAATGAAATTCAATTATCTTGTGTGTTTTGATTTACAATGAGTAACCAGTATATAAGAGAAGAGGCACAACTAACCATGCCATTTCCTCAATTAGCTCCTTGACTTAAGGAAGAGTAAATTACAAGTAACTACAACAACAAGAAATACAACTACATGACAGCCTAGGATAAACAACTAATCTGTGGGAGAGGTGAAATAACCAGCCGGTAAAGGAAGTGAATTGTCCAGCTTATAGGCAGCTTAGAGTTGACTTTCAATACATAGCGATGAAAGAAAGTATATATGTGTGCAATACCTTTGTAGAAGGTTGTTCGATCGTGCTGTTATAATTAATGACAAAGTTTTAAATGGTCTTGCAGCAAAGGATTATACATATAAATATATTTATAACTAATAAGAAAAAGTCTGAGTAATATTTATGAGAATAAATAACAGATCATAGCTCGAAATAAGCCGAAGATAATTTCTGGGAAGCAGTTGGTGCCCAAAAGAAATAAAAAATAAAGGAGATGTCTGAAAATGAAAACAAAGAGAGACACAAAATTTCCCCCACAAAGAAAGACCAAGTACCTCAACTTTTTTCTCCAACAATTTTTCTCATCAAATCATGCAGGGATTTCATACCTATATTATAATTTTATTTTTTTTACCAAAAACCCAAAATGAAATATCCAATACCTCAACTTTATGTTTTTGGACAGAGATTATTCTCCAAGAACAATTTTTGAGTCAGGTTGCTTTTTCTGTTTTACAGGACACCCGTATGGCATAAGGGGAGTGATGAATCTTACGTAGATGCAGGTGCAGCTAAGGGACAGGAGAGAGAAAATTAAAAAAGTTTAAAATTTCCAATTTGTACTAATTGTTTGATAAAATAATAATAATAATATATTTTAGGTGCAATCTTAGCTCCTCATTCTAATGGCGGCACGGACAAAGTGCGGGTGATTGAACAGAATCCTGGACCTCTGTTTGCTTGAACAAGAAAATTTAAATCGAGAGCCTGAGCTACGACTGAAACGAAGGCAAAAGGAGTTTAATTTGCACAGATACTGCTAAGTTGTTGATATATACTCATTGGATCTTGATTCAATCAAATTATCATTGTTATAATTTTGAATATCAAAATGGTTAGCATTAAAGTCGGACAAGTAAAATCGTTTCTCAACAAGTTGGCTGTAAACAAATATTTATAGCTACAACAAATTGAATTAATGAAAAGCAAACTAGTACACTTACCCCTCTGAACGTAGAGGGTCGCTAACAGGAATGCTTGCTTCATCACTCATCCTGCGCACAACAACCGCCTTAAAGTTTTAAGAAATTAAGAAACAGAGTTCAGTTCAGGAAGCTACACTAAACAATCAATGAAGAAAAAATAATAATAATTTGAAAGCGTAAAAGTCTATTTACGTGCTCTTCAAAAACGTCTAACGGTTCTACACCTTTTGTACCGTACCGTACCGTCAAATTTTCTGTTAGATTTAACCAAATTTTAGGATAAATAATGACCAATTTGCCCTCATATTTAACGGAAATATTGACAGAATGTAACGGTGGGACCATTTGAGTAATTAATATAGAGTTGATGGACCATTTGAACGAAAAATTTAATTCAGGCCCCAAAATGTAATTCGTGTACAAATTTGGAGACCATTTGAGTAATTAACCCTAAAATTTAGAAAGAAAAAATCAACACCATTGCAGCAGCAACCACCCCTCGTGACCTTCATTCCCCTTCCCTGACCTCCTCCCTCACCCACAAAATCACCATATATCAGTACTCTCAAATGAGAAACCCAATTGAAAAACCAGTATACAATTGAATGTAGAAACCCAATTGAAAGATCACGAAGGAAAACCATATGCCAGTACACAATCCCAGAAACCCAATTTATCCTTCGTCCCCTTTCCTGACCTCCCCCCTCCGCAGCAGCACCCACCTCTTCCCGTCCTTGAAATTCCCTCACAATGCAAACTACCTCAAGACCCTTCAATTCATTCAATAAAATTATCAGATCACCGATTCAAGCCTTTATCTTTGGGTGCATGAATCCCAGAAACCCAATTCAAAGACCATCAAAATTGAGACCCTTCCAATTATGAAACCCAAATTTGAGGGGAGATCGGGAAGAAGAGGAGGAGGTGGTAGTGGAAGAGAAGTGGGCAACAGGGTGGAGGTTGTGTGGCTCTGGTGAGGGGACTGGAACCAGCGAGGTTTGGGGCTGTCGAGGTTGGGTACTTGGGTGGGGAACTTTGTGACTGCCATCTTCTTCTTTTTTTCTTTTTTTTTTTTTAAGGATTTAATTTCTTTTAATTTTTATTTTATTGAAAGTTAACAGTGTTATTATTGGGGTTAAGTGGGTGGACACATGTCAACAAATTATACAAGGTACACGAAGGTACATGAAAAATAGGAACAACGGATCCCCTCCCACTTTTATGTTATATATCGCTCTTAGAGTTTTTGTGTAAAAGGAAAGTGAAGCTTCCGTGAAACCGAGCAGGCCAAATTTCATTTTGTTTAAAGTCGATTAGAAAAGTTTCAAAGAAACCCAAACCATAATCTATATATCTATATATATAAAGCAAAAGGCAAAGAATTGTGAAATATTCAAAATACCAGAAAATGCACTTGGTTAATGCAAATATTAAGAATTGAAATTATTAATTAAATGAGGATAATATGGTAAATTCACACTTTTTCATATTTAAAAAAATTAAAATTAAAAGAAAAATCAGATAATTGCTTATTTTTATGGAACAAAACTACCCATTATCTTTTTTAATTCAAAAATAAATTTTAATTTTTTTTATAAAAAAAGCCTCTCGCAAGCCCGGAAGCGCGTGCGGAGAGGCTAGTATATATGAAGTAAAAGGCAGAGAATGATGAAACATTCAAAATACCAAAAAATGTCCTTGGTTAATGCAAACATTAATAATTGAAATTATTAATTAAATGAGGATAATATGGTAAATTCACTTTTTTTTATATTAAAAAAATTAAAATTAAAAGATAAATCAAATAATATATCCTAATTTTATGGAACACAACTACCCATTATCTTTTTTTAATTCTAAAATAAATTTAAAATTTATTTAAAAAAAGCCTCTGATAGGCGCGGAAGTGCGTGCGGAGAAACTAGTATATATTATATCAGTTCTCTTCTATTGAGGGATGAAATTTTTGCTTATATTTTCTTTAAATAACTTCTTGTTGTGTTCTGTGTTGATTGGGAAATTCCTTTTTTTTTTTTTTTTTTTTTTTGGGGAGAATTAATGATAGATACATCATACATTACATACTAATCTTCGGATTCGAACAGGTAACCAAGGGGTGAAGGGGCCCTTTTGGTTTCTTTTCTGTTTGGTGGATTTTGGCTGGTAGGTGGCCCCATCATAAGTCCCAGGCTGGGCCAAGCTTCTGGAGGAATGGTGCCATTTGAACCGGAAAAGAAAAGGAAAAAGTTTCTTGCGGCTGAAATCGAGTATTGGAAGCATTATATTATATGGGCAAAAAAACATTTCTAGTCCATGCAGTTTGGCCATTTTATCACTTGGGTTCATGTAGTTTTAATTTTTGTAATTTTATCCTTGTAACTTTTAATTTTGTAAATATTATTCTTGTAGTGTTCAATTCGAAGCAATTCAAGGACACATTTCAATTTCTGTCAAAATTTATCTCAATTCTGTTAAGTTTTGACCACGTGCCACTCACATAGAGGGGTATTTTGATTAACTTGAGCCAAATTCCTTCCAATTTGCTCAAATTTCAATCCCAAGATGTAAATTCTTTTGAAACCTTAAGCCCCAAAATCGGGACTAAAATGAATGAGAAGAGCTCCAGGGAGCAGCACATGCTACATTTATAGGGGTAAATAAGACTTTTGACAACTAAAAAAATAAAAATATATGATTAAAAATTAATCCAAAATTTTCTTTATTTTTAAAATTAATTAAAAACTATAAAAGAATAAAAAATAACAAAAAATAACCCTATAAAAAAAAGCCCCCACCCAATCCCAATCCCATCAGTCCTACAGTATTCCATCGTGGGTCTGCAACTCTCGGCACCCCACCCTCTCCCCGAACAAACCAAGAGAGAGAAATAGAGGGAGAGAGGATGAGGGGAAATGGAGGGAGGGGAAGAAAGGGTGGGCTATGGGAAGGAGAAGATGGGGCACTGGGGCAATGGTTATAGGACTGGGGACTGGGGGCTGGGAGGTGGGAGAGAGAGATAGGTTTTTTTCTTCTTTTGATTTTGATTTTTAATTTATTTACTATTTTATTTAACTGGATTGTTTTACCCTTATATTTAACGGTAATCTTGACAGAATGTAACAGTATGACCAATGCGCCGATTAATTAAGAGTTGGTGGACCATTTGAACAAATAATTTAGTTGAGGAACCAAAATGCAACTCGGGTATAAATTTGAGGACTAATTGAGTAAATAACCCTTGTTTAAATTATAAGGATATTTGGTTGTCAATTTTTTTAAAAAAGCTTTTCGCCTTTCAAAATTGCACCTCTGCTGAAAAATTCTTGTGTCCACCAGTGTCCAGGGGTATATGGATTTAGCCTTTTCAATGTTAGCTACCTACCCAATAGATTGGAGGGTCGATGTAGTCTACCGAGCAAAGGGGAATATGATTTTTGGTTTTTGAGTTCTCTGCATATGTAGGTACCTAATTTATGTCTTACTATTAACAAGGTAATATAATATTATCTTTCTACACTCATGCATATTTTCGTCATGTATGTATGCATGTGTTCTTCATTTTTACCTTTTAGTTAGGTAGATTATATGTATATTAATTATGTGCAATATGTAGTGTTGAGTTTGATTTTGTGTATGTTCAAAATTCAATTCAGAATTTTGGGAGTAACAAATGCATCAAATTAAGCACTTTTAATTGTATCAAAAAATATAAAGCACTTTTAATTTATTTAACCTTCAAAGGCAAAATAATCATAAAAACTAAATAAAAACTAAGTAATAAATGAAAATTGAGTTTTTATTTCAATAACTATAATAAGAGGGATCTTCCCAATATATATATATATTAGTCCCGATCTCTTGGACTACAGGGGTCCAAGAGATTTGTGGTCACTCACCGTTGGATGTAAATTCAACGGTTCACTCACTCTTGCACTCCTTTTAAATTTTTTTTTTGAACAATTGGATTAATATCCAACTGTGAGTGACCACAATCTCTTGGACTCCTGTGGTCCAAGAGATCAGGACTGATATATATATATATCAAAGAGAAACTTCATTAGATAAATTTCAACGGTACAATTAAAGACATCAATAAGACATCTAAAATATCAATCCCAAAAGGGCAACAAACTAACATGTTAAAGGTAAAACAAACACGGACCCAATCCCCAAAGCTCATTTACAACATAACAAAAAGGCTTTTAACTTATTTTAAAATTACAAAACTGTCTTTGATTTCTTAAAACAAACCTAACCCCAAAACCTCATAAAAAAGCCAAAAACACT
The DNA here is from genome assembly GCA_020521455.1 of Prunus kanzakura. NCBI lineage: Eukaryota > Viridiplantae > Streptophyta > Magnoliopsida > Rosales > Rosaceae > Prunus > Prunus kanzakura. The sequence goes on from BPUM01000013.1 coordinate 1,982,124, forward strand.
CAATAGGACATTAAAGTAATTTAATAATCAAAATTAAATTCAATATGGCCAACTGTTATTTTTTGGGTTTTTTTTTTGAGTTTTTCTATTTAAACCCTGTACTCTTCTTTGTTCACCCCAATACTTAAATCATTAAGCTCTTAAATTTTATTATTGTGTAAAAGGACAAAAAAGGTCATCCAACTTATTATTGTGTTTAAACCCCATACTTTTCTTTGGTTGTTGATTGCTCAAATTAAGAACATAATTCACTGTTATCAACAACAAAAAAACAGAAACCGCTGCCTGCAAAGTCTAGGCAATCATCGAGCTCTCTCATGATGACTGCTCTTCATTTGTCATTCATGAAGACATAAAGATACCCACTTGTAATTATATTGCTATTATCTTCTTGACTACTTGTCTTCTTCTTTGTCAAGGAGTGTAATTTTTTTATTTGTCTTTTCTGAATTTATAATTGCTTCCCTGAAGTTGCTGTTATCTGGTTATTTATTATTCTTTATGGTATTTATTTGAAAGGATCCTCAGTAGTTGGTTCAGTATTTCTTAAGTTTTGGTTGCATTTTCCTTTTCTTTGGGGTTCATATCATCTGGGTTCTTGGTGATTGTTAATTGTATTTGTGCAAATGGGTTTTTAGAGGTGACGTTAAGTTTTTTTATTTTTATTTTTTCTTGTTGCATTAGTTTTCATTTTATTTATGTTCTTAAGGATTCTAGTAATTACTAATTTAGGTGCTTAAATTCATAGTGTTAATTATGCAATTTGTTTTCATTCGGTTATGGACGACTGAGATAAAAATTTGGTGGCTTGATCCTAGTGTGGCTGTGGAAATTGATGGAACCCCAAGAAAAGAATGAGGAGAGCCATTTCAGAAGAGATGGAGCAAGAAAAGACTGAGGTGCCTAAAACTCCTGCCGCACCAGGGCTCCGGCTGCTTCTGCTCGACATAACACCACACAGAAGGAGAAAGTGGGGTGTGGGGTGTGGGGTGTGAGGCTGATGAGTTTTTTAAAATTATTTTTTCTCGTGGGTGTGTATTTAGGGGTTAGTTTGGGAAGACAGTGGGGTTTACTTAGAAATTGTGAAAATTTGAATTAGAATTTGGGGTGAACTTAGAATATGAGGTGAACAAAGAGAATTGCGGGGTTTAAATAGAAAAACTCTTTTTTTATAGTTTGTTTATAGAAATTAAATAGTTTATGGTTTATTTATATTATTAGGGCCAGTTTGGCATTGCTGTGCTGTGAAAATAATCGCTGTTAAATTTGCTGTGAGAGAAATCAGCTGTAAGAGAAAGCAGTTTGGCGTTTGGTAAAATTTTTGTTAAAAGTGTTGTTGATATTGATTTCAACAAAATCAGAAAATGATTGCCGCATAATCATTAAACCCAACGCCACTTCGAAACTGATTCCTGCATAATCAGAAAATGACAGCACCTCATTAGCTGCTTTCCGTTATAGCTTTCTCTCACAGCAATTTTTAACAATAAGTGATTTTCTCATAGTTTACCAAACGGGTTGGGCTTCCCAAAATTTTTAAAAAATCACTTATCACCCAAAATAAGCAATGTCAAACGGGCACTTAGTGCTAAAAATTGGTATATGACTAAATATCTTTTGTTTTAAATCAATGTTGTAGAGGAATGACGTGAAGAAAGGGTAGGGGGAATAACCTGAAGAAAGGTGCGAGGAGGTTTCGCGGGAGGTCATATATCAGCCGAAATTTTTGACTATGAATTTGTTGGTGAATCAGCTCATATGACACAGGAATTTGTTGTCCATTCCTACTCTTCACTATGAATTCAAATATGACACACAGGAATTTGGGTGAAGGGGGATTACATTCCTGCGGGACATATCCGCTAGGCCAGGGCCTCACAACAAAGAAAACATTGCCAATGCATTTTGCATTTACGTGGTTAGCGTTGATTTGGTCTTCTGAGTTTTTGTGTAAAAGGAAAGTGCAGCTTCTGTGAAGGAGCATACCGAGCAGGCCAAATTTCATCTTGTTCAAATACGATTAGAAAAGTTCCCAAAGTGACATTAACTCCCAAAGCGAATAGAGAAGTTTCAACGAAACCCCAACCATATTTGATATAGTAAGGATGCATATATATATATATATATAGGGCGGATCCGTGGCAAGTACGGGCCCGCAACCTGGCTCTGATACCATGTCAAATTTTCCATGTTAACGGGCCGAGGGCCCACTCCAACAACACCGAGGCCTTTTGTGATAAAACCCCACACCTGAGGATTGTGCAAGTGGTAAAGTGGGGACAGTATCGGTGTTGTTGGAGTGGGCCCTCGGCCCGTTAACATGGAAAATTTGACATGGTATCAGAGCCAGGTTGCGGGCCCGTACTTACCACGTGATGGGTGGGTCCCCGTTTGGCCCCGCGCGATGGGTGAGTCCTCATTTGGCTCCACGTAGGCCAAAGGTGCCACGTGATGGGTGGGTCCCCGTTTGGCCCCGCGCGATGGGTGAGTCCCTACATGGCTCCACGTGGTTGCCGATGTGTGGATCTCCACGTGTGACCCACAAAATGGGGTCTCACATGCGGGGGAGTGTTGAAACCAATTGTGTCCCACATCGGAGAGAGGGAAGGAGAAAGAGTACTTTAAATAGAATTACCCCACTCCAACTAATACCGAGGCCTTTTGTGATAAAACCCCACACCTGAGGATTGTGCAGGTGGTAAAGTGGGGACAGTATCGGTGTTGTTGGAGTGGGCCCTCAGCCCGTTAACTTGGAAAATTTGACATGGTATCAGAGCCAAGTTGCGGGCCCGTACTTTCCACGTGATGGGTGGGTCCCCGTTTGGCCCCGCACGATGGGTGAGTCCCCGTTTGGCTCCACGTAGGCCAAAGGTGCCACGTGATGGGTGGGTCCCCATTTGGCCCCGTGCGATGGGTGAGTCCCCAATAGCTCCACATGGTTGCCGATGTGTGGATCTCCACGTGTGACCCACAAAATGGGGTCTCACGTGCGGGGGAGTGTTGGAACTCATTGTTGTCCCACATCGGTCAGAGAGCCAAAGAGAAAGTAGTTTAAATAATAGAAATACCCCTCTCTAACTAACACCGAGGCCTTTTGTGATAAAACCCCACACCTGAGGATTGTGCAGGTGGTAAAGTGGGGACAGTATCGGTGTTGTTGGAGTGGGCCCTCGGCCCGTTAACCCGGAAAATTTGACATATTTTTCACACAAGTTTTCAATCATTAGATTGAAATGGATTGAATGGCTAAGATTAACTAAAATAATTATATATTTTTCCTAAAAATATATATTAAAAATCATTATTAATTGACTTTCTCTTTCTTATTTCTCTATCCTCAATCAATGTTTTATAAAATCTTCCTATTTCGTCGCTCTATCCTCTAGAATTCTTCAGTTAATGACTTTCCCATCCTCCTCCTCTTTATTCTAAAGTTTTATAGGTTTCTGATTCGGAAAGATAATCTATGACTTTCTCATCCTCCTCCTCTTTCTTCTAATGACTTTCCCATCCTCTTCCTCCTAGGCCAGGGCCTCACAACAAAGAAAACTTTGCCAATGCATTTTGCATTTACTTCCTTTTCTACTTGAAAACTTGGAATCTCGTTTTGTCATATGGCTTTCTTTTAAATTATTTTTGTCGTTGTGGGCATTTGCTCTCTATCATTTTGGAACAAGACCGTGCCAACAAAACAATATGTGGGACTAGCTAGCTCATACTAATTCTTCATATATAAAGCAAGATTAGCATAAACATCCTCAATTATGGACAAGTAAATTACGAAGAGACTAATGCTACCACTTTATCTGATGACCTCATGTATATATGTGCCAGCTGAAGCTGATCTATCGTACGTGCCACATCTATTAAAGAAAGGCAATTGATAAAATGAAATGGCAATTAATTATAAACAATTAATGTATATAAGTAGAAATATTATTACATATTTAATTAGTTCATTTGAGGAGGTACAAGTTACAACAGAATGAAATCAAAGATGACAAAGAAGTCTATATAATTGTTGGACCTTATTACATAACACACAGATAAAGATTTGAAGCAAACTCTGTGACTTGCATCTTGTTGGTTGAAGCGTGGTAAATAACTCTAATTCACGGTGTCCCAGATTGCTCCTCCTCGGGTTTCACGGTAAAGCGGGCAATGATCATGTTCTTCAGATACTCATTCAGTTTTTCGAAGGCGTGAACAACTCCTGCAACTACACTTGCAAACAATGTTTTGACGTATGGGTATGAGTAAACAGCTACAAAGCTCACAAACCAAAAGATCCAGAAGAGGAGGGCAGCTACCCCTAAAGCCGGAATAAGGATCACCAATTCCAAAATCAAGGCAAGAGCTCCAAATAATACGCTAATCTTGCTCATGAATATTTCCAAAGTTGAATTAAGGTGAGCTTGGTGTATATATGTACCGCCAATTAATGACCCTCCGTAAACGACTAGAGCAACAATAAGTATCACAACAGTCTGGTGGTGTGTGTCAAATAGAGATGTCGTTCGAGCTCCCTGCTTAAGTTGGAGGAGCACGCCTAGCATGGTGATGAGAGAACATATATATTTGTGTAATGCCTTTGTAGAACTTTCTTTGCTTGTGCTGTAATAATTAATTAGAAAGTTTAAATGGTATTGCAATAAAGGGTCATATATATATATATATATATATATATATATATATATATATATATATATATATATATATATATCAGTCCCGATCTCTTGGACAACAAGAGTTCAAGAGATTATGGTCACCCACCGTTGGATATTAATCCAATGGTTCCAAAGAGTTTTTTAAAAGGAGTGCAAGAGTGAGTGAATCGTTAAATTTACATCCAACGGTGAGTGACTACAAATCTCTTGTAGTCCAAGAGATCGGGACTGATATACATATATTTAATCTTATAATTAATAAGGAAAATTATGAATAGTATATTTGTGAGAATATATAAATAACAGATGGCTACAAATTAATTAAGCCCAAGATAACACTCGCTGCTATTTTCTTCAACGGTAGTTAATGACGGATCAAGAACTTAAGCACTCTTAAGTAGTTCAAAAATCCAATTGTATATTAGTTAACAACAGATCAAGAGCTGAGTTCTTAAAGTATAGCCTCATTAACTGCTATGTAATGAGCTCATTCTCTGGCTTACACCAATTTGTCCGGATATGTTGATTAGTTTATATATAAAAGCATGTAAGTGTGTCTTTCATTTCTGGCTGCCCACTTTCCCCATGCCGTTCGCCCCTCCAGGGAATGTGAGGAGATCAAGACACTATGAGGGGTGACTGATGAGACCATGGGGCAAGTGAGCAGAGAAAATTAAACATTTACCAGGACAGAATCAGTTGTATAAACCAGAAATTAAATTAAACTAAAGAAAGGCAAAGTCGCATTTACACTTACGCCTCTGACGGCAGAGGGTCGCTAACAGGAATTCTTGCTTCATGATTCATCCTGTGCCGCGCAATTGGACAAAGCTCGCCTTATAGTTATACCTACAGTATATAAAAAAAGAAACAGAATTGAAGCGTCACATAATCTATAAACACTACTAGAGTTATTGGATCTCTTTCGGGGTCTTAGAACAACTTGGCGGCGGTGGCTGTCGTGCAAATCAAGCATCTTGTTCACCAAATAATGAAACGGCACATTTTGTTTACCAAAAAAAAGAAACGACTAGTAGAGCTATATGCATGGGATCTCTTTCTGGGTCTTAGAACAGCTTGGTGGCGGTACAGACATGACGACCACTGTCTGTGAACGTTTACGCAAGCTAGAACAACAGAAAAATGAAAACAAAAAAGTGCACTTACTTACTTGTAAACGTTGTATAGAATAGAATGCCCTTCCTTTCGTACGTACCAGAAAAGTAAAATTCAGAGCAAGTGTTTGATGAGGAAGAGCTTGTGCTTTTGATCGTTTTATGCGCTGGTGCTTCAGATTGTGACAGAGTCTCTGTACTCTTTACTGTGCTTCAGATTGTTAAAGAGACTCTTTTAGTCTTTACTACTGTACTTCAGACACAGAGACTCTTTTGTCTTTATCTGCTTCAGATTGTTAAAGAGACCCTTTTAGCCTTTACTGTGCTTCAGACACACAGACTCTTTTGTCTTTATCTGCTTCAGATTGTTAAATACTGAAAGAGACTCTTTTAGTCTTTACTGTGCTTCAGACACAAATACTGACATACTGTAGTCTTTACTGTGATACTGACATATTGTCGTCTTTACTGTGCTTCAGACACAAATACTGACATACTAGACACAAAGACACTCTTTAGTCTTTACTGTGCTTCAGATTGTGATAAGGAGAATCATTACTATTGTGGCAAAGAGACTCGTTACAGAGTGTGACAAGGAGACTCATTACGATTGTGGCAAAGAGACTCGTTACAGATTGTGACAAGAAGACTCATTACGATTGTAGCAAAGAGACTCGTTACAGATTGTGACAAAGAGACTCATTACGACTGTGGCAAAGAGACTCGTTACTGTGCTTCAAATTGTGCCATGCCTGCCATATGTTCACAATAGACCAGAGATACCACAATAAAATGTGAGCATCCAACTCTAAATCAAATGGCAATAAATGAAAAGGCCTTAGATCATTTGAACTGTTAAACAAGGCTTTAATTTCCCGATGTGGAATTCACAATGTCAATACAAGAGTTCAGTGGAGAATAGATGGAAAAATCAACCTCATGTACTGAAACTATCAAAACAATAAGCTTTGATTTGCGCAGTACCGCGCACTTGCAGTTGTGTTACACTCTTTTAGTTCAACAAATTCTTCTGTAAACTTATTCTGATTAATCATACAAGTTCACTCATACTAAAGAAAATGAAACTAAGGAAAACTCAAATTCGGCACAACACATATACAATTAAAACTCCACGGCTTGGAAAAACTAAGGGAAGATCCATGCATGTTAAGCTCTAATACTTCAATGCCCTTCTGAATCTCTATGGAAAGGAAGGCTCTTTCAACTTATCTTTTAGGAACAAGAGAACTGTATCTTTGCCGTGCTGGACGCATTGTCCTCTTACCCCAACCTGTTAGAATTCTTTCCTCAAGTTCCTGCAGCTCCTCAAATGTCGGTTCCTCAATCTAGGGCTGGCTAACTGCAACTTCAGTAGTAGAGGGAGCAGAAGTTCCCATACGCTTCCTCCCCCTTCCCTTACCACTCCTACCCGCATTTCTCAGTGTCAAACTTGACTACCAACTGCCACCTGTTTCGGTAATCAACCCTTCAATTAATTGAAGATCCTCGGTCACCTCATTTCTTGACAAAGAAGCAAGACCATGCAGTACATCTCTCTGGAAGTCCTTTCGTTGCCTGCCTCTCCTAGCCTGACCTCTTCGTGGCCGTTTGGGAAGCGACACTTCTTCTCTTGGGTTCTCTTGATTTGGAGGCATATAGCATTACTTCTCCACCTTGGTTTCCACCAAATTTAATGTCATGTACTCAAAGAATCCATCACTTCAGGAAAGAACTCTTCATCACAGGCAGTTCCCTTAACTTCTGCCACATTCTCATTGTCAGGATTTCCTTCATGTGAAGAAATTAATTCTGTAAACCAAAGAAGGGAATCATTTTCAGAAGCAGCCGTTTTATGACAAGTGGCACTTTCTTGAAGATGATGTGCAGCATTATTCTGCATATCATGACCTTGGGATGATGAGATGGCAACTAGAGCCTCAGCTGCAACTCTTGTAACGCCCTCATGAGGTAAGTCAAGAGATTCCTTACATTTTCTTTGCATAGAATCTTCCCCAACTATATCTGATTCAACTATCACTGGTGCCTCCAAATCAATCACAATTTCAGTTCTCATAATTGGAGAAGCAGCAGTCATTTCAGTTTCTTCTTCAGTTAAAGATCTATTTAAATCTATTTGACGTCTCGAATCAGCATTGGCATTAGACAATCTCTTTTCTAGAACTGGCATGTGTGATACAGGATCCTGAACCACATTACTTCAAACTGATTCAATTCTAACGGTGTAGCCATTATCAACTGCAGAAGCAAGACAACCAGGTTTTGAGGATGAAGAAGGATAAGGAAAAGAAACCTTGTCAAACATGGGAAGAGCAAAAGTCTTCCAAGTCTTCATCCAATCACCTATTTCAACTCTCCTATTCTCAGCATCATGGCCACGCATTAATGATGAACAATCCTGACCTCTTTGATTGGGACCCTTTCTCGAATCAGTTCACAAACTGCTTAGAATAGTTCTTTAAGGAATATATCTCCATCTGATGAGAACCTTCACTTTCTTTGGAATATTTGCCATTGCGAAGTGGCACTGCTTCAAGCCAATGTAATCTGCCTTGTGGGGTTTCTTGGTTCCTCAGCCCATGGAGAGAAAGTATATTCTGTTCACAAGCAAAATTGCGGCTGCCGTCTCCATATGGGAAACCAAGGCTGATTGAGGGGTGAGAAACCTGTAATTCATTGGTGTCCGATTTTGCATGAAAGCAGACACCATTTTGGTGTGACACTCCAGCTTTTAGACTGGGAGTTGATAGTATCGATTACAATCTACAAGCAATCTGTCCCTGATAACTTCAGCGCTTTGCTGCAACATGATCGAAGCCTTATTACATTGTGAGGTATTCACGGAAGCGTTGCCTTGAGCTAATTTGAGGTTTTGTCCAATTAGGAGATGACTCGGAAATGGTCACATCTGACTGCAAAGGCTTAGCAGATGAATTGATATCTCTTTCAAAATTTCTAGACCAAAAATTGTCCTCCTTCTTTGCTTCTCCATTTTATTCTGATCAGACGGGAAAAACTTAGCAGGCTCACAGCCTATCCTAGCTTCAGTTTCTGATGATTCACATGGCTTATTAAAGTCGACCAAACCTTCCACCAGAAAAACTTCTTGTTTGTTCTGAAATAAACCAAACCATTTGTAAGCTTTTATACTCTGGTGCTTTATTAACACTACAGTAAACAATGGAGGAAACATGCTCAACTAGTCTTGGTGATATTGTTTATTTAGTTAAACCAATTATGAAATAAGCTTAGAGCGTTTCTTCTATAATAATGAATCTTAAAGACAGAAGACATTTCAGAAATAAAAAAGAAGTTAGAGAACTAGGGTCTCATTTTTTGTACTGTTCTAGATCCACTGGACCCAAGAAGCCGTACGTGCAGCAGTAGGAGTACTGGGGTCTCATTTTTACTTCTTTTGTCTGTTTTCGATCTGCCTGGTTTTTCAGTCGCCTCCAGGCACACTCTCTCTCTCTCTCTCTCTCTCTCTCTTCTCGTGGCAAAATTTATTTATACGTGGCAATTAAGTAGAAGAAAGGCAATTGATAAAGGGAATGAAATTGTAATTTATTATCTTTACCCAAAAAAAAAAAATGTAATTTATTATGAATAATAAGTAGAATAATTACATATACAGTAACCTCACTTCACTGGAGCTATAAATACAATACAAAAGAATCGAGTCAAACAAGTATGACTTAACAAGTATTCGACCAAAAAAAAAAAAAGATTTAACAAGTATACATGAGAAAGCCCATTCTCAGCATAATTTGGGCCACTCACAAAAATTAGGTTAGGGTAACCTAGTTTGGTCCTCTGAGTTCATTGTGAAGCAGCGGCCAATGATCATGTTCATGTTCTTCAAATACTTTTTCAATTTTTCAAAGGCCTCAGCAACTCCTGCAACTGCACTTTCATACAATGTTTTGCGGTACATGTACAAGTAGTTAGCTACAAAGCTCACAAACCAAACGATCCAGACGCAGAGGAAGGCTAACCCTAAAACCGGGACAAGGATCATAAATACCAAAACCAAGGCAAGAGCTCCAAAGAGAAGGCTAATCTTGTCCATAAATTTTGCCAAATCTAAATAATTAAGGTGAGCTTGGTGTATATATGTACCGCCCATTAATGATCCGATGTAACCCAATAAAACAAGAATAAAGGTCACAAAAGTGAGGTAGTCTGTGTCAAATACTCCTTGCTTCAGTTGAAGGAGCCCTATTAGCGTGGTGATGAAAGAAATTATATGTTTCTGCAATTCCCTTGTAGAACGTTCTCTGCTTGTGCTGCTGATACAATTAATTAATGACATAATGTTATCAGCATTGCAAACTAATAAGGAAAACTATGATAAAAAACTTAAACGCTCACAACAGATCAAGAGCAGAGTTTTTAAACTAGTCCCATTCCCATAAACTGCTCTGCTTATTACATCAATATGTCCGGAGTATGAATGTATTTGTCCTTAAACGAAGGCAAAAAGAGTTTAATTTGTACAAATACCGGATACAGCTAGCTTGGGGTAATTTTTCAATTAGCAAAGTTTAGTTTCAGACAGTAAAATAAGAAAAAGAAGAAGCATTCAAATTAGTTGGGCTAAGTGTTTAATGAAGCCTAATATAATTATGAATACCTATATCTTGTTATAATTTAAAAATCCAAGTCATACTAGTGAGCTCAAGTAATACCTATATCAAAAAAAGTCAATTTCGGATCGGCTCTATTTTTTTTGTTAAACTCATTGTATTAATTGGCTAAACCCCCCAAATTGGACCCTGCTGCAAACATTCTGGCCCAAAAAAATAAAATGCCCCAACATGAAAGGTAAGTAGCACACTTACGCCTCTGAACGTGTAGGGACGCTAACAGGAATGCTTGTTTGATGGTTCATCCCGAGCGAAACCAAATTAGTAACTGCAGGAGAAAAATAGAAACGGAATTCAGATCGGAAGTATTTCTGGGTGTTCGAATCACTTGGCGGAGGTGGCTGTAGTGAAATCCGCCGCATTTTGTTTATAGAAAACTTGGTGGTGGCTGTCGTCTAATTTTAAAGACTCAAATTGATATCAATTATGCCATCAATACATTCACATCCAGAATTAACTCATACGGAAAGCAAGAACCGCAAAAAAAATTAAGAATTTAGGGAAGGAAGCGCAGCAATTTAGAAGAAAAAAAAGAGCATACGCATACGACTGAATGCATTCATATAACAGCTATCAATTGTTTACCACAATATATAACGATTTGAGAAAGCTGCAATTGTTCGCAAAGTAAAAGCGGTGCTAGCAATTTGAGAGAACTTGAGGAATTCGGGAGAATTAGGGATTTTGGGTTTTGGGGAATGTCGAGCTGGGCTGGAGGGAAAATGGAGAAGACAATGCTATTTTTGACCTTTTTTTTAGAAAAAATTGGTTCAAAACGACGTCGTTTCATCCAGGGATTTTAAAACAAAAAACAAAAAGCAGCTGCGCGGGAAATCGTTGGCTGGACTGCTCAGCATTTCATCGAGCATTTGGCGGGCATGTGGGGGTTGCCCACTAACAACCTTCCACGCTGTCACCGGCTATCCGCAGGCCCCTCCCCAATCTTTCCAAGGGAAGCCAAAGAACGATAACATCACGCCACACCCATATTCATATTGGTACGTACGTAGGGAAGGACATTCTATACAACCTTGAGACGTTTAGAAGAGTAAGGCACGTTTTCGCTTTCATTTTTCCTTGTTCTCGAGTTCTGAACAAACTGTGGCGTTTCACTTGGGGATGAAAGCCAACGGGAGATTGAAGGTTGAAGCATGTAAAGAATTAATAACTTTTCTTAGAGAAACAGAATTGAGAACTTTAATTCTTAAGTATGTGGCATGCTACAACATCATTGGCCACATCGCATGGTATAAACTAAGGCCCTTGTGCAACAAAGGGGGTAGAATTTGATCAGAGGATGTGATATTGTTTGAACCAGAAATGGAAAAAGCCAAGTTTTGAGAGTAAGCAAGTATAGCACAATCACAACAAGCCAAGAAAAAGGCTCTGGGCATCCATATGACATTGAGGAGGAGGTTGTCCTAATAGCTAGAAACAGAGTAAATGATATGCACCAAGGCTAAAACAGAAGGCAACACAAATGTTTCCAAAAGTTATACCCTGCAAAGCCTAAACTTGGACCTGGAATAAAAAGAACAAATAATAACAATAGTAAGTTATGCAGATAGGCGTAACTATTGCATACTCTGTTTCATGCTTTACTCTGTTTTGACCAAGTGCTATATCCCAAATCAAACTATGCAGATTTCGTAAGCATAATCTGGGGCGCCCATGTTCATGTTGGGGGCAATTGTCTTGACTTGATGCTTGGGCTCAATCGGTCTGTGGTTAGATATGAACAAGTAATAAATTGTAAAAAGAGTAATGCTACTACCACTTTATCTGACCTCATGTGCCACCTGAAGCTGATCTATCATGCCACATCCATTAAAGAAACGCAATTGATAAAATGAAATGGTAATTAATTATAAACTATATATAAGTAAAATTACATATTTAGTTAGAAATCAAAGATGACAAAGAAGTCTAAGGCTTAAAGGTGCCACCCATAGTTGGGGCCCATCCAGGACCACCTCGTGGTTCAGACCAAAAAAAAAAAAAAAAAAAAAAAAAAAAAAGATGACAAAGAAGTCTATATATATGAGAAAGCTCAAGTCTTGGTCAAAATCCAAATAACAAGCCACTCAAGTCTTTTTCGTGCAGATGGACCTTATTACAGAACAGAACACCCAGACAAGATTAGAAGCAAACTCTGAGTTGCAGCTTGTTGGTTCAAGAGGGTAACCCAGTTGGGTCCTCGGAGTTCATTGTGAAGCAGGAGGCAATGACCATGTGTTCTTCAGATACTCTTTCAATTTTTTAAATGCTCCAACTGCCTTTGTAAACATTGTTTCAACGTATGGGTACGAGTAAACAGCTACAAAGCCCACGAACCAAACGAGCTAGAAGAGGAGGGAAGCTACCCCTAGAGCCGGAACAAGAACCACCAATTCCAAAACCAGGGCAAGAACTCCAAAAAGGAGGCTAATCTTGATCATGAATTTTCCCAAATTTGAATAAATTGGGTGAGCTTGGCGTATATATGTACCGCTAATTAATGACCCGCTGTAAACAATTAGAACAACAATAAGGATCACAATGGTTGGGTAGTCTGTCTCAAATAGACATTTCGTTCCAGCTCCCTGCTTCAGTTGGAGGAGCCCTGCTAGGATGGCCATGACATGAAATATGTATTTATGCAACGCCTTTGTAGAAAGTTCTCCATTACTTGAGCTGTTACAATTAATGAGAAAATGTTATTGGCATTGCAATAAGGGGTTATGGGTATGTAATCTTGTAATTAATAAGAAAAACTAAGAGTAATAATTATGCAAATAAATAACAGATCATATATAGCTAGAAATTAGTTCAGCCGAAGTTACATACTCCTAGCTGCTATTTCCTTCAATGTCAGTTAACAGCAGATCAAGAGCTAAGTTTTTCAAGTCCCGTTAACTGCTTCTAATGAACTCCTTTTCTGACTTACAGTCCAGGGCACGAACTGATCTTAATTAGTTCTAACTGCATCCGAGTGTTTTTCTCTAACATGAGGAAAAACACTAACAAAAAGTTATTGACTATTTTCATTCTCACTACTCTCTCTCTCTCTCTTCACAAATTCCTTAATGTGTGTAAAAAAGTGTGGCTGTTATACAAGAAAATTTAAACCAAGTGCAAATTTGAGCTACGACTGAAACGAAGCCAAAAAAAGTGGGGCTGTTATAATTTTGAATATCCAAATGGTTGGTTTAATTTGGGTAAAATGAATTACTTATGCTACAACATCGTTTCTCAAGTTGGCTGAAAACAACTAGTTACACAAGTAATGAAAGGCAAAGTAGTATGTTTGTACACTTACAGCTCTGAAGGCAGAGGATTGCTAACAACGGGAATGCTTTCTGGCCCTGAACGCGGACGAACGCTAACAGTAATGCTTTCTGGATCACTCATCCTGCACTTAACTCGTCTTATGGCCTCACGGCTGGTTGATGAGAAGCGTTGTGTGCCTTCTTCTGCTGGTTCTGCTCAAAATTATACATATACTAAAACTGAGTTGCTCGTGTGAAACCTCCTCACCTCCTCACCTCCTCACCTCCTCACCTCCTCTCCTCATGTGCTCCTACTAAGCTTTTTGCTGTTCATAAAAGATTCGGGAATATAGGAAATGATGTTTGTGCCCCTACTTAACTTATAGAAGATTGTATGGTAATAGGGGGTGCGCAGGACAATTTATCAGGCATAAGCAAGGTCTAAAATATCGGTGATATCAGAAATATCGATAGGTCAAAAACACGGAAATTTCGATGGAAATATCGGGATATTATCGATATCGATAAAAATTGAATAAAAACCACAGAAATTGTAAGAAAAACTTGGAAATTTTTATTGAAACTTTGCAGAATGTTTATTTAGTCAATTATCTATTAGTTTATCATAAAAAATTGGAATGAAATGCATTGCATGATGAATTTAACTAATTAAAGTTGATTATATAGCGAGCTAGCAAACACTGTGAGTGTAGAAAATATGTAGTAATTAATGAAAAAAAATTAAACACACCATAATTAATGAAAAAAGAATTCAAAACAATTTGTTTCTTGCAAAAAAAAATTCAAAACAAAACCATGTATATATATAAATATTTTAGCATATTTTCACAAAAACATAAGTGATATGGTGGTTAACATATTTTCACCTAAACCCTATCTCTTGGACTCCTTGGACCACAGGAGTCCAAGAGATTGTGGTCACCCACCATTGGATTTGAACAGTTGAATTTACATCCAACGGTGAGTGACCATAAATCTTTTGGACCCCTGTAGTCCAAGAGATCGAGACTGTATATATATATATATATGTAAGTCCATGTGTTAATATATTAATTTAGAAGAAAAAAAAAAGGTTAGTAGAATAAAAGCTACAGAGGAGTTAGAAAAGGGCAAGAATTTATTGTCTTTATTTATGAAAGTTCATCTTTACCCAAAAAAAAAAAGGAGGGGCAAGAAATATATTATTAATATTGAAATTGTAAGCTACAGCCTATAGCTTGCGTTAAAGGCTACAACATTTTTTTCTTTGGGGTCAAAAAAGGCTACAGCTTGTGTTTTATTAATATTGTAACTAAAAGCTAAAGCTTGCGTTTTCAATTTTTCAAAACACTCAAGTGATGTCGTTTCATTTAAACCTTTTAAAAAAAACACAACGAGTCTTCTTCCTCGCAGAGTCATCGTCCTCGCAGCCATTCGCAATCTCTTCCTCGCAGCCTCCTCCCAGCCATTCGCAATCTCTTCCTCGCAGAGTCTTCTTCCTCGCGAGAATATCGATATTATCGATAATTTCGATAATATCGAGATATTCTCACAATTTCAGTTCGGATTTGCTCGATAACATCGGGAGCGATATGTCGGCGATATTTTCGGCGATAATTTCGATATTTGGACGAAAAATGCTTGGTTTGTTCCCAGATTATCGGCTTCCAAAAAAAAACGAAATTATCGCCGATATTTCGGCGATAATGTCGATTTTTTAGACACTGGGCATAAGGGATGCTCAAAATATGACCTGCTATAAGTTTCCACAATAGATATTTATAAATAAACCCAATCCTAGACATGTATTTATAAAAAAACCCAAACACTATTTAAACATAAAAACACACCCAAAATCAATCCCACAATCAACAATTTTATATTTTTTGGGTGTGTTTATAAATGGGTTTTGAGTGTGTGTAATGATGGGTTTTGGGTGTGTTTATAAAGTGTTTTGGGTGTTGGGTTTTTTTATAATTTCAGCCCCCATTTTGGGTGTTTTAGTGAAACTCCCTTTCCACAATCACTTTGCCTCCGGAGTTGAGGACAAAAAGATAGACCAAAAAATAGTTTAGGTTTTTTTTTTTGGGCTCAAAATCTCATAGTTGAGATTATTTTTTTTCGGTTTTCGGTTCAAAAGGCCCACAGCCCCACGCGGGACCCTTTTCTCTCTGTATTTACCCCTCTCACTGGAATATTGGATCATGCTTTGCTAATATTAAAAAATGGAAGCAATGCTGGTAAATGCATGAAATATAAATGTAGAGGCTCGAAATTCTTTAGTTATATACATATTTTTAGCACTAGTGATATATATAAACACTACACCATTTAATTTATATAAACAAACCTTAAAAAGGACAGCTGGCCCTTTAAATTTAATTTTGATTATTAAATTACTTTGATGCCTTGTTAATGGGGTTTTTAAATAAGATTTTGGGATTTGGCCTGTTTTAAGAAATGAATGACAGTTTTGTAATTTATAAAAAGTTCGAAGCCTCTCTGTTATGTTGTAAATGGACTTTGAATGTGTTTCTAAAGTCCATTTCATGAAGAGAAAAAAAAATTTATAATTTGAGTCCTTATATTGGGCATAATAGTTAAACACCCTTTTTTTTGTGTGGTTCTTTTTGTATATCGTTTCTCTGTTTTGACGAATTGCTATGTCTCAAGTCAAACACTGCAGTGAGTTTACACTTTGACCACACTGAGTCGGTGGATCCAAGACGAGGTTCAGAAAAGAAAAGATGGAAAAATATTTTTCCGACTATTGAAAGTACCTAAACAGCTCTATAGGCTTTGCTTTGCTCTTGCAGTTACGTTACACGTTTTCAGTTCAACAAATTCTTCTGTAAACTTATTCTGATTAATCGTCCAAGTTTACTCAGAATACAGGAAATGAAACTAAGGATGGCTCAAATTTGGCATAATACATACAATTACAACTCCACGGCTTAGAAAACCCAAGGGAAGATCCATGCATGTTAGCTCTAAAACTTTAATGCCTTTCCTTCTCTATGGACAGGGCGGCTCCCCCCACTTATCTTTTAGGAACAGGAGAACTATATCTTTGCCTTGGTGGACGCCTTGTCCTCTTACCCCAACCTGTTAGACTTCTTTCCTCAAGTCCCTGCAGCTCCTTGCATTTCGGTTCTTCAATCTGGGGCTGGCTAACTACAGCTACAGTAGTAGAGGGAGCAGCAGTTCCCATACGCTTCCTCCCCCTTCCCTTACCACTCTTACCGGCATTTCTCTGAGTCAAACTTGACTGCCAACTGCCTCCACTTTCTCTAATCAACCCTTCAATTAATTGAAAATCCTCCGTCACCTCATTTCTTGACAAAGAAACAAGACTGGGAAGTACATCTCTCTGGAAATCCTTTCGTTGTCTGCCCCTCCTCGCCTGACCTCTTCGTGGACGTTTAGGAAGCAGCAGTTCTTCTCTTGGGTTTTCTTGATTTGGAGGCACATTGCAGTACTTCTCTACCTTGGTTTCCACCAAATTTAATGTCATGTGCTCAAAGAAATCTATCACATCATCTTCATCACAGGCAGTCCCCTTAACTTCTGCCACTTTATCATTGTCAATATTTCCTTCATGTGAAGAAATTAATTCTGCAAACCAAAGAAGGGAGTCATTTTCTGAAGCATCTGTTTCGTGACAAGTGGCACTTTCTTGAAGATGATGTGCAGTACTGTTCTGCATATCATGACCTTGGGATGTTGAGATGGCAACTAGAGCCTCAGCTGCAACTCTGAGAAGACCCTCATGAGGTAAGTCAAGAGGTTCCTTACATTTGCTTTGCATAGAATGTTCCCCATCTATATCTGATTCAATTATCACTGGTGCCTCCAAATCAATCACAGTTTCAGTTCTCATAATTGGAGAGGTGGCAGTCATTTCAGTTTCTTCTTCAGTATAACATCTATTTAAATCTATTTGGTGTCTTGAATCAGCATTGGCATCAAACAATCTGTTTTCTAGAACCAGACCATCTGCTTTCAGTTGCACTGTACACATGTGTGACACAGGATCCTGAACCACATTACTTTTAGCTGATTCAATTCCAACGGTGTGGCCATTATCAACTGCAGAAGCAAGACCACCAGATTTTGAGGATGAACAAGGATAAGGAAAAGAAACCTTGTCAAACATGGGAAGAGCAAAAGTCTTCCTAGTCTTCATCCAATCGCCTATTTCAACTCTCCAATTCTCAGCATCATGGCCATGCATTAACGATGAGCAATCCTGAACAGGACTTTGATTGGGGCCCTTTCTTAAATCAGTTTGGTTCGCAAAATTGCAGTTGCTGTCTTCATTTGGGAAAGCAAGGCTGATTGGGGGGTGAGAAGCTTGTAGTTCATTGGTATCCGATTTTGCATGAAAGCATACACCATTTTGGTGCGACACTTCAGTTTTTAGACTGGGAGTTGATGGTATCGAATTACAATCTACAAGCAATCTGTCCCTGATAACTTCAGTGCTTTGCTGCAACATGATCGAAGTCTTATCGGATTGTGAGGTATTCAAGGAAGTGTTTCCTTGAGCTAATATTAAGTTCTTGCTCAAGCTAATTGGAGGTTTTGTCCAATTAGGAGATAACTCAGAAATGGTCACATCAGACTGCAAAGGCTTAGCAGATGAATTGATATCTCTTTCAAAAATTTCTATACCAAATATTGTCCTTTTTCTTTGCTTCTCCATTTTATTCTGATCAGACGGAAAAAACTTAGCAGGCTCACAGACTATCCTAGCTTCAGTTTCTGATGATTCACTTGGCTTATTAAAGTCTTGAAGACCAAACCTTCCACCAGAAAAACTTCTTGTTTGTTCTGAAATAAACCAAACCATTTGTAAGCTTTTATACTCTTGTGCTTTATTAGCAGTAAAGAAAACAATGGAGGAAACATGCTCAACTAGTAGTCTTGGTGATATTGTTTATTTAGTTAAACCAATTATGAAATAAGCTTAGAGCGTTTCTTCTGTAATAATAAATCTTAGAGAGAAGACATTTCAGAAATAAAAAAAGAAGTTAAATAACTAGTTCCTTACCAGCCTTGAGAGCATTTGTTGACCACTCTTTTTGGTGCCTTTCGTTCTTTAAATGCAGATTACTAACTCTTCCATCCATCCCCGTTTGTGGGTTTTCAGGGAATTTCTTTGCAAAAGGCCAGACACCTTTGTAGGCATTTGCAGATAAAACCTGCCTTTTTATCTCGTCTTTGGAGCTGAAGTCATTGCCAAACTTAAAGACAGAAGTTGAAGTGGACACTTTGTCTATCTCAATAGGTTCATTCAGATCAGTCAAACCACTGCTTCTTTCTATATGCAAAACATTGTTATAGCCGGATGTTTCACCAATGTGATTAGATAAAATATCATCTCTGGCCTGAGTAACCTCAATTTTTCTGTTAGGAGGATAATTTTCTGTACCTGACCCCATGTAAACTCCTTCTGGTTCTTCTCCATCACTGCTGTATTCATCGGCTGGAAGTTCAAGATTGAACAATCTTCTCCGAGGCTTCTTCCCTCTGGAATCCGGAGATTCGTGGTCCTTCATCCTGACTCTACTTTCGCTGGGGCCACCACTGGTTTGCAGGGTTTTTCCAATAGAATTACAAGGAGATTGGCTGATACCAGTACTCGATGTACATGGTCTACCAAAGCTGGAATCAACCAAGGGTAAATTAGAATTATGCCTACTGTTTCTTTCATCTTCATTTGGAAAGCCAGAGGAAGAGAAAGTTGATAGTGATGTCCCTGCTACTTTTTGATGTTTGAGTAATTCTTTGCTTTTGATCTCGTTCATCAAGTCCTTTTGCCTTTTGTAAAGACGATGGAGTTCATTGAGCTGAATGAGAAATAACACATAAAGGTGTTCAAATATTAGCAAACAATTTTGAGTACTCAAAGTCTGACACTTTTTTACCAATAAAAAACCATTGTTGTCTGATATTTCTTAATACTGCAATAAAAGCTATAGTCATAACCACACTTTAGAGCTCAACAGATTTAGGTTCTAGAATATACACCTGATGCCTGAATACTGACTCATGCTTCAGTATAGTTTGCCTCATTTGTTCCTTATCGCGTCCATGAAATCCATCCATAATTGGCCTTGTCAAGAATAATTCATATTGTTGCCCATTCTTCAAGTTTTTGTTCTCATGGAGTAGGGACCAGCTACCATGGCCAATAACATTGCTACTTAGTTTCTGTACGGAATAATATCCTGGTAGATACATCTTTGACTGTACTTCAGTTCCCATTCCTGCAATTAATTCAGACGCATTGCCAAATGAGTTTATAAATAGAAAGAAGTAATAGTTGAACAAAAAAAAAAGTAATAAATTTCAAAGGAGTATCAGAGTAGACAGATTGCACACTGAAACTTGAGGCAACTCACTAATTCCGACAAGATTTCAAAGCAATATAAATTTTTCTAGAAGACATCAATAATAGCTCAGCCATATGCGATACCAGAAAACTAATCAACTGAGAAAGCATAAATCTTTGTCAGCTGTTTTTAAGACATAATTTTGGAAATTGCAATTCATCTGTAGTGATAGCATTAATCATTGTTCCACGTTAGCACATCTTAAACCCAACATCCCTTGCCTGTCCATCTAAGTTTCTTGAAAGGAAAGAATTTATCATCTTAAGCTACATGCAGCTCAAAGTTACCATTTTAAAATTCGAAATATGATGGTACATCTTACGGATAAAGAATAAATACACGCGTTTAACTAGTCCATCAAATCATGCAGTCCAAAATCTGAGCCTAGATGGAAAAATAGCAGAAGCAGAGATACAGTCAGTTCACTGAAGAAATTCATGAAAGAAATAGATTTACAGAAAACTAAATTATTACTTAATCTCTCAATCAAAAAAAAATTATTACTTAATCTGCTGACAAAACTTAATCGGGAGTCAAAACAAAAACCAAAGTGAAACATGATTAACTAAAGAACTTTCCTTTTCTTTGTTGTCGAACTAAAAAAGTTCACTTGTTTCAGACATGGAAAAAATTACTGCACTAGAACTTTTCAGTTCAAAGAAGGCACATTTTTCCCCCACGAAGTCCTACATCTTATTAACTAAAAATCTAAGTCTAATCAACTATCTAAAGTTGCACTGGGTAAGACTATGGGTTGTTGATTGAAGAAATTTGGCTGCCACTGTAGTCGCTAAAGCTTGCTTGATTGAAGAAATGAACACATCCACAATTTATTCTCAGGATATAAACATGAAAGACTGAAAAAAGAGTGGATAAAACCAATTTCCCAAATCAGACGTTAATTACTGGCTGAAGATTAAATCAACACTACAAAGTAGTAAGCAAGAAAATAAATAGACCAGAGAGAAATAAACAACACCATTAAAGAAGCCACACAGAATTGAAATTTAAAAATTACCTCATATGGTGATCCTCCTACAAGCTTTATCAGAGTTTCCCTACAAATTCACCGAAATTTCCAAAATCTGGCAGCGACCTAGAAGAAACCAATCGAGCTCCATCATAATCCGCAGCCGCAAAACAGAAGACTGAGTGAACAAAACAAGTCAGAACAGCCCAAGAAGCCCACGAACCAGAACACAAACAACAAAGTGGGGCACTTGTTTGCTGCCATTGAACAATCAGAACAAAACTTAGAAGATTATTATCTCCAGACAAGAGAATATACAGCAATTCAGATCTGCTGCGGCAGAATCTGAGGGTGAGAAAATAGAGGGATCCCACATCACCCCAAAACTAGAGAAAAAAGATCTTTCCTTTTTAATCTCCCCCACAGACACAGAGAGAGAGAGAGAGAGAGAGAGAGAAGCAAAACAACAACAACAAATGACTTGTTCAAAGAACAATGACTTCAAATTTGTCAACTTGTGGTCTGCCCCTCTCCATTTATTCTATATACCTTGCTTCTCACCTATGGCTTTTGCTCCAATGATTTTCTTCCCCATTTAATTATTACTTTTCCTTTCTGGGTTTTTGAGGATGTGAAAGATATGGCCATTTTTTTAACCTTTTTCTTTTTCACATTTTCTAGATTCTCTCCACCTTCCATGCTTTTTGGGTACAAAAATATTTATATTCGGAAAGTACTTCAAAAGATGGAGACACCTGGGTTCACTGAAGCAACAACCTAACAGTTTCCGAAAGTGGCTGTCACTTTACTTCAGTTTATCTTCCTCGGAGTGTCACACTCACGCGCGGTTTCATATGCCGCCACGTAAGTACGTCATGACGTTCGAGGTCTGAGGTGGTCGGGGGTTTTGACTACGTGCGTTGAAAGGCGCGTAGATCATGTTTTTCGGTTGTTTAAGACTTCCAAAATATGAGATAGAAAATTGAAAAGTACGCTGTTATATATTAAATATTTCGCACTTATATGCAAAGAAAGAAATTAGATTGCTTTTTGGATGATTGCTTTTGTTTGTTTTTGTCCAAATCTGATTGGCGTTTTTCTTTATTCTGATATTATTGGGGTTTTACTATAGGTCAACTCAAAAGACTCAGAGACTCAAACAGTGGAACAAAAATACTAGGGGAATGAATTTCAATGTTATTTCCTTACATTTTATTCTTTTATTTATTTATTTCTTCTTTCTTTGTGCACAATATTATTACAAAAATGCTAATTATACTATATTTATATACCAAATTGTGTACAGATCCCGAGCCTCTGTCTGTATTTAGTTCCCGCATATTTACTCGCACTTCGTTAAATCTAAGACACTCAAATAATCTAACCATCCAACACACGACACATCATCAAATTGTAAATCATTTTTTTTAATTAACCAAGAAAAATGGTTAACCCTAACATTATAACGTCGTTTGGGTTTTTTCTTTTATGTGCTTCTTCCCCCTTCTGTCGTATGCGTGCTCTTTATTTTTCCTCTTATTGCTAGAACTAATAGGCTTTATATTATAGAAGGTTTTGTGTACACCCATGGCGCCGGGGATAAGATTAATCAGTGATGATAATCAGTGGCGGATCCAGGATTGGAAAGCCAACTGGGCGGAACTTACATACTAAATTCGACTAGGGATGACAGAAATCCAAGCGGGGGAGGGTCCCCAACCCTAACATGGGAGATTTCGGGGCAAAACAGGTATCGAATATGAAGTTGCATAGTAAGGAAAGCATCAGACAGTGCTCGTGAAACACGAAAACATGTTGGGTATCTTTTTCGCAAAAATTTTATCTAGTCATCTTCGCCTTTTAAAGCGTCTTGTCTCATTTGTCATGTTAAAAATTAAAATAAGCAAAATTTATATGTTAAATACTATTTTATTTTATTTTATTTGTGAAGAGGCATGAGTTCACTGTATATAGTATTGTTTATTTTTATAATAAAATTTACTGTACATTCGTTCTCTCTTATAAGTTATTAGCCTCTCTGCACACGCTTCCGCGTGTGCGAGAGGCTTTTTTTTAATCACGTATAAGTTATAAGAAAATTATATAGTATTCTTTACCAACAAACAATTATATATATTTCTACTCGAGCTCAAGACATGTGGGTATTTTTTTTAAGATTGAGGAGGGCTAAAATTTACTTTGGGCTGTAGCCCAGGAAAAGCTGCACTAAGTTTCAAACTAGTGTGCCAAGTTGCCCACTGCCCAGCCAATATAACAGGAAGATGCAGTAAATAGAGAGGGAAAAAGGATGGTGTTGTGGTCCGTAGAATAGAAGAGAGAAAGGCTGGTGTGCCAAAAGAGAAGAGACAAAATATATGGGACAAGAAGTTGGATGGGCAGGGAGTGCATATTAGGCTAGCTTTTAAGTTTTTAAATTTGGGCTGCCCCTATAACATAAATAGGTTTATAAAATATGAAAAAACTTTGGGATGGGCGGGCACCCACCCTGCCTTTTACTAAGATCCGCCCCTGATGATAATGTCATATGTCAATCTCTTGTAGAGAATTGTAAACTGATTTGTCATGCATGCCACCAATGTAAACCCAAAACCGAGATGAAGATATTAAAATTTTAATAACACGCATAAGGACATGATGAAAGAAGGAAGAGAGACAATCGACACCATCCAATTACATAGTAGCGTATATACCAAATCTCAAGGATCCCTAAACATTCAATTGCCTCAATGCAATTTGCCCAAAAAAAAGCTCACTGCAAAGAGAAGGAAACACGTTAAACAAAATCCTCAACAACGTTAATTACAGTGTTAACATGAGTTTTGAGAAATTAAAAAAAAAACTCACTTAATATTTGATGATGTGTCGTGTGTAGGATGGTTAAATTTTTTGAGTGGCTTAGATTTAACGAAATGCGGGTAAATGCACAGGGCCTAAATGCAGAGGCTCATGATCCATTGTGTACCACCTCTCTAATAAAGGCGGGCCTCATTGTATTGATGGACTCCACTTCTATTAGAGAGATGGTCCACAAGGTGATATACAAATATGGTTTGTCTAGCATTGCTCATATTATTATTATTTCATAAATTGACATGATAACTATCATGCTAAGCCACAAATCACAATGTTACATCTACCGAAATTGCATGAAAAAGTTCCAGAACCAGGCTCGCAACAATCTCGGCCCAACTTCCGGAAGATATGGAGGTGAGACAGGGGGTCCCTGAGATTGGTGATCTCATATTGGCAGTTTCAGTTCATGTTCTCCAACGCTAACGCAACCTGGATGGATGACAACGTACTCGGTTGCGTTCACTGTTTGGTTACAAAATATCGTATCATACTCGCATCTCTTCACCTTGCAATTGCATTCCTTGATAGATGTCATCACCACAACAAACCAGGTGGTTAATGTATTTTGATCCATCGTATAGGAGGGGGATATGGGAGGTTGATGAGAGGAGGTTGAATTGCTGAGTATAAGAGGCAAGGTAGTTTGATATTATGCGGGATACCTCTCACTTCCCTCCCTAGCTATCTACTTATATTTATACATGAGTGAGTCTGATTAGCTTATTATATTAACATTATTAATTGTATAGCTTCTTATGAACTATGAATTAAAAGGCACATAAAAAAGAAGTTGAACTAAAAATGTAAAAAAATAAAGGTTGTCACATGCATGTGTTTTCAAGAGAGATATAAAAGTTTCCAAGAGCTATTATGGGTCATAAAAAACAAAAATTGTACATCGCAACTTTTGTTTTAAGTACAAGAAGGCAAAAGTGTAGGTATTATTAAAGTACGTCAAATGTAGCAACCCCGCATCCTTCAAAGTCTTTTTTTCCACCACCTCCACCACAAAAACCTAAAAGGAAATAGCTCTAGGATTTCTTCCTAAAGAGAGCCCCAAATAAATAAAAGATCAGCCACTCACCTCATAACAAAATCAATAACTTAAAAAGATTAAAAGAAAATTAAGGGGAAGAATCTTACAAAGCTCATGGAGTCGGAGAACACCACGACGCAATCATAATGTCTTCTTATCTCAAACTTCTTAGCTGCGCTCATAGCAATATAGCGGAACTTCACATTAGGTGTTCCGTTGTACAACGGTTGTACAACTATATGCAACAACTTCTTCATAGATGTTTTAGTGGTGTGGTTTTAAGATGTACATCGCAACTTTAGATTTAAATACAATGAGGCAAAAGTATGGGTATGGTTAAATTACATCGAATGTGGGTTACAAAATATAGTATCAACCTTGCATCTCTTCGCCTTGAGACTACATTAGCCTCAATGGATGTTGTTACCATAACAAACCAAGGGCTTGATTTATTTTGATCCCTCGTAGAGGAGGGTAGGTTGATGAGAAGACTTTAAATTGTAGAGGAGGGTATGCGAGAATGTTTGATATTGTACTAGATATCTAGCAAAATTTTAGGTATAATTAAAGCACATCAAATTTAGCCACCCCTCATCCTCCGAAATTGCATGAAGAAGTTCCACAACCAAGCTCACGACAATCTTGGGACAAGCCTTAGGATGATCCGGAGGTGAGTACGAGATGATCCTCATGTTCTCTACGATTATCGTAGCCTAGATAACAATGTACTCATTGGCGTTTACTATTTGAGATATAAAATATTGTATTATCCTTGCATCTCTTCGCCTTGTGGCAATATTAACCTCGGCGGGTGTCGTCACCATAACAAACTAGGTGGTTGATGTATTTTGATCTATTTTAGAGAAAGGGAGATTGATAAGAGGAGGTTGACTTTAAAAAGATGAGAGATGATGAGGTTTGATATTGCATGAGATATCTGAATATATGAGGTTGATCATCGTTGTTCTGTATGATCTCTGTATTTTTTCTTTCAATTTATTTCCCTAGATGTTTGATAGTATTGTATGATTAAGGCTTTTATTTCTCAAAGATGTTTGATAGTCTTGTATTGGATTACTGCTTAATTTTGTTGCAGATGATGAAACCTGTGGAATCCAACATGAGACTGGAGGAATAAAAGGGAAACCCCACCACCTCTTTGGCTCATGGTCGTTGCACGATGACGATGTAAGATGTTGACATAAGATTGAGGAAGAAAATGAAGTAGGAGAACGAGCGGGAAACTTGAAATGAAGATAAATGCTACATATATATAGGAGGAGCAACCGCAACCTTAGGATGTTTCAACCTAAGTTTGGAACCAAATTGTAAACAGATTATCAGAAAATGTGGAAATGATTAAAATAGCCCTCTAACATACAATGCTTTTGCAAAACATATCCAAAACCAAAACTAGTATTTCTTACCACTAGGTAGCTTAAATGACATTATCAAATAAAATCTCATCTTCCTCAAGAGTTCAAAGTAGACAACCGAAAACAATGCAATCCCTTTAATTTGTAAGGTTGCATAGTTTTTCATTAATTGATTTGTTTATTTGAAATTTTTCGCAATTGAAAGTGATGAGAGGGCACTTTTGAATGCTATAGTGAACATGAAGAAAACGTTGACAATCACACGTTTTCTTTGGGTTACTCGAAAGGTCACTTTCAGTTGCACCGGTTGGGACAAATTACAAAAGACCACCCAAACTATAAAATCATTTTCAAATTCATTCCCTATAGTTTGGGGGGTCTTTTGTAGTTTGTCCTTTTAATAATTAATTTAACTGATCTGATTTGTATTGAAAATATTGGGTAAGCACCGGATGAGGATATCTCTTATTCAATGGAAACCGTTAATAACCTGAACTTTAATATTAATTTATTATATAATTATTTAGTCATGTGTCAACTTATTATTATGTGCGGGTTTGCGCAACCCTACGGGTTGATGCTCAGATCCTTATATGGGTTGAGTCCTCTTAAGTCGCGTCCATCGGATTTCCTTACCAAGTTACGGAAGAAATAGTGTAGAAATATTGACGATAAAAGATCCAGAGAAATCGAGAGAAGTGAGAAAGTCTCTCAAGTAATGAAGAAACCAACGCATAAGCCATTGCTGGAATTCGGCGACCACAACAATGGATCACAGACACTCTTCCAACAATAGATGTGAAGATATGAGGTTGATCCTCATTATTCTCGTTGATCTCTGTATTTTTTTTTTCTCAATTTATTTGTCAAAGATGTTTAATAGTGTTGTATTCGATTAGGGATTTTATTTCTCAGATGTTTGACAGTGGATTACTACTTAATTTTTTGTTGCAGATGATGAGGAAACTCTCGGAGCTCAATGCGGAATCCAATGACAATGTCTCGAACCCTAAGCTTAAGGGGAAGGAGAATGAGGTAAACACGGAAACTCCACCCATATCTTAAGATACTTGAGTTGTTTCTATCAATTTGTTCTTAATTTTACCTATAATTTTGATTATGTAGAATATTGACTTGGAAGTATACTTTGTATTTATTTTAAAACTACATATACAAAAAATAAATAAATAACTAAAAGTTAGAAGATCGTAGAATTTACAATCACAATGCTAGCGGGCTTAGGTTTGAAGTCCTTCATTAGGACAATGCTAAGTGCATTTCAATCTTGCTTCATAACTGTTGTTTTTCAGGAGAACCCATTCTTCCAACACTATATTTGAATATATAAGGTTGATCCTCATTGTCCCGTACGATCTCTGTATTTTTGCTTTCAATTTATTTCTCCGAGATGTTTGACAGTATTGTATCCGATTATGGCTTTTATTTCTCAGAGATGTTTGATAGTCTTGTATTAGATTATTGCTTAATTTTGTTGCGGATGATGAAACCTAGGGAATCCAACATAAGACTAGTGGAATAAAAGGGAAACCTCACTACCTCTTTGGCTCGTGGTCGTTGCACGAAGACGATGTAAGATGTTGACATGAGATTAGAGAAGAAAATGGAGTAGGAGAGCAAGCGGGAAATTTGAGACGAAGAGAAATGCAACACATATGTAAGAGGAGCAACCTCAACCTTAGGGTGTTCTAACCAAGATTGGAACCAAATTGTAACCATATTATCAGAAAACGTGGAAATGATTAAAATAAATTAAAATCATTATGTTATGTTCGTGTTTTCACTTACAGATGATCACTGTCTCTCACGACTATGTGGGTCGAACCCACCAGAGTTGAATAGATGCACAACCAAGTGAGCATCCAACATGAGAATGGTTAAAGAAGAGAAAAACTTCACCACTTCCTCAATTCGTGATGGTGGTGGGATGATGATGTGAGCCATCGAGATGTGATTAGGGGAGTAAGAGAGCGAGCAAGAGATATCAAGTGGGAAACTTGAGATGGATAGAAATGCGACATATATGCACAAGGAGCAGGAGGACTATCCACAACCTTAGGATCTTCTAACCTAAGGTTAAGAATCGTATCAAGAAATGCAACATATAGGTAGATGAAGCAGCTGTAACATTAGGTTGGAATCAAATTGTAAACAAATTATGAGAAAACGTGGAGATGATTAAATAAATTAAAATCATTGTGTTGTGTTTGTGCTTTCACTTACTGATGATTATTGTCGCTTACAACTACGTGGATCGAACTCACCAGAATTGAATAGTTGCACATCTAAGTAAACTCATTCTTGTTCGTCATTCCCTCCACATCCACTACCACAGGACGAGCGATGTAATGAATAATTTGTGCACCAACGGTACATTGATAAAACTCTACAGCCTCCTTGGCCCCTAATGGTGGTGGCATAATGATGATGTGAGCTGCCTACATGAGACTGATGGAACAAGAAGAAAACTCCACCGTCTTCTTGGCTCGATGTCATTGTGGGATGACGATGTAAGTTGTCGACATGAGATTGGGGAAGAAGAGGGAATTAGGAGAGCGAGCGGAAAACTTGAGATGGAGATAAATGTGACATATATGTAGGAAAAGCACGAGAAGAATCCGCAACCTTAGGATGTTCCAACCTAATGTTGGAACTAAATTGTGAACAGATTATGAGAAAACATGGTTATGATTAAACTAAATTAAAATCATTATGATGTGTTCGTGCTTTCACTTACCGATGATCACCATCGCTCACTACTATGTGGGTTGAACCCACAAGAATTGAATAGTTGCGCACCCAAGTGAGCCCATTCTTATTCATCATCCCATCCACCTCTACCGCCACAACACGAGCTATGTGTTGAATAATTTGTATGGATAAGGTGTGGTGATAAAACTTTAACGCCTCCTTAGCTCATGGTGGTAGTCACAAGATACAATGTAAGCTGCCAACAGAAGACTGTTGGAAGAAGAAGGAAACTTCATCACCTCCTTGGATCGTAGTGGTGTCGAGATGACAATGTGAGCCGTCGACATGAGATTGGAGAAGAAGAATGAAACAAGAGAGTGAGCATGAAACTTAAGACTGAGAGAAATGCGCACGCAAAATGATGGGTAGGGTTTAAGTAAAAGGCCCCGTAAAAGGGTTTATATCCAGACCCCCAAAAAAAATTACCAACAAAACAAAACATATGGTTAGTATATGCAAACCAAACAATATTTTCACATGAAGGCTTGTTACATACGTGATGTTATGTAGAACTGCCTCATCAAGTTTGATCAAGAGCATCTTCGTTATTTTCTTCTCTTTTTTTGCTTTTAATCTTCTTATTCTCTGAATGACACCATTTTTGCAAGCAAACATGTGCTTTCCTTTCAGCTTTAGTTCGACAAGCCAGTTGCCTATTAGGCTTCCTTTACATTTTTTCAATAAAATCCCCAACATATAGGTGCTAGTGTGCCAAGTCTATGTAACTTTGAATTTTGAATGGCATATTGAAATTGAAAATTTATCAGTGTGGATTGATGACTGGCACAAATCTGCGATATTCTTGATGCAAGCATTTATCAAATCGAAAGTTAAAGTTTATGATATGAATATGTTTCCACTTATGATTTGATTTTAATTTTTTTATAATGCAAGGCATAATGGAAAGTTGCTGAGAAGCTTAAGGCCCATTTGGTATCATACTAAAAAAAATGAACTCAAAAATTATGATTTATTTTTAAAACATGAGTTTTTAAATACTAATTATAAAATCTAAAAACTTGTTTTGGATTGAACTCCAAACTATTTTTAAGATCTTAAAAAAATTGAAATTAAAATCAGAAACCATAGATTCCCAAAATGAAATTAATACGAGAGAGAGAGAGAGAGAGAGAGAGAGAGAGAGAGAGCCTACCAAATGGATTGGGTTGGGTTTTTAAAAATGAGCCTACCAAATGGATTTTTGAGGCTTTGGACTTAAAATCTGTTTTTGAGTTTATAAAATTGGATCCAAGTAGAATACCAAACGGGCCCTTAAAATCCCATGTTGTTGCTGTTGTTTCTCTTAACTGGGAGGAGGATGGATAGATGACTAGAATATGTTGTTATCGATCTAGACCATGTACCAATTTGGGTTTGATAGGTGACTTGAACTTTTTTTTTCTTCTTTAGTTTATCCATAAATATGTCATGTTCTTACAACACTTTTGCCTAGTTTTCGTGAACTTCTTATTTTTCTTACCTTGGGTGTGGAACTATGAATTTTTGAATGGGTGGGCAATAAAATAATGATATTTTTTAACTTACAATTTTTATATATTTTTTAGAAATAAAAATATACATTAAATCATATAAGCTGCCCTAGTTCATAGAATTTCCAATAAATTTAGCATAAAACAAATACATATTAAATGCAAAAAAGGGTTAACACAAGAAAATGGGAAACCACCAAGAAGATCACAAACCAGACTTTGGAAAAATAATATTTCCCTATTAATGTGTTGTAGTTTTTTTTTTCTTTAAATCTTAAAAGATGTCATCATAAAAATAGTGGGGAAACCGCTAAAAAGACCACAAAACAAGAGCCCCAACCACAAGTGGGAACGGCAGGTTGATGAGCTATATACTATATAGGTTTAATTTTGTTTTTCTTCAAAAACAACATGGGCTATAATAGGTTAAAAAAATATTCTTCAAAAAGCTACATGGCCCAATGTAACCTTGTAGGCAGTTCCGCCCTTTAGATGGCATTATATGGTCTCCTTTCAACTCATTTCTTGAAAACTGATTTCAGGATGAGCATGGCAGCATATCGACATATGAAGACTGTCCCCCAGGAAGAGTTTTTGAGTCTTTTAGGAGGACTAGTCCACCCAGGAAGAGTTTTTGAGTCTTTTAGGAGGACTAGTCCACCAGTGATCATATCAATTTCTAATTGACTCTCTTGGTGAAGTGGTATTCTTAGTGGTATATTATATAACAACCTCTTTGGACATTAGCATTTAGTGATACGCTAAACAAAGTGTACATGAGAGCATAGTGGATTCAACAAGTGTATTTACTAATTGGGCATGAATCACGTGTCAAAGGTTGTTTGTGGTGCCGGGAAAGAACTTCAAGCTTATTGTCCTGAATCATCTCCACCAGGTGCGTTATTTTTAGGTCGTGCAGTTGATGCAAGGCTGTACAAGTGTCCCATATCCTGAAGATGAGAATCAAATTTAAAGATCAGTAATGCAAAAACCAAGATAATTAAGGCTATACTCAGTCAACCAAGTGGTGCCGCAGTCTTCTACAGTCTAAAACAAGTAAACAATATAAGCTTTCCACCAAATTCTTTGGTGGGGACGAAGGGTTGCGGGGGATCTATATTGCCTTTTATATCACAATTAGATATCTTACCGTTTCTGTCATTAGATTATTAATAAGAACACGACTTGTACTCAATCGTCCATATACATGGGAGAAATGAAAAGCCACGACAGATGGATCTAATTGTATTTTCCTTACAAATTTTACATATTCTTCTAATATAAAAGCCACAACAGACAGATCTCACCGAACCTTCCTACGGCCCATAAGACCAAGGACCTTCTCCCACAGCCCAACACTTCCCACACTCCTCAAATCAATTACACTTGGGCTACAAGCTGCTACAGTCCAATATCCAGCTCTTATTTCATCCTTCAATTGCTCTTTCTCCCATCCACAATAGCCATCAAAGAACCTGAACTCCCCAGGCCCAACCATATTCCTTTTCACCATTTCAGCTGCACAACCCACACTTTCCTTTGTCCCATAATACAATCCCTTAATCACCTCATCAAAAACACCACTCCTCCCAACCACATCATCTCCCCCTTTGGGCCTCACCAAGAACAGCCCCTCCTCCAAAGGCCCGCCAAAGAATAACGGCCTATCCGAGAATGTGCCCGCAACATCAAGCGCTGTGGATCGTGTCTCCTTGATCGACATAAGGGACGGCCGGTTGAGTATGATACCAGATGGGCCCAAAGGCCCAGTGGATAAGACCAAAATGACTGTTCGCTCGAAAATATGGACCCCGTCAAGCTTTTCGGTGGCAAGAAGTAGGCAGCCCTTTTCAGGCTCATGGATTGTGTGAGCCCATTTGTCACCAACATTGATGGGCTGAGGAAGATCAACCACAGTGTCAAGGTCAACAAGTGAGGAAGCGGGCTTTTTGGACTTTAATGATTTTTCTGCAGCTACCAGTTTTGCTCTGAATGATCGCCAATCGGTATCAATGGAAGGTTTGCTATCATCGTTGGACGGTGGAGATGAGTCCATGCGGCAACCTATCATTTGACAGAAAGCAACCCATTAGGGAATGTAAGAAGAGCAGACATTGTTCCCTGCTTGAAATAAAAGGAAAGGAAAACTTACATGTTATTGAAGATGGAATGCCAACTCTTTTGCTGTGAAATGGAGTTTTGATGGAATTTGAGGTGAAGGAATTTGAGGCAAGGAAACAAGCTTCCATGATGATGGGTTCTTCTAGCTTAGCTTCTTTCTTTTGAGTTTTGATGGCAGATCAAAGCTTCAAAGATGGCAAGGAATTAAAGAGCAGATCACACTGATATATACAGTGAGTAAGAATAAATGTGCACCACATGGTGGTGTTCGATCCAATCCCATTAGTCCTATCCCATCCCAATCCATGTTGGAAGTTACTTTCTAAAGCTTCCAAAGCATGGGTCATTGGATATGACTTTACACATGGCACAAAAGGACGAGGACCTCCTCCTTCTTTGTGGGTAATGGCTATCTGAGATAAACCAAACCCTTTTGGATGACGTGTCATACTCGTACCCAGTTATTTATTTGTTGAGCACTTTGTTCCCCAAACTCTGAAGCAAACTAACTTTGATCTGTGAATTTAAAAGATACCACTTACAAGAACACGGTTAGTTTGGGTTTTCTTTGTTTAAGTAAACAATAGTTTCATTAAGAAATTTAAGGTTGAGTTACAACTTACAACCAAATAAGCCAGCATGATCAGTTGAAGATAGTAAGACAGTAATAACCTTATTATCTCACTGATAAAGAATGAATGACCTTGACAATTGTTAGAAGTCAAATGCATACACTGAAACGCTGAAGCAACAAAATACAATCGATCCCCTTCTATTTATCAACAAGTATACACTTTTATAATGTAAGAACATTGGTGAGAAGTTTCTCTCTAGAATCTCCTCTATTATGAGGCTTGCAGAAGTGTTTCTGGCCAAGTTTGAGTTAACTGATCGTCACCAAATAATTACCATCTCTGGCGGTTCATCCACTCGTCCCATTGATAATACTCCTTGATGACATATCCGATTGCTTGAAGTCCTGACGTAGTCTCTCAATCATCTGATATATTTCACCGGATTTAGGGTGTAATTTATCAAATACTGTAAATTCATGGACCTCATCACCGACCTCGATGCTACTGGCCCCTGAAGGTTTCTGGACTCCTGTGTTTCTCATTTGCAGCCTCACATTAGCTACATTTGCCCAATCACCAGCTGCAGCATAGATATTTGACAACATGGAGAAATTTCCTGCGTCTGATGGGTCTAACTTAACCAAGTGATCAAGCACCTCCTGTGCCAATTCTGGATCATTATGCATCCGGCATGCCCCCAAAAGGGTGCCCCATATAACAACATTCGGTTCCATTGGCATGCTATGCACAAGCCTAAAAGCTTCCCTGAGACACCCCCCACGACCCAAAAGATCAATCATACAACCGTAATGCTCAATTTCCGGTACAATCCCATACTCTCTCTCCATAGTATGGAAGGCTTGAAGGCCCTCCTCCACAAAGCCGGCATGTGTACAAGCACATAAGACACCAATGAAGGTAACTTTATCTGGCAAAAACCCAGCTTTTACCATTCTAGAGAAAAGCTGAAGCGCTTTATCACCATGTCCATGCATGGCTAACCCTTGGAGCATGGCATTCCAAGATACCAAGTCTTTCTTTGCTATCCCATGAAAGACTCTAGATGCTTCATCCAACATACCACACTTTGCATACATATCAAGCAATGCATTGGACACAGGAGTACTACACTTGAATCTAGTCCTCTCAATAGAGGCATGAACTTTCCTACCCAATCCAATCAAACCAGACTCTGCACAAGCAGCCAAGATACTAATAATTGCCCCATTATCAGGCTTCAATCCAGCTTCCTCCATTTGATCATATAGCATAATCGCCTCCTTTGCGAGCCCCTTTTCAGCATACCCAGAAATAATGATAGTCCAAGGAACCAAGTTCCTGAAGGGCATCTTATCAAACATCATTCTAGCCATACCCATATCCCCGGCTTTGCTATAACCCGAAACCAGAGTCGACCAAGACACAACATTCCTCTGGGGCATTCTTTCAAACAGCTCAAAGGCTTCATTCATTTGGCCCGCCTTCGCATACCCATCCAATATCGTATTCCAGCTAACCGCATCTTTGTCAGGCATTTCATCGAACAAGCGGCGAGCTTCACCCAACTCCCCCGTTTTTGCCAGCCCACCAATCATAGAATTCCAAGACACAATGTCTCTCTCACCCATCAACATAAACACCTTCTTTGCCTCACTAACACCAAGCAACCCACACTTGGAATAAGTATCAATGAGCGAGTTGGGCACAAAGATATCCAAACAAAATCCAAATTTCTCGATGCTGGTATGAATCATTTGAACCACAGGAAACCAAGGTCTGCCCGAACACGCTTTCAAGAGAAATGGGTAAGTAAAGTTGTCCGGATAAACCCCATTGAGCTGCATATCAAAGAAAGTTGCGAAGGCCTGTGTGGTCTGAGAGTTCTGAATGTGAGCTCTGATGAGAGTATTGTACAAATGGACATTGGGGTCTTGAACTTGATTGAAAACGTTGACGGCAAGTGCCATTTGGCGACAGAGAGAGAAGGCGGCAATGAGCTTGGGCGCTGTGTGGAGGTCCTGGTGGAGATTGGCTTTGAGAATTTGGGCGTGGACTTGCTTGATGTGGCTTAGGTTTGTGCATCTGTGGAGGTCTGAGAGTTTTTGGTCTAAGAGTCTCCGTCTAGAAACCCATGACGGGGATCGAACTGGTACACACATCTGCATGGCAGAGAAGAGATTTAAGAAAGGTTGGGTTTTTCAGCTTGGAGAAGGCATGGCAGTTATTCTGGTTTGTGGGAAAGAAGGATGAGACTGAGACAGAGTGACAGAGTGACAGAGTGCGTGCGGCTTGAGATTTGAGGAGAGCACCTCCACCGCTAGACCCAAACCCTGGCAACAGGCCCCCCAAGCCCAGGTTACCCCCTCCAGCGCGCAGCCTGAAGCTTGGGCAAGCCCTGGGGCCCACCAGCCCGGGCAAGCCCAAGGGCAATTCTTGACTGGGCTCTAGCCTGAAGGCGCTGATATCATGCATGACGTCATGCTGATGTCAGCGATGTGAAATCAATTTTTTTACGCTGACGCCACGTGGCACTTTCTAGAAGCTCCGATTGGTTTTTGTCCAGAAATCCGACGGTCAAAAATAAATTTTTAAAAATACCAAAAAATTCTGGATTTTTTCCCTATAAATACTTAACCATTTTATTCACTTTCCACACCAAATCTTCATACAACTCTTCTCCTTCCAATATTTTTTACTCTCCACTCATATTTTTATACTACTTTCCATTTATATTAATTTGTTGTATTGTTTCCATTTTATTTAATAAAGAAAGCTTATCAAAATTAATGGTTTAAATATATATAAAAACAAATAGAAAATAAAGTAAAGTGAATAGTTTTTGCCCTTGCCCTTGCCCTTTGGGGTGGAACCAAAAAAGGCAAGGTTGCCACTTTTCATGTGAATAGTGTCAAACCTTACCTTGCGTTTGCATTGCCCTTGCCTTTTGGGGTGGAGGTGCCCTAAGGCCATCTCAAACCCAAGGACTTAAATCCAAAATATCCCCCAAAACCTCTCCCAACCCAATAAAATGAAGAACCCAAAATTTGGGATAACTCAAATTTAGACCCAAATGCTAGTCCACTTATTACCTAGACCCAAATCCTTTAGTGGAGCCCACCTGCATCTCAAACCCACCCCCATATGCAAAGATTCTGACGTGAGCCCCACCTCCAAAGTTGCAGATTCCTTTTGTCTTCTCTTTGCGCCACTCATCACTATCCCATGGAGTTATCGTTGGAATCCAACATCAACATTTGAATAATGTTGTTGTTTGTTCGTTTTTTTTTTTGTATGTACATATAACTTAAATCAATGATGGGGATTAAATCTATGCTATTTTAACAGTAAAAAAAAGATCCGACGGTCAAAATAATATTTTAATTAATCTAGATCAGATCCAACTCCAAAACTCACTCCAAACTCTATAATATACCCATCCATTTCTCAAATAATCTACCAAAAACATTTTATCTATTTCTCAATTTATTTTTCCTTTGTCAATCTCATCAATCTCCTTTCATTCTCATACTTTTGATATCATTTCAAGCACATCATCTTCTTCATTCTCATACTTTTCATATCATTTGAAGCTTTCAATGGATAACCGTGGCAAGGCCATCTTTTCCTTTATGTTTGATGACACCAAACACGGTGGGTCAGTAATCGGTTGTGCCCCTCATGGGTTGGAGAAGGCCTAAGCGGACCCAATTTATGTTCTCAGCCCAATAAAAGCTAAAGAAGGATGAGTTGCGGCCTAGTTTCTAGATTCACTCAAATTTGCTTTCATCTAAACAAATTGGTTTTTCGCAAATATGAATTAGGTTAGTTGGCTAGTTGGTCAAGGTCAGTGTGCATGCCCTCTTGCACACGAGTTCGATCCTCCTCCCCGTACATTAAAGTAGTTCAGAATATTGTCATTTAAAAAAAAAAGGTGTGTAAATAATAATATTCAAATATTACTTATGTGAGTATAAATTTTGGTTATATAAGGACAGGTGAAAATATGTATAAATATTTTTGTCAATTACTATTTACTATTTTTGATGGATTGAAGTAGAGATCATTAAAAGAAAATTTGTTGGCCCATTAGGTTATGTCCTAGTGTGTTATATTACAAGGACTAATTACTTTCGGACTTCATTCAATATTTTACTTGCCAAATTGCCTTCCATTCTTGACCAAAAAATTGGTCAGTTCATTCCCACCACACATTTCCATCTAGAAAACACTCAAACAATAATCTAAGTCCAAGTCACCTTACCTAATATTCTACTTAATTGATTGTTTCACTACTAAACTCATAGGTAAAGCAAATGTTGAGTCAATTAAGAAAACAAAGAATGAACACCCAAGTGAACAGTCAATATTATATGCATAAAGAGTTGTTGAGCTCAGAATGGTCTTATAATAAGAGTTTAGGGATGAAAGTGGAGAGCCCATGAACCTTGTTGTTTTGTTATTTTTCTTAAACTACCCCATGTGAACCTATTTCTTGCTATTCTCAAATTGTCACTAGAATATGTTCCATATTTAAAAGGGTATACTGCCGAAATGCCCCTTGAACTTGTACCTAATTATCAATTTACACCCTGACCTTTTTTTTTAGCGAATTAAGGGCTTGAATGAAATTTTATTATCAATGTTCCCCCTGCCGTCTAAATCAATAACATTTCATCCAATAATCCATCAAATCATTTATAAAAAATATTTTAAAAAAAAATAAAGAAAAATATATATTTTTGAAAAAATTAAAGAAAAAAAAGAAAAAAAAAATCCTATGGACCCACCCACCCCAGCCCCTGCGTCTTCTTCTCCAACCTATCCTCCCTTGACCTGCAACAAAATCCCACCATTTTTTTTTTTCTTGCCAAAGCAGTTTCTCAAGCTCATCATTCTCTCTCTCTCTCTCTCTCTCTCTCTCTCTCTCTCTCTCTCTCTCTCTCTCTCTTCGCCTCCCTTTCCCATTCGAGCTCCCCCAATCCCCCATCATAGACCCACCCCACAATGAACCCAGAACCCACAAACCCACCCCCCAAACGAACCCATATTTTTTTCACCCACAGCCCCCCCCCCCCCCCCCCCCCCCAAACGAATCAACACAGAAACTGAAACTGAAGAAAAAAAATTGAAGCTAGAGTTGAGAGAGAGCCTCAAGACCGAGTTTTTTGATGCTTGGAAACGCTTATAGAGAAGCAAAATCGTTGGTGGAATTTACCAAAATTTTCCAGACGAATGGATAAATTCATGCTTTACATGCTTACTGCTGGGAAGAAAGCCTTGGCAGATGGTGGAATTACAGAAGATGTCATGGAACAAATTGACAAAGCTAAATGTGGAGTTTTGATTGGTTCAGCAATGGGTGGCATGAAGGTAACTTCAGTGCTCTGTGGTTTAACATTATGTACGAAAAATTGGCTTGCAAGAGCTTCTACTGATATATCTTCAATTTATGTTCTTGAGATTGCTTTGCCGATGTCGGTGGAGGATTGCTCTGTCGACGTCGGTGGAGGATTGCTTTGCTGATGTCAGAGCAGCGGAGAGTGGGTCTGGCTCTCTCATTTACATCTCTGAACCCATAACCACTGCAAACCCATTCGCGCGCCTTTCCCCTTTGATTTTTTCCCCACAGCCTTAAAGGTCCAGACCTCTTCACCTCACAAGTTCATTGCCCCTTCTCCCAAAATCTCAACCCTAAATCGCACAACTCATCAATGGATTCAAGATCTGAATAAAATGGGGCTGTTTGGAGGGTAGGGGCTGATGAGTTTGGTTGCATAGAGAGAGAGAGAGAGAGAGAGAGAGAGAGAGAGAGAGAGAGAGAGAGAGAGAGAAAGGGCAGAGAGATCAATAGAGAGGGCAGAGAGAGAGAGGGGCAAGTCGCAGAGAGAGGGTGTTTGAAGAAAAGGGTTTGGTGTTTGGTTGGAGAGAGGGAAGAAAGGGTTTGGTGTTTGGTTTTTGTGTTTGGTTGCAGAGGGGAGAGTTGCAGAGAGAGAGGGAGTCGTAGGGAGAGAGAGGCAGAGAGGAATAAGAATGGGTGGGTGGGTCCCACCCCTGTTTCTTAAAATGATTTTTTTTTTCATTTTATATGTCATACTATTGTATTTTACAGTATTTAATTATTTTTAACATATGAAATGACCAATTTGCCCTTATATTTAACGGCAAATTAGATGAAATGTTCGAATTTTGACGGTGGGGGAACATTGATAATAAAATTTAATTCGAGCCTGTAATTGGCTAAAAAAAAAGGTCAGGGGGTAAATTGAGAGTTATGTACAAGTTCAGGGGGCAATTCGGCAATATACCCTATTTAAAATAAAGGAAGAACTGTGCAAGCCATTGGGTTGGTGAGAAACATCATTTGTTTTGTTCTGCTCTGTGATTCTATCTACGCAACCTCAGGCAATCACAGACTCAAAGCTTAGGTGCCCCACATCCAGTGATATCTAACAGAACAATTAAAGGCAAAAGTCTCAAAGCACTACACGCAAGGAGAATCGGTCATATTTTTGTTGGGCGCGTGCGCCTCTTCAACCTACCCACCAATTCAACCTCTACACCTACCCCCTTCCCTCATCAGATTTCCAACACCTTTCATTCTTTCTTTTGTCTTGTGATTTTCGCCTGGTTTTCTGAATCATCATCTCTCTTTCTTTTGTGTTGTTCTTTCTCTCTGTTTTCAATGGAGGCTAAGCTGTTAATGGCCTCCTCTCATGCCACTCTTTCAGTTCCCCACGCTTCTAATTCAAGACTCAATCACATATTGCCATTGAAAGCAATGCAATCTAACAGCTTTACCTGCCTCAATTCAGGCTTACCAAAGAAAGGAACTTTATCTGTTCAGGCTTCTGCAACTTCCATTGGGTACAAATACGGCAACCCTTTTCTCAAAAAATTTTGGTCTTCACAATATAGTTTGTTGGCCCTTTATGGATCTATGGATTATTCTGTTTTCAAGAGACTTCTCTATATTTTCTGCTCTTTAAGTCTTCTGCTTTTGTACTGTTCATCTGTTTCTGGAAATGGCCATGCTTTATTTTGCTGTGCACATAACATGTATGCAATTATGCCAATTGCCCAGTACTCCAATTCATTTAAACTGTATTGACTGCTGATTAAATTTTCTAATAATTTAATATATTCCCAAATGAAATGCATAACATGATTTCTTCAAATGTATGATTGTATGCAAGTCTAGGATTCAATAATAATTCACAGATACTATGAAATCAGAGCCGTTCCTTTTTAGGAATGGCAGCTTAGCTTATTTATTTATTTATTTTGTAATACAGTCAAAGTATTTTTGGATTAATTCGTCTTCGATCTAACCATGAGAAATATCATGAAGTCCTGAAGTTCAAAGTACTTCAAATAATTATGTTAGGCCAAATTGTTATGATTTCTGGCATGTCTTGCTGCATATGTTTATAGATGCATCTGCATAGAAAAGTATGCTTCTAGCCACTCAACTCCATTGGTCATCATATAAATGCATATTATTGATTATCATTATTGGATGGGTTAAAAAGCATCTTGCTTTCAGTTTACTATGGCCCGATTCTAACACTAGGCTGCCAATTTATGTAGATCATTGGCTACAAAGAAGAGGGTGGATGAAACTGATAATTTAACTCTAGAAGGTATAAGACATTCATTAATCCGGCAGGAGGATAGCATAATTTTTGGCCTTTTAGAGAGAGCTCAATATTGTCATAATATGCCTGCTTATGACTCCAGTGCTTTCCCTATGGTCGGGTTCCACGGCTCCTTGTTAGAATACATTCTTCAAGAAACAGAAAAACTTCATGGTCGGGTATGTTGAACCTTAATATGAACACTAAGAATAATTGAAGAAAGTATTATTACTGGCTTTCTTATTGACTTTGCGTTGCAATTAGGTTGGTAGATACAGCAGTCCTGATGAGCACCCTTTCTTTCCGGATGTCCTACCTGAACCAGTGTTGCCACCTCTGCAGTACCCTCAGGTAAAATATAACATGCGTTCATTAGGAACAATAAGGTTGGCTATGTCCAAGCTTGTGGTTATCTTTACTTAAGGGCCAAACTAAGAAACACATTTGAAATAGTTCTTGTAAATAACGTACTTGGATGGGTTAATTGTGATTGAAAAAGTTGTGCTCGGCAGGGTTTTTTTTTCCTTTCTTTAGCTGGTGTTTTCAACATGGTCACAGAAATTTGCATGGGGCATACCATTATTTTAGAGATACTCAAAAACAGTTTGCCTGACACTATTTTAGAGATACTTGTTCTGTACCATTATTAGATCAGTTTAAAATGGTAGTCAATCACCGTTTGAAGTACAAAATTTATTCAGAACATGATTCTACTCGAAATTTTGAAATGTAAAAATCTAACACTGATGCATAACAGTAAAAGAAACAATTACTTGTGGGTCATTGTTTAACTGAGAATTCACTACAAGGATCTAGCCCTGCAAGTTGGAGTCGTTCTTTTTATCTCCCCAATCTCTGAATCTGTTCTATTTGTACAACCTTTCCTGTGTGGTAGCACCAATTTTTGCTTTTGTTTTGTATGAGTCTTAACCCCTTTCATTTTGAAGATATAATTATGCATTCGTCCGACTTGCAAACAGGTACTACATCCCATTGCCAATTCAATTAATATAAATCACAAAGTTTGGGAAATGTACTTCAGAGATATTCTTCCAAGACTGGTGAGGGAAGGAGATGATTGTAATTTTGGAGCAACTGCTGTTTGTGATACAATGTGCTTGCAGGTATTCATTTTACCTGATATATCCCATCACAATACATTTTCTAGTTCAATTTGGAAGACAAAATACGCAATAACCTTTTTTATGCATGTGATTTTTGCTCTTGACCTTAGTAGTCCCGTATTGCTCCTCTCTAATAGATTCAGTGGTTAATCGAAAGTAGTTTTTTAAGTAGCATAATGCTGACTGGGGGTGTCCTATGATGATGGCAGGCTCTGTCGAAGAGAATCCACTATGGTAAATTTGTAGCGGAGTGTAAGTTTCGATCCAATCCAAAGTCCTATGAAGCTGCCATTATCGAACAGGTACATGTTCATGAATGCATTTTCTGCATGCCATTGTCATAAGCAGTTTTGAATGTTTCGCGAGCTGAGTCAGTTTTCCTTATGCTGGTGGTGTTTGATTTTTCAGAACAGGGAGAAGGTGATGGCTTTGTTGACATATCCAACGGTCGAGGAGGCAATCATAAAGAGGGTAGAAATGAAGGCCAAAACTTATGGGCAAGAGGTGACCTTGTACAAAGAGGAAAAAGAGAAAACCGACCTGGTTTATAAGATACAACCGACCTTGGTTGCAGATTTATATGGGGATTGGATCATGCCAATGACAAAGGAAGTTCAAGTTGAATACTTGTTAAGAAGGCTGGACTGAGAAAGCTTGTCTTCAATATCCATTCATTCCTATTGACGTACAGAAATTTGTGTTTTGCTTAGATGCTGCCATCTGTAATTGTCTACTCTATGTGGATGCTGAAGACATGTTATTGTGTTTGTTGTATTGTATGATTAAATATTGATTTATAATAAGCACAGGCCGTATGCAGTTTATATATAGTTTTGCAAGCTCAAGCCCACCTCAACTTGAAAGTCTTGAATGTAGAGTATCTTGGCCCAAAATGTTGGGTATGGATGTGGAATTCTATAGTGATGAGGTCCTACTTTTAACTGTTTGATTAAATTTGTTAGTTTGATGCAACCTTTAAAAAATAGAATTTCATCTAATATCCTTTGATAAGGTATACTAGTTATTTGCGCCCTGAATTTATACCTTAGTTTCAATTCACACCCGATCATTTTTTTCAGAAAATTAAGGACCCGAACTTTTTTTTTTTGGCAATCTCTCCCCTCCGTCTAAATCCACAACATTTCATCCAAATTGTTGTTAAAAATGAGGACAAAATGGTCATTTTGTACATTAAAAATAAATAAAAAATAAAATAAAAATAGAAAGTTGAAATTCTCTATCTCTCTCTCTGAGCGCTTGCGCTGAGGAAGTAAAACTAAAGCTCTGAGGAAAACAGAGTAATTCGATCTTTTGGAAATGGAGGATTCAGGTAAGAGTTCATTCCGGCATAACTTGGTGCAAGGAATTTGCTCATTCTCTCTCTCTCTCTTTGCAGGCTCGCATGGGATATGGGGCTGGGGAATGGGATGGGTCTGGGTCTTGGGAGCAAGGGCTGGGGATTGGTTTCGGCTGGGGTTGCAGGTGGATCTCGCATGGGTATGGGAGGAAGCGGGGGGGATTTAGGGTTGATGGGGTTGATGGAGGCGATAGAGCTGGAGGAGGGGGGTTGAATCCGAGTATTGGAGTTGGGAATTCTAGCAGTGCCGGTGGTGTGTTGGTACTCAAAGGATTAGCAAGCCCTATTATATAAGTAGAGCATTGAAATGTTATTTGGAAATACCTTGCAAGCTGGGTTCTCTGGAATTTTTTTTCTTTAGGCAAGGAAGGCATGTAAGTAGACTCGTGCTCAGAGGCGAGCTGCTAAACTTTCTGGAATTCTTGCAATGTTGTTTGGAAATACCTTGCAAGCTTGGCATCTTCTATCTGCTTATTGGGCTGAAATTATCAACAACAAAAAAAGATGGATTTTTTATTTAGAAAGAAAGAAATGTCGGAAGATGCAGGAAGAACAATGTTAAGAATTGCGGATCAAGATTCAAAAGCAGTTTAGTGTCTTTTTCTTTTTCTTCTTATTTTTAGTCAAATTTCCTCTTTTTCTTCAATTGTTTTCCAAAAAAATAATTTTTTAAAATAATTTAAATGAAAATTTGATGAAATGTTGAGGATTTAGACGGTATGGGGGAATTGGGGAAAAAAAAAAGTTCATATTCTTAATTTTCTAAAAAACAAGATAGAAAGTTAATTAAAAATTAGATATAAGTTTAGAGGGCAAATCACTAGTATACCCTCCTTTAATAAGGCCCTCACTATAGAATGACTCGGGTATGGTTACCCAACCACAATGTTTTGCTGTTGAAGTTCCAACTTGACCTATTTATTTAAAAACTATAAAATAAGATTTAAAAAAACAAAACGTTGTACAGCCAAAGCAGCTGGACTGGATTTGGGTAGCGTGCTTTATCTGAAAAGGCCACATGGTTACAGCGTGCCAACGACAACTATCATAACCCAAATAGATTTGCCGTCTTGATGGTTGATCCTTGCTTGGTCTACAAACTTATATAGATTTAATAATTGATAGACAGCCA
Source organism: Prunus kanzakura (assembly GCA_020521455.1). Taxonomy (NCBI): domain Eukaryota; kingdom Viridiplantae; phylum Streptophyta; class Magnoliopsida; order Rosales; family Rosaceae; genus Prunus; species Prunus kanzakura. The sequence goes on from BPUM01000013.1 coordinate 2,026,674, forward strand.
TTAAATTGGGGAGCATTTTTGCTTACCACTTTAACTCAAGGTATAATCTCATCACTCTCCTAAAAACTCGACACATGTCTATAAGTCTAACTATAGTTAACTTTTTGTTTTTTATTTTCTTATGACATTATTATGAGAGAGAAAAACATAACTATGCTTTTAATAAAATTTAAAATAAAACATAATTATTATCAAAATAAAAATAAAAACCCAAACAGTCACCACGCACCACCACCAACCAAACCAACCTGTTCAGCCACCCCACCCGCACCGGTGCCAACCCCCTTTCCTTCTTGCCGCCGGAAACCCCCTCTCCTCTCATTGATGTCATATAGGACCTCCACGACGGCCTCGGCAAAAGGTTGGCGATTGATGACTGCTTCTTGGGTTCTTCGAACCCTGGCAGACTCGACGAGCTTCATGGCTTCGGTGATTTTCTGGGTACACTTCATAGAATCAATTCGGACTCGGAGTTCACCCAGACCGCAAATGGATAGTTGAGGTTGGTAAAGATTGAGAATGGAGACTTGGGCGTGAGATTTGGGGCAAAAGGGTTTTAGGATTTTGGAGATAGAAAATGGAGGTTTTGCAGAGACCCACATGATTGTATTGGACAAAGCTATTAACTTTTGTTGGGTTTTGCAAGAGATTGAGCAAATTCAAATCTCTGCAAAATACCTAATTGGTTAGTGGCTGGTTGAACCTTTATTAAAGCATCAAAATTGAAAATTTCTTTTGGTAATTGGGTCTCTGTGAACCCATTCTGTTGGTGGATGTCTGCTCTATAATCGGGAGGTAATTTGATTGAGGTTATCTGGAGATAGAGGGTAGAGCTGAGCATAAGTTTTGGATTCGCCAGAGTTCACGCAGAGAGAAAATCATTGAACACGTATAAAATGAGGTGTTTCTGGCGGCGAGGAGAGGGTGTTGTCACCGGTGTGGGGGGGGAGAGGTGGCTGGGTGTTGTTGGATTTTTTTTTAAATTTTTATATATAAAATAATTGGTTTAAAATTTTAAATTTTATTAATTACTAATAACTATTAAGTTTTTCTCTTTCATAATAATGTTATATAAAAAAATATAAAAGACAAAAGGTTAACTATAATTAGACTTATAGAGATGTGTCAAGTTTTTAAGAGGATGGTAAGGTTACACTTTTAATTAAAGTGGTGAGCAAAAATGCTCTCATTATGCCTAAAATTGTTTTAACTTTTGGGAAAACTTGTGTATTTTATGCTAACATGTCATTATAATGATCCCACAAACTACAATCATCGTCAAACATGGAAGGACACTACTGATTGTGGCTTTTTTTTTTACCTTTTTCCCCTTTCCCACCCAAACCATTTTCAAACCTAGCAAATTTATTAGCATAAGCCCACAAGAAAAAAGCCATTTTTTTACTCTCTTTTTTTGGTTACACATTTCTTTTACTTATTAATCACTGGTAGAAAGACTTGTTTCATGTGGCATAAGGTGTTTTAGGCGTGTCTTGCAGCATTGGTTACAATTTGGGTCTTCAAATTTTGCTTCTCTCAGTGTCTGGTTTATTAAGAAATCTATAACCCACAAGTAACTCTGGCTCTAACCCAAAAGATAAAAAGAAGTGAATTTTATGTATTTCAAGCAGAGTTTCAGTCTTTTGTTTAGGATTTAACTTACAGCATAATTAAAAAGTAAAAATAAGCATATGAGATCCTAAGTTCGATTCTCCCCCTCTTCAATATCACGTGTATCAAAAAAGATGAAGCACAATGCCACAGTCAGAGAGGAGAAGTTTGTCACATTGACCTCAGGCCCTGGTTAAACGCTGTAATCCTAGAACACTTAAAATCTTTTTTAATGACTAACAATTGGATTTAGGTAGTGTTATGAAAAGCCACAGCCTTAACATTTTTTATTCTCTGCTAAATTTTATATTAATACATGTTCAAAATAAGAGTATAATATTTCTATATAGTAACCCAAATAATCAGGATAGGTATCCGATGGCAGTTGTAGATCTGAAAAGTGAACCTCTTCTTTATAATAAGCGTAAAAACAAACTACGCAAGAAACATAGAGGCCCAAAAAGCAGAGAGCCTTGTTAGACAGAGAGTGTTCCAGAGCAACCGTTAGACTCTGCGAAAAAGAGAGCAATGGAGGGACTGAGAAGAGGGGTTGGGTCTGGCTCAGCTACGGTGCTTGTGGTGCTCTTGTGCTTTGTGCTGGTGATGGTTCCGGAAGTATCAGCTACTCGATTTATAGTGGGAGGAGGGAACAAGGGGTGGACCAGCAATGTAAACTATACTATCTGGGCTCAAGGCCAACACTTCTACAATGGAGATTGGCTCTGTAAGCTCCTCTTTTCTCAGATCCATTTTGCATACTAACTTCTTCATTTTCTTCTGTTATTATTCTCTGTTCTCTGTTAGTCATTCATAGCTCAAAGTTTCTATTTTTAGCTCAATTTTGGTTGATGTTGCAGCTGAGTAATTTAGATCTGGAAATTGCTTAATGGGTTTTGCTTTTAGTCTTCTTATGCAAAATTGCTTCCTTGAAAAATAGTTACTTTGTTCAAATTTGTTACAGAGAGTTTGAATTTTATCAGATTACCAAATAGTTGTTCTGAATTTTGTTTATTGATGTTTAAAGCTTATGTTAGAACTCAGTTTTGCCTACTGAAATGATGCATGTAGGAAAGAAGAAAGGAAAAAAAACAAAACAAAAAAAAACAATTTGGTTATTCATGTCATTGAATGCGAGTTAGTGTGTTTCTCTATTACCCTCAAATCCCATAGTATACAAGGTTTTCTTTTTAGTTTGATGTTTTTGTATTTTCCATGTATCATCCTGGCTGATTCAGATCTGCAACTTTTTTCTATTGCTTTCCTCTTAGCTTTTGGTGTGAGGAAGGGGTCACCGTCGTATTTTATGTTTCTTATACAACAATTTACTTTCATATTTTAGTGTATCTTTTGGTTAGTTCTTAAAAGGTAGAAGTGCATACTATTGTATGTGAAAACTTCAAAGATGGAATCTTGGTATCTTTTCATGTCATTGGACTGTTGAATTTTAAATAAGCACCAAAGATTAATTTGCTACTATATAGCTAGTTGGTAATTCTGTTTTTTTCTTCCTTTTCTTCCAGTTTTTGTTTATGATAGGAACCAAATGAATGTTCTAGAGGTGAACCAGACAGACTATGTGTCATGCAATGCTGATCATCCCCTTCACAACTGGACTACTGGAGCTGGAAGAGATGTGGTTCCACTGAATGTGACCAGGCACTACTATTTCATAAGTGGCAACGGGTTCTGCTATGGTGGCATGAAGCTTGCTGTTAAAGTCGAAAACCTGCCTCCACCTCCCTCAGCTGCCCCATTGAAGAGCAAGAGCAGTGCTCTAACACCTGCTTACAGATCCCAATTTGTTTTACCTGCCGTTTTTGCCATTGGTGCAATGTGGGATGCATTGGTTCGGTTCTATTAAGTGCTGAAAGTGCTGATAACTTGAGCTAGCATTGATGGAGATGTCACAATCACAAAACAGTGAGGATATCCAAATCAAAACTAGACATTTCTTCTAGCTATAAGCTAAGCCATTAATTTGTGAGGGAAATTGAGCTGCCTTCTACTTTACATTCGATTTAATTTCTTTTGGTTTTTGGGGTTTGTGATTTATTGGTGTTGTTTTTAATTTCACCTTGGTGTAGTTGATCAGAAATTGGAGAAAAGGTTTTTTTATTGAGTTAGTTGATGACTTTGAATACTTTTATTTATTGGAGTATTTACATGCGTTGATTACGGAAGTCATAGTGAGTTGTTGAAATCAATTGTAGTTTATGTGGTGGCGCTTTAAGCATGGGGCTGCATGTGCCTTTTCTACTTGCTTCCCTATGTTTGTTAGAAAAATTAGGCCACTGATTTATGAAACGACATTTGATTAAAGAGAGAGGGAGAGGAAACGACATTTGATTAAAGATGCATGTAGCACCATTGAACTTGGTCTTAGTATTTACATTTTTTTAGGTAATTAACGATCTGTAAGTTAATGACTGAGTTTTAGACGAAAGTTTTTCTAACTTACAGTAATAAACTCCAGACTAATTCAAAACAAATTTACCAAAGGCGTCATCATGGCAAGGATGCTCAATTCTCTTGCCCTCATCCTCTCCATAGTCTGTTTTACTCTCTTGATCCCACAGGCCACCCCCGCCCCTTTCCTCTTCCCAGCAACTCAATCCACAGTCCTCCCCGAGCCTTCAAACTTCTTCACCCCGAACCTCCTCACAACCCCACTCCCCACCAACTCTTTCTTCCAAAACTTTGCTCTCAAGAATGGGGACCAGCCTGAGTACTTCCACCCCTACACCATCAGATCAGCATCCTCCTCTCTATCTCTCTCTTACCCATCTCTCTCCTACACCTCAGCATTCATATCTCAACCCTTCACACCTGACCTCACCATCTCTGCCTCACAAACCAGCACCTTCCAAGATCCGAATAACAACCACCACCATGTAATATCCGACTTCAATGATCTCAGTGTTACTTTAGACTTTCCGTCCTCCCACCTCCGCTTCTTTCTCGTCCGCGGAAGTCCCTTTGTCACATGCTTTGTTTATACCCCCACTGCGGTTTCCATATCAACCAATTATACAATTCTCTCCTCCTCATCATCATTATCAAGTGACTCAAACACCAAGGTCACCATCAAGCTCGAAAACAATCAGACATGGCTAATATACACCTCCTCCCCAATTGGCTTGACTGACAGCACCACATCAACCTTAACGTTTGGTGAGTTTTCTGGGATTGTTCGAGTTGCGGTATTGCCGGATTCTGATCCAAAATCTGAAGCAATTCTTGACCAGTTCAGTACTTGTTATCCGACTTCTGGTGCAGCCGTGCTTGGAAAGCCGTATACTTTGGGATATAAATGGGAAAATAATGGACCTGGAGATTTGCTTATGCTAGCTCATCCTCTCCATCTGCAGCTCCTATCTCATGCTACTATTTTGAAGGATTTTAAGTACAAAAGCATTGATGGTGATCTGGTTGGTATTGTTGGTGATTCATGGGTGTTACAACCAAAGCCTGTTCCAATCACTTGGCATTCAGTTGGAGGCATCAAAGAAAATTTTTATTCTGAAATTATATCTGCCCTTCGTCGGGACGTTGAGGCTCTAAACTCAGCAGAAATAACAACTACATCTTCATATTTTTATGGGAAATTGATTGCTAGAGCAGCAAGATTGGCTTTGATTGCTGAGGAGGTGGCTTGTCTTGATGTGATTCCATCAATTAAGAAATTCTTGATTGAGACAATTGAGCCATGGTTGGAGGGTACTTTTAGTGGCAATGGTTTTTTGTATGATGCAAAATGGGGTGGACTTATTACTAAACAAGGATCAACTGATTCTGGAGCAGATTTTGGATTTGGAATTTATAATGATCACCATTTCCATCTGGGGTACTTTGTTTATGGTGTTTCAGTGCTTGCAAAGATTGAGCCTGCATGGGGGGCCAAGTACAAGCCCCAAGCATATTCCCTTGTGGAGGATTTTATTAACAAGGGCAAGCTATCAAATTTGCTTTATCCACGTCTGAGATCCTTTGATCTATACAAACTGCACTCATGGGCAGGAGGCTTAACCGAATTTGCCGACGGGAGGAACCAAGAGAGCACAAGTGAGGCAGTAAATGCCTACTACTCAGCTGCTATGATGGGGAAGGCCTACGGAGACACTCAACTTGAGGCCACCGGATCAATGCTTGCCGCGTTGGAAATTCAGGCAGCTCAAATGTGGTGGCATGTAAGAGAGGGAGGCAACAAAATTTATGAGAAAGATTTCACAAGGGAAAATAGGATGGTGGGAGTTGTGTGGTCAACCAAGAGAGACAGTGGACTTTGGTTTGCTCCTTCAGAGGCAAGAGAGATCAGGCTTGGAATTCAAATGCTACCCATTTCGCCCATCACTGAGGTTTTGTTTTCTGATGTTGGCTTTGCTAGGGAAGTTGTGAATTGGACGTTGCCAGCTCTCCATAGGGAAGGAGAGGGAGTTGGTGAAGGGTGGAAAGGGTTTGTGTATTGTGTTCAAGGGATGTATGATAAAGAAGGTGCTTTGGAGAAGATTAGGAGCTTGAAGGGTTTTGATGATGGAAATTCTCTCACTAATCTCTTATGGTGGATTCACAGTAGGAAGTTAAGTAAAGTTTGATCTCCTAATTTTGGTTTAACTAAACCAAATTCAACTCAATTAGAAGTCTTGGGGGTGCAAAGCATTTGTGAGGTGGGTGTGCAAAGAAAGCTCTTGGGTGTCAGTGACAAATCCCTCCTCATCCGAACCATAGAATGGGCCTCTGAATGGACCAAAGCTAAGGATTATTCTTTCTTTTCCTTTATTTTGTTTTGGAAGTATTGGTATCAGAGCATATGAGAGCCTCTCTCTATCTTATGCTTTATTTTCTTGCTTTTTTCTTTAAATTTTTGGCCGGCTTTATTTTTATTGCTTTATTTACTTACTGTTGAATGTAAAATCAAATTCTTGCGAATCTGTTTGGTGCTTTATTTATTTATTTTACAGTGACAAGTAGCAAGTAGCACGTGGCTTGCTTTTAGAAGCCTTGTTCTTCACTGAACCAGTTACGCTGACGCACTCACACTCACTCAGTCGTGTAAGTGTAACCGCTCTGAAACATATTCTTCGTAGGATGGGAGTTGAGCTGGACCCCACCAACCAACCGTAACTCATTTTTCCAACCAATCCCCTCCTGCCACGTCATTGATAACACCAAAATGCCCTTCTGCGCCAGTAGAGATATCTGACTCATGTCCTCGTAGCTTGAGCTAAAGAGAAGAAGACTACACGTTTCTCTCGAGGATGCTGAATCTGATCCCTCCCTCCCTCCCTCCCTCTACAAATACCATCAGCCAAACAAGAACTTAAACTTAATTAGAGAGAAATTAAGCAATGAAAATGGTGATGAGGAGCCATTACAGTTGCAGCTTAGCAGGGTTTAGATGGGGTGCGGTGGTGATCACGGCGATTATGGTGGGGTGGCTCATGACGTCTGCAAACGGCGTGCTGCATAAGGTGGGAGGCGCACAAGGATGGAACCAGAACGTGAATTACACCGAGTGGTCCGCCAATGAGCACTTTTACGTCGGCGAATGGCTCAGTACGTTTCTAATTTTTATATAATCACCTCCTTCTCTTTCTCTTTTCTTTCTTATTTTTGGACCGTCTATAATCTAATTATGTAGTTTCTCATACATTTAAATTCAACATTTTCATGTGGTTGAATTTTAAAAATACGTACATTTCACAAAGCATAAATAAGAGCGTTGCGTTTTGATAAATTACTGTGCAACACTGATTTATTAGAGAGGTTGGTTTAGTTTGAATTTTGATTACATTAAACTTTTTTATTTGTACAAGCGATAGTTTAAATGTTTAAAAGAGTTATTAATGTGAACTTGTTATGAGTCTTAATCGAGACAATAAACATTTATTAACGTGGCGGTTTTAGTATGATTTTCCCTTTCATAGCCTTTTTTGCCCAACTTGCCAAGTAACCTGATTTATTTTAGCTATTAATAATTGGGAGTCATGTCTTCTTCTCTTGTATTTTGCCTTTTTATTTTTCTTAAAACATATAATAAAAATGAAAATAAAGTGACTGACTTTGTTCATCTTGTGCTTGCAAGTATTCAATTTTGACAAGCGGTATTACAATGTGCTGGAGGTGAACAAGAGCAGCTTTGAAAGCTGCAATGACAAAGGCTTCATGAAGAACATAACCCGGGGCGGCCGAGATGTGTATCAACTAACGGAGGACAGGGCCTATTACTTCCTCTCTGGCGGAGGCTACTGCTTCCACGGCATGAGACTGGCTCTGGTTGCCCTCCAAGATCAGCAGCAGCTCCCGCCTGCTCCAGCACTTGCTCCATCTACAAATGCTGCTTCTCTTAATTCCTTACCCTCAGCTAAAATGTTCATATTTCTATCCGCTACTGTGATTTCCCTAGGCCTACCTTTAATGTGGGACGTTGATCTCTTTAAATCATATGTATAAGAGTGGATCATTATTGTCATACAAGTAGTAGTAGTATTTGGTAAGATTTGAATGGTTTTGAATGTCAATTGTTGCTTCTTGAAAAGGAATTGGATATGATTTATATATTGATCAAGTAAATGTTTATCTGATAAGTGATATATATAAGGGAGTTTCACTAAAATACCCAAAATGGGGGCTGAAATTATAAAAATACCCAACACCCAAAACACTTTATAACCATACCCAAAACCCATCATTACACACACTCAAAACCCATTTATATACACACCCAAAAAATATACAATTGTTAATTGTGGGGTTGATTTTGGGTATGTTTCTATGTTTAAATAGTGCTTGGGTATTTTTATAAATACATGTCTAGGATTGGGTATTTTTATAAATATCTATATATTATATAATACCTTATCTATATATCGCTTAATTAATTTGGGCAATTTTGTCATTGTAGATTGCTGAGTAGGGGTGTTTATCAATTCGAAATCAACAATATTTTTAGACAATTTATATAAATTGTGGATTATTGAATATTTAGTTACGTAATTATGATTTAAAAATTTTAAGATTATTATCCGCACTTCAAAAAGTAATTATGCACTCCTCTTTTGTGTTTTTATAAAAGAAGAGGAGGATTGCACAATAACTTTTTCGGAAATGTCAAATATCATTTCTCTAAAGTTTTAATATTTAGAAGGAAAAAAAAAGAGAATTTCCTCACATGTGCCCCCGTGACAAAAGTGTAGAAGTGTCCTTGAACACACAGCAATCTATAAGGGCAAAATCGTCAAAACGGAAACTATATGAACCGAACTCGAAGTTGGGCCAAACCGCACAAGGGTTCAAAAGTGAAATTTGTCATGCCTAAAGTACCCGAAATGTATATAGAAAATTACAAAAATAACCTCCGCGAGTTTCCCTCTCTTCCGTTTCGACTGTTTTAACACCCAAGCCCTGAACACCACTCTTCAGCTGTGAGAGAAACAAAACCCAGTTCATATAATTTCTGAAGATAAATGGCGATTTCTGGTGAATTGGGGATCTCTGCAATATTGGGTTCTTGCCCTTTTAAGTACCACTCTCTGGGAAGCTCTCTCAAGCCCTCCAAGGTTTGCATTTTCCCTTTTATCTTGCACCACTATCTGTGAAGTTCTCTCCAACCCTCCAGGGCATGCTGCAAAAGATTTCAAATTTCATGCATTATCCAACTGGGTCTAACGAGTTAGCTCCAATTTGCTCATGCATTGCTGGCCATTTGCAAATCTGGTTGAAAACTTGGTTTTCTATGCCTGCTGGGGTTGTTTTTGTGTACTTCTCAGTTCTGCTTGTTGTTTGTCTGTCTATTTATCCTTTTACTGTCAATGTAATAAAATTAATACTGAAAGTAGTAGTTATAGTAATCTCCGGAAAATTTGTTAAAGCTTTCATTATGTGGTTGTGTTGTGAATATTTTACCTATTGATTTTGAGTTCCCTTCCCTTCTGTCAAGTGGATTTTAGAAATTTGGATTTGACTAATTTTTCAGATTCCATTTAAAGAATGCCTAAACCGGGGTTTAAGACTTAGGAGAGTAATGCTTAGCTCCTAGTTCTTTCTTTCATTGAGTTTTGTGATGCTTTTACTGAATTCTATGATATTATAGATTAATGACCATTCATGTCTAATATCTAATGCTGCCTAGGGCTTCAATTGCAAGGATTTCATTTTATGCAACTACTCATATTTCAGGTAACACTGAAGGGTTTTAATGGAGGAGGTAGTTCACGGATGATGATCCAAACGTCCTTCTTAAATCTGGAAGGCTACAAGTCTAAGTGCCACTGTAGCCAACCATTTGGGATTGCAGAAAACAGTGAACCCTTTCCCGGACCTTTAAGGCAGGAAACAGAGGGCTTTCTCCTCCATGCTATAAACATGAGCTTTTTTGAGCGTTTAAACTTGGCATGGAAGATAGTGTTCCCTTCACCATCGACAAGAAGGAATTCTAATGCAAAGATTGCCAAGCAGCGGTTGCAGATGATCCTCTTCTCCGATCGATGTGCAGTAACTGATGACGCCAAGGAGAAAATTGTGAGCAACATTGTTGGTGCTCTATCCGATTTCGTGGAAATAGAGTCACAGGATAATGTCCAGCTTAGTGTCTCAACAGATGAAGACCTAGGCACAGTGTACTCTGTTACAATCCCCGTTCGGCGTGTGAAGCCTGAATATCATCAAGATGAGGATGATGTTGGGAGCATAACCAATGATGAGTACAAGGATATTGGGGAACAGATTGGATCTTATTGATATGAAGTTTGATTTCCAAATCCCTAACAACTCCCTCTCTCTCTCTCTCTGTCTCTCTCTCTCTCTCTGTGTTTTTAGCATTATTACATTTCATGGTAGGGCAGCTTTTAACTAATTAGTCTCATATGATCCTATATTGCTCATGCTGTAATCAAAGAGCAATTAAGGGAGTTCACCTCATCCTCTTTCCATAGCCATTCTCCATATTCATGTCACCTCAAGATTCCCCTCTCATTTTTGGTCATTCGGCACATTGTGCGATGGACATGCATGCATGCTATGAATTTTCGCAACTGAGAAGCCTTGTCAAGAATTATCTGGTCGAGCTTTTCAAGTATCCTTCTAGGATTAGGAGGAATTCTTTTAGACTCAGGAGGCGGAGGGACTTCAATCACAAGTAAAATGTGATGTGTTTAGGACTTCCAGGTGTTGTAAGCCGTCCAATATAATGATCAAAGCGTCCTTCATGAGCTTTGTGAACCGGAGGCTTAAAACCCTAAGGATTGGAAGATATGCAACTAGCTTCGGGGCAAAGCTTTCCAGAATCTGGGAAGTACCCATGATCTTTAGTTTCCTGAAGTAATTGGTGCAGTTTTTGAAAATCTGCTCCATGACATATGCGAGAGATTTGATGCTAGGCATTGTCAGCGATTCAAGGTCGTTCAAGAAACCAAAGGCCTTGCATATTCCAGTCTTCTGTATTCTGTTTCAAGCTGGCATCACTAGTTGCTTAAGCTTTGGGTGTGATCCATGCATGAACAAATTTAATTAAATAAAACCAAAATACAACACTTTTGTTCAATCATTGTTATATATATTATAAATTTATAGCAATCCCCATTTATAGCATTAGTATTATAAAGAAACACTATAATATGTTTTTTTAGAAGACAAAAAAAACTAAAAGACTCGTTAAAACCTTCCTAGGAAACTACTTGGGACAAATCCCATTATAGAAAAGAGTACCACACATGTCAAAGACTAACAAGAGAATCTGACCCAGACCACAAAATACCGTTACAAGAACAGAAAAAAATCAACTAAACACCAACACAGTAGACCTAGAAAGAGAACCGCATCACATCACAACTGTCAAAAGAAGCATTCTATGAGAAAAACTCATAGTTCTTTGACCGCCCATGAACTAATCACGTACGTGTTCAATTAGTGTCTGGAGGTAAGAAATCACACAATATATGCATATCATACATATACAATTTCACTTGGGATCATCTAATTTCAAAGGAAATTCATACATATTCTACTGAAAAAATGAAAGGAAAACATTATATTGATGGATACCTACAATTTCATTAGACAAGTTTGTTGGGTTTGGAAAGTAGACTGATCGTAAGTTAACCTTGGTTTGAAATAGGCCTCTGAAGTTGGGCCTTTGAAATATCTTTAATAACCCATTGCGAGATAAGATAAAAGGTCAGCTTCTTCTCTGCTCTGAGCTCCTCACACTTCCTCTGAACCCCTCCTTGCCTTTGCTTTCATGGCTTCCGCTTACTGCTGTTCGCCTTCACTGCCGCCCATTTCCAACCCATCAAACCTAAACAAAATCCAACTCTTTCCCACAAAACTTTACAGCCCAGACCAGTTTTCTCACTCCAATTTTACACTTCGGAGTCCCAGAATCCGAGCTACCAACTCCTCCTCGTCCACCAAAGTCCAAGATGAAGCTCAAAAGCTCAGTGACGAAGCCATGAGCATTGACAATCTTCGCCGCTTCGTTAACCTCAACTTGGGCAAGTGGAATGGTTCCTTCTTTGTAAGTATCTAGTTTGCACTACAAAATTTGAGTTAAATATGGTTGCTATGGCTAAGTAAATGCAAGAAAAGTAGAGAAATTCAGTCTTTTGTTTTATGCTGTGTTTGTCAAGATGGCAAATTATTCAACTTTCTGAGAAAAATGCATGTAGTTAGCTCTATTCATTGAGTTATTGGTTTTCTGGGTTTGGTAATGAGAGATTGAATTTGTCTTTTTGCTCTGTTTTATCTCCTTTCTCCTACATTTTCTGGGTAGTCAAACAGATAAATTAAGTGTTCGAAGAATCGGCCTAGGGGGCCGCCTAGGCGCTAGGCGGATCTGGGCGCCTGGGCGGGTCGTGTGATTTCAGATTATTTATTAGTTTGAGTGATTTTGTAGCAATTTGATGCTGCTGGGAATCTATTGCATAAAGTGAATACGAAGCTGTCAGCTAGCTCTTACGGGGAAGATGAACTCATCAGTCTCATTCAAACGTAAGTTTCAGGTCCACGTATTACATTTAAAAAGTAAAAGTCTAAAAGATAAAAGGAAAGATTAGGGATTAGAAAAAATAATAAATTTGTTTATGTTATATTAAATATTTTGATTGTGTCAAGTGTCAGTCATTTATAAACTTTGGTATATTATTGATTCTAACACATACTTTTGCTTTGCCATTCTAAACGGCTTGATGCTGTCATGCTTTGTAGATTATATATTGAACAAGCTTCATCAAGCACATCTGTTTCTGGATATGATGATGATGAGCTGGAATGGGCAGAATACAGAATTAAAGAAACCAACATGTTCACTGTGGAGAAATATCAACAGGTGAGGTTTTACCAGTGTCTGGAGATCATTTTCCCTTGATGAAATAGTTTATAGCTTAGTTTTTGTGATCAATTGTTTTCTGTTGAATATCCATTGTGATTAGTCTGCAGATTGGATTCTTCCCCAATGAGAAAGCATTTTCTCTTAGGTACCAGACCGCTGGCATGCTAGAAACTGTGCTAAGACAAGGGGTTCTTGGGGAAGATGACACTGGTGAAGACTCACCAAAGTGAGTGTTTCCTCCCTCAAAAGATGTTCTTCATGATTCTATGATAAAACTTAAACAGTGGGATTGTAGCAATTGGTGTATACACATATTTCTTGTCCATTGGTGTTTCTTATTATTTTGTCTGAGCTATTTTTGTTTCTTTTCTTTCATGATCATTGGTGGAGCTCCATTGCTTTTCTAACTAAAAGGGTTTCACTAACACAAAAACTACTTGGTCTCTTCAATTTGTCTTCATTGTGTAGAAATCTAAAGCTTCCTTCCCGTCGGCCTTCTATTGTATGTGAGAGTTGTCTGTATTCACTAGAGAAAGATATGCGAGTAAGAGCATTCCATATCATGGACCCAAAAGGCATTGTCGAAATGCTTCTCATCTTCCTTGAGGAAAGAGGAGATGGAGTGCTTCTTCCTCCTTCCCTCGACAATAATATGGTAAATTTCACAAAGAAAACTAGTAGTGAGGAATTTTTTAATTTTACTAGCATTACATTTTCACTTTTTGAGTGCAGTATCTTATATTATGTTTTTTTAAATTGGACTCAGGAAAACAAAGACAGGATTGTTCCATTTCTTGGTAAGTGGAAAGGTCATTCCATAACAAAACGAAGTGGTGTTTATGGATCAACAATGGCTGAAGCTGAGACAGTAACATCACTTGAGATGGATGATAAGGGCCAAATTATTCAGGTATCTTCCACTCCAAGCAAATCCTTTTCGAGACAACAGGGAATGTTAAACCGATTTGCTTCATTGATATAAATTTAGATGATCTAAGAACTCATTTCCCAAAAAGGAAAGATGAAAGGACTGTATACATATTATTGTTGGTTTACGTTTTGTTCAAGCATCAGTCGTTTGCTTCCTCTTTTCATTTTCCCTAATTCCTGTTCATAAATAATATCAGGGCATCACTTCCACCTCTGCTGTGGGTGATGTTACCACTACTGTGCCGTGGACGGGTATCAAGTCAGACAATTTGGTTACTTTTGCTGGAGGTTACCAGATGACTCTCTTGCCTGGAGGTATGTACATGGGATGCCCATGTGATGTAGGAAAGAATGTTGCAGAATCCGTGTCATTCCATTTGGAGTTCTGTTGGCTTGAGGGACCTGGAAAGAGACAGAGACTGGTTCGTACTTACGATGTTGAAGGTTTGGCGGTCTCAACAACATACTTCTTTGAGACAAGAATGTGAGCACTCCATCATCATTGTAGATATAATTTTTCAGAGGCAAATGGATATTTCTATCCATGGTTTTGCACAGTTCTACATAACCCCATTTGATGCGCCAGTTTGTACTTTCTTGAAGCCTTGAACTAGTTGAGAGAGTCTTGGGACTAGTCAGGCCAAATTTTTCTTTCCTGGACATTGGAAATATAGGAAATGTAAGGTCCCATAACTTCCATTGTTGTTGAACAAGTGTATATTGTTCTTGTATGTAATTTCAGATTAAAATTAAAGACAAAGTTTTAGAAGAAAAGTATAGTCGCAGAATGCAGCAAATCACATCCATTCCCTCATTGAAAAAGTTAAAAGTTTGGAATTTCTGCAACCAGGATTGCAATAAAGGCTTTTCAGAAAAATATAAGTTGTCAATTTTTTCAGTTTGTCTGGGCCCTTCATGTCGGAAATTCACTAATTTGTAATATGACTTGCACAACTTGGTGGAGAGGAGATGAATCAATCATGTCCCTTGCTGCTTAAATAGCACAAGACTATCTATGTATGTGATACGTGCCCCCCACAACCACCACAACCAAAATCAAATTAATGCAACCACTATCCCACCTTTCTTCTTTGGCTATTAATATCTCAGTCAGTGTGGAGCTGGCATATGCAGAAACCATAGAACTAGGAAAATATACATAAATAAAACAAGCATTGCAAGCCCCGACATGCCGGCTAGCATAGTAAAAAATGGCCTTAACTTGCAGATCATTGTAGTTTAAATTATCGTTCGTATTCATTGTAGTTTAAATCATTATATATAGTAAACAAAAACAAAAACAAATATTGCAAGCAAGCACCAGCTGTTTTTGGGTAATTGACCTTTATCAAGTTTCCATACATTTGAGAGCTTGCGTACGTCAACAAGAGTGTAAATGTCTATTTTATTATGCTGTCAATATAAGACTACTAGAATGTTCTTTTACTTTCATGTTCTGCACTTCATTCATCTGCTAAGTTGAAAAAAAAAATGATGGAATAATATTTTGACAATTATACATAACCTGAAAAATATAATTTAAATGTGGAAACGTACCGTGTAACACTTTTACTAATTATATTTTTCATAATTAAATGTCCTAAAGTCAGAACCTCTGTCGGTTGCTTGCATAGGCCGCCAAAACAAGAACGATCGTGGGCTGCACATACAATACAACCCAAAAAAAAAAGAAAAAAGAAAGAAAAAGGTGTAGCTGCTGAAGGAGGTGATAAAGATTAAATTAAAATATTTAATTTGGACAAGACAATATAAAAATAAAAGCTGGGAAATATCTCATACTTTTCCGGTTAATATTTTTCTGGCTGTGGATAATCACAACCGTTGGGTCCCAGCAGAATTGATGATGATTAGAGTGGATGATGGCTCGTGTTTAGTTAAATTTGGAGGCTTGGCCAATAATAAATATTTTTCCGGCGAAAAAAGCTAATAAATTCTAAAATTGTAAGGACCACACGGCACCTTGATGCGGGATTTTCTTTCGTGGGCCCCTCAGTTGCTAGTAAATTCTAAAGTTTTGTTTTCAGTATAAGTTTGTCACATATTCAAAATTAGAAGCGATTGCGAGTTAAATTGTTTGATTAACTTTAAAAATGGGGTTCAAATTAGGAACAATTCACTTATAAATAATAGTTGGATAGTCACATTTACAAGGAGTTCCTTCCTATTATAGAAAAGAAAAACCTAAAAAGAAAGGAGTGGTTAAAGGCAAAGAGTAGCTTAGCATCCATAGACAGAGTCTATTGCGTTAATGTTTTGTTGAGTTTGGGCATCCCTAACTCCTTGTCTTGACCCAGATGCCGGTCATGAAGGGCAACAAAGATTAAAGTCCCATCTATGTGTCTATCTGTCTCTGTCTGAATTTCACTTTGGAAATAAAAACATTACAAAGCAAAAATAAAAATTGTATTAAAAAACAAAGAAAATTGTCATTGTCCATTTTCTGCTCCGTGGACTTTCCACTTGAAAATTCAGGATAGCACGAAACCACCAAAAACCCAACTAATTTTCTGAAGAGCAAAACCAAGCAACACAACACAAACCAGTTGCAGAAGAAACACGGGAATAGAGAGAGAAAAACAGAGAGTTACAGAGAGATAGATAAAACTGAGGGTTTCGGACAGAGACACAGAAAAAAGGTGCTTGCTTGCTTGATATAGCATCAATGGCCAAAAACCAAGACTCTGAGAGAGTCTCAGTTTCAGCACCACCCCAACCGCAAAGACCAGTCATAACACTGCCACCGAGGCCTTCCGCCGAGGCCCTTTTCAGCGGCGGATCTGGAGCCAGCCCGGGTCCGATGACCCTGGTCTCAAGCTTCTTCCCCGACACATACCCTGACTCAGAGTACAGGTCCTTCTCTCAGCTCCTCGCCGGAGCCATGGGCTCGCCTATGGGGTCCACAAGGCCAATCCAATTTAACGAAAACCCAGTTGATGGTTCCGCCCAATTAGAAGGACGCTCTGAAAATGGCGGTGAGAACAATTCCGGGTTTAAGCAAAGTAGGCCTATGAATTTGATGGTGGCTCGGTCGCCATTGTTCACTGTTCCACCTGGATTGAGTCCCTCTGGGTTGCTTAACTCGCCTGGATTCTTTTCACCTCCGGTAAGTTTACAAAAGCTCTCCAACTGCTATATTTAATACTGGGTGTGCTCTGTTTTTTTGGTATTTGTGTGTGTTTGATTAGTAACTGTTGATCAATGGTTATGTACTTGTGTGATTTTGTGAACATGGGTTGGTCAAAGGTGCTTCTTTTGTACTTGTGGAATGCTTCTTGTGCTCAAAGGGTGTACATTTGTGGGTTGAGGATATGATTGGGGTGGTTGTTGAGTATTAACAGAAGCTATTACTCAATGTTGGGCTGGTCAAAGGTGCTTCCTTTACAACAATTTTGTTTTGATGATAATGGCTGGCCCTTCCTGATACCCCATGCAAAATGATGAATTTCTTCACAAAATTGTATTGTATACAAGGAAAGTTTGAAGAAATGATGGATTTCTTCACATAATTATATTGTATACAAGGAAAGTTTGAAGAAATCAACTACCATCCAGCAACAAATCAGGCCATCAGTTTCTGCCATTCACAAAAACTGTGTGAAAATCATGCATTTATAGCCGCAACTAAAATAATGCCTATTTTCGCTGAGTGTTGGTCCTAGTTTGTATTATTTCACTCCAGTCATAAGTTTATTCTTGCTCTGTGGTTAGAATCCCCGATTAAGGATGGCTAACTAAGATGTGTCTCATATAAAAAGGACACATGGGTAGCATGGGACTTCAAAGATACAATCGTGACCAATTTTGGTGGACGAATTTGTTTAGTTTGTTGTGTCATGTGTGTGTATGTGCATGCCCCTATTACATGTTACATATTGTCAAAAGTCCAAATTTTGCTTAGGTAAGTATCTTTTCTACTCTGCATCGTGTAACATTTGTTAAAGGCTCCTTCAACTATTGTTAAACATAGAGAACCTTGAAGCTGATAAAGAGGTGATCTACATATCTAAGCCATTCAATATATTGATGCATTGGCGACAGACCATATGGAGCATATGTTGTTATTGGTGCTTCGTACCATATTGTCTTTCTATGCAATTCTGAAGTTGGATGACTTGTATTAGCATCAGGTATTCATGAATTTTTCCTCATATTGGTGCAGAGTCCATTTGGAATATCACACCAGCAGGCCTTGGCGCAGGTTACTGCCCAAGCTGCACTAGCCCATTCTCGTATGCACATGCAAGCTGAATATCAACCTTCGTCAGTAGGAGCTCCCACAGAGCCACAGGCATATCATCCATCCGTAATGCCCAATGAAGCATCTCAACAGCAGACATTACCTTCAACATCTGACCATAGAAGTTCCATGAGGCAATCATCAGAGGCCTCTCATTCTGATAGGAAATACCAACCTTCATCTGTGGCCACTGATAGGCCTGCAGATGATTGCTACAACTGGCGGAAGTATGGGCAGAAGCAGGTTAAGGGAAGTGAGTATCCTCGAAGTTACTACAAATGCACGCATCTGAATTGCCCTGTCAAAAAGAAAGTGGAGCGTTCTCCTAATGGCGAAATAACTGAGATTATATACAAAGGGCAGCATAACCATGAAGCCCCTCAACCTAAACGTGGAAAAGATGGTGGTGATCTGAATGGACACTTGCATTCGCAGCCTAGGCCTGAAAATGGATTACAAAGATTGGTTGGAGATTCAAACGGGTCTAGTGAAAATATAGCTTCTCACTCAATGCCTGAGAGGCATCAAGAATCTACTCAAGCTGCTCCTGGACAGTTACCAGGGGCAAGTGACAGTGAAGAGCTACGCGATGGGGAAATTAGAGAAGAGGGGGATGCTGATGAACCAAATCCAAAGAGAAGGTATTTTCAAAACCAATCATTTCATGTAATCACAGGATACTTTCTCCTTTGTTTCGTCTTAACGTTAAAATCTCCTTGTCTTGGAGTGCAGGAACATAGATGTTGGGGCATCTGAGGTAGCTTTGTCACACAAGACAGTGACAGAACCAAAAATCATTGTGCAAACAAGGAGTGAAGTCGATCTTCTAGATGATGGCTACAGGTGGCGCAAGTATGGACAGAAGGTGGTCAAAGGGAATCCTCATCCAAGGTGGGAACTTTCTCCATATGAATCTTTGCTTATTTTCAGTTCTACTGATTGCATTATGCAAATGGAATTAGGATGGTTTCTCTAAATTGTTTCTGACATGTTTATATTTAAGATCCTATAAATTAAGCATTAGGATGGCATCTTTTTTGGCCCCAGTTAAAAAAGGATATAAAGTATTCTAAAAATTCTTCACACTTTCTTTTATTGTGTATCCTATTTGATAGATGGAGGTAAAATCATGAACCGTTGGACTTAGAAATTAACTTTTCAGGTGTGGGATAAACTCTCGATTACTGATGTGGAGCAAGCCATTAATTAAGGAACAATTACTTTCTGATCTTAGAGAGTCACTTGCTTAGCATACCTTTAAACAATATGTGAATAATTTATTCTCTAATATTTTTCTTTCTACTTGAGATATGGTGTCCTTATTATGAGCATCGTTTCTGATACAAATGCGTTAACAGAAGCTATTACAAATGCACTTATGCGGGGTGCAATGTCCGCAAGCATGTTGAGAGAGCTTCCACTGACCCCAAAGCTGTCATCACTACATACGAGGGAAAACATAACCATGATGTTCCAGCAGCTAGAAACAGCAGCCACAACACAGCCAATAACAATGTATCACAGTTAAAACCACTGGGGGTTGTGGCAGAGAAGCATCCCCTTCTTAAAGGGAGAGAATTCGGAAACAATGACCAGAGACCAGTACTTCTACAGCTAAAAGAAGAGCAAATCTTTGTGTAAAGTGCTCCGCTGAAATTGATTATGGAAGTAAAGGTGAGCAGTCAAGTCCAACCAACTAACATTGTGCAAAATGAATGAATACAGAAAATAAAGAAAGGCCTAGAGAGGTTTTTGCGTGGTGATTATTGCTGGTGTGTGATCCGTTTTGATAAAATGCAGAAAGTTTTGCTGTAGGCCCAACATGATTTGTAAATTTGAATGCAGAAATAGGGTCGTATAGAATTATTTCACACTGAAATGGGAATACAAGTATACCTACTCATGTATAAATTTACTTTTAATATATTTAGTCTTGTTTATTTCTGCTTATGTGGGCTTCTTTTCGTGGGCTGTTTTATGACCGGCACAAAGCAAGCCTGGCTGGCTGGCTGTTCTTCATCCTGTTTATTACTTCTCTGCGTATATGTGCTGTTTTTACTTTTGGGTACATGCCTATGTGGGCTGTTTTATGACTGGCACAAAGCAAAAAGTTGAGGAGGCGGGCCAACTCATCTGCCATATGATCTTGTTTGTATGTTGACTGCCTGCACATTGAAGATGTGGCTTCACATATCGAATAAGTTTGGTTTCCATGATTTGGTTAGAGATCCAAGTTTTAATTGCATGGTCATGTTTGTTTCGAAAACCATATCACAAAAGTATACAACCATGCATTTGGAAGCAACAAAGAAAGATTTAAAACTAATAGCTCTAACTACTCGTTTAGGAGTGATTCTAAATAGACAAATAATCATTTGAAGTGATTTTAAGCGATTATGGAGAAAATCACTTTCCATTTGTTTATCTATAAAATCACTTTAAAACCACTTAAAGTGATTTAAAATGATTATATGGAAATACGAGGGTGGTGTTTATCCCCATAAGTGATTTTGATCCTTCCAAAATCACTCCCAAACAACTAAAATTAAATCACTCTCAAACGAGCTCTAATTTACTTGTATATCAAACGGATCAAGTGTCTTGTGTTCTTCTTCGTATACTTCAGCCTCTTTTAAAACACCGCGTAGCACATATTTGCATAATTGAAAAAAGGAACGACTAATTTTAGAAATTGTTGTGACACCCCGACTCATAAATTTAGCACAGCCTTCAAACAAAATGTTGACCAGTTTTTTTGGAGGAACAATGACCGACATACCAAAGTTCTTTATCCAAATGTACTTTGGTCCAAAGTTTATATCAAACATAAACTGAGTTCATTGAATCGGGTGGAGTGGTGTAATTAACAGAGAGCTATATTATACAGTAAACAATTTGATGTGGATTAGGAAGGTGGGGTCTTTTTTATTTATTTGTTTATTACTTTTTTCAGTCTAAAGTGGAGCCAAAGATCCAAAATGAATAGCATGTACAAAAAAACAGGGGAGGGTTCCAAAAACTAATAATATCTACTCTGTTTCTGCATATACAATCATGCAGTGCAGTGGGGCTGTTGGGCAGTTGGCCTGCAACCACCATCACCACCCTCACCTCTCACCCCATGAATGACAGTCATGACACAAACTCCACAACTCACTCGCTTTCTCTCTCTAAAGTTTCTTACTTTCTCTCTCTGTCTCTCTGTTTCTCAGTGTCTCTGTGCGACTGTGTCCATTTGTCCAACCAAACACCAAACCATGAAAGCAACAAATGGGGAAGATAAAAAATAAAAACAGAACAACCAACATCCCATATTTTCCTTTTTTGTAAATTTACAAAACCAAAAAAAATATAAAATAAAAATGAAAGCAAAGTAAAAAAGACACAAAGAAAGAGAAAGATGAAGAAACAGGTTAGGACCCACGCATGTATATGTAGAAATCAATGTTGTTGTCTGTCGTCGTCTCTTTCTCTTTCTGTAATTGTCCTCCTTTGGTTGCGGACCGTTGGTCATTGCATCCTCATAATCCTCCCGCACATTTCGCAAAAACCGAGGACTCATTGGAAACACCTAAAAAACCACCCAAAAATGGCGACTCTGTTTTCTCCCGAGGGCTTAAGCCTCCCATTATTGTCCCTCCCCCAATTTTGGCTTCGTATGCAAACCCATTTTTGAGCTCGTAATGCTGTAGGGGTAACCTCCCTTTATCGACCCATCTCCCGATCTCGGCCGTCGATCTTCCGCCACCCCACATTTTCCCGATCGATCGATGCTGGCGGGATTTGGCGGCGGTGAATGGGTTGCATCAGCTCGAAGCGGGCGGCAGCCTCGGAGTCTCCTTGTTTCGAGTACTCGGCCGCCGTGGCCTACAATGGCTCCGTCGTTCTGGAGCCTTCTTCTTCTTCCCTGAAGAACAGCGCCGCCACCACCACCAATAACAACAGCAAAATCAACCGATCCAAATCCAAATCAAAATCTAATTCAAATTCTTCCGAATTTAAGAAAACCAACAGTAAGAAGGACATTCAACGTCAGGACAAGTCGGAGGATCGGAGCAGAGAGTTGATTCAGTTGAAGAAGCCAAAGAAGGAGAAGGAGGGGTCTCTAAATAGTTATAATAGTCACAATAGTCATAATGGCGGGAAAGGCAGCGGTTTTAGCT
Source organism: Prunus kanzakura (assembly GCA_020521455.1). NCBI lineage: Eukaryota > Viridiplantae > Streptophyta > Magnoliopsida > Rosales > Rosaceae > Prunus > Prunus kanzakura. The sequence continues at coordinate 2,048,959 of BPUM01000013.1, forward strand.
TCCGGTTGGGTTTTTCTAATCGATCGTCTTTGGAGGCTGAGCAAGTCGCCGCCGGTTGGCCCTCCTGGCTCAGCGCCGCTGCCGGTGAAGCCATTTATGGCTGGGTCCCCCTCCAAGCTGATTCTTATGAGAAGTTGGAGAAGGTAACACCTTTGGCAACTCATGCTCTGTTCTTTTGCTTCTTTTTTTGTACAACTATCACATTAGATTCCAGGCTGATGTTTTCTGCATCCAATATTTGCCAATGAATTGGCTATCTGATTGATTCAATTCAAATTGAAAGTTCCCATCTTTAGTTTGTTTAAATGTACAAAGTCTTCAAAATCTTGCAATGAGATTTTTGTTTTGGTGTAATTCAATACCAAGTGAATCATTATGATTATGGCCTCACATGCATGTTAGTTTTTGAAATGTGCTATATATAGCTGATTCTCTGCCCACATTGTTTTGAATCTTGCATTTGCTTACAGTTTATTGATTTTTGACAATAGTTCTTTCCAATTGCTTGTGTGCATTTAGATTGGACAAGGTACGTACAGCAGCGTGTTTCGAGCACGCGAAGTTGAAACAGGGAGGATTCTTGCACTCAAGAAAGTGCGTTTTGACAATTATCAGCCGGAGAGCATTAGATTTATGGCACGAGAAATTATGATTCTTCGTAGGCTTGATCATCCAAACATCATGAAATTGGAGGGGATAATAACATCTCAATCATCGAGTAGCATATACCTCGTATTTGAGTACATGGAACACGATCTTGCTGGACTAGTAGCTAGTTCTGACATTAAATTCAGTGATATGCAGGTTAGATTCTTGCTTAATTCCTTTCCTTTAGCAAGTTTTGCAGAAACAGTATTTGTTATCAAAGCATTTTCTGCAGTACAAGTAGACAACTTTGTCAAAACATTCTTCTTTTTCTCTACCATACAAGTCAATAATTTTGGTTCAATTTTGTTTCTGTAGATTAAGTGTTATATGAGGCAGCTATTATCTGCAGTCGAGCACTGTCATTTAAGAGGCATTATGCATCGAGACATCAAAGCATCAAATATTTTGGTAAACAATGACGGGATTCTAAAGTTGGGAGATTTTGGATTGGCGAATGTCGTTGACTCCAAGAACAAGCAACCGCTGACCAGTCGTGTGGTGACCTTGTGGTATCGTCCACCTGAGCTTCTGATGGGGGCAACAGAGTATGGAGTATCCGTGGATCTATGGAGTGTCGGCTGTGTATTCGCAGAACTTTTTCTTGGGAAGCCTATCCTTAAAGGGAGAACTGAGGTAAGCACAATGCTCCTCTGTTTATGTATTTATAGAACCTTTGCCTTATTGTATGCTAATATACAATCCTCATAAGCAATATGGCATTTAGAATTCAAGATGAAGTTAATAACTAGCGTCTCAGTTTCTAGCACTTAACAGACTCTCATGCTGTTTTATTTAATTTCCCAGGGACTATGATACTTTGAGATTGCACTTATCTGACAGATGAAGTTAACAACCACCCTCTCATTTTACAGGTTGAACAATTACACAAAATTTTCAAGCTTTGTGGCTCTCCACCAGAAGAATACTGGAAAGCGTCAAAGCTTCCTCATGCAACCATGTTTAAACCTCAGTATTCTTATGAGAGTTCTCTTAGGGAGAGGTGTACAGAATTTCCGACTACTGCAGTGGACATGCTAGAAAATCTTCTTTCAGTAGAACCTTACAAGCGCGGGACTGCCTCCTCTGCCCTTATGGCTGAGGTAATGGTTATGAAAACATGATCTCTGTAGAAAAATCTTCAATCAAAACATTGGCACAAGTTTGCTTTCCTAAGTAGTTGTACATGGCAAATCCTTTGGACATTGTTTAAAGAGACATTCTTAAAGCTAACAGAAGTTCTAACTTTGCTGATTCAATTCTTTATCATGGATATTTTTCTCCAGTACTTCAGAACAAGGCCTTATGCATGTGATCCCTCTCATTTGCCAAAGTATCCTCCTACCAAAGAAATGGATGCCAAAAGTCGTGAAGACTCGCAAAGGTAAATTCTTCATTCATAAACATTTCAATTGAGGTTGTGGTTCAGATATATCTATAGGACTCAGGTGTTTCCGTTTTGAGTTGTGAAGTTTACTGAGAACCGGATTCAAATGTATAATACTTCATAGATTAAGACAATGCTTTAATGCTGCAGTTAATTATGGGGTACTTAGATGACTGCATTTGCTACATTCTCAGACAACTTATTTGTGTTGAATAACTTGTGTTGTCAGGAAAAGGCCTGGTATTCGAGCTCGAGAGACATCAAGGAAGCCAAGGAGAGTTCGTAAGACCTTGCAAGAGTCAAATAATTCCGCTAAGTTAGTACCAAAAGAGGTGTTTCTCTATCTCTATTCATGCATGTGTATCTGTGTTTTTGTGTTATAGAAGGAAGAAGCAAGAAGCAAGAAGCAAGCCAGTTTTAACTGAATGATTTATCCTTGACTGTGCAGGATGGGCAAGATGATAATACTCAATCTGCTCGTAGCAACCCACTTATCTTGAGGGCAAAAGGAGGCCTTCTGCGCCGAGAGTCTCTAAAAGCGTCGTTCGATACAGTTTCAGAGAATTGCGAGTTGAACACATCCCAGGGAGATAGTACATTATCTTCTGGTGCACATATCTCAGCAGCAAGTGGCTTTACATGGGCAAAAAGGCGAAATGAGGATGGTACAAAATCCGCAGTTTCAGATGGGTCTAAAAGCCAATTCAGTGCACTGGATACAAATTTTGCAAAGAGTGCATTTGACTTTACCAGACAAGGGAATGGAACTTCCAAGATTGCAATGCGGAAGCTCAGAACTTTCGATACATCTGAACTTTGCAGGGCAGCTGAATCAGAAGATACAGGAAACGACATGGTAAGGACCAAGGAGAGAGTCATCATCTTTGATACGATTTACCCAAAACGCTCTTTTTATTACTTATCCGTTAACAATGTATTAGGATTCCATTGATGAAGAGAAGCATGTAACTGAGTATTCGGGGCCGCTACTTTCCCAACCGTGTAGAATGGATGAACACTTGCGGAGGAATGAAAGCCATATACGCCATGCAGCTGGCAGATCAAGGTTTGAAAGAGGTACGCAGGCAAGTCTTGATCATGGTAGAGCTTAAAGAGGTACACATGTACCATATTACTTATAACATTACTCGTCAAATTTGTTTCAGAGGTGGAACCCCAGGCATTACAAGTGGCTTTATGAGATACGAGATACGTAGCGGGCAAATGTGTTACAAATAGTTTTATTATGCAGCGTATGCCACGAAGAAGGCGAATGTGTCGTGAATGGAACTTATATATGTGCAGAGAAATGGTGCAAGAGCTGGCAGTGCTTGTTGAATCAAGTTCATCATCAACCCTCGGGTATAATTGGAGCTCAAATGACAAATTTCTGCTGGGCACCTCAAACCCTTTGTATCATCAGAAACAGAGAAAAGGCATAAAATTTATACAGATGTACAACAACACCATACACAATGCAGCAAACGTTTGGCAACCCAAATCAACTTTTCATAAGCTACACAGCTCGACTCTGATCACTAAGCTGACCATTTTATAGGTGTTAAATTATTATTATTATTTTTCAATTTGATTTTTTTTTGGGTAACCTAACCATAGTGGCACATTATCAACAGACAAGTTACTGGCACACTGTTCTTATTTCCACATTTATCTTAATTTATCATCAACAAGATTTTTTAAAAAAATTATTAATTACGGATGGACAAGAGAAGTAAATGGGTGAAGAAATTACGAAAAATAAAAAGGAAACTCAAGCCAAAACAAATAAAAATAAAAAAGAGAAGTAATTTAGGGGCAATTAAAATATGAGACCATGGTCGATGAACTCAGATATCATAGGGGAAAACAAAAACAAAGAGAGAATAAAAAAACAAATTTAAATGATTTTTATAGATTCAGAAGCCAGAAATTTGGTTTTGAAAAAGATAAAAAGAAGTGAAGAAAGAATGTAGGGCAAACAGATCGCTGATGCTGCAAAAACTAGAGCAGCAGAGCGGCCATGGAGCCCCAAACGCAACCCCCAAAGTAAGAAGTTGGTTGTTAATGTGTGCCCAACGCACTAACGTGCGCCACGATTAAAACCTCTCCCGTGGAATACCACGCCGCCTCTTCCTAAAGAGGGGAGCGCTCGGCCTCGGGCACTTCTCTTCTGCCTGCATCTTCCACTCTTTTATTTATACCCTCATAACCCTAATCTCTGTTTTTTCTTTTCCGGAAATAAATAAATAAATCAAATTTCCTTATATGCCCTTGCATATTGCAAGATAAAAATGTTTTTTCTTATTGTTTTAAATGTTTCTAATTTATGAGTTTTTATCAACTGAATTGTAATGGGGTGGAAAATGGTAATTTAAATTTTAAAACATGTGAGATAAATAAAAAGATCAAGAAATTATATTCTTAAAAACCAAACGAAAATGATCAAGAAATCAAATATGATTTCTTTTGCATTTGTTCAATTATTTATCGGTGATCTGGTTGGTATGTATGAACTATATGAACCATATAACATAGGATAAAAATGTATTTTTGGTCACCATCGTGTTTTGTCCTGAATTCAAATTTGGAATGTGACTTTATTTTTCCGAATATAAGATAAAATGCAATTTAAGTACCATCGCCGTTGATATGTAACCATATTATTATATTGGAGAAATTATAGAGTAGTACAAGTGATTCCGATATTAAACCTAAGTCCTAGTAACACTCCTAAATCCTAAGCAGATTATCACCAGTAATATACCCTTTAATTTAATTGTACAACGCGAATCATGATTATAGAAACGGGTATAAAGGAACACTTTCATGGGGTATAAAGATATTTTTTTCTTTGATTTACAGAAGGGGCATCTCTTGATCACCAATTTCACGTTATGCCCTGCATGCATCTTGATCATGATTCATTCATCATCAAGGGTCACTAGACCGGGAATTTGGCCATGATCTACAAAATCTATCTTGTTCAGTCTCATACAACACAGCACTTGCTCTGGCAACTCTTCCTGTTTTTGTGCCTACAACAAGCAAAACCGATAGTCAGATCATGAACACAATTTCCTGCCAAACCACAGAAAAATATAACAAGATTTCTGGTTACCTGGATAGTTAAACCGAAATCCAGTATTCCGTTTTTTAGACGTTCTCGAAACGATTCGAGACCCTTCCTTGATATGTAGCTGAAGCGATGAATGTCCAGATCAATCTCAAAGTAGTTAGGACCCTGCATGTGAGAGAGAGCTTGATAAAGTCAAACAACATGGTTTTTAGGCTTCATCATCTTAACACTCAGCAACATAAATGTTCAATGTTTACCTTGTAAAAATTGTGCTGGGGGCGTGAAAGAACTGGTTTTTCATTATATGCATGTACAAGCTTCTTCTCAGTAGAACTCAGACCGAGATCCTCAGGATTTACCACCCCAGCCAAGATCTTTAGTCTTTCTCTGAAAGGTACAGTGGAGTCCTTTGCGAATCCTTTAACTTTTTCCGTCTCATCGTCAACCATTTTCTGAAGCATCATTCAAATATATCAAGAGAGTGAGTGTTCCAATAGAACATAAGATCACATTTCCATCAGGGAGAGTACATCAGAATAAAGTACATGCCTATCCAAATGGATGAAGTTGCATACAAAATGAAGTTACCTTGATGCTGTCCTGAAATTGAGGAGAGATGTCTTTATCAAAATTCTCAGAAACTTTGAAATACATTACAAGACTCATCCCCTCTCCATCACTATCACCAAGAAACATTGCAGCAGGATAAGTAGGCAACTGCAACAGGCGCAGAGCAATATCATTAGATATTGCCAAAAATATAACAAACAAAACATAACAAGATAAATCAATTCTATAAAAAAAATACCTGTATGTTTACAATGAGGAGTGGAGGCACTTTTCCGTTTGCTTTCACATTGGGAAGCTCAAGATGCTGGGCAATGTGATGTATCTTTTTGGGGCATACAAACACATCAACACCTATTGGAGTATATGGACTGTAGTTCGAAGCAGGTGACTTTCGTTTATCTCTAGATGGTAGACCAACAGAAAATAATATTATCATTAGTAAGGCAAAACAGAGTAATTAGTTGCAAATGTCTAAATTTAGTTAAGGTTGGTTTTGACAAAAGAAAAAACCAAAGTCATACTTGAAATAGTTCTCGCCACGGAGTTTAAAAGTTGAGGGTGGAATCTCAGACCAAGATCCTGAAGTCGGCTTCTCTACTCTACAACATGGAATGATATATCCTGGTCTAGGCCGATACAGAAACCTTTTTGATTCACCTGTGGATATATCATTGAAATGTTCAGTAATATACATGCACATCAATCCCAATATCCTAAGTTTTCTTTCTATTCAAAGAAAATTGAATTATTTGAATACTTACATTGTTCAATGGTTTCTTCTGCATCACAGGATCTCCTTTTAAAAGAAAGCCTGAACACTGCTGATGGCTTTCTCTGGGACTGCGGAACCAAACTCTGTGCACCTAGAATTTTATCGTTGAAACTTGCAGAAGAAGGTGCCAATCGAGATAAGCCGGATTTCAGGGCATTGTCTTGAATTTTTTCATTAGAATCACGTCCATTCTCTCTAAGTCCTTTAAAGCTTCCATAAGAGTGATCTAATATATTCTTCCTCTTACTGCAAACTTCATCAGCCTTCCCTAAGCGTGAAAGCTCATACCCCTGGGTACTAATAAGCGAAAACCGATTTGATTCCCTGCGTTCATCTTTGACTGTGATTTTATCTGATTTACCTCCATCTATTTTCATATAGCTTTGGTATTCTTCATACTTACACCCATTATCAACAAAGCGAGCAGATCTTTCGTACTGAAGTACTTGGCCACTTGAGATATTCCCAATTGGATTGCTTGCTAATGGAAAACCGTCTGTAGAATAAGAGAAGAAAATTAAGAAAACAAAACAAAATCCTTTTCCAATAAGCAACTCAAGAAAAATTACTTCAGTAGTAATGACGTTTTGCAATCAAACAAGACCACTAGGCTTTCATTCTGTAATATGTAGGTACAGGCTGATGGCCAATACCTCCATGTATACTGATAAAATCATCATCTGAATCAGACTCCAGAATACTCACTGAGTCAAACCAAGCTTCCTCTTGGCAAATTACTGCAAACGAATAACTTTCAAAATATGAGATTCAAGAGCTATGAATTTTCTTGTCAGCACTATTGGTTGAAATTGAAAGATAAATGAAATCTGATGAAAGAGAGCACACACCATTCGCATCATATTGACTGTGGTTCCATTGTAGTTGGGTGAGATGGAATGTTGAATTAGAAACCTTAGATCTTCTGTGAGTAGTTGTTGCACCATTCTCAAAGTCCACATGAACAAACTCACTGACAGAATAGTCACTCACGCGAGCTCCTGCATCACTGTATATTTTCTTGAAACTGGTATTTCTTTTCTTGGTACCATCTGAAGCAGAGCAGGCTGCCTTTCTATGGCGTTTGATGACCCGCTGACAGTGTTTTTTCCGTGATTTAATTGTTTTGGATGGGGTTGACATGCAACCACCCATTGTAGCTTTTAAATCATGCAAGTCCCAACTACAACGATGCCTTCATCAAGCCCTCCAACTTGTGTGCCTACAATGAATAACTGAAACAAAATACATCAGAGAAGTATAAAGGATTTTTGGAAAGTAGTTTCTATGATCACAAACAATCATGAGAACACAATAAATTATTTCATCATGAGACTGTTTCAGTAACTGATGGCTCAAATGCTAGGCCAGTTAACCAACTTAACACTGGAAATTATTAGAATCAAACGGATGACACACGGAGGTCTCTATGTTAAATGAGTATGGTGGCACTATCAGACAGCACCTTGGTTAGCAACGACTGGTAACTTGAAGCACTACACTAGTTATTCAATCAAGTTGTAGGTGAAATTTGTGCAATCATCATAAAAATCAAATGTCTGATTCAAACATTCTCAAACAAAGTGGGCTGTCTCTTTCCCAGTCCCATAGATAAGCCACTTATCTATCTTACAAAAGTCCTCTTTTTGCTTCTCAAGCTCCATGAAGAAGCAGAAATATAGGTGTGAGGATGTAAGAGGAAGAATTACCATCAATGCCACTATTTAAGATGAGAAGACATGCCCGGCCATAAAATCTAAGGAGAACTCCTCTTTGCAGAAGACTTCTATCACTCAATAAGGAGGTATGGGAAAAGAAAACTCCAAATGTGATTCTAACTGATGACCTTCAGGAATATGATGAGGTTTGAATAGTATTTTCCCCGTTACTCATCATTGTAATTTTCTACTCAAAATATGATTATAATTTCTTAGATAAATAGCTACCAACTTAATATGTATTGAAATGCTACTATGATATTAGATGAAGTAGTTAGGATCCTGCTATAGTAATCCATCTTCATTTTTAGCTCACATTTCACTTGAATAAAGGCAAACAATAAAAGACTCAGAATAGTAACATTGAAACAATTGATCTAATCTCAGAATTGGAACATACATAATGACACAGAAAATTTCACAAGTTATATGAAATAGAAAAATTCAAAAGAAATATCCCTGCTAACTAAGCAATATCAGGCAAATTCTATCAGCTCACTGCTATATAAACAAGAAATGCAGAAATTTCAGAGCTTAAATTCTATAATAAAAAGTTCAGAATTACATACCCAGAAAACAATTCTGCATCTCTTTCATAAATTTCCAAACTGACAGACACATAAATATAAAGGGAAGGGGGGAGAGAGAGAAGAAGAGCACCCTTTGAGTTTCAAGGAAGCTCCTGTTTTAACTTCCAAAGAGATATTAAAATTGCAAAAGGTATAAGAAACGGCAGAGGGCCCACTTCCAACGATGTAAAAGAAGACAAACGAATAGGATTGCAAGCAACCATAATAACAATTAAATGTTTTTAAAAAGAACAAAGGAATTCGTTCCCATCAATAGGACAATAAAAAGTGTAAAAATATGACATTTCGTTTGAATGAAGAAGCAATGAAAGAAATACAAGAAGGAACACACAAAACTCAACGAATGAAGATGAAACAAATCAAAACAGACAACAAAGAGTCAGCATCACACAACTAAATGAATTTGAAACCAAAGAGCATAATCCCATTACGAATACCATGAAATTTACAAACTTGTGCTAAGCAAACGTCCCCAAAAAAAATTTTGAGAAAAAAATGAAGGCAGCATATGGAAAGTGAGAGCCTTTACAGATGAAACTAAATATTGGAAACTTTGGACAAAAACCCAGAAAATCTAACGCAATCAATGACCAAAAAATAGATAGAGATCGTCAAAAGCCGCAGCCTTACCTTGTTGCCAGAATGGTATCTTCAACTCCCTCTCTCTGACACAAGAAACAGAGCCAAACCCAGTATGGGGCAAAAGCAGAGAGAGAATGAGATGGGGCGGATGGGTCCGACAATGTCGGATCCGGGTCTGATGTTAGAACTCGCTGCTCTTCCTTTTGAAGCTTGGATAACTTAAAAATAATAATAAGTAAAAACCCTTTAAATATCAATGGAAGAACAAGAAGGAGAAAAATGATAAGGAGGATGATGAGGAAGGGTATTGATTTATAAATAAAATTAGTACAAGTGTTTTTCAGAGAGAAGGGGTTGGTGGTGGGCTTGAGCTCTTTCTTTCCTTCTTTCTTTCTTGCTTGCTGTTCGTATTATTGTCCTTGAGTTTAGCAAATAGCGTCCGAGATTTCGGTGGCCAAAAGCAGAGAGTCAGAGAGAGAGAGAGAGAGAGAATGGAGCAGAGGTTGTCAATATACTTGTCATTAACTTACTTCCACGTCTGTCTCCTTCCTTCATAAAAATCCGGATTCACAGATTCTTTTTAATAAATCATTAATTACTTCCTCTGTTTTTCTTTCGTGTCTTCTGGTTGTCGTTTTCTCTTTCCTGTTTACAAGATTCATCTTTTCTAGAAAATATTCTTCCTTTGAAATATGAATTCGCTGTTAATATTAGCCTCCTATTGCTAATTACGCATTGCTAGGATCCGGCTTACCATATTCATCTTTTTATTTTTTGTTTTAAGATAAATACTTACTAGCCTCTTTGAGCTTCCGCGCGTACGAGAGATTTTTTTTTATTTATTTTAGAATTAAAAAAGATAATGGGTAGTTGAGTTTCATAAAAAGAGGATTCATTATCTGATTTTTCTTTTAATTTTAAAATTTTAAAATATAAAAAAGTGTAAATTTATCATATTATCCTCATTTAATTAATAATTTCAATTTTTAATGTTTGCATTAACTAAGAGCATTTTCTGGTATTTTGAATGTTTCACTGGCCTTTTGCTTTATATATATAGATTAGCATTTTCTATTACTTTAGTGACAAATAAATATTTTTTCGAAGTAGTAAAATGTTATCTATCCCTTTTATGAAAGGCTTACCAAAATAATATTTCCTGTTTCTAACAGAAAAAATATATACCTCTATTACTTCCTTGGTGTAATCTCCTTTATTCAATGTATGTATCATCTATGACGTATGTACATTTTTTTACATAAAAATAACGACAATTGTTGAATAAAAAAACGACATTACATTACTGTTTGAAAACTGTTTCTATATACGGGCCCGGGATATATTGAATATATATTCTACCCCTCGAATTGATATCTCCAATCTCATTATTTTTTTATAATTTTCTAATTAGTGGGATCGTAGTAGTTTAATGATGTTGACTTCCCTGCGTTTATAAGTCAACACATTTCCATGGAATTTGATGATCTTGGTCTAAGCTCAGGCAGGGGAAACTGCAGCATCACGTGTGTTAACATGTAATTAAGGATTGATTCAACATGTAATTACGATTAACTATAGTTGTCAAGAATACGAAGTCTTTTTAATCTTCATTTTATTGATGAAATAAAAGGATTATAATGTATTTCAATGTTGCATGTATTGGCGTGGGCCACATGGGCACACATGTAACTCATGTTTATTAATATGACAATTGGATATGACCCAACGAAACAGATTGTCTGCCTCTTTGTGCATAATTATATGGTTTACAGCTTCATGCAGCTGCTTTTGTTTCCCGACCTTTTCTTCTGCTCTTTTACTATGCCTCACTCACACACTCACAGTCACAAGTCTGATTTTACCTGTTTTTGGAGGCCTTAATGAAATAGCAACACCTACATGTCAATGCTTGCACCAAACTTACAAGAAAACTTTATCATACCTGCTTTAAGAGAGAGAGAGAGAGAGAGAGAGAGAGAGAGAGAGAGAGAGAGAGAGAGAGATCCACCATTCATTGACTTGGGGGTTTCAAGGTTGATAGATATATAGCCCTAGCTATATATAATAAATATATATTTTTGTTGAGCAATAGGGGCACCTAATTTTTTTTATAAGCAGTGCTGGGCTTTTTCTAAAAGTTGTGTACTTTATTAGAGCCGTGAAGAGGTGGATAAGACTTGAACCCTAATTGTAAATTGTAAGTGACATGAACCTAACTTGAATATATGGAGATGGAGATGGAGTTGCTTTTGCCACTTTTTTAATTATTTAATTTTAAATTTTTATGATTTTTACACCAAACACGAAAAGGATAGTGCAAGCAAGCTAAGATTCATATATCAGCTGCAGATTTGAAAAAGGGAGAAGGAAAAGTAATTTGAGTGACAATCAATTTCCATGAAAAGAATTCTCCACCTATAAAATTAGGATACTTAAGGCTTAGAACTCACCTAATAATCTATGTAATAAAAGATGTTGCCATGGCAATTTCATTGCAACGTGGCGCATGATGGATTGCTTTCAGAAAAAAACAATCCAAATTTAATTTTCTTTTACTTTTTAAATTTTGTATAACAAATGAATCATTGCAACTAATAATTAGAATGTATGATGCGTTCTTTACTGGTATCTCTAGAGTGGAACAACACTACATATGATGCGTTTTAGCTATGAACTTTTGAAATTAGAGTAGCTTATAGATGGATAATAGTTAAATGTTGTTTTGATAACAATTTCAATTTTAGTTTTTAGTTTTCATTATTTGTGTTAGAGTATAGAGGAAAATGAGAATGAGAATGGGAGTGAAGATGAGATTGAGAGAGAGGATGAGAGGGGAAGATGAGAGAGAGGAGTAACAAAAGTGAAAACAAAAACTTGAAAGTGAAAACAATTTGAAATAGATTTCAGTTTTTAGTTTTTGTTTTCACTTTTATTACTACTCCCTCTCATCCTCTCCTCTCATATTCCCTCTCAATAATCCCATCTCCATTCTCATTCTCACTTCCATTCTCCCTCTTTTTCCTCTATACTCTAGCACAAAAAATAAAAACTAAAAACTAAAATTGAAATGGTTATCAAACGGGCCCTAAATATTTTGCAGCATGACTAAATGCAGTGATGTTTGTATAGCAAAGTAAGTGCATTGCTTCGGTGACAAGTGTGTAAAAGTTTAGACGACAAGTATTAATATAAATATGTGATTATTTAAAGTTTGGTCTTTGATTAACTTTTACTTAAAGTAATTTTTGGAGATTTAGCATATCGGGGGTACAAATCATGACTCAGAACGAATGGTATATTCTCTTATCCATTTTTTTTCCTTCTAAACAACGAGATATTCTAATAATTTTAAATGCACAAAAAAGAGAAATCGAACTCGTATACAAGAGGTTGGATCGATACACTGTCTTAACCAACTCCCTAACTCACATTTGCTATCCTTATCCGTATTTTAAGTGATGCATTATCGGATCCCATGTTTTGGTCTTGAAACTTGAAAGAATTATCTAGAACAAAACCACAAAACGTTAAGACAAGAAGCAACATTATAGGCAAAACGACATCGCGGACAGTGTTTCACCACTCTCAAGGAGCGCATCTGGGGGAAAATTCAGGGGTGGAAAGAGAAACTGCTGAGCTTTGCCGGTAAGGAGGTTCTTCTCAAAGTGGTGGCCCAAGCGGTCCCTATTTACATGATGAATTGTTTCCTTATTCCCAAGTATTTGTGTGAGGAAATACAACAGCAAATGGCTAAATATTGGTGGGGTGAACAGAATGATAAAAAGAAAATTCACTGGTTAAGCTGGAATAAACTTTGTGCTCCAAAGCGGGAAGGGGGGCTAGGTTTTCGGAATCTCTATGCCTTTAATTTGGCCCTCCTAGCCAAGCAACTCTGGCGCTTGCATCACAACCCCAACTCCCTGGTGGCACGTATCCTTAAAGCCCGTTATCACAAACATTGCTCTCTGTGGGAAGCATCTGAGGGGCACTCTCCTTCCTATATATGGCGCAGCTTATGCTCGGCTCGTCCGGTTATTGAACGAGGCAGCCGGTGGCGTATTGGGACGGGTGACACGATTCGGGTTTGGCAAGATCGCTGGCTCCCCCTGCCTGACTCCTTTCGTGTGTTCTCCCCACCCCTGCACATCACTGAGGAGACGTATGTAAATCAGCTAATTGATGGCAGTACTATGCAATGGCGAGAGGAGCTCTTGGTGTCATGGTTCTCTCCTGAGGAAGCGGCTATCATCCGCAGCCTCCCTTTAAGCTTTCGGCGTCCCCCTGACTGTCTCATCTGGCATTTTGAGCAGCATGGTGCATTTTCTGTGCGTAGTGGTTATGAGGTTGCTAGGCGTTTTTTGGGTTTGCAGGCTGGTACAGGCTCTTCTAGTGGTGATTCTTTTCAGGGGGTCCAGACCCGAATATGGAAGAAAATCTGGCAGATGAATGTGCCTCCCAAGGTCAGGATGTTAGTTTGGAGAGCTTTGTTGAATATCCTGCCCACGCAGGACAACCTGACACAGCGGGGGGTCACTGAGGTTGGTGGGGGTTGCTTGTTCTGTGGTGCGTTGGAAACTGTTGGGCATGCCCTGGTTTGGTGTTCTCGGGCTCGACGGTTTTGGAGTCTTTTTCCTTTCCCTCTCTCTGCTCCGGCGGGTGAGGACCGTGACATCAAGGTATGGTTCCAAGCTCTGGCAGTGGATAGACCCAGCCACCAGCTTGAACAGATTATGGTAGGGCTGTGGTCGTTATGGACTGAGCGGAACAATTTGGTTTGGAATGGTCAACGTCGCAGCACCGTGGAAGCTATTAGTAGTGCTATGCGCACCCTGCAAGATTTTCATGAGCATAATTGCCCACCCAAACTTGCTGTTTCGCGAGCGAAGGCTCATTGGCAGCGTCCTCCGTCGGGGGCCATCAAGATAAACATCGATGGTGCGTATCGAGCGGCTGGGGGATTGGGTGGTATTGGTCTTGTGGCGCGTGATCACAATGGGGACTTTCTTAGATGCAGGACTGATCGTTTTCGTGGTGTGTCCAACCCTTTGCACGCTGAGCTTTTGGCACTCCGGGAGGGGTTGCGTTTTGCTACCCATTGGCCAGGGCGATGTATCTGTCTTGAGAGTGACGCACAGGGGCTGGTTCTTTCTGTTCACAACCGCGCTGCAGATTTTTCTTCCCTTGGCTGCTTGATTGAAGATTGCAAAAAGCTTTTGCATGAAAACATTTTCGCCTGTCTGGAGCACGTTCGTCGAGAGGCCAATTGTGTGGCTGACCGCTTAGCTCACTATGCTCTTTCCTCCCATGCATTTGCTGTGGAGTTTGACTGGTTGGGAACTCCTCCTAATTGGCTCCTTGATACTCTTTTTCAAGATTTTCTTTTATAGTGTTTTTGTTTTAGCATGCGTGGTACTCTTTCCTACCCCGGGGTTTTATCCCTTAGGCCCCGTTTGGTTCACGGAATGAATTTGATGGGAAATCATTTCCCATGTCATTTCCCAAGGGATGGGAAATGTTGATTCCTTTCCCATGTTTGGTAATGCCGGGAAAGTGATCCGGAAATATTACTTTATTTCCTTTCCCATGTTTGTTTTGAGTAGGAATGGAAAACAAATTTTGTTTAGTTTCCCAATTGTACCCCTATTAAAAAAAAAGAATACCAATAATTGTTGGATAAAAATTGTAATTATGAATTGTTAGTAAGGACAAATTAGTAAAAAAAAATTGTATTTAATGCTAATTTTACTTTCCCATGGGAAGGGAAAGTGAAACCCAAGGAGGAAGGAATGATTCACTTTCCCTCCTACTTTCCCATGTGCTAGGAATCGCTTTCCCATGCATGACTTACCAAACATGGGAAATGAATTGATTTCCCATGCCCAAGATTTCTTTCCCATGAACCAAACGCAGCCTTAGGGTTTTCCCCAGGAAGGTTTTAATGAGGCCACTTTTTCTGACATGCTTGTGCTGTGTAACTCATCCATTCTATTTGAATACAATCCGATCACTTTCTTTCAAAAAAAAAAAAGACGTGGCTCTAACTCTAAGTGCGCAATAAAATGAACAAAAGATGAAGGAAGCGGCGATCTGCTCTGCTAACATGAAAGTACACAGAGCACGTGACATGCACGAGCATATTGCAGAAAAAGAAAGTGGATATATCATATATGCATGCACAATTAAATTAGCCCGTTGTTAAAAATTTAGGATCATCACCTGCACACGTCTCTTGCATTATATATAATTAATTGAACATTGCCTGTCCACTTTTTTATTTCAATTTTTATTTTTTCAGATGGTTGAGATATGCATGACCTCAAATTGACAATTAAATAAGCCAAACCAAGTGCTTGTTAAATTATAGGTTGAATGGGTTTGAAATTCTAGCTACAACTGGCGTGAGAAAAATGAAAGCAAAAGCATATCAGCACATGGGATGGGATTGGGATTCTGGAGAAGCTTTTTAGAATTTATTCATGATCCAAGTATAAAACAAATCTTCCAGTTTGTTCAAGCGATTGCTGGGAAACTTCATATTTTATATCAAAATCAATCGACTGGGTTTTTTCTTTTCCATAAAATAAAGGCCATAGCTTCAACGCAGTTTACTCCCTCAAGCCTGGAGGGCACATGTTGACGAGTCCTTATTTAGTTAGGATTTTGATTCTTTACTATTTTAGAATTTTGATTACTTACTTATTCATTTAGTCATATTATAATTGAGATTTATTTCCTTTGGATTTATATCCTATGTTATTTGGGGAACTTATAAATAAACCCAAAATGAGACAACTATTTATAAATAGGCCCAAAATTATAGTGTTTGGACAATAATGACCTTACTCATTTTTATATTGCCTATGAAGCCTTTCTATTTCTTCTTTTCAGATGATGCCGCGTATGGAACCAAGGAGTTCGGATTCTTTTGCTTGAGATGGTCTTATGCGTGAGATGATGATGCTAATGCTTCTTTTATCATGAGGGCTTCACATGGAGTTTATGCTTCCAACATGTTATCTATATTGTGTAGCCCTTCTTCTCCTAATTAAGCTATTACAGTATGTATTTTTGTTGTCTTTTGCTTCAATTTATTCTTCAATCTGGTTATAGATTTCATAAAAAACTTTTGCTCCTGTTGTGCTTAGTGCTGCATTGTTGCTGCTATTGCTGACACTGTTACTGTGTTGCTGCTGGAAAACAGACAAGAATTTCACATGTTGCTTTGGTCTTTGGTGGAGGAGAGAGACTTAGGACTTGCATGCTTTTGATGTTTAAGATAAGAGGCTCTTCTGCCATTTTAAAAATATTTTCGATGTGTTTAAGAAGAGCTTGTTTCTTTTGGATTTTTTACTAAATTTCTAATGTTATTTACGGTCGGAATCGGATTTTCCAATCTAATTTACACCCCTAGATAGGTTAAAGGAGAAAAATACATAAAAGATGAAGATGTGTCGGGGTATTTTAAAATAACTAGAAAGCAAATAAATATACTGATTAGTTTATTCATAAAAAAGCCCAAGAGTGTTTGTTACTTCAGTGGTGTGAGCGTTTTTCACTCGCACTGAAGAGGCCAAGGGTTCGAAACTCCTTGGAGTCAATATTTTTGCATCTGACGTGGCATGACGTGATTGGAGCAAGACGCTGACGCAACGCTGAGGAGGATCAGCCCCGGATAAGAATCCGCACGTTGACCCATCGGGTTGCGCAAACCCCGACAGAACTTTCTCTATCGCACCCGTCCATCACGTATTGCATGTCGTTTTCCATTTGTTTTTGTGCAAGTTTATGATCCATCTCGTTATCTTTCTGGGTTTTACCTAATTCCATCTCCAAGCGTGCAACAGCTTTTTTCTGAGCCTTGATATCTCCGCGCTGCCAAAATCACTTCACCTCTATGTTCTATATTTTAATAAACTTGAACCAAGATTGTCAATAGGTTCAACTTGTTTAGTGATATATACGAAGAGTTTTGGGGTATCTTCATTCTGTGGACAATTTGGACCAAAGTTTGACCATAAAGAAACACGTTAGTACAATAGATCCAAAAAGTTCTCTTCTCCATCCTCCGGCCATTGATCTCCACCTCGTCTTGATATGTAGTTAGTGTCATTTCCACTCGGTTCGCCTGCAATGAACCAACATATAAATAATAAATCATCTCATATCATTCCAAATTATTAATTCAGGTGGATTACATATGCAAGCAAAGATGTTAGAGTATGTTATACCCACCGGGCGATATGGATCACGTTGGGGAATAAATTCAGGCCATAAACGGCCGAAGAACCCTTGATCTTCCTGCACAAAAACACACACACACACACACACAAAGTTATATATATAAACACCACACAGAGGGAACTCATAATTTGATCAGACATATAATCAAATGTGAAGAATAGGGGATGAATATATGGATGAGATTTGAAGTATATTCACCACATAAGGAGGGTCGAAATGAGGGTTGATGATGCTAATAGGGTACTTGATGGGCCCTCGTTTCCTTGGGGGATACCTTGAGCGATAGATGCAAGTGGCACACGATCACAATAATATCCAGTGAACTTCAAATTATTGCCATTGCAAACTGGGCATTTCCCTAATGGCCCATAGAACAACAAGTCTTGGCTGCAACAGACAATTATAAGTTGTAAAATTAAACAAGTCACAAAGAAACTTAGTTACTTCATCATCGTGTCTAGGAATTAAAAATCGACTTAACCATCTTCGGAGAAGAGCATCATTAGAGCCAGACAAGTCTTGGCCATTAGCTTCTAAGAATTTACGTATTTGTTCCGTTGATAGTGCCGTCTTGACTGATGCTTGAAATTTCTTAAATCTAACAGCTACGTCTTCTTTATAGAGGTCAAGTTTGTCAATCACGGCATGTCGATTCACCTGATCGTGAGAAACAACGAGAGAACATCAAAGAAATAGAAATATTTAGGGTTTAGAGTTTTTTAAGACAAGTTTGATAGTTACTCATAGAATGCAACAAATTTTAATTTTTCGTAGTATTGAAATGTTGTATATTTTTTATGATGAAATATCGTATATTTTTAAAAGATAAAGTATTATGCAAGTTAAAATTCAGACGTTATATTGACCTAAATCATTCAAGGATAGCCAAAATCCCGTATGAGACCAATATCTATACTATGAACTTTACTTCGTATAAAAGATCACAAATAACAACCTTGAAACAAATATATATATGGATTCAATTAACCATATGAAAAAAGAAAATAAAAATCGGAGTTCATACCGTAGTTCTTGCTCTTCCATCTCTCATGTCTAATGCCATCGGAAACAGTAGAGTTTGTGTTCACTAATATGATTTGACCTGTCTTGGCAGTCGTTTATTAGATGATTAATTACAACATCAATACTATACCCAAATACAATTGGAAAAGAAAATTGAAAACAAGAATTGAAACTTAGTGAAACTTTTCGTCTCTTTACTACATCGAATCATTAATTAGTATCATATTCATATATAGGGAAGCAATTCCTACTTGTAACTGGTATGCTGTATATGCCAACAACCCAACAAGTAATTGACATCTGGACAAAATAGTTCGAATTGGAAACGGAGTGTTATGCACCTTGACTGGGCGAGACCCGTACTTGCCGACAAGAATCTGAGCAGAAAAAGTTAATCGTAACTGGTATGCCGTAGCATTAGTCAGCGCGGCATGCCTTGTTTTGATTTTCTTGCCAGAATCATTCGAGTCCTTTTTCTTATGTTTGATGGACTCTGTCTATGAATCCTTCAAGGACAAGGACGATTTCTCTACATGTGTTAGTGTTGCACTGAGAAAACCTTTTGGGGGCATGCCAATGTTCAGAGATGTATATATGAACAATGATTTCTCTCTTTGTTGATAGCACATGCTATCACTACAAGCCGAGCCTATCACAAATCGCCATGTAATTACAGCGGGCTAGGTCACTTGTCTACCGACCAGGTCCTCAGAGCAGGGTGTGACAGAGCAGGGGCTCGATCTGTGATCGGAAGGACTGTCCACCGACCCGACCACTGTAGCTCTCTACCCCAAAGCTAGGAAGGCATTAATGGAGTAGCTTGGCAAAAGAGAAAAGGTCGGTCGAAGCACATCCCATCTTTAGCCAGATGTCGCTTCGCCCCTTTTCCCTCTAGGTGGACTGGCAGGTGATGGAGAGAGGACATTCAATGCACTTCTGGTTCCCCGTCACCTCTCCACTTGGCCCCTGACAAGAAGTAAGTCAATCAGGAGCAGAACATTAAATGTCAATCCAGGGAATAGGGGAAGAAAATCTCTTTCATTAAATATCTTCTTCCCCCTATAAATACCCCCCACCAATCTCTGGACAAAGATAATAAAGACTCTGATAGTAAAACCCTACATCCATCTTGATCTCCCATTAAACATATAAGTTTCTGACTTAGCCATCGGAGAGGGTTCAACTGGGTTCACACCTAGTCCGCCCTTGTTCTGATCTTATCCTACGTGTGCAGGTTTACCCTTGGTGATCGCACATTGCCAAACTATACACCAGTCCAAGTTATCAACGTAAGAAGGATTCTCCGGTTTACACTCTTCATGGTTGTAAATTCCTGCAAACTGGCTCTACCCACAGTGGCCTCACATCTCTGTTTGGACTCTATGCATCGTAACTTATTCTTCAAATGTTCCAAGTTTAGTTGTTACAAGTACATTCCAAAACTTTCTAAGAGAACGGATTCATCTTCATATGAATCTTTGGATCTACAATATCAACCACCTTTGGCTACCATTTTTTTTAATCTTATTGTTCCTTCTTTTGGTGTAAAGTTTGGATTTTATAATTATTGTGCATGAATTATAATAATTTGAGAAAATTTTGATAAATCACATCAACATGTCACATGGATTTGTACACAAACAATAAAATAACTTCTCAAGTGAGTCAGTGAATTACTAGAGTATTTTCATGATCACAGGTTTATTGATTCAATTTAGCACTTTGGACATAAATTTGTTTTGGTAAGGCTCCTTAAACACAATATTTTAAACGTATAGCCGCACGGCTATACCCTTGAAATATCATAATCTGAATTTCTCTTTTTTAATTACTTTATTTAGTAGTTATGTTTGAATTATTATTTACTTAGTGAATAATTAGCATTTAAGTATTTTATTAAAGAAAAAAATTTAAAAACCAATTAGTATTTATTAAGTAATATATTTATGAAGTTAATTAAAATATTTAATACTAATTACTCACAAAATAAATAATAATTAAAACATAATTACTAATGAAAGTAATTAAATAAGGCAAAGATTTTATTGAATTACTAAAAAGAAAATTTAAAATAAAAATTTATTGACATAAAGATACTAAGTTTATACTTATTATTAAAAAAACCTCTTCCGACGATATTTCATTAGCACAGATATATCCTGGCACAGACCTGTATCGACGAAATTTAGTCGGGGAGATTTTCTTGCCTTTTTAAAAAATTTAAAATATAAAATTAGTTTATTTACTTTTATTTTTTGCCAACTTCTTTAATTTAATATATGTATAATTAAGTAACATCTTAGCCTTTTTTTAATTACTTTAATTAATAATTATATTTTCATTATTATTTCTTTAGTGAATATTTAAATATTTTAATAATTTCTTAAATTACTTAATAAATAGTAATTAATTATTTTAAATAGATTATTATAAATAAACCCAATTCTAGGCATGTATTTATAAAAAAACTCACACACTATTTAAATATAGAAACACACCCAAAATCAATCCTAAAATAAACAATTGTATATTTTTTGGGTGTGTTTATAAATGGGTTTTGAGTGTGTGTAATGATGGGTTTTGGGTGTGTTTTGGGTGTTGGGTTTTTTTTATAATTTCAGCCCCCATTTTGGGTGTTTTAGTGAAACCCCCTATTTTAAATTGTTTTTAAATATTTTTTATATTAAATAATAATTAAAATATAATATATTTAAAGAGTATAGACGCGCCACTATACTATTTAAATATTTGAATATATTTAGAAAATATAACAAGGGCACCTAAAAAGATAAGCAACGTCATTATATTACTTCTCATACACATGCAACACACAAACAAGGCATAAAATTTTTCTCAACATCAAGCGCACACAGAGGAACAAAGTTAGAATGTAAATACATACCATGTCTAATTGATTCATAACAAAGTTAGAAATTCAAATTTTCATTGTTATATTTAAAGAGTATAGCCGCGCGGCTATACTCGTTAAATAGAATATTTTAAAAGTATAGCCGCAAGGCTATACGCCATAAATTGAATATTTTAAACGAGCGTGTAGCCGCGCTGCGATACTCCATAAAAAGAATATTTTAACAGTATAGCCGTTCAGGTATAGCCGCTATACTCTATGAATAGAATATTTAACAGTATAGCCAATTTGAGGGCTCTGAGGCTAAAAATTACTCATCCAAATCTGAGATATTGCCAATTTGAGATTGGAAAATGACATGATACTTAAAATTAAATACACAAATCCAAGGACTTCTCATCAGTTCTTCTTCTGCTCAAGATATTCTAGGACTTCAGTGAGCACCTTCTCAGATTTCCCACCAATACCAGTAGCCTTCCCAGCATTTTCCCCTACCTTCCTGGCCAAACCCCTCAGCTTCTCATCTTCCATTAGCCCCACAATCTTTTCCCCTATCTCCTCACCACTCACCAACCCTTCAAGACCCCAACCCCATTTCCTCTCCCATATTCCCAGCCCAGCCTTCTCCACAACCTCTGCATTCACCCTTTGATCCCCGTGTTGTGGCCATGCCAGCATCGGTATGCCCTTCCGGGCTGCTTCCATGACCGAATTCCACCCGCAGTGATTGAGAAATCCGCCAATGGCAGGGTGTTCAAGAATGTCCTGCTGGCTCACCCACCCCTTCACTACTCTTCCCTTGTTCTTAGTTCTGTCAAAAAATGACTCCTCCAGAAGATCTTTCAGCTCTTCTTTATCATCTTTATCAACTTTGCTTGTTTTAAGTACCCACAAAAATCTATATCCGCTTCTCTCCAACCCTTTTGACAGCTCTCTTATCTGAGCACTGGACATGGCTGTTCTGCTTCCAAAGCTCACATAAACTACAGACTCTGCAGGTTGGCTGTCTAGCCATGGCAGATAGGACTGGTCCAGCTCTTTCTTGGGCTCAAAAGTTTCTAATGGTCCAATGGGGAGGATTGGTGGGAGATTATCTAAAACTCTGCCACTGTTGATAGCAGCTAGAGTTTCCGGTTCAAAATCATCGAAAGTGTTCATTAGAATCCCTTTGGCCTTAGAAAGAGCTTGAGCATTTGTAGCAATTAGTGATGTGAAAAGATGGCTTGGGTTCTTAAATGGAGGAGGAATGCTTGGTAGGGGCAACGGGGTGATGCCTGGGATGTTGACTTCACTGCGGCTGCTGCTAAAACTCAAAGGGTCGGATAGAAGGACTGGAAGGTAGGCCATGAGGCAAAAAAACTTACAAGAGGTGGTGGAGATGATGTAATTGGGGATGCCAAGATCAGCAGCAACAGGAGCAATACTGGAAGCCACTGCAAAGTCAGAAAAGATGGCTGAGAGAGGTGGAGATGCAGAAGCAAGTGAAGGGTAAAGATGATGGACAGAGCGGTTGGTGGCTTCAAATTGGAGGAAGAAAGGGTCATCAGTGGTGGGATTGGAGGAGGGCTCGCAGGGAAGGACTTGGAACTCAATGTGCTTGACCTGTGGATGCTGAGATAAAAAGAAAGAAATGTGAGAAGACTCTGCAGCAGAAACAGAAGGGGAGGCAGTGATCAAGGTGACGGTACAGCTTCTGGAGGAGAGCATGGAAGCAAGGCGGAGGAAGGGGGTCAAATGACCCATCCCAGCACTTGGCAACAGCGCTAAGTGAGGAGGAGAAGCTGTGGTTTTTGACATGGCGATGAAAAGTGTGAAGATGTCAATGCACTAGCTAATGCTGCTCTTCTTAAATTCATCAAAAAGAGGCCTTTGGGTTCTTTAAATGAGGCTGATGGTTCTATTTTTTTTATCCATAGCAACCAGTCTGACAAGTGGGTCAGTTGAACAGTTGTTCATAATTTTCACCAAACTTTCTGAAGCAAGTGATTGGAGAAAGGAGCAATTAGCAGTTAAAAATTAGCATAAAGAAAGACTTGCTAAAGACTATAAAATATTATGGGTTGGTTGCCTCTGAAGAACAGCATCTCACCAGAATCTAATCCAATGGTTTAGAAACCTTTGCTTCATCTGGACTGTAGCTTACTATGATTAGTCAACGTTAATCTGTAATGATTACAATAGCCCAAGGGGCCCAAATCATCGTTTCTGTTTTCTGATACTAAGTACGGAACGACGTCGTAAGATATGAACGCTATCCCAAATGAAAAGCCCCTTTGGTCCTGGACAGCTATAGTGAGCAGCATCCACGGCTTGGCGCCAAAATCACTGCAAAAATGAGTGCCTGCAAAACCCTAGTCCGTACATCTCTCTCTTCACGCGAGCTCCTGCATCACTAGTTATTTTCTTGAAACTGGTATTTCTTTTCTTGGTACCATCTGAAGCAGAGCAGGTTGCCTTTCTATGGCGTTTGATGACCCGCTGACAGTGTTTTTTCCATGATTTAATTGTTTTTTTTACGGGGTTGACACGCAACCAGCCATTGTAGCTTTTAAATCATGCAAGTCCCAACTACAACGATGCCTTCATCAAGTCCTCTCCAACCTGTGTGCCTACAAATGAAACAAAATACATCAGAGAAGATTAAAGGATTTCTGGAAAGCAGTTTCTATGATCACAAATAATCATGAGAACACAATCAATCTTTAGTTCTTACTCAGGTTTAATTAATTAGTACCTTTCTCTTAAGTAGTTGGTATTTGCAAAGTAAATGGGAGCATTAATCTCAAGTATGAGAATTCCAGGAACATTGCTTGCATTGGGATACTGCTCAACATTTCTGTAAACCATGGAATTCGAATGGTTTCCTTGAACAAAAGTCCTTGGCCTTGCCGCAAACAAAAGTACCCTGATCACATATATTGCAATAGAAGAAAAAAGAAATATTAGTTCTAATGTGTAGTTTTAAGTTGTTAGATATAGTGTTACCGTCACACACAATAATGATAATTACCCCTAAGACTAGTCCAATTTCAACGCTGCCAAAAACGACGCCGATATAGGCACTCATGCAGACAACAAAGTCAAACTTGTCAACCTTCCAGAGGTGAATTGCGCCTTCATGGTCTATGACAACAAGCAATGCCCGACTATGTGTTTCTGTGTCTGTATATTCCCCAAGTCTGATTCAGACAGGATTTCCAACTACTCATCCAACTTAGGCCAAACCAGATTTCTAACAATTACATACTATTTTTACAGGCTAAAATCTCTATTGCTCCCTCTAGTAATAACTTTTCAACCACGTCTTTCTCTTTTCAGGATATGCAAAAAACATAATCAAAAGCCAATTTTCGTATAGCGACCATCAAAAATTGAAGCGATTTCATGATTGAGCTAAAGTGAAAAAAAGAAAAAAAGAAAATGGACCCGCCTAGCGCCTAGGCCGATTTTTCCAACAGCCTAATTGAACAAAAGCACAGTTTATAGGTTTTGAGCTCTAATTATGAACATCATTACCGAATTTAACATTACATAACAAAATCCACCACCTGTTCTAGATGTCTGTGCATCATAGATTTTCCAAAATAAACAAAATACAAAGATAACTACAAGTAATCTGAATGAATTCCACTAAAAAGCAGGAAGCAGAGTAATTGGAGACTGAGCTTAGTGAAAAGAAAAACCTTGGGTTGAAGAAACTATCCCACCAGTCAGAGTCTGCGGCTTTAGGCTTGACTGGAACCAAGCTTAAGTTTTTCTTCAATTTCCTATCTTTCTTGCTTTTCTTTGATTTCTTGGGAGGCTCCATGAGAGCTCAAATGAGGAATTGCCCACCTCTTTTATGGCCTTGAACTTGAAGACTTTGATGGGAAGTGATTCAGTGAAGCGAGCCAGGCAGCGAGGGAAATGGAAAGCTTGTATAATATTTTTTTTAGATTTTTTAAAAAATAAATAGTATAGCCACGGCTGTACTCTTTAAATATAATAAATTTAAAAGGTATAGCCGAGGGGCTATACTGGCATATTTTTTTTTCCATATTTTTCGTTTATCAGGGCTATGAGCTCAGTTGGCTGCCTATATTCCAACTGTCATATCTTTGATGAAATGGGGGGATAAACCCCAACAAACAGCTACAAATTAGCAATAGAAATCTGACGAGAGCGAGAGACCCCTAAGAGGTCATCAACCAAAACATCATTAGCCCATGCAGGAGCATTATCAAAATAACAAATGCCTAGGTCAAGGTTGTAGCTCCACCTAGCAAGACAGTCAGCAAGACAATTCTTTTCCCTATATATATGATGCAACTGATAGTTCTCAAATTGCCTTAGGAGAGTGCAGCAATCTTGCAGCAAACCAGCAAGTGGATGAAACCGAGCAGGAGTTAGTATATGATGTAACTGATAGTTCTCAACTGTCATATCTTTGAAGGAGTGTACAACAGCACTTGAGAAGCATGTGCTTGCAGACACCACATCTCAGAGCAGGCGTTAGACTACTGATCGGAAGTCCAGTAACTGACTTGACCACTGTGCCTCTTATGCCTTAGACCAAAAGAGCATTAATGAGATAGCCTGACAGGAGGAGAGAGTTGGTTTACACACATCCCATCACTAACCAGATGTCGTCTCATTCTTTCATCTTCGGACAGACAGGCTGGCAATGGGGAGGGATTCTTAAATACACTTTCCATCCTTGTTCGCCTGTCACTTCACTCTCTGATCTCTGTCAAGGAAGTAGTTGATCAGAAGCAGAACATTAAATATAGCCCAATCCAAGGGGATAGAAGATAAGATCTCCTTCATTAAAAGATCTTGGTCACTCTCTCTCTCCCCTATAAATACCCCTCACCAATCTTTGGACAAAGGTAATAAATACTCTTATTGTGAAAACCCTACATCCATTCTCCTTAGCTCAAACCAATTTCTGACTTAACCATTGGAGAGGGCTTAACTAGGATCTCCCCAGTTCGCTCTTATTCTGATATTGTTCTAAGTGTGCAGGTCATCTCAAGGAGGTGACCTTACCACGAGATCAGATACGAATTCAGGCCCCAGCCTAAGCACTTGCTACTTATACGAGAAGAATACATGGTTTACAGCTTCAATGCCATCGTGTATGGTCTTCTAGCTAGAAAGTCTTTTGAAAGACTTGCTTTTTATATTAGATGAATTGCGGAGCCAGTATTTGAATATATGGTTCATCTTCAAAATTATGCAAGTTGTTTGTGGCTCCAGGATTCTCTTTTGAACTTCCTTTTATTTTATTTTGGAGGCCTCAAATTTCATATATATATTTTAAAAAGTGCTCCTTCAATTGTGGGAAATTTTATGGAAAGTAAACTGGTTTCTATCTACATTAGGCTGGACATGAATTGTTCAGCTTATTGCATGTTGCATTTGATTTCAATATTTCAATGGTGCATGCAATTTTGGATATCATTTGCATCCAGGATGACTTTCTGCATG
Source organism: Prunus kanzakura (assembly GCA_020521455.1). Classification (NCBI taxonomy): domain Eukaryota; kingdom Viridiplantae; phylum Streptophyta; class Magnoliopsida; order Rosales; family Rosaceae; genus Prunus; species Prunus kanzakura. Next base: position 2,075,898 of record BPUM01000013.1, read on the forward strand.
CTGAAAGCTCTCATTTGGATGGAGATAAAGTGGCTACAGTATCAAATGGTGTTTCGGACTTGCAGGATTTACAAAGAAGAATTAAAGCTATTGAAAAAGCAATGGTGGAAAAGGAAAAGCATTTTTCTGCAAATCAGGTAGAAAAGAAATTCAGGGATAGGGTTGGTAACACTATGAAGAAAAAAATTAAAAAATCCACATCGAAAATCCACACTCCTATAAAGGTGTTTACAAACAAAGCACGATGATGGTTTAGTAAGTGTGTTTAACATTGGAGAGTTGGGCTAACGGGCTTGGCTTTGGATTTGGCTTTCATTAATCAAAGACTTGGGCCTTGAGTCTTAGGGCTCTTGGGCTTTGGGGAAATTTAATTAAGACACCCAAATGAAAATAAGTAATTTATTTTTTCACTTTTGCACAGTAGAACTAAATCAGTAACATATTTAAATATTCAATAAAGAAATAATAATAAATACATAATTACTAAATATTCAAAAAGGCTCAGATATTACTTAATCACATATATTAAATTAAATAAGTCGGCGAAAAAATAAAAGTAAAGAAACTAATTTTATATTTTATATATATTTTTTAAAAAACAAAACAAAACACCTCTCTTGACGAAATTTCGTCGGCACATATCTATCCTGGCGAAATTTGACGTATTAGACCTCTCCTGACAAAATTTTGTCGGTAGAGGTAACTTTCATCGGGAGATGTCCAATCCGACAAATATTTGCCAGCAGACTTGTGCTGACGAAACTTCGTCCAGAGAGGTGTTTTCTTAGTTTGCTATTTACAGGGTATAGCCGGGCGGCTATACCTTAAAATATTCTATTTTGGAGTATAGCCGTTAAAATATTATATTTATCAGCAATCAGGTTGTCGTCATCAATGCTGATCCCGAAAACGTTTGGAATGTCGAATTCAAGATTGAGCCTTTGTTAGTATTGGATGCAACACAAGACGCCTCCACCGAGGTGATACCATGCTAGTGGCATCCACTACATCTTTCCAGGTTAACAATGAAGATATAGATGACAAGATGCAATCTGGCAACTCATTAATCAAATCCTTGCTCTCGCCCTCCTCACCCAGAAAACAAAACAACAAATCACTAAATAACTTCATCATGCACTTGAAGAAGAAGAAGAAAAATATATCGAACCCGAAAAATAAAAAACAACACCAACTCTTAAACGTTAAGAAAAAATTTATAAGAGTTGATGAAACACTTACAGTGGCTAAAGTTGCACTTTCATCCAATGGCCTTCGCGTGTAAAGTTGAACAGCAGTGAAGATGAATGTTGACTGCCTTTCCTACTGTTTTTCTTTTCACTGTTTGGAGTATTATTTTTGTTATAGATTAATTCTTTCTGCTCATATAAATGATATGAGCTTGAATAATATTGAAGCGTTTAGCCCAATCAAACACTGCTCTTCTCATTGGATCTAATCAATACACCCATGGCCATTAGAAATGAAACCAATAGTTCCCCTGAGTTCGGCATACTAGAATAGGAAGAACTCAGACATTATCAATGATACTGAACAATTTGATAGGATAAAAGAACAAAAGAAAAGAAGCAAACCCACCCTGGCACCCAGACCCGCCTAGCGCCGCCTAGACCCGCCTAGCGCCGCCCAGACCTTCCCAGCTCCGCCTAGACCAGCCCTGCAGAGCATAAGTTTGAAAAATCGCTAGGCAGTAGGCTTAAAGAACAAAATAAAAGAACCAGACCCACCCTGGCACCCAAACCTGCCTAGCGCCTCCTAGACCCGCCTAGCGCCGCCTAGACCCGCTTAGCGCCGCCTAGACCCGCCTAGCGCCGCCCAGACCTTCCCAGCTCCGCCTAGACCAGCCCTGCAGAGCATAAGTTTGAAAAATCTCTAGGCGGTAGGCTTAAAGAACAAAAGAAAAGAACCAGACCCACCCTGGCAGCCAGACCGCCTAGCGCCGCCCAGACCTTCCCAGCGCCGCCTAGACCAGCCCTGCATAAGTTTGAAAAATCGCTAGGCAGTAGGCTTAAAGAACAAAAGAATATTATTTAAATTTTAAAGACAATAATATATAGATGGAAATTCAATGCTTCTTACTTGGTGTGGTTGCTGCAAGCCTGCAACTACGGCCTCTTGGGTGCTTTGCCGCTGCTTTGTAAAGAATATTTATTATTCTATTTATTAGGTTTATGATTATATTGTTAAGTTGTGGAAGTCCTATTCTTTAGGGACTTGGTTGTTTAGTTGCTAGTTAATAGGAGAGTCCAAGTTGTCATGGAGTCATGGTTAGTGGCTGAATGTCATGGTTTAGGGTATCAGAGGAGGCAAGAAACGACTCATTACAACACCCAGGCCTCCCTTCCTATCTGTTGGTCTCCCTGTGTGTGTAAACAAGCTTGGTTTTTGAGACTTTTGTCTTGATCGTTGCTTTAGTTATGGATAGAACAAATAATTAATGGTTTTCAGTTTCACCAACCCAATCGAATGATAATTTTTTTTAACACTTATTTTCTATAGTTTTTCTAGAAATAAAAGTATACATTACATCATAATTAAAAATTAAATTATTTGCCAAACTCTGAATATAAGAAATTGATTACCCCTGAACACATATAATGTTGATGTTTGGGTTGGGCTACAGACCAGTGCCTTTAGTAGTAAACTAGCTCTCATCATTTAGTCCGTCTGTTCTATTTTAGAGGTATTTACAATGTTAATTGAATTGTAGCCACCGAATTCTTGCAAGGTCCTACAATATATTTATTATGTGATTTGAAAGTTTAATGCTGACTCTTGCGAAATTGATATAGTTGCCTTGCCTCCTAACCCACCCCAAGTGTGGTGCACATAAGTTTCGTTTGTTTAATCGTGCTCACCATGTCAGCCGCCACCGCCACCGCCGTTGGCAAATATGGTGACTACGATGATTTCAAATTTTACACCTTATTGAAATGCCCAAACCCAGTTCAATGGCGAACAGTTCAAAATTATAATTGGATTGTAGCCACCGAATTCTGATGAGGTCTTTTTTAACGAGTTTCTGAATATAATAATTCAACATATTTACTTTTTTTTTTTGGGTCAAAAATTCAATATATTTACTTGGGTGAGAACCCATGTATATATACAATCCTAAAGTTGACTAATTACATAGCTGAAACATAGCTCTAAATTACAGCATATAAAATAGGAGACTTAGTTCACTAATCATCTAAATTACAGGAGATGAAATAGGCAAAAAAGAATAATAGACGTAATTGACTTTAACATCTCTAAACTTGAGCACTTTTTTTTTATAGTTTTTGTATAAGAAATTTTAGTTTCCATATATATATATATATATTATTATTATGTCGCCCTTTCATGATCGATAGTTGATGCCCTTAAAGAAACATTGAAAGTTTAATGGTGATTCTTGCTAACCAAGCCCAAGTATGACGCACATCATTTTCCTTTGTTTAATCGTGCTCTCCATGGCAGCCGCCGCTGCTGCTGGCAAATACGGCAACTACTATGATTTCGAATTTTACACCTTATTTGATGACTTGGCCTAATACCAACTGCATGCAAATGAAAGAACTTGCTAGACGTAATTGCTATGAGCCCGTCACACATAAATTTATCATCAATGGTCTATGGCCAATATATAATGATTTTAATGCGCATCCAAAGTGTGGATCAGCTTCGAATGCCCAAAGAGAGTTTGATGGCGCGCGAACAATTCAAAATTGCGGTATTGTATACTTCGTGAACATCCATAACCTTGAGCACTTTTTCGTCCAAAAAAAAAACACCTTGAGCACTATTTTTCATTTTTTATTTTTGTTCATCATTATATTTTTTTTTCAGTTTTACACCTCGGTCTTAATTTTTGCAGGAGACAACTTGTGTTGTCAAGATGAAAGAGTACTGGCCAAATCCAACAGCGAAGGATTTGACTGAGAATAAATTTTTTTGGGAAAGACAGTGGAAAGAGCATGGTAAATAAATACACTAATCTGCTTGCTGAAGACTATTTCAACTTAGCATTTAAGTTTTATGAAGACGTTAATGTGACAAAGATGCTTGAGGACTGGAATTTCAATTGGGATGGATTTTGATCCTATCATGATCATTCAAGTGATAGGGAAGAAGTTGAAAAGCTTCGCAAATATCAGGTGTTATAAGGAAATGTTGTGGGGAGCCCGAATCTACTTCGGAAAATATGGAATGTTTCGGGATTGTAACATGAGGATTGAGGATATGTTTTTGGGCTGTAAAAGGACACAAAATGTATATCACAAAATTTCTCTTCCTGCGATGCGACCTACAATAAAGGTAGAGGTAATACCGAATTGTGCTTTCCAAGTTCTCTGTTGTAATAATACTTTTATAACTTGCCTCTGCGATTGTAGAAATGTGATGGTGGAGATGCGGATGAAGCTGGCAAAACTCCTACTGTAGCTGATTAGCCCAAGCAAGCAATGAGCACCAAAGTCTGGTGGTGTGGTGACGAGTACGTTAAAGCTCTAAGAATATGCTTTTCTTTGGTTTTTACGCTGGTCAGAACTTTAGTCACGCAAGGAGGCCAAGCAGAGTGCCCATGGTAGGAAGGTATTTGTTGTTGTAGCGGTTACGGTTTTATATGTTAAAAAAAAAATAGTATAGCCGCGCGGCTATATTTGGTTTTTTTTTTCCAAAATAGTATAGCAGCGCGGCCGTACTCGGGTTTTTTTTTAAAAAAAAATAGTACAGCCAAGCGGCTATACTCAATATATATATACGGTTTAGGGTAGTTTAGAGCATTATCAATTACTATTAGGCCATTACTTGAGTCTCTATTGTCCCCTTTAGTTTATTATTTCCCTTGTTCATGATGGATAGTTGATGCTCTTCATGAAACAACTAGTGCAATGGGTGCAAAGCATTGAAAGTTTAATGGTGATTCATGCCCCCTAACGCTGCTGGAAAGACCTTGCTGGAAGTGATTGCTATGAGCCTGTTGCACAGAAATTTATCATCCATGGTGTATGGCCAATATATAATGATTTTCATGTGCGTCCCAAGCGCAAATCAACTTCAAATGCCCAAAAGCAGTTCAATGGCGAACGGTTCCAAAATGCGGTATTATTCTATTTTTCATATCAAAATTTTATTTTTCAATTTTACAACTTTGACCCATTTTTTGCCGGAGACAGCTTGTTCGATCAAGTTGAAAGAGTACTGGCCAGATCCAACAGCCAAGGATTTGACTGAGAATAGAAAATTTTGGAAAAAACAGTGGAAAGACCATGGTAAATACACCGATATGCTTGCTGAGGACTACTTGAATTTAGCATTCAAGTTTTATGAAGAAGTTAATGTGACGAAGATGTTTGAGGATGCTGGAATTTTAGCTGGGATGGATTTTGATCCAATCTTGATCATTCAAGTGATAGGGAAGAAGACTAAAAGCTTCTCAAATATTAGATGTTATGTTGGAATGCAGTGCATAAGTTTCAAAAATCGCTAGGCGGTAGGCTTAAAGAACAGATGAGATGTTTGTTGGGGAAATGAATTTAAATTTGTCAGATGTTGCGGCGGCATTGGAATACCTTCATCATGGTTATGCAATACCTATTGTCCACTATGATTTGAAGCCAAGCAATATACTACTAGACGATGGTATGGTTGCACATGTTCCTGATTTTGGAATTGCAAAATTGTTGGGTGGAGGAGATTCTATGACCCAAACCATGACCCTAGCCACAGTTGGGTTTATGGCTCCAGGTGATGTTTCTAATTTATTTTCCAATACAATATATGTTGTCTTTTTTTTTTTTTTCTACGAAGCAAGCAATGAACAATGAACTTATAATCATATTTTTCTCATCATATATATAGCAAAGTATGGAATGGAAGGAATTGTTTCAACTAGAGGGGATGTGTACAGTTCTGGAATTGCAGTGATGGAAACATTCACAAAAAGGAAGCCAACAAATGAGATGTTTGTTGGGGAAATGAATTTAAAGCAATGGGTTTCAAATTCACTACTACAAGATGCAATCGTTGAAGTTGTGGATTTAAATTTACTTGGGGCAGAGGAAGATCATTTTGTAGCCAAGAGGGATTGTTTATCATTCATTATGAGATTGGGTCTTGCTTGTTCTGCAGAATCACCAGAAGAAAGGATGAGTATGCAAGAAGTTGGGGTCACAGTCAATAAAATCAAGATCAAGTTTTTGAAAGACACTGGAGTTCTTTAGTGTAGTTATGTTCCTTTGCTTTTACATGTATAAAATGAGGAAGTTCATTTACCTCAAATAGTTCTGTTTCTATGATTTTGCATGTCCAACTAAAATCTGAATGAGGAAATTCATAGCTTGGTTAGTTTTGTTTCTCTGCTTTTACATTTTAGGCCATAAATTCCTAGGTTGGTTCGTCCACCAGAAATTTGTCAGTTGGCATTAGAGAGCTCGCTGATCACATTTCTTTGTCTAAATAGTCGACTCTTTGCATTTGTGGTGTATAATATGCTGAAATGAGAGAAATCGAAATCACCAAGGAAGAAGTCATATATAGTCTTTGTCAAAAATTTAATTAAGAATTATTGACCAGTGATCATTCTAAAGATAACAAATAGGTTGTTAACTTCATCAAATATAGTCTCTGTCAAAAATTAGTAATATTCCACAAAATGTCTTCGTCAAGAAAAAAAAAAGAACACAAATGTTACAACTACGTTATTTTATTTTATCAACTATGTTCGTACTTTATTTTACTACCAAAAAAAAAAGATTAAAATTAATATTGGCAAGGATCGATTGTTTTCTTCTCTTCTTTTTCCCTCATTTTTCTTAATTGTTGAAGTTGTGATCGATTCCTCATCGCTTTTCCCTTCTAGCTTTCCAGAAAGCACTGTCAACAATTCCACATTTGCATACATCTCCAACCACATGCACAAAATGGACAGAACTCGTTTCCTCTTGCTGTCTCTTGTACACTTTTATTCTATATATATGGCAAACTTAACCATGACAGAAGCACAGACCAGTCTGCTCTTCTTGCTCTCAAAGCACAAACTAACAGTGTGAGACAGAAAAGAAAAGATATTTATACTTAAAGCTGTGGAAGCAATATTATCATCATTTACCTATTTCTGTACTAGTCTAGGAGAATAAAAAGATCTACTCCGTCAGAGGAAAACTCCTGTATATCAATAAGGTCTTTGGACCAGGCCAAACACTCTATATTATTAACATATGCATAAGCCAAGCAAGAACAATTATTTAGGTAGTTTCAACCGTATCTTCAAAAACCCATCTCCTTTTCCTCTCGAAGTGACTGACTAGCTTGTGTACTACTCTCACAAAACAATTTTGTTTTCCTCACACACCCTGCTGTCCTGTTTCCTTTGCTCACATGTGACTTAGGTACAAACCCTTTCAAACACTTGCAGATTGGAGATTCAGAAGTTCTGCAAACCCCAAAAAGGTCCACATGTTCCATAATGGTCACATGGATTCTTTTGGGCCTGCCAGTTAAGATTCCAGTTCTCACCATGTTCGATCGGAATACAAAAGCTTTAGTGTACCATCTGAAGAGATATCCATATATCAGAGTTTTGTCAAATACATAATAAGAGAAATACTTTGTTCCCTGCTGCACCTCATCATCGAGATTCAACCCACAACCATCTGAGTGTTTGCTAGATTCTGTGTCCCTTGAAAGATGCGTGCCAATCCAAAATCTGAAATTTTTGGGCTCATCTTCTCATCCAACGGAATATTACTTACCTTCAAACAGGAATCATGGTGGAGATAAACAAGTCCTCTAGCAACACCTTGAATAATATTGAAGCGTTTAGCCCAATCAAACACTGCTCTTCTCATTGGATCTAATCAATACACCCATTGCCATTATAAATGAAATCAATAGTCCCCCCTGAGTTCGGCATACTAGTAGAATAGGAAGAACTCAGACATTATCAATGATACTGAAGAAAGATTAGGTGAGAAATTGTAGCCAAACATAAAGGGCCAGTGAAACTAACCCAATAATATCATATCCAGGCTTTTGTTGAGCTTTACAAGATTCTTGTGTTGGAGTTTGGAGATCAACAGAATCTCATTCTTCAACTCTTCAACGCTTCGATGCCTTGCCTTGAGCTACCATACTAGATAGTCATTTTCGAAAAATCGGCCTAGGCGGTGGGCGCCCAGGAGCTAGGCGGGCAACTAGGAGCTAGGCGGGTTTTTTTTTAATTTATTTATAGATGTTGTTTTTCATGGACTCATTCTTCAACTCTTCAATGCCTTGCCCTAAGCTACTAGATAGTCATTTTCGAAAAATCGAACTAGGCGGTGGGCGCCCAGGAGCTAGGCGGGCGCCTAGGCGGGACTTTTTTATTTTTTTTATAGATATTGTTTTTGATGGACTTAGATTTCAACTACCAAAGACTCGGTGATGGTGGTGACCAAGGACGAGTACGAAAAATGCCATTCTGCTCATCCCATCTTCTTCTCCAACAATGGTGTGACCTTGTTCACATGGACCTGCCTGGTTTGTTCTATTTCATTAGTGGGGTTTCTGGGCACTGCGAGAGAGGCTAGAAGATGATCATCAAGGTCTTGGAACTAGCAAGCCCACCTCAATCTGCTGACCAGAACGAGGAGAAGAATATGATGCTGCAATTGCAATGGCCGCCATCACTTCTGCAACTCTCATGTCCTGCATTATGTCATTTGTGGGGGTCCTTTTCTTCTAATTGCAGTGATGAGTGATGGTTACTATATTTTTCTTTTGGTTTGTTTCAGCACGGATACTCCGATTTAGATCCGAATCCTGTGTCGGATATGCTATGATACGAGTCATCAACGCATACAGTCGTTGATGCACAGACACGTATATCTGACATTCCGGACACGAGTCGGATACTCGTTTTAGAGGTTTTAAGAAGGAAAATAAAGAGGAGATAAGCTTTAATTGTTGCTGGTTGAAAATTTCGAAGAGTTTGCCAGTTGTAGGTCATACTCCAACACTTTTTCTTCTTCTTCTCCTGTATCTTTATCTTATTTTTATGTTATAAATATTTTGACAACTATATATATATTTTTAATTACCGTATCATATCCTAGTTTTTAGATGTTTTCCGTATTGTCTTTCGTATTGTATCGCTGTATCCGTATCTGTTTCATAGGTGAGTTGAGATTAAAAGGAGTGTAGGACTGGAACTGATTGAGATTATGAAAATAAATTTGTTTCAAGTATGATATTTCTCTATTAAATTTTTATTATTTTATTATTTTATCATATTTTTGGGTACATATTTGTTTTAACTATTGAACATATTATTTGCATTCATCTTAGTGCAAAACATAAACGAGATAACTCTCGGAAGCTAGGGTTATTGGTTCGAGACTTGGATTTAGGGTTTGGAATACTAAAATAATTTTCTATCATTTTTAAATAGTTGAAACCATATTTTGAAATAATTTCGGAAAGTGAAAATAATTTTAAAGTCCAAAAAATTATTTGAGATAAATAAATATAATTAATTAGTATTTATTATGAAATTAAGTAATATCTTAGTCTTATTTGATTACTTTAATTATGATTTATTTAGTGAATAATTAGTATTTTAATATTAATTATAACCACTATCAAGAAACCAAACATGATCATTCTTTTGTTTTGTTCTGATGCCGCTTAACAAGCATAGAACATATGTCCACCACCTTCTTTTTCTTCAATGAATAATTTCTATGGGAAATTTCAAACAAATCATTGATATCGCCGGTGACAAGGGACAAATACGTAGCAACAGTAGCAACACTAAGACTTTCCTACCTTTGGAAAACAAAGCAAACAAATTGTAACCAAATCAAAAACAAACTTTAAACTTTGTTGTCAAATTAGGTACATATGTAAGACTGTCCATTAAGAAGGATGCATATGTAAGATTAAACTTTGTTGCCAAGGTGCCTACGTGTAAAATAGTAAAGCCAAGCGGCTATACCTTTTTTAAAAACTGAGTATAGCCAGCTATACTATTTTTTAATATAAAAAAAAAAGGTCTCCTAGCGATTAGGCTCCAAGTGTCAAAACAAGTCTACATTTTTCAAAAAATAAAATAGACAGGGTACAGCCGCTGTACTTTTTTTTTGTTTTAAAAAAAAGAGGACCCTCCAGCGATTGGACGCCATGTGTCAAAAACAAGTATAGCCGCCCGGCTATACTATTTTTCAAAAACAAATCATAGTATAGCCGAACGGTATACTATTTAAATACATTATATATATATATATATATATATATATATATATATATATTTAAAAGGTCTATACTATTTAATAAATTTAAAATTTAAAAAAAAAAAAAGGACCCTCCAAGTTGCATTAGTTTGTACTTTATAGATATTAATTTGCTAGTTTCAATATATCCAAAGTAGATATTAATCGGCCACTATATAATATTTTAATATAATTTTTATAACATATATTATTCTTATTCAATAATATGTGAGAATTATTTGTGTACTACGTGAACTTTGTGTGTCTTAATGAAAATTTCGTAAAAAATATGTGTATTAAGCTTTAGGAATATGTATGTACATGTACAATACGACTATTGTATGTTAGCTTATAGAACACGAATGTATTATTGAAAAATATGTACGTACGTACATATATATATATATATATATAAAATACTATAGCCACTCTTAGGCTTTGGAGAAAATTAAGACACCCAAACGAAAATAAGTAATTTATTTTTTCATTTTTTGCAAGTAAATAATAACTAAAACATAACTACTAATTAAAGTAATTAAAAAAGAGAAATCCAGATTATGCTACTTAAGGGGTATAGCCACGCGGCAATACTTTTAGAATCTCCTATTTTTGGAGTATAGTCGGGCGGTAATACTTTTAGGATATTATATTTATTGAGAATAGCCAAGCGGCTATACGTTTAAGATATTATATTTATGTAGTATAGTCTCGCTACTATACTTTTAAGATATTATATTTATCGAATATAGCAGCGCGGCTATACTTTTAAAATACTTTATTTATAGAGTGTAGACGCACCGCTAGACCTTTAAAATATTCTGTTTTTGGAGTATATACGTTTAAAATATTCTATATACACTTTAAATATATTTCCACATTGCACCAACAATAAAAATATAGATTTCTCTATAGGCTTATCTTTTGAGGTGCCCTTTGTGAAAATCTCACATCGAAAATCCACACTCCTATAAAGGTGCTTATAAAAAATATTATATTTATAGAGTATAGCTGTGCGACTATACCTTGGAAATATTCTATTATAGAGTATAGCCACGCGGCTATACTCTGAAAGTATTATATTTATAGAGTTAGCCGACTGACTATACGTTTATAGAGTATAGCCGCGCGTCCATACCTTGAAAATATTCTATTTATATAGTATAGCCAAGCGGCTATACGTTTAAAATAAACATAATATTTTAACAGTATAGCCGCGCTGCTATACCTTGAAATATCATAATCTGAATTTCTCTTTTTTAATTACTTTAATTAGTAGTTATGTTTTAATTAGTATCCTATGCCAAAGAATTTTCGTTGGGATAGGTTTTCTTGGTTTTTAAAAAATATATATATATATATATATATATATATATAAAATCAGTTTCTTTACTTTTATTTTTTGGCCAACTTTTTTAATTTATTATATATGTAATTAAGTAATATCTTAGCCTTTTCTAATTACTTTAATTTGTAATTATATTTTCATTATTATTTCTTCAGTGAATATTTAAATATTTTAATGATTTCATAAATTACATAATAAATAGTAATTAATTATTTTAAATTATTTTGTGGACTTTGTTTTTTATATTTTATATTAATAAATAATTAAAACATAATATATTTAAAGAGTATAGACGCACCACTATACTATTTAAATATTCGAATATATTTTGGAAATGTGACAAAGGGCAACTAAAAAGATAAGCAACATCATTTTATCACTTCTCATACACATGCAACACATAAACAACGCATAAATTTTCCCTCAACCCTAAACGCACGTAGAGGAACAAAGTTAGAAAGTAAATACATACCATGTTTAATTGATTCTTTAGAACGTAAATACATACCATGCCTTAAGTTTCTGTTTTGACCTCCAACTCCAAAAGAAATTATTTATTGTTCAAAAACACTGGGTTCCTTCTAGAAGTCGCAAGAGATCCAAAGATGCTCTTGAAAGTTTAGGTTCAAACTGACCCTTGAGCTTATCTCCTCCAACTTCATTTTCCAAACGCAAACGCCCCATGTCCACCACCTCATTATCCAAACGCAAACTGACCCTTCCTTCTAACTAATCATCAACTAACTGACTCATTAATTGTTCTAATCCACCAACCACAAACGCTCTAAACTTCGAACAATTTGAATTAATAATTAAGCAAAACAGAAACAAATTTAGTCAGTCCATTACTAATTTCTCCTTCGACCCTACAAGGCATGTGCATCCCCAATTTACAACAAATGGCATTTCACTCATCTCATCTAGTTTTAATTTAAAGAATGGTAGAAAGAAATTAATGCAACAGAAAACTTGTTTTAAGCTTTCAACAAAAAGTATTGCGATCTTCATTGTGTGGACAGATCGGACCAAAGTTTGACCATGACGAAACAAAAACAGGTTAGCACAAAAACCACTACGTAAACAGAGATCCAGAAAGTTCTCTTGTTCATCCTCCGGCCATTAATCTTCACCTCGTCTTGATATATATTTAGTGTCATTCCCACTCTTCTAGCAAACTGTAATGAACCAACACAAAAATAATAATTAATATCTTTATTTATCTTTATTTGCAATTAATATAGTCAACCATCCCATTTAATTCCAAATTATTAATTCATGTGAATTATATATGCAAGAAAAGATGTTAGGTTGATGTTATACCCTTGGATCGTGTATGTGTGGTTGAACGAAATTTGACCAAAAACGAGCGATGAACCCTTGATCTTCCTGCACCAAACACACACATTAAAAGTTACACAACTCACACAAATGTGAAGAATGGATAGATGGATGAGATTTGAATGATATTCACCACATAAGGAGGGTCGAAATCAGGGTTGAAATGAGGGTTCAGTTGCTTCATGATGCTAATAGGGTACTTGATAGGCCCTCGTTTCCTTGGTGGATACTTAGAGCGATAGATGCAAGTGGCACACTCACAATAATATCCGGTGAACTCCAAAATATTTTCATGGCAAATAGGGCATTTCCCTAATGGCCCATAAAACAACAAGTCTTGGCTGCAATGCAACAAACAATAGTAAGTTGTAAAATTAAGCAACTCACAAATAAACTTAGTTACTTACTTCGTCTTGTGTCTAAGAATTTGAAGGTTCTCATATATAATATATTTCTGATCATATGCTCAAACAAAGAACGACTAACCATCTTCGGAGAAGAGCATCATTAGAGCCAGATAAATTTTGGCCATTAGCTTCCAAGAATTCACGTACTTGTTCAGTTGACAGTTCCTCCTTAATTGATGCTTGGAATTTTTAAAATATGGCTGCTACGTCTTCTGTACAGAGGTCGAGTTTGTCAACCGCGGCATGTCGGTCCACCTGATCATGAGAGACAATGCGATCGAGAACGTCGAAGAGAGAAAAAGAAGAGAAGAGAGGGAGGATAGAGGTGAGGGGGGGATGAAGGAGGGGGAAGTGGGAAAATACTCTAAAAAAATAAGGGGGTACGTGTGCAATATATATATGTCCAACTTATATTTAGTAAGAGTAAGACAGTAGACAAGTTTGATAGTTATTCGTACAATGCAACAAGTTTAAAGGTTTAGAGGTATTCAAATATCGTTTATTTTTAAAAGATAAATTACTACACAAGTTAAAGTTCAGACATTATATTGACCTAAATCATTCAACTAGCCAAAAGCATAACAATTCAATGCAAAGGCAACACCGTATGGGACCAATATCTATACTTTGAACTTTACCTCATATATAAGATCACAAATAACAACCTTGAAACATAAATATATAGATTCAATTAACCAAATAAAAACGAATATAAAACTGAAGTTCATACCGTAGTTATCACTCTTCGATCTCTCATGTCTATTGCCATCGAAAACCGTAGAGTTTGTGTTCACTGTACTAATCTGGTTTGACCGGTCTTGATTGTTGTTTATTAGAGGATTAATTACAACACAAATATCATACCCGCCAAAATTGGAAAAGAAATGAAAACAAGAATTGAAACTTGGTGAAACCTTTCGTCTCTCTACTACATCGAGTCATCAAACCCTTAATGAAAACTTCTTAGACAAAAAGGAAGCATAACAAAAATCCAAGGAAAAGAAAAATTAGGGCCCTATTTCTATTTCAATCACATCTCCCCCCTCCCCAACTTAATGCACACCGAACAAAAATTTTGCCAATGAATTCCAAAATATCGAATTACATTAATCACCGATGTAATTCTAATGGGGAAGCAAAGCAAATCAAGTCTCCTCGTGAAAAAAGAAAAAGAAAAAAAAGAATTCATGCATGCAATTACAAAGAAAGACCAGAAATCTTTCGATCCTTATTTAATTTGAGACAAAATATAAAAGAAAGGCAAAAAGGAGTAATGCATTGTAGCTTAGGCACATGCCATTACTCATTGTAGCTTAGTCTTAGAAATTTGTCGATGATCAGCTTGGAAGGTAATCCAATAAATGCCACGCTTCCTGCTTTCTTTGGGAATCTCTCAACAAAGCTTGAAATTGTTGATTTAGGCAACTACAACCACAGCACACAGTACACAATTAAGGGACATAAGTCGGGCTCCTCAGTTAATGCACAAGGCCTCAGCAAAGATAGATGAAGTTTGAAAAATGGCCAGGCGGTAGGATAAAAGAACAAAAGAAAAGAACCAGACCCACCCAGGCACCCAAACCCGCCTAGCGCCGCCTAGACCCGCCTAGACCCGCCTAGACCCGCCCAGACCTTCCCAGCTCCGCCTAGACCAGCCCTGCAAAGCATAAGTTTGAAAAATCGCTAGGCAGTAGGCTTAAAGAACAAAAGAAAAGAACCAGACCCACCACGGCACCCAGACTCGCCTAGTGCCGCCTAGGGCCTCCTAGACCCGCCTAGCGCCGCCCAGACCTTCCCAGCTCCGCCTAGACCAGCCCAGTAGAGCATAAGTTTGAAAAATCGCTAGGCAATAGGCTTAAAGAACAAAAGAAAAGAACCAGACCCACCCTGGCACCCAGACTTGCCTATCGCCGCCTAGGGCCGCCTAGACCCACCTAGCGCCGCCCAGACCTTCCCAGCTCAGCCTAGACCAGCCCTGCAGAGCATAAGTTTGAAAAATCGCTAGTCAATAGGCTTAAAGAACAAAAGAAAAGAACCAGACCCACCCTGGCAGCCAGGCCTGCCTAGCGCCGCCGAGACCTTCCTAGCGCCGCCTAGGCCAGCCCTGCAATGCATAAGTTTGAAAAATCGCTAGACAGTAGGCTTAAAGAACAAAAGAATATTATTTAAATTTTAAAGACAATAATATATAGAAGGAAATTCAATGCTTCTTACTTGGTGTGCTTGCTGCAAGCCTCCAACTACGGCCTCTTGGGTGCTTTGTAAAGAATATTTATTATTCTATTTGTTAGGTTTATGATTATCTTGTTAAGTTGTGGAAGTCCTATTCTTTAGGGACTTGGTTTAGTTGCTAGTTAATAGGAGAGTCCAAGTTGTCATGGAGTCATGGTTAGTGGCTAAATGTCATGGTTTAGGGTATCAGAGGAGGCAAGAAACAACTGATTACAACACCCAGGCCTCCCTTCCTATCTGTTGGTCTCTCTGTGTGTGTAAACAAGCTTGGTTTTTGAGACTTTTGTCTTGATCGTTGCTTTAGTTATGGATAGAACAAATAATTAATGGTTTTCAGTTTCACCAACCCAATCGAATGATAATTTTTTTTAATACTAATTTTCTATAGTTTTTCTAGAAAACTAGCTCTCATCGTTTAGTCCGTCTGTTCTATTTTAGAGGTATTTACAATGTTAATTGAATTGTACCCACCGAGTTCTTGCAATGTCCTACAATATATTTATTATGTGATCTTTCTCTTTCATGATGGATATAGTTGATGCTCTCCAAGAAACAACTAGTATCATGGGTGCAAAGCATTTGAAAGTTTAATGCTGATTCTTGCGAAATTGATGTAGTTGCCTTGCCTCCTAACCCACCCCAAGTGTGGGGCACATAAGTTTCCACCTCAGCCGCCACCGCCACTGCTGTTGGCAAATATGGTGACTACGATGTTCAAAATTATGACGAGGTCTTTTTTAACGAGTTTCTGATTATAATAATTCAATATATTTACTTGGGTGAGAACCCATGTATATATACAATCCTAAAGTTGACTAATTACTTGGGTGAGAACCCATGTCATTACTCATTTACTCATTTACTCTCACCTGATTTTTATTTTTATTTTTAAACAGTGGTAGCTAGGCTTTTTCCTAAAAGCATGGTATAAAACTATTTCGGGAATTGCATAGCGGGACGTACAACAGTTGCCGAAACAAAAGGCTTGTTCCAGGGGCAGTCCTACCTTAAGGGCAGGGTAGGCAGCCGCCTACTCCATTTTTAGCCAAACCAAATATTACCCAATACTTAATACAATTATATCTCTTCTGCCTACTCAACCCTAACCCACTCAAATGTTTTCCCCTAACAAAAACAATAGCCTAGCCCACTCAAACTTTCTCATTTAACAAAAACAATAAAAGCAATATCAACTCAAATGCTCCAGCCCATCCGATATTCTCCACTCCAACCGCATGGGCCATGCCCACTTATATTATACTTCAAAAAAACAAAAAGAGTAAAAAATGCTTGACTGGATCTCAGAACTAGAAGATTATCATAACTCATGTACACGTTTTTGTTTATTAATAGGAAAAATAACAAATCAGAATCAGCTTAAATTTTTCAATATATTTGATCCTTGGAGTTAACTTTTGTTATGCTGAAACAAAAACAAAAACTACAGAGCAGCTCCAGTTTCATTTTAAGACTTTAGTAATTGTGCAACACAATCTGGCCATTCACATTCCCCATGTTTCCAGTAGGAAACTGTGCCAAGCAAAGAGAGGAACATGATATGACAAAATAATTATAATTTAAATTAAAAATATTTATTCCTTTTCATTTTCCAATAATTTATTAGATAGAAATCTTGTAATGTTATAATTTGATGATAATTTACACATATTGAGAGGATCAAACCTCCAAAATATTCAGAGGCATATGCGCTTAGTCGTTGAAGTTTTCATGATTTGTTTCGTAATCTTAGTTTTCTTTGGATCACATATTGAGAATTTGTTTGATTTTTGGTTGTGATGTTTGATTAAATAGGTTATCTTTTATTATGTCGGATCACAATCGGAACCCAAAGAAAACAAAGAATTTGTTCTCTTTTTTTAAGAAAAAGAATGATGGGTCATCATCTAGTACAATGCTTTTGTTAAGCTTTTATTTATGTATAGATATGCATATTTGAGGGTAAGGCTCATTACGTCCCCTCTTACTAGGTGTATCTTTTTATTTTTATGAATAAAATTCACTCATATCGTCGAGTTTTTAAGGTAAGTTTCGCCTACTTGGCTTTTGAATGGATCCGCCACTGGCTTGTTCTGAGAAGATGGTTTGGATGTGGCTGTGAATGCAATTAGTGAAGCTATAAAGAGTTTGGAGAGAAAGGGGGTTTTGGATGGGGCATAGAATTAGGATTTCAAGGTTGTTTGCAATGAGCAGTGAGAGAATGCTTAAGCTTTCCGGTTCACATTGGTTTGGGGTTTATGAGACTGATTTTGGATGGGGAAGACCAACGAAGGTCAAGACTGTTTCCATAGAGAGGTTGGCAAGACTTGAACCCTAATTGTAAATTGTAATTTCCATGAATTCCTATTATATGCATAATTACAACATCACTTTATATAACTACAAGGACTACACACATGATCTCCCACTGAAACCCTAGTTAAAACTTTTGGTATCTCTATACTATGATAAAGACTCGTAGTGAACATAAACCCTAATTAAAAATTATTAGCCAAAAAAAAAAAAAACACTAATTGAAACGATGAAACCCCAAGAAAAATATTATGGCTCTATTTCAATCACATTTGTCCCCATGCCCAAATTCTGGAATTCAAATAGATGAACTCCAGAATATAAAATTGCAGTTAACAATCAATCAGAAGCTAAAAATTCATGCAAGCAATTCAAAAGGAAAATGTTAATTGGTGAATTCGTACCTAACGGATTAAGACATAATCACACACATAACACAAATGTTTGAGTGGTTCACCCATAATGGGGCTACATCCACTATAGTTTATAGCTTTGTATTTGTATTTGAATATAAGGATTACATTGTACATGAGAGAGATATGGGAAGAAAGGCTTGAGAGCTCTAGTAGAAGAGAAATAGAAAGCTTGTGAGAGCTTTGGACAGCTCTTGGAGAAGTGAAGAAGTAGCAACTGATGGTCCCCTTTCTTGGAGGTGGTGAGCTCTCTTTTATATATAGTCCAAGTATTAGAGTAGACCAGGTTGATTGATGGCTGGGAACTTTACATGGCTAGCTACTCCTTGTTTGGTGGGATGTGACCTATGACAAGAAGGGCTATCCCTTAATTGGTGGGATTTGCTTAAGGAGGGAGGTGATGTCAACAGAAGCCTCCAAGTTCACAATCGAGAAGAGCTTCTTGGCTGGGGACTTTCAAGTAAGACCAGTATTTGGCCGAGCCGAGCACATATCTGCTGGAGGTGGTGAGGCCGAGCCGATCACATGTGTAGAGATAATAAGAGCACATATCTGTTGGAGGTGATGAGGCCCAGCCGATCACATGTGTGGAGATAATAAGGGCCGAGCCGAGCCGAGCCTTAATTGGTGGGATTTGCTTAAGGGAGAAGGTGAGATCAACATGGTGCCAACAGAAAACCTA
This sequence comes from Prunus kanzakura, assembly GCA_020521455.1. Classification (NCBI taxonomy): domain Eukaryota; kingdom Viridiplantae; phylum Streptophyta; class Magnoliopsida; order Rosales; family Rosaceae; genus Prunus; species Prunus kanzakura. The sequence goes on from BPUM01000013.1 coordinate 2,094,875, forward strand.
AAGAAATACCATAATTTGAAAAAGGAGATACATACCAAATCTTTTTCTCACTTCTTGAGCGAAGGTAAACCCTTTTCTCAACTTTCCCCGACTCTGTAATAAACAAAATTATTATCACATATAGAAGCAATTCTCAACTTGAATGCTGTTGTATACATCAATAACCCAATAAGGGATTGACATCTGGAGAGAAGGATTAAATTAGGTAACCAACGGATTTCAATTAAATAAGTTAACTAAAATGTTTTCTTTACACACTTAAACGTGTGGGCTTGGCACCCAAAGCCCATTGCTAATTTACTCACCCGAGCCCGCCGACCCGGGTCCCCCTTCTGCCTTCTTCTTCGAATCTTCTTCGCTGCCCATTACTGATTAACCCTTGAGCCAACCAAAGAGACCATAACCCAATTGATCTCCTTCGTTTTTGTTAACTATCTGAGGTTTTTTCACCGACTGAGGTTGAATTTCAGTCTCTGGTTAGAGCATTTGCAGAGAAGTGACCGGATTGCAATCGCGGTTTAGGTTGAAAGGACAAAGTCTTGGGTTAGTAGATTTGTTAAATTCTTGTGATTTTAATTTGTGGGTTTAGTTTTCAGGAGCCATTCGGTCTCTCCCATGTTTCATACGACGTTTCTGTCCTGTTTTTTCAATGGGTTTGTTTGTTTTTGTTTTTGTGTGTGTGCTTCTTTGGATTTCTGTTCTTTTTTTGAATTGGTTATCTAGTACAAGTTATCAAGTTGTAAATTAACTTCTTCTTTTTGGTCTGTGCTTATTTGGACATACCATAATTGAGTGAATGTTTGTGTATCATTAGCGCCCAAACTTGATAACTTACAAGTTTAATGTAGACTTGTTATTGGAGATACGGTTGGCTTTTCAGATTGAAGTACTTGAAATTTGACCCTTCATTTCGAATGCTACCTCCACAAATAAAATGGGAAAGATGTGAGTGAAGAAATATAATAATTAAGAACATGAAGTCATCGTTCTCAAAGTTTCTCTTCATATGAATAATGGAACATGATATTTTTCCTGTTCTGCAAAAAAGTTGTTTCTTCTTGCGTAACTATGATGATTCTCTGCTGTTACCCGAGCTTGTTTATCAAGAGTTCTATTTCCATGTTCAAAAGAGTATATACATTATTGGTATACAATCCGTTAAGGTAATGATTTGTTATATTTATCCTTTCTGTACTTCAATTTTATCCTGGGAGAAGGAAACCCCGTGTATTGTTCCTAATTATGAGAAAAAGAAACATGCATGTCAAGTTCCTGTCATCTGTTTTTAAGGTACCTTAAATAAAGTTGTGACAGGAATTCAGTGTTAACAAATTGTATTTATTTAACCTTTTTCACACCTCAACTGTATATGCATTCATATTGTGCATTTGCTTTATTGTTTTGAAAAGGTTAAACCTTGTGCATCTTATTAAAAGAAAAAAACTTATTTGATGCTTACCGCTGCTTAGTCTGCTTCATTTTTTATCTTCAGGTCTTGTTGAACACTTTGGTTATGGCATCTAGGCGCAATGTTCATTACAGCCCTCTTGCTACTGATGAAAATGATGATGTCTATGGAAAACCAAATGACCCTCGGTTTTCCTATACTCCGAAGTCCTTTGATAAAATCCCATGGAAATCCATACTCCTTGCTCTATTCCTGCTTTTTCTTGGATCATTGCTTCTGTTTCTTTCATACTTTATTTTCACTGGTCACATGGGAGGGGATCTGTCCCAAGCCTATGGTCTTTTGGCTCTAGGAATTCTCACCTTCCTCCCAGGTATGTCAAAAGATATTTCCATTTCTTTCGTTACCTCTACCTAGCTGTTGTGACAACTTAAAGTTATATTACTGACTGACTATTTTAGAGTTCAAGACTAATGAACCAATTCAAAGAATAGGAAATTTGTCTTATAAATTGCCTTATCATGCAATTAGAGATGAAGAAAATAAAATCTTTCAGTTTGAGAGGAGATTGCATATAAATCTCGGATGGATAACTTCATATGACCTTAAATTCCCTCATTCGTATGTTGGATTTCCTCTTTGATGTAACTATTTGAGCATAGGATTAAATCTTAAAACCATATTACTGAGTCTGGCCACCGGGTATCTCGATGGATTAATTCTTTACTCATGGAAATACTCCATATTGTTTCAGTAGATTGATTGATTGATGACTGACTGACTGATTTCATATCATTCTTATGGCTGCAGGCTTTTATGAGACACGAATTGCATATTATGCATGGAGAGGTGCAAAAGGATTCCGTTTCGCCTCCATTCCAGACTATTAGGGTGTTTTTGTCTTCAAACTTTACAAATAATGTGTATGGTGACACTTTCAGTTGACATGGTCATGTAAAATCCACATTGTATAGAACACATGAACGATCCATATGTAACTTGTTTGCTATTTATTTGTTGTTTAATGACTTGTTTGCGTTTGAAGCACGCCACGCTCACACATATAGTTCGTAGTACTACTGGGATTGTTCTTCAGCCTATAGGTTGTAAAACTGTTTATCCAGCTCTATTGAATCAAAGCCTAAACAGAAGTTTTTGATATTCTTGCAGCCAAATTGTTATGCTTGCATATTAGCTCATTATGTTGAGCAAGAAAATCTTATTTTTGTGGGTTCAAGGCTTGAATCTTTGTAATAGCCAAACTAACATATTGCTGTCCAAGCTTGCCTTGTAGGAGAAAAACTTGCATGTCACTTGCATGTCACGGGGATAGCAAAATAGTGCTATTCTCATGACATGCAAGTTCTTCTCGCCTTATAGATGAACTGAAAAATGCCAACAATGCTACCCTTTTGGTAGGAGACATAGGAATTTTAATGGCGGGCCAAGTAGATCCAAATCAACTTTGTCATCCTAGTCAATCATGTTTCATAGAAATCATCACTACAATAGCTCCAAACATAAGGTTTCATAGGAATCACTTTTAAATAAATAATAATAATTAATTTAATGATTGGAATATATTCAGTTGAAAAGGATAAAATAAAATACCATGTAAACTGATGTGCCTTTTACAGAATTAGAATATATTGTCTTCTCAGAATTAGAATATATTGTCTTCTCATTAATAACTAATTTAATTTTTATTTTAACTGTTATATTAAAAAAAAATTAAGACTTTGACAGAAAAATTGCTAAACAGTAGAAAATCGAAGCTCAGATGACGAGAGAAAGGCAGCCAGAGCTCACTAATTTACTGCCCCCAATTTTTCCTCCGATTTGCCTTGAACCAAAACAATCAAGCGAAATCCCCACTTTGCCCCTACACAAAACCAAATCAACCATCTGAGAAAGCAAACTCCTTTGTCGTTTCAGCAAATGCCATGGGCGAATCTGTCAATTTAAAACTTTAATTAATTAAGATATTAAATAGATTAATAGAAGATCGGGGCGGAGTCTGTGAAAGTCCGAAGCGAGAAAGAATAACACACGACAGGGCGCCCTTCTGCGTCTCCATTTTTCAGTATAGCCTTTTAGGGGTCTCTGCGATACTGCTCATTCACAATCCAATTCGAAGAGACCCTTTTCGCCTTTCATATCAGCGACTTCAATTTCGGAGTTAATTTCATGTAACTTTCTCTCTCTCATTCTCTGTATTATCTGTTTCTGTTGAATTGCATGCTTGTCTGGGTGTTTTGTTTAATTGTCAATTATGTCAATTTATTGATAGTTTCTGGGATCTGTTGCAGCTAGGTTTATTGGAATCTCTGGATTAGACAAGTATTGGAAAAATTGGGGAAAAAAGCTATTAAGTTTGGAAATTTGGGAAATTTTTCTTCTGGTTGAAGCTACTGATTGATTTATATGAATTGGGTTCCTGTTTCTGATTTGAAAGTGGGTTTTTCAACTTCTCTTTTTTCCTTAATGTATTTCCCTCTTATTGTTATCTTCCTCAAAGATGCAATTTTTTTTTTACATGAGTGATGTATGGAAATTGGGGATGGGAGTTCTGTTTGAGGTGTTGCTATGACTGAGTTTTGGCCCTTACGCACCCATAGCGGGTTCTCTTACTTTTACTTTGTAGTTGCAATTGTAGTATAAATAGCTTTTTGCTCTTTCGGTGTCTGATGGAGTAAGGGCAGAAGCATTTCGATGTTGTTCACAATATAAATTTGCTCCACAAATAATCAAACTTCTATGTTCTTTATGTTTTTCTGAAATTACAGTTCCAATCGAAGTCGCTTTTTATTATTATTATTGTTTTGAGTATACACTTGAGTGTACATTTGTATACTTGGAATGACAAGTCTGCTGGTCTAGATTAAATAGTAACATTCCTGGTGTAATTGTAAATCTCATCTTCCAAAATATATCGGTGTTTGCACTCTCTTGCATGTTTATCTGAGTTTTTTATATTTATGATCATGCCTTTAGATTAGGAAAATGGATGGATCGGTTGGCCGTGGGGGCAGCAGTGCAGATGCTTATTTACCCAATTACAAGCTTGGAAAAACTCTTGGTATTGGTTCTTTTGGAAAGGTCAAGATTGCAGAGCATGCATTAACTGGCCATAAAGTTGCCATCAAGATCCTCAACCGGCGCAAGATAAAGAACATGGAAATGGAAGAGAAAGGTCAGCCTCTCACTTTGTGAACAGTGGTTGAATTTGATTACTTGTCTTTTTCTATTTCAGACTGTTCTGTCTTGAATTCAAAGTATAGACCTTTGCACTTTACTTGTTTTTCCCTTCCTTTTCACCCTTAAATTTTGGTGCAGTGAGAAGAGAGATCAAAATACTGAGACTGTTTATGCATCCTCACATTATACGACTCTATGAGGTCATTGAAACACCATCAGACATTTATGTTGTGATGGAGTATGTGAAGTCCGGAGAGCTCTTTGATTATATAGTAGAGAAGGGTAGGCTGCAGGAAGATGAAGCTCGTAACTTTTTTCAGCAGGTTAATTGGCAATTGTCTTGTTCTCTTTCTTCTACCGTTATTTTTGCTTCTCATATGAGTTACATAAGGCCAATATTTTTTCCTGAGGCAGATAATCTCTGGCGTAGAGTATTGTCACAGAAACATGGTTGTTCATAGAGATCTAAAGCCCGAGAATTTGCTCTTGGATTCCAAATGCAATGTGAAGATTGCTGATTTTGGACTGAGCAACATAATGCGTGATGGCCATTTTCTCAAGACAAGTTGTGGCAGCCCAAACTATGCTGCTCCAGAGGTATAAAGACTGTGGTTAGATGGCCTTTCAGTCATTTTTAAATAGGAAATTTGAATACATTATTCTTGTATCATGGCTTGATTTCTATCTCCAATGTTTCATCTCTTTCATCTTTTGTAGGTCATTTCTGGCAAACTGTACGCTGGGCCTGAAGTGGATGTGTGGAGTTGCGGAGTCATACTATATGCTCTTCTTTGTGGCACCCTTCCATTTGATGATGAAAACATTCCCAACTTGTTTAAGAAAATAAAGGGTGGGATATACACTCTTCCTAGTCATTTGTCACCTGGTGCAAGAGACTTGATACCAAGGATGCTTGTTGTTGATCCAATGAAAAGAATGACCATCCCTGAGATTCGTCAGCATGCATGGTTCCAGGCTCATCTTCCTCGTTATTTAGCTGTTCCTCCACCAGACACAATGCAACAAGCAAAAAAGGTTTGTTTGTTTTTTCTTTTTGGTTTTGTGAATTGGAGTCATAATGTCTGTTCTACTTTGCTTTTCCTCAATGTGCAAAGTGATATGTGTCACCGTGTTTAAATAGAATAGAGAAATGTTAGTGTAATTTAGTTTATGCAACAAAAAGTTGACATATCAGCTGATCCTTGCTTACTGCATATCCTTTTCTGTTTTGGCTGCATCATACACTGGTGTACACCTATTATCATAAGTTCTTCATGTGTCACCTTTCGTTTTGCAGATTGATGAGGAAATTCTTCAGGAGGTGGTTAAGATGGGATTTGACAGGAACCTTCTAGTTGAATCTCTTCGTGGCAGAGTACAAAATGAGGTTTGCACCTTTGGACCTTATTCTCCTTCTGATTTTCCAATAGAGTCTAATTACCTTTTGCATGTTTCAGGGAACAGTTGCATACTATTTGTTATTGGACAACCGTTTCCGTGTATCCAGTGGCTATCTTGGAGCTGAGTTTCAGGAGACTGTGGTATGTATAGCTAAAAGGAAGCTAGGAGAAACTTGTACTTCGTCTGAAACAGGATCCACTCTGGAGATATCCAACTTAAGAGTGGTTGAGGAATATGATAGATCTGTGAATGGACATAATTTGTACCAAGATTTACAAAACATGATTGGGGAAAATGTTTTAAATGCTTTAACTGTTTGTATCAAGCTCATTATATTCTTCTTTGCTGTGCGTATTTGTATTAAGATCGGGCACCAATTGGATTGAAGTTTTTTTTTTCTCCTTTTCTTTCAAATTCGTTTTTTTGGTCCAGGAATGTGGTTTCAACCGTATGCATCAAAGCGAGGCTGCTGCTTCACCTGTTGGGCACCGCCTTCCAGGATATATGGAATATCAAGGAATGGGTTTCAGACCACAGTTCCCTGTTGAAAGGAAATGGGCTCTTGGGCTTCAGGTTAAATTTCTCTGACTTCATGTTATTATTTGGGAATAGGACATGAAAAGATAATATATTCTGCTGTGTTAGAAGATAGTTGGGTAAACATATCGAATTGGTTGGTATGTTGAAACAGTCAATGCTTGTGACGTCTAGGAATTTGTTTTGAGCTCACTGGTCCTTCTGGACATGTACAGTAGTGGTAGGTTGAATGGAGTGAACATCAAACATTCAATTTATGATTGTTGATCCTTTCATTGGCAGTCTCGAGCGCATCCTCGTGAAATAATGACAGAAGTCCTTAAAGCTTTACAAGAATTGCGGGTTTGTTGGAAGAAGATAGGGCACTACAACATGAAGTGTAGGTGGGTTCCCGGAACTCCTGGTCATCATGAAGGCATGGTCGACAATTCATTGCACAGTAACCATTATTTTGGCGATGAATCCAGCATAATTGAAAATGATGGTGTCATGAAAACGCCAAATGTGGTCAAGTTTGAAGTGCAGGTAACCGTTACTTTATGTAATTCTGTTTGGTCAAGTTTGCATATTGAAAATAGTTGGCTTTTTCAGATCATCTTGTCTCGAGTATCTTTCCAGAACATAATGCTAATACATACATTCTACTGGTGTTTCGGGGTCTTAAACAGCTCTTCAAAACTCGGGAGGAGAAGTATCTGCTTGATCTTCAGAGGGTTCAGGGCCCCCAGTTTCTCTTCTTGGATCTTTGTGCTGCTTTCCTTGCACAACTTCGTGTCCTATAAAGCTAGAGCGCCAAGTCTCCCCAACAAAGTCCTTTGTGAATCTGTCGTGATGCTTGTGAAAAAAAAAAATGAAAAAAATAACTTGTACCGTGTATATATTAATCTGTCTTTGGGCCACTTTTTACTATTTTTCATCTTATCCCCAGTTTTATATGGGTTTGTAGCTCCTCTTGTATTGAGCCAGTATTCTACACTGGCATTGGCCACGGTCATTTCTAGTTTTGGTTTTGAAGTGGTCTGTTCTGTCCTGGATTTTGCTCGTTAAACCAACACGCAAATCTGTGTGAAAGAACTAACCTCTCTTTGGAGTATGCTCTATCTAATGCAAATTTTCCTTTTCATATTTAGGCAAAATTCATTGATGGGACTTACTTTATGAAGTTGTTAATCGCATGCATGCAGAACCACTTCCACCACTTTAATTGAAAATTGTTCTCGTTCCTGGTCTGGTCGTTGCTATTATCTTGTGCTTGTGGTTTTTTGTTTTTTTGTTTTGTTTTTTATACAAGCGATATTGAAGGAGGGTCTTTGGGTCTAGAGATAATTACTCTTAATTACTTTTACTTGAGCTGCAAGCTCCTTGTGATTCATCTTACTACTTGACCAGAAAGAAGAACCAGAACGAAGAATGTAGAAGAAGATAGATAAAAAAACCATGTGTGTTCCTTTTAGCTTGTGTCCCAACGTGACAACTCAACAAAAACAAAGCCCCAACTTTTCCATTTCTTTGGTCTAATAAATGTGTATTTGCAATATAATGTATCAGTGCATTATCTTATTAACGACCGAATTTTAATCATTTAATCTTTTAATTCAAGGACTAAATCTACAATACACCTATGCATTGAATGCACCACAAAAAGACCTCGTTTGTCTTTAGCCTCTGGCGGTATTTTTATTGTTCTTCATCTGTCCAAGTAAAGTCTTCTCTTCGGACGTCTTCTTCCTTCTGATCTGATAAAATACTGAATGTATCATGCATTATGACAATTGAAAAACACATCTTGTTCAACCACAAACGTTACACAAAAAATTATGGAGAGAAGCAATTCAATTTATTATTACTTCAGTGGTTTCTTTCAACCGAAAGCTCAAATTACAATTCACTATTCCTTTGACATACATTAGGAGATCAGCAATATTGCAAAGAATGGAATAATGGTGAATTCCAGATGATCTGGAACTAATTAGAAGATGAATTTGTTAAAAGTAAAAAACTAAAAGGCTCTCTTTTTCATCAATTAGTTGACAAAAAACAGATGGGTTGCAGATCAAGTGAGCTCCAGAGTGACAATTCACCATCACTACTCAGAGAAATATCCATTGAACTCTGTTGGGTTTCTTCCTCTTCTTTCTTCCCAATCACCACCTCCTGATATTCTTGTTTTGCAGCAGCAGCAGCAGCAGCAGTTTCCTCTTTGTTCTTGTTACAGGCTCTCTGAAGGTTGCATAAGGACTCAGATATGCCTCTCCCTTTGGCATTTCCTGATGATGATGATGATGACGACGATGAAGATCCAATCTTTAACTTTAAGCACTCAGGTATGCCATTGAAGGCATAGAGAGAAGCAGAGAACTTTCTTTCATATTTCATTCTCTTCATGGCTGCTCTTAGCATTGAAGGCTCATCTCCATAGGTCTCTGGCTCCACTGGCTCCTCTATCTCCTCAGCAATCTCAAAAGGAGATGGAGAGTAGTAGTTGGATGCTCCAATATCATCCACAAACTGGAAATCAATCACACCAACTTGATCATTGACTTCTTCTTCTTCTTCTTGATCCATATCTTCCTCTGATCCTTCACCGACAAAATTTGCATCCCCGCCACTGTAAATCTGTGCCACTTCACTCAAATTGCCATAGTCCATTTGATCAGTTTCTCTTGCAGTAGAGTACTCTTCCTTCTCAGTCAAGCAAGATTCAAAGCTTGATGTCATGTAGTCAATGCTACTTGCACTAATGATGTCATGATTGTTGCTTGTGATGTAATCTTCAGGATCATTAAGGAAATCAGTGTATTGGGTTTCTGAGAAATCCGCTCCTGCTTCTTCTTCCTGATGATCGGCATGTTGCTGCATTTGATGGTGGTTGATAGGCAAAGGAGCTGAAGGAGCAGAACAAGAGCTGCTGTTGTTTCTTGCTTTGAGCCTCTGCAGGAGAAGGTTTGTGATCTTTGAGGGAAGTGCTGGTGTTGAAGATGGTGAATGTGAGCAAGGCCAGAAATTGGTTCGAGTATTGGCACCGCGGAGCAAGCAAGCAGCCTCATCATAGGCCCTGGCTGCTTCCTCAGCAGTGTCAAATGTGCCCAACCACACTCTTATCTTTTGAATGGTGTCCTTAATCTCAGCCACCCATCTTCCGGAGGGTCTTTGGCGGACACCGACAAAGCGTTTTCGAGCTCTTCGTGCTCCTCCTAGCTCTGCAGCAGCCGAAGCTTCCTTCACCATCTCATCCCAAGCCATGGTTCCCTCGCTTGAACTCCTGTCTTCCACTCCATCACTAACTTTTCTCTTCCTTGCCATATCTATAGCTCTTTTCTTTCGAGTATATTTTTCTTTGCTAGTGTGTTATGTTTTGTACTTGCAAGTGATTTACTTGAAGCTGAAGGCTCAATTGCTTTGATGATCTGGTTCTGTTGGGATGTGCATTTATATATGTAGGGAACTGAAGATCCTCTCAAAAAAATGATTGCAGGTTTGAAATGGTCGTACCGTTTGTTCTCATTTCTTTGTTTCTTTTTCCTCTCGGCCTAACACTAACCAAATGGAAAGGGACCTGCAATTGTTGCATTGCATTTGACCCAGCCAAAGATGCCTATATCTCTCTTCTATGCCATTATTTAAACAACATATCAATTAATAACACGGAATTGTGAGCTTGAATGAGTCATACATATCTCCTTTTTTCTGCATTTCTTTTATCAGAAACATGTATTTTATAAACTTTTGTGTTTATTTTTTAACTCACTGACGTATCTTCTAGCACCAAGGAGACACAAACATAGAAGTCATCTTTGTAGAGAAAGGGACTACTTGTTCCCTTCTATTGAATATTTCATGGCATTAAAACACAAGTACATCAGCAACCAAATGATCCCCAAGGAGAACAACAAATGGAGCCTAATTAGACAACGTAGTACAGGATATCCATTACATTACTCTCTCTAATTTAGGTGCAGAATATCCATTACTACCAGTACAGGATACAATTATATTTACTGAATTCCCATGGAAAATAATATTGAAAGCCATTCAAGGCAACTTGGGGGGTAATTTAAGATGATGGGTGGTCCCTGAATTTATATCCGAGTTTCAATTTGGTCCTCTAACTCGATCAGTTGTTTCCAATTGAGACTAAAAAGCTACACTTCGAACTTATACTAATAACATATCCAAATTCATCCCTGAAGTACAATGGCATTTTCATCAAATACCAACACTAGATTTCTAAATACTAGTTTCGGCGATGGTTCCAATTTCCCTTCTGCCCCAATCAAAACAAAAACAGGGGATCTATATTTTCTCTTAAAATTCCATGGAAGTTATAAGGCAAGCACTAGCTTTGTTTTGAAAGGACAAACACAGTAAACACAGCCACAAAAATCATGGGGCAAACATTCTTTTTTTCACCTGTGATGTGACTTGTTAAACAACGCGTGAAATGCCACTTTCATTAGCCAAATAAGGTCAATTTACACTGCTTTGGGTGAATAACCAAGCAATGAAAATCCCTAATGACCCTATCATTTTGCTCTCGTCATTTATGACCGAAGTTAAGGACAGCGATTTTTACAAAGCCTCCTCCACAATGAAGCATGTCCAGGCCATTCGAAAGACTTATTTAATTACATGATAAGGGGTGTTTGTTTTCTAATGCCATCTTATTATATCATATCTAAACACCTTTTCTATTTCATTATCTTGGATGGGTTTACGTCATTCATCATGCTTGTAAACTGACGTTTTTGGACTTACTCAACTGGAATCCGATTGATGGTAATATAAGGACTTGAAGTTGATATAAGCGGTCAGATGAGGAAATGAGTTAGAATTAGGTTAAATCAGGGGTTCGATTTTTTCTTTGTAATTAGGAAAGTATCATATAACATGATGACATTTTTGTTAGAAACAAGCATATGAATGGTTGACTTTTCGATAAATGAGGTCGATAATTATGAGATTTTATACTTAAAAATATGAAATATCAAGATTAACAAGTTGGTATATCAAACTGTTATTAACTTTGTTGAGTAACGTCTGATATGACATCCCAAAAAATCTTTAGAATTGTAATATTATACATTAAATTTTTGGTGGAATCAAACATGCGAAATGTCGAACTCTCCGAAAGTTAGATTGGCAAGATTATTTGTAATTATATGAAAATATCAAGATTAAGATAAGTTAGTTAGTACTAAACAGTTAGTAACTTTGTATGGTTAACCTCTGATATGACGTCTCAAAGAGCACAAGCTAGCTAGAAGAACACACCATTGAAGAAGATTTTAAGACAAAAAACAAAAAACACAAAGATAAAACAAAAATGATAACAAGGATCAATGGGGTAGCAAATCTAACGGGACCGTACGGCGGCCAAAAACAAAAGATGAGACGAACAAGTCCGAGAGAGAACCCAATCTTTGGAGTTCACACTTGTTTTATTGGTCTTTTGCCCAAAATTCACGACCAACTTAAAATATATCATGATTTTGCTAAGAATAAATAAATAATTATCACGTCACTATTCTTTTTTTTAAGAAGAAGAAAAACATAGATTGGACTGCACTTTAAGCTTGTGGTGCTGCCATGTCTGCATGCGATGACGTGTGTTTGCGATTCTGGTTCATCCTCATTGCAGAGGAGAAAAAAAGTATTTAAGTTAGCATGGAAAGGGGAAGCTTAGATTGCGTCAGGGGCAACCTGAGCTTGATCATCCTAATGATTTTTTTGAGAAAATGTCAAAAGCCCTCTGTTGTTGCTCCACGTGGAGGCTGAAGAACAAACCAATTGTCAGCATTCTGTGGTTTCTAGTTTTTCTAGCGTAGGCTGTTTGTGGCATAGGTGACACAGCCCAGAAAAGGACATGAGTGTGACATAAATTATATGTATGGTTGACAAATGCCAGTTTTATTCTTCAAAAGAAAATAAAGAATGGGTTTTGAATTAGGGTTCCAACAAAGGGTCAACAAATAAAAATGGAGATGGGAACGGTTCCAAGAATGTTGCAGAAGAAGTGTTTTAAGTTGACAAATGGAACACCAGTATCAGCATGTTTGGGCTTTGGCAACCAAAAGTTAGTTTAGTTAGTTGCCTGTGACACTAATATTAGTTAAGAGAGTACTATTTTATACATTCGTCAAGCATAATATCAATTGTCCATAACAGCAGTGAGAATGACCAACACAACCTTAACTCAAAGATCATATACCTTACATTTTACATGAATACAGAATATGACTTTACAGACACACAATCTTATCTTAAGTTTTAGCCAAAAATTTGTCCCGGTATTAGCGGCACAAGCTTTCTTTCTTGCCACAAGCATTACAAATTATTGAGAGAATTCCATTGGCAGACAGGTAAGTTTTTTCAGTATAAGAAGACAAACTGCTGACTTCAGACTCCAGCTTGAAGAAGGGGTGAGTTATGGTCATCAGTGCTTCTTGGATGTCGAATTGGCATCAGAGCTGGATCCTCATATGCAGTGCTTAATTTATTATAAAACACAGCTATTGTCGGATCATTCTGATCTTCTCTATCTTTCTTTATCAAACACTGCATATAAAACACAGTAATTAGACCCGTATATACATGCCAAAGTGTTGGCTGCGGCATCCTTTAGCTTATAAACAAGAGACATAAAAGAAGAAACATTATCCAATACGGTACAACAAAGGATCATAACCTCAATAGATAGTTTTGGTGCAATAGATCAAATTCCGAATATTAGCTAATACAAAATCAACACTAAATAGATAGTTTTGGTGCCAACATACCTCAAGAGGGTAGTCTTCGAATATTGGTAGAAATCGTTTACGGCAGTACTCGTTAAAAAGAAGTGTGAGAATTGGAAGAGGGACAATCAAACTAGAAGCTAAGGAAAGATTCTTCAGCCCAAATATTCCAATTGCAATAATGTGCATCAGTACCAAGGAAAAAATTGTCGAGTTGTGCACAGTTGGCCAAAATCTTCCACCAGTTTCATACTTGGGTGCATATACATTTAGCAGCTGTTCCAAATTGTTCACTAAATAGCATCAGAATATTTATTAACCAAAAATAGGTAAATACAATGAATAATACAAATGAAATTTCCACCAATGACCAAATAGATAGCTTAGATGGTACAAACTACAAAGTACTCTCAACGTGTCAGCATAGTATTCGAGTAGTAAGTTAGTAATTCAACTCAACAAGGATCCTATATGAGCTTCTGATATCACTAGAACAAGTTGCCAAAAATTGCCAAAAATCAGAAGACATTTCAATGCAGAGAAAATTTGACCATGCAGAAAGCTTCTTTGTCTGAGGTTTGGGAGGTGCAAGAGGAGTTTGGGGTTGTACCAATTTTTATTTGTGGTATCATGGAGCCACAGAGTGATTTTACCCTTGCACCGATAATTTTTCGTGATACAACCTATATTTTGGAGTTTCAGTCTGCTCCTTGAAACACTAATTGTTAGTCAGAAGGACCCAATATATTGACAGGTTCTGAAACAAAAAGTTATATTATGTCCTCACTCACAACTTCCCCTTGACCCAAAAAAAAAAAAAAAATTCCCAACTTCCCTCCCATGTCCACCTTTTCTCTAAATTAAATTATGATCAGTCTGTGCCTTAAAGGTCTATCATAGTTAAATGAGAACGCATACTACGAACCACGGAGTAAATAACAATCCAATTTGACAAGTAGCTACACTTCAAAATAGGACAATGCTTAAGTAATGCAGATCAATCCATTTTAAATGCCATTAGATTTACAACGAGATTATGTAAATTTGTGCAATTAGTTCAGACAATATATGTGTGACCAACCTGTCACTTGATTACACTGATTGTAATATTATACTATGCTATTCACCTTTAAAGAGCACTAATGCTCGAAGTAGGTTGTCTCATCTTGAAAGGTAGAATTTTAATCATTTTTACGCAATAATTTTGCATAAAAAGAAAGCAATCAACTAACCTGGTTCCGGTAGATTATGTATCCCAGACAACAGTAAATCAAAAGGAAGGGGAGAATCAGTGGAGCTAGGAAGAAGTATGTTATTCCAAGGAGTCCAAAAAACAGAATTTTAGGAATGTGACTATGGTATGGAATTGAAGGAACCTCCAATTCATCACTATCTTTTCCTGAAAATGGTCTTTTTATAATACTGCAAATCAGGGGACTCAGACGGAAGAGTACTGAGGATAGAAGACTGGTCCATCCAGATGTCACAACATATGCAATGAAGAATGATGCCTGCATCCAAGATACAGAACCTATATAATATCCTTCATCATCAATTCCTGATGTAAATAAATGGTTTCAAAAGTTCAATTTTTAACATTTAAGCCAAATCTCAAGTTCGGCAGACAAAGATACAATCATACAAGAACCACAATTTTTTTATTGATAAGAAATTATCCTCCCATTATCACCAAGATTATAACTTAATGATGATCGAGAAAAAGTATTTGAAAACGTTATAGGTCGGGAAAAAATTACCAGGAAGTAGTTAAGTAAAAATTTCACATGTTAACTTTCTGCAAACCCTCCAACAGTTCAAGGAGCTTTTTTATAGTTTAATTAAGATTTAATAAAAACGAGAAAGGGCATAGCCATAGTACATGGGAAGTAATGAATTTGCTAAAAGCTTCTTAAAACTTCATATGATTATTGCAGAGAGGGATACGTGCTAACATTGCGTATGTATTTTCACCTGTGCTGGAACAGCTTCAGCAAGGATCCCCGGAATCTCTTTGGGATCAAGAAAGATATCGAACCGATAGAGAACTGTTCCTGATAGTGCATTTGCCAAGAAAATGTTCCATATAGTAAAGCACAACATCTTGGTGCATGCACTTTTTTCTATCTGACTGAAAGAGATGCAACCTTCCATGGATGACAACATTATCATGATGGGTGGCACAAAAGCAATGAACATCTGAAGAATAAGACTTGGAAGATATCCTGTTATAACTTCACTGACAACTGTTCTGTAAGTCAAGAAATTGTATGATTCAGCATCACGTCTTAAATAAGAGAGAGTTAATTAGTGAAAATGCTATATTTTCCACTTACAGGTTCAGTATGCTTTCCAGAAAAGGAAAATACGTTTCCAACTGTTCAAGATTAGTAAGGCCTTGCACTATTACGACTGGAATGAGGAATAGAATTGTAACAGCAGCGTATGCAACCACCACCAGCAGCTTAGAGATCCATCTTTTGATAAAAGATGAAGAAAAGAAGGGCCAGTGAACGTCTTGAGGCTCCGGAGCCCTCTCGGTGACCCATTCCGTGGGATTTGTTCCTTGTTGAATGTGTAAAGCTATCGCAGAGCCAAGCCGGGACTTAAATGACACAAAGGCAGCTGGAACTTCCTATAATTTTTTTTTTTGGGCATTGTGGAACAATTGACTACATCAAATTTCATGCTCATATAAATCAAACAATATTGGAATAATCTAATCAAATTATAATTTTTTTCTCTAAATATTCTGATGCCTTTTAGAAGTCAAAAATATGTGTCTAGGTGTGTTTGTTCATGCATTTCTTAAAGCCACCACATATAAAGCAGTACAACAAAAAAATAATATGAAGAAGAGTGTGTGTTGCTGGTTTCTATTACATTTCATGGATACTTTTGTTTCACCTCTTACATTCAGATTAATGCTAAAGGAATTCTTAACTAGAGGTGATCTTACCATTTGAAAACAATTATCAACAAACTCTCTTGAAAAAATAATACCATGAATACCTTTCCTGCCACTGACAATTGCTCCATTCTCACATTATCTTCTAAAGTTTCCAATTTCTTTCCATAGTGATCTAAAACATTAACTTTGTGTCCAAAAAGCCCACAAAATCCATCACGTATGGATCTTCGCTGGGGATTAGTTTCCGATTTCAGATGCGCAAGCCTTCTGTGTAGCTTTTTAGCATCACTCTACAAAGTAAAAAAATGAATCATTGCCAATTTCTCATTTGATAAAGAAATGTACAACTGTTACAATTTTAGTGTCTAAAACCAACCATATTTCGACATTATGCATTACAAATTTGAACAGATGCTCTTAGGTATGATGTTTTCAGAACAAAAAAAAAACGCCAGGCAGGAAGGAACTCTGAGGTGTGATGTTAATGCAACTAAATAAATATAGGCTATGATTGATGACCAGGAAGGGTAGGATGAAGCAAGCAGAAAGGGACTCTGAGGTGCACATAGCAATTACAGAAGCACCAAGCAGGGCCTTCTGAAAATAACCAAAAAAAACTAACTTGTTGAGGATTAGTCTGATATTCCTTGAAAATTAATGAATTAATTAAAGGTTCCAAGGTAATACCCTCATAAAACTAAATGTATGGCATGATGGTAAAATGGTCAAGCCAATGCAGATCGCAGAGCTCAAAAACAAATTAATTCATAAAAATTTTGTTCTTCAGTTACGAATTATGAGGTGCTGAGGCCACATAAACAGGATAAACTACTTTCTGCATGATTATTTGCACACATTGTCGGGACTATCCAATATAAATACATTCAAACATAGGCGCATGACATGATTATAAGTGAAAAATAAATGAGGTCTCATACTTATTTTCCAAAATAAACTCCCACAAGAAATCTGACCCATGTGGGGAGTGGGGACAAAAGATTGAATCAATTATTCACATAGAGTGCTTACAGTGAGACGTTGAAGTTTGTTGGTTCGGCGAACCACTGAATGTGAAAGATAAGTAGAAGGATAATACTCTGTAAAAAATGTCTCAACAGTTTCACTGCAGCTGCTCCCAGATGAGACAGGAATACCACGAACTAATATTGTAAACTGACGAGGCTGAGGTTTGGATGAATAATAGTGAGCAATTCTTTTTGATGAGATATAGCTATACTCCTGCAGTTATGGTCATCAAGCTGAAATCAGTGTTGATTCTTTCTTATAAATGAACCAGAAAAAGATGGAATAAGCCATAAAAAAGAAACAAAATCTGACTTACATAATAAAGAAGATAGCAGACGACTCCACTGAAAATGTATACCGCACAAAAGTGAACCCATAACCTTGGGAGACCAAAGCTAATAATCAGGTGGTCTTCAAAATAATTTTACTATGCCTACTTAAAATATAATGAATTCAAATGTAACTGAATATTATGTAGCAACAACAAAGAGAATTACTCCACATAAAAGGTTTATGTTGAAGTTAGTTTGAATAATATGTGAGAAGGATATTCACTCTCACCTAATGTCTAAATCTTGGCATGAGCTTGAACAACTTCACTCTCACCTCCTAGTCTATGAATGTGCAAGCACAAAAAGTACGAGAAAAGTCCAACTCAGTTGCCGGTATCTAGGACCAATATTTCCCATCTAAAGTTAGCTTATATAATCTGCCAGAGTCCAACAAAAACAAAATGGAAATGAAAAACAAAATACAACAAATCTGCCACAGGAATTAGAAGATACATCAGAGACCTATAGCCAAATCTCAACCTAAGCTCATACGGCTTCACCTCCTTTCTAAGGCTTTGAATGTGTGAGCAAACGAAGGAATCCTAGGCTTTTAACGTTTCATTGATTGATGCACTAACTTATAAAGGACATATACTGCATAGAATTGAAAGCCACTAAAAAGGATTACTGCATTGGGGAACAATGTGTGGAAATATGATGCAGGGTTATACAAGACACTCAGCCCATTGTAGCAAATGCAACAATGGCTCAAAGAATAATACCAGGCAGTGTTTAAGACTGCAATTTCATGTGAAGTTAATTCTTTTGTTAACAATCTTTCCCACAAGTTTCAATCAACAGCACCTACAGATGACACTCCGAACCAGACAATTACCATTTTGAGCCATCATTGACATTTGAAATACTGAAGGAGTCCAGAGACTTGTTGGCCAAATCCGAAGAATCCGCATCTAGCTGACTCCCCAGATAATTTATTGGAAGAAGAATGACAACCCCAACAATCCCAGCAAAGCCAAATACTCTCAAACTGCATAAAAACAAACAACAAAAACTCAAATATGCCCTCAAAAAAGCAAAACCAATCTGAACATACCCTGCAGTTCTAGTTTATTAAGTAACCTGAAGATAAAAATGCGAATGAAGACCACAGCATCGAAGCTGGTGGCCGACATAAACTCATCTTCAGAGGGCTGCCATGCCCTTTTCACCCAACCTGCAGTTGGTAACAGCCTCTCGAAATTGAACCCATTTCTCTGCTCTGATTCTTCTTTAGCAGCAACCAAGCGTGGTGCATAGACTTCAAGATTACTGGGTTGCTTCTTCAATATAGAATATAGAGTGAAGAAGATGAGACAAAGCCCAAGATTGATTCCTACTGACGTTAAAAGTGCCCACACTATCATATCTGCAAACAAAACCACTCAAGCTCAACTGGGCAAACTGCAAATTATATATTTGTAGTGCAAAGATGACATTACAATCTCCAAGTCTCCAACTTTAACGAAAGAAAGCAGCTGTGTCAGTTTGGGCACGAGGACCAAGACAGGGGCAGCAAGGGGAATTTACGCTTATGAGGCTTGCTTCTTCTTTTTTTTGGGTCATAAGCTTAATGAGGCTTGCTTAGGATTTTGTCAACGTAACCGACTTTATTTCTAAAATTGGCGATACTACCCCTGGGCCCGCGTGGTCTCCCGCCATTTGGCATTTCATTGCGGATCAGACAAGACGGACTTCAATTTGCCCAAGCAACTCACCGCCGACTGGCCCAAATGTCACTCTCGATCGACTCCTGAAAATATCGGTTTCTTTTTTGATAGGGCAAGTATCTTCTTTTAATCCATTTAAAATCTTACAGTTGAGCGCAAGCGAGTCAGACTCATCAGATAATTTAGACTATCATCTGTATTAGAAGAACAAAAAATATTACTTTACATTTAATCAAAATGAACATGTTTTATAAGGATTTTTTTTTTTTTTTTTTTTTTTTTTGAGGACCTTTCCTATTGAGAAGGGCAATAGCATACTAAACTCACACACACTATACGGATGCTAGGACTCAAACCCAGGACCTTGCCTGAGGGAGTAAATACTCCAAATCACTACATTAGACCCAGGACCTTGCCTGAGGGAGTAAATACTCCAAATCACTACATTAGTGGGTCCTTTGCTTATAAGGATTTTTTTAGACCGCAATGAACCAAACAAGATCAGTTTAGATCCGATTTGATCGGTTTGAGTTGGTCAGTTTAAATTTGTATTTCATAATAAATTTTTAGTTCTTTTAATTATCTTTTTTATTTTTTTTATCATCTTTATAGCCAAAATTAATGACCCGAACCACTTATATTTGGTTATTGGATTGTCTAATACCTGATATAGAGCTCCTATTGTTTACTCGTTAGACAAGCTAGGATACTTTTAAAATATAATAATATTTAAAGAGTATAGTTGGGTGGCTATACTTGTTAGATGTATTACCCACGGCTATATTGCACAAAATATAATTACTAATTTAAATATTATTATATTTTAAAAGTATAACCGCCCAACTATACTCTTTAAATGTATTAGAATATTTTAAAAGTATAGCCACGGGGCTATACTGCACAAAATGTTTTTACTAACTTCATAAATTACTTAATAAGTAGTAATTAATTATTTTAAATTATTTTGTGGAATTTAAGTAATATATGAGCCTTATTTAATTATTATTTATTTAATGAATAATTAGTATTTAAAGTATTTTAATTAATTTCATAAATTACTTAATAAATCATAATTAATTATATTTACTCATCTTAAATAATTTTGCGGACTTTAAAATTATTTTTAGTATTCCAACCCCTAAAAGTCGCTTAGGATGTTAGGGAAGAACTATTAGTTAAGTGATCTCTTTGTTTTTCTTATTGATCCACATATGAATATGGTTTCCAGTTTTTCAGATGTAGGCTGTTTGTGGCACAGGGGACAGAGCCCGAAAATAATATGCACGTTTGACAAATGCCAGGTTCATTCTTGGAAAGAAGATAAAGAATGTGTTTTGAATTAGGGTTTGTGTTTTGAATTAGGGTTCCAACAAAGGGTCAATATATTGAAATGGACATGGAATGGTTCCAAGTGGAACACCAGTAAGAAGTGTTTTAAGTTGATAAATGGAACACCAGTATCACCATGTTTGGGCTTTGGCAATCCAAAAGTTAGTTTAGTTAGTTTAGTTAGTTTAGTTAGTTGCTTATCCCACTAACTAAAAGAGTATTATTTTATACATTCTTCAAGCATAATATCAACAGTCCATAACATAGCAGTGAGAATGACCAAAACAAACCTAACTCAAAGATCATACACTTTACATTTTACATGAATAAAGAATATGACTTCACAGACACAATCTTATCTTAAGTTTTAGCCGAAATTTGCCCTGGTATTAGCGGAACAAGCTTTCTTTCTTTCTACAAGCATTTCAAATTATTGACAGAGTTCCATTGACAGACAGGTAAGTTCAAATTGTTGGACTTCAGACTCCAGCTTGAAGAAGGGGTGAGTTATGGTCATCAGTTCTTCTTGGATGGCGTATTGGCATCAGAGCTGGATCCTTATATGCAGTGCTTAATGTATCATAAAACACAGCTATTGTAGGATCATTTTGGTCTTCTCTATCTTTCTTTATCAAACACTGTATATAAAACACAGTAATTAGACCCTTACATGCCAAAATGTCGGCTGAGGCATTGTTTAGCTTTTAGAAAAGACATACAAGGGACAAAAAAGTGTAGGAAAAGAAGCAATATTTGCCAATAAGACGCAACATAAGATCATAACCGCTTGGGTTTCACTATCAGATTTTGACATAACGATATAGAGTGAATGCTATAGATCAAAGTTGGAATATTAGCTAAATACAAAATCAAAACTAAATAGATAGTTTTGGTGCCAACATACCTCAACAGGATAGTCTTTGAATATTGGTAGAAATCGTTTACGGCAGTACTCATTAAAAAGAAGTGTGAGAATTGGAAGAGGGACAGTCAAAGTAGAAGCTAAGGAAAGCTTCTTAAGCCCAAATATCCCAATTGCAATAACGTGCATCAGTACCAAGGAAAAAATTGTTGAGTTGTGCACGGTTGGCCAAAATCTTCCGCCAGTTTCATACTTGGGTGCATATACATTTAGCAGCTGTTGCAAATAGGTAAATACAATGAATAATACAAATAAAATTTCCACCAATGACCAAAAACATAACTTAGATGGTACAAACTAGGAAGTACTATCAAAGTGTCAGCAAAGTATTTGAGTAGTAAGTTAGTAATTCAACTCAACAAGGATCCTATATGAGCTTCTGATATCACTAGAACAAATTGCCAAAAATCAAAAGACATTTCAATGAAGAGAAGATTTTACCATGCAGAAAGCTTCTTTGCCTGAGGTTTCAAGGTGCTCAGTTTGGGGTTGTATCAATTTTTCTTTGTGGTATCATGGAGCCACAGAGTGATTTTACCCTTGCACCAATAATTTTTGGGTGGTATCATGTAGCCACAGAGTGATTTTACCCTATAATTTTTCGTGATACAACCTATATTTTGGAGTTTCAGTCTGCTCCTTGAAACACCAATTGTTAGTCAGAAGGACCCAATATGTTGCATTGACAGTTTTTGAAAAATAAAATTATATTATGTCCTAACTTCCCAACTTCCCTCCCATGCCACCTTTTCTCTAAATTAAATTATGATCGGTCTATGCCTTAGAGGTCTATTATAGTTAAATGAAATAGGCATACTATGAACCACGGAGTAAATAACAATCCAATTTGACAGGTAGCTACAATTCAAATCAGGACAATGCTTAGTCATGCGGATCAATCCATAATAAATATTGACATAATGGCATTAGATTTACAACGAGATTATCTAAATTTGTGCAATTAGTTCAGAAAATATGTGTGACCAAGTTGTCACTTGATTATACTGATTGTAATATTATACTACGCTATTCACCTTTAAAGAGCATTAATGTTCGAAGTAGGTTGTCTCATCTTGAAAGGTAGAATTTTAATCATTTTTATGCAATAATTTTGCATAAAAAGAAAGCATTTCGACTAACCTGGTTACGGTAGATTATGTATCCCAGACAACAGTAAACCACAAGGAAGGGGAGAATCAGCGGAGCCAGGAAGAAATATGTTATTCCAAGGAGTCCAAAAAACAGTACTTTAGGAATGTCACTGTGGTATGGAATTGAAGGAACCTCAAATTCATCATCATCTTTTCCTGAAAATGGTCTTTTTATAATACTGCAAATCAGGGGATGCAGGCGGAAGAGTTCTGAGGATAGAAGACTGGTCCATCCAGATGTCACAACATATGCAATGAAGAATGATGCCTGCATCCAAGATAAAGAATCTATATAATACCCTTCATCGTCAATTCCTGACGTAAATAAATGGTTTCATAAGTTCAACTTTTAACATTTAAGCCAAATCTCAAGTTCGGCAGACAAAGATACAATCATACAAGAACCACAAATTTTTTATTGATAACAAATTATCCTCACATTATCACCAAGATTATAACTTAATGATGATCAAGAAAAAGTATTTGAAAACATTATAGGTCGGGAAAAAATTACCAGGAAGTAGGTTAAGTAAAAATTTCACATCTCAACTTACTACGAACCCTTAAACAGTTCAAATAGCTTTTTTTTAATTAAGATTTAAGAAAAACGAGAAAGGGCATGGCCATAGTAATGAATTTTCAAAAAGCTTCTTGAAACTTCATATGATTATTCCAGAGAGGGATACATGCTAACATTGTGTATGCATTTTCACCTGTGCAGGAACAGCATCAGCAAGGATTCCTGGAATCTTTTTGGGCTCAAGAAAGATATTGAACCGATAGAGAACTGACCCTGATAGTGTATTTGCCAAGAAAATGTTCCATATAGTAAACCACAACATCTTGGTGCATGCACTTTTTTCTATCTGACTGAAAGAGATGCAACCTTCCATGGATGACAACATTATCATGATGGGTGGCACAAAAGAAAGGAACAACTGAAGAATAAGACTTGGAAGATATCCTGTTATGACTTCACTGACAACTGTTCTGTAAGTCAAGAAATTGTACAATTCAGCGTCACATCTTAAATAAAAGAGAGTTAATTAGTGAAAATGCTATATTTTCCACTTACAGGTTCAGTATGCTTTTCAGAAAAGGAAACCACGTTTCCAACTGTTCAAGATGAGTAAGGCCTTGCACTATTACAACTGGAATGAGGAATAGAATTGTAAGAGCAGCGCATGCAACCACCACCACCAGCTTGGAGATCCATCTTTTTATAAAAGATGAAGAAAAGAAGGGCCAGTGAACATCTTGAGGCTCCGGAGCCCTCTCGGTGACCCATTCTGTGGGATTTGTTCCTTGTTGAATTTGTAAAGCTATTGCAGCACCAAGCCGGGACTTAAATGACACAAAGGCAGCTGGAACTTCCTATTATTAATATTTTTTGGGCATTGTGGAACAATCAACTACATCAAATTTCATGCTCGTATAAATCAAACAATATTGGAATAATCTATTCCAATTATAATTTTTTTTCTCTAAATATTCTGATGCCTTTTAGAAGTCAAAAATATGTGCCTATGCGTGGTTGATCATGCATTTCTTAAAGCCACCATATACAAATCAGTAAAACAAAAAAATAATAATAATAATGAAGAAGTGTGTTACTGATTTCTATTACGTTTCATGGATACTTTTGTTTCACCTCTTACATTCAGATTAATGCTAAAGGAATTCTTAAGTAGAGGAGATCTTCTTTTATACCATTTGAAACAATTATTATCAAACTCTATTGAAAAAAATAATACCATGAATACCTTTCCTGCCACTGACAATTGCTCCATTCTCACATTATCTTCTAAATTTTCCAATTTCTTTCCATATTGATCTAAAACATCAACTTTGCGTCCAAAAAGCCCGCAGAAGCCATCACGTCTGGATCTTTGCTGGGGCTTAGTTTCCGATTTCAGATGCACAAGCCTTCTGTATAGCTTTTCTGCATCACTCTACGAAAAGAAAAAATATATATGAATCATTGTCAATTTGTCATTTGATAAAGAAATGTTATAACTGTTACAATTTTAGTGTCTGAAAACAACCCTATTTTGAAATTATGCATTACAAATTTGTTCAGATGTTCTTAGGTATGATGTTTTCAGAAACCCAAAATATATATATACAAATAGGGTACACCTGATGGCCAGGCAGGGCGAGATGAAGCAAGCAGGAAGGGACTCAGGTGTGATGTTTAAGCAACTAAATAAATAAAGGCTACAACTGATGACCAGGAAGGGTAGGATGAAGCAAGCAGAAAGGGACTCTGAGGTGTGATATGTAAGAACCTAAAAAGAATACACATAGCAATTACAGAAGCACCAGCAGGGCCTTAGAAAACAACCAAAAAAAACTAACCTGTTGAGGATTAGTCTGACACTCCTTGAAAATTAATGAATTAATTAAAGTTACAAGGTAATACCCTCGTAAAATTAAATGTATGGCATGTTAGTGAAATAGTCAAGTCAATGCAGATCACAGAGCTCAAAAACAAATTAATTCGTAAAAAATTTGTTCTTCAGTCAAGAATTATGAGGTGCAGAGGCTACATAAACAGGATAAACTACTTTCTGCTTGATTACTTGCACACATTGTTGGGACTATCCAATAAAAATGCATTCAAACATAGGCACATAACATGATTATAAGTGAAAAATAAATGAGGTCCCATACTTATTTTCCAAAATAAACTCCCACAATAAATATGACCCCTGTGGGCCGTGGGGAGTGGGGACAAACGATTGAATCAATTATCCACACGGAATGCTTACAGTGAGACGTTGGAGTTTGTTGGTTCGGCGAACCACTGCATGTGAAAGATAAGTAGAAGGATAATACTCTGTAAAAAATCTCTCAACAGTTTCACTGCAGCTGCTCCCAGATGAGACAGGAATACCACGAACTAATATTGTAAATTGATGAGGCTGAGGTTTGGATGAATAGTAGTGCGCATATCTCTTTGATGAGATATAGCTATACTCCTGCAGTTATAGTCATCAAGTTGAAATCAGTGTTGATTCTTTCTTCTAAATGAACCAGAAAACGATGGAATAAGCCATAAAAAAACAAAATCTGACTTACATAATGAAGAAGATAGCAGACGACTCCACTGAAAATGTATACTGCACAAAAGTGAACCCATAACCTTGGGAGACCAAAACTAATAATCAGGTGATCTTCAGAATAATTTTACTATGCCTACTATAAATATAATAAATCCAAATGTACTTGAACATTATCTAGCAACATCAAAGAGAACTACTCCACATAGAGGTCGAAGTTAGTTTGCATAATATGCTGAGAAGGATATTCAACAGACCTAAGTCCATATCTTGGCATGAGCTTGAACAACTTCATTCTCACCTCCTAGTCTATGAATGTGCAAGCACAAAAAGTAAGAGAAAACTCCAACTCAGTTGCTGGTATATAGGAGCAATATTTCCCATCTAAGTTAGCTTATTTAATCTCCCAAAGTCTGACAAAAACGAAATACAACAAAGCTGCCACACAGGAATTAGAAGATACGCCAAGAGACCTATATCCAAATCTCAACCTAAGCTCATACGGCTTCACCTGCTGTCTAAGGCTATGAATGTGCGAGCACAAAGAGGGAATCCTAGGTCTTTAACGTTTCATTGATTGATGCACTAACTTATAAAGCGCATATAGTGCATAGAATTCAAAGCCACTGAAATGGATTACTGCATTGGGGAACAATGTGTGGAAATATGATGCAGGGCTATACAAGGCATTCAACACATTGTAGCAAATGCAACAATGAGTCAAAGAATAATAACGGCAGTGTTTAAGACTGCAATTTCATGTCAAGTTAATTCTTTTGTCAACAATATTTTCCACAAGTTTCAATCAAGAGCAACTACAGATGACACTCCGAACCAGACAATTACCATTTTGAGCCATCATTGACATTTGAAATACTGAAGGAGTCCAAAGACTTGTTGGGCAAATCAGAAAAATCAAAATCCACATCGAGCTGGCTCCCCAGATAATTTATTGGAAGAAGAATGAGAACCCCAACAATCCCAGCAAAGCCAAAGACTTTCAAACTGCATAAAAACAAACAAAACAAACTCAAATATGCACTCGAAAAAGCAAAATCAATCTCAACATACGCTGCAATTCTAGCTTATTAAGTAACCTGAAGATAAAAATGCGCATGAAGACCACAGCATCTAAGCTGGTGACTGAGAGGAGCTCATCTTCAGAGGGCTGCCATGCCCTTTTCACCCAACCTGCAGTTGGTAACAGCCTCTCGAAATTGAACCCATTTCTCCGCTCTGATTCTTTTTTAGCAGCAACCAAGCGTGGTGCATAGACATCAAGATTACTGGGTTGCTTCCTCAATACAGAATAGAGAGTGAAGAAGAGGAGACAAAGACCAAGATTGATTCCTACTGATGTTAAAAGTGCCCACACTATCATATCTTCAAACAAAACAACTCAACCTCAACTGGGCAAACTGCAAATTATATATTTGTAGTGCAAAGATGACATTACAATCTCAAGTCTCCAACTTTAACGAAAGAAAGCATCACCCAATTGGGAAAGTGAGAACCTGTAAGCAGCTGTGAGTGTGAGCGCGAGGGACAGGGCAGGGGCAGCAAGGGGAATTTACGCTTATGAGGCTTGCTTAAGCAAAAGAACCGACTTTATTTCAAGCAACTCACTGCTTACCGGCCCAAATGTCACTCTCAAGTAGGGGTCAACCGAACCGAACTGTCAACTCGATCATAATGGATTAGGTTGGTCTAAAAATGAGTGGATTTTGAGTTTAAAAAATTATTAACCGTTATGTATGAGTTGAAACCAAAACTTAAAAGTATGCTTAAGTTTGAGTTAATCCAACCGAACTGCCCAACTCGATCACAAAAAATCTGAGTTGAGTTGAGTTGGCCTAATTATGAGCAAGTCTTGGGTCTAAGAAAACTATAACTGCTATAGAATTGGGTTAAGGGTTGGGACTAAAACCGACCCAACTCAACCCATGCCATGCCCACCCTTACTCAAGCTCAACTAATGGCAGATATAGGATTTGATAGATGGCCAGACAAAACATTTGTACTAAACTCAACGGTACCAGCGAATTTCATTAATAAACATAAAAAAATACACCTAGTTAGGAACGAATTGAGGGTTACCCTCAAATGCATCTCTATGTATAAATAAAAGTTTAACAAAAACAAAAACCACAAGTAAATGCAATGCAATACAAAACAACACTATTTAAATCTAAAAGTTTACCCTACGAGAAGCTTAGGAGTCTTAAATTCTTCAATTATTGTTGTGTTATTGATATTATTAGGAAACTCTCTTTCATATATATTAAGTACGTATTAGCAAACTCTATTTCATGCATGTTTCAGGTAGCGGGGAAAATCGACAAAAATAACCATATATATATTTTTTTAAAGAGGAGATATTGACTTTAAAACAAAGAATTTTGAAGTAAAACTTTCATACATGTGAAGTACAGCCCATTAACACACTAAAAGGCCTAACAACTTTATAAATAAAACCATTGACAACCCAACCCATTAACAAAACAAAAAACCCATAAAATTGATAAATAACGTGTTGACAATCAAATCCCTTAACACAAGAAGTAAGTAACCCAACCCATTAACACAACAAAGACATAGGGGAGCTTCCATAATGAGGGTTTATAGTGAGGAGGCTATTTGAGGAGGCCCATCTCACCATCAAAAGGGGTGTGGACCCCCCAATGCACCCCCCCCCCCATGTACTTTGTTTTTGGTTATTGATGGTGAAATTTCACCTCCTCAAATAACCTCCTCAAATTAGCTCCTCATTCTAGAATCTCAGCAAAGACATAACCCAACCCATTAATAGGCATCATACTTTAATGATATAGAGAAAATTGGAGACAGAAGATGAACCCAAAAAAAAAATAACTAACTAAACTCACACCAAACATTAGAGTATCTTCAAGGGAAGACACAAAATAATAGATGCCTTATATTTATTTTGTTTTTCTATCTCATATCCATGTCGTTGTTGCTGAGGAGTAGGTCGCTTACTATTGGGAATTTGTTTATGCAGTTTTACTCTTTTTTATACCATGTGATTGTATTCAAGCAACAAATCTTTTAACTAAGATTTTGTTTTTGTTCATGTTTGCCATGTTTGGGTTATGAATTGACTATTCAGATGACCATGAGGGGAGGAGGGGGGCAGCTTACCACTATGGTAAACCCTTCGGTTATGAATTGACTATTCTAGTTATCCATTATACATATATTATGATATTTCTTATAAAAAAAACCCATTTGGAAAAAGAAAAAAAAAAACCCACGACCCGGTTGTCAGCAGGAAGAGCCAAGTGTAATACCCGAGCATACCACGGTCGGTGATTTTATCGGAAGGATGCACACAAAATTAATACAACTGTTGGTTCCATTTCGCGCACATTGCCGTTTTGATCTTTTTCAATAGCAAACCACCACCGCCTGGTAGAAACATCCAACACCCGCCACCGACCTCAGGCTCGTTTCCGGCGATCCATCTGAATCTCCGATCTTAACAGGCCTGTACCCTTTATTCAATTGATCTCAGATCGTTCAAATTATTATCATAGTTGCACAATTCAATCTCCTAATTTTGATCGATTTAGGGCTTTATTTTGATTCATTTTGAAATTGTATGATGGTTGAATGCAGAGAGAAATTTAGGGAAAGATGAGTGACGTATTTGAAGGGTACGAGCGCCAATACAGTGAGCTCTCTGCCAACCTCACCAAAAAGTGTACGGTAGCTGGTGCTCTTGATGGAGGTCCAATTCCCACTCTTTCTTATTTGGTTTCTATTTTTCGTACATGTGATTTTTATATGTAGCTACCCCGAATTTCGATGATTTAGTTTGTATTTAATTGTGCCGGTGGCATGGATTTTATGGATAAAGTTTCAGTCTTTTTGTTGAGTTAAGCATGGGTATCCCAAACCTGGTGGAGGATCTTAATGTATGTCTGGGATTTGCCTTAATTGTGCGACAACTGACTTCTCGGTTTTGGTTGGTGGGGGATATGTGTTTACCTGATCACTAGACTGTTAATTTGAGATGATGCTAAGTTGCTAACATAAATGATGCTTCTTTATTTGAGGTTGAAAACTTATTAGTAGCTCTAGGTTTAGTAATCTCAAAAGATGGTGGAAATCATTAGGCTGATAGAGCTCCACTGGTTTGAAGAATCTTATGCTTAATGTGTTAAAATGGCTGTTTGAAAGTAGACTTTGCCAATGATTTATTGACCAAGAGGAAAAAACAAGAAAGAGAGTGGATGGGATCTGGTATTGCACATTACTTGTATGTCTAATCTAAGATTGGGGGTCAATTTATACTCTTAAAATTTTCTACAATTGAATGCCATTGAAATGGATGGGAGACGAATCCATTCTGACTTTTTGGATGTTGAGTATTGTAGCAACACCCGCCATAAGTAGTGGATTGGAGTGTTGAAGGTACAAAAATACAGAGAAAAGGTTTTTAAGTGATTTCATGCAATGATGAAATTAAGAATAATATTTCAAATTTTGCTCATTGGGGGTTTATACATGCTTATAATCAGGTTTTGCTTCTTCTTTAATCTGCAGAGCAAAAGAAGCAAAAGATTTCTGAAATAAAGGCTGGAATTGATGATGCAGAATCTTTGGTAATTAGTTAAACTATTCTCCTTGGGAGGATTAGTTTCTGTTATTTCCTTTTACTTTGTATTAAATGGAATGTTTCTCAACAAATTTCAGATCCGGAAAATGGACCTCGAGGCAAGAAGTTTGCCACCAAATATTAAAGCTGTGCTTCTTGCTAAGTTGAGGGAATATAAATCAGATCTGAATAATCTGAAAAGCGAAGTTAAAAGATTTGCATCTGGTAACTCATATTCATCTGCCCGAGATGAGTTGTTGGAATCAGGCATGGCTGATACTCTGACGGTATGTTTAGATCCTAATAGCTAATTTTTATGTTTCTAATAGTTATTAAATATACGAGTGTGATTCATTACATAGTAGTGAGTTTGTGAGGAAGAATACACTTTGGTGAGCAAATCAGTCAGTGAACATGCTCATCTGTTTCTGGTTTGAGTTGATGGCTACTTGCTTATTGGAAACAAAGATGCTCCATAGAAGCATCCTTTTGGGTGATTGTATCTCTACTTTTTATTACATATAAGAAGCGCAGAAAGAATGCGTGTGAGATTCTTTGAAAATTTGTTTCACTAAGCACTTCTGTCATAATTATTAGTTTTTCCTCTGTTGTGACGTATGATGAGACTAGTGTATGCATCCCAGAGCTTTGTATTTGGTGCACTAAACATCCATGACTGTTTCAACCCTTCTGCTCTGAAAGCTCATCCTTTCTTGAATTTTGGATAACTTGTGTACCACTACTAACTGATGCAAATGCAATAGGCATCAGCTGATCAAAGAGGAAGGCTAATGATGTCAACAGAGAGATTAAACAAGTCTAGTGATAGAGTTAAGGACAGTAGAAGAACCATGCTGGAAACAGAAGAGCTTGGTGTTTCAATCCTTCAAGATCTGCATTCACAGAGACAGTCTCTGTTACATGCAAATAACACGGTAATTATCTTTTCAGGCTTTATATTCGTTTTAGGGTCGATTTACTACCTTTTTCATCTTTTTTCCCTTACGTTTAGTCAGTAGTATGCACACCTTCCCGTCCTTCTGAGTAATGTATGAGAATAATGAAATTACACCATCGTACGTTGTGTTTTTGGACATACCACCTCTTGGACATGATTTACTCTTCATCTTCTTTTCATAGTTTTTAGTTTTAGTTTTCAGGAGTGAGCTATGGCTGTATGTATCCATTTACTTTACTAAAAATAAGTTTTTCGAAGCACAAAAGTTGTTGGTATAACTGTTTGCTATCAATGCAAGAACATATGTGGCACTCTTGGACATAATTATTTGACTGTTTTCTTTCTATTGCAGCTTCATGGGGTGGATGACAACATAGGGAAAAGCAAGAGAGTTTTGACCTCCATGGCACGAAGGATGAGCAGGAACAAGTGGATTATTGGCAGTGTTATTGCCGTTCTTGTCATTGCCATCGCCTTGATCTTGTACTTCAAACTTAAATAGCCAAGACATTTTCTCTTGTTTGAGCTTGTGGGTGTTTCGAACGAACAGATTTTCATTTTCTTGTTTCTCCTTATTTTTCGAGTGTGCAAAATTGAGTTGTCAAGATGGAAATGCTTGATTGTGTAGTAATGGCAAAATATTGCTACGTTTCGATTCTTTGCTGGTTGTATTCACTACTAAAAAGACATGCTTTGCTTTCACCATGAGTGGGTTCATTACTCATTAAGTACAGTTAGTCATATATCGGAAATTTTTTCCTTTCTTCTTTATCTGAATAACTCCCATCTTACTGGAACTTGGGTGCAAAGAGACAAGCCTCACCGTCTTGGCCAACTGGCCTAACTTCACACATCCCATCCTCCCATGTTACTTACTAAGATGAAGAAAATAAAATGTTGTTATGGGCTTATCTGTACTTAAAGTAAACGACTGAACAATTCCTTTGGTTTGGTCTATGTTACTCCTGTTTCTCCAAAGGTCCATACTTAAGCTGCCTCTTTCAGCCTCTCTTATGAGATGGCCAACCAACGCTGCCTTGGCATCGCTCCCCAACCGCCACCTCCGTTCGCTTATTCGAGCATGCACGCGCCAATGCTCTATCGACATGGGCAAGAAACTTCACGCCGCCATTATCACCGGCCGCCTTGCCCCCATGCCAGACTCATTCCTTCACAATGCCCTCCTCCACTTCTACGCTGCCCATGGCAGTGCATGCTCTGCCCGCAAGCTGTTCGATGAAATTCCCAACTCGCACAAAGACGCTGTGGACTGGACCGTCCTGATGGGCTGCTTTTCCCGCCACGGCATGCCCCAAAGTGGGCTTCGTTTGTTTGTCGAAATGAGAAGAGAAAACGTGAGGGTGGACGACGTGGCCATGGCTTGCTTGTTCAATGCGTGTGCTCGGCTGGGCAACGTTGAGATTGGGGAGCAGGGGCATGGGTTTGTGGTGAAGGTGGGTTTGGGTTCTAGTGTCAAGGCTTGCAATGGGGTCATGGATATGTATGTCAAGTGTGGCCTATTAGGTATGGCGAGACGGGTGTTTGAAGAGATGGGGGAGCGGAGCATCGTGTCGTGGACTGTGATTTTGGATGGTGTGGTTAAATTGGAAGGTGTGGAAAGTGGGAGGATGGTGTTTGATAATATGCCTGACAGGAATGAGGTTGCTTGGACGATTATGATTGTTGGTTATGTGAGTGTTGGGCTTATCCGTGAAGGCTTTTCTCTTCTTGAAGAAATGATTTTTGGTTGTGGTTTGGGATTGAATTATGTCACCCTCTGTTCATTTTTATCAGCTTCTGCGCAATCGGGAGATACGATGACAGGCCGTTGGGTTCATGCCTATGCTGTTAAGGCAGTGGGTAATGAGATTGATATCATGGTTGGCACAGCAGTGGTTGACATGTATGCAAAATGTGGTAGAGTAGACACTGCATTGAAAGTTTTCGAGCACATGCACCAAAGGAATGAAGTGACCTGGAATGCTTTGCTTAGTGGGTTGGCAATGCATGGAAGGGGTAAACTTGTTCTGAATATGTTTCCTCAAATGCTCAAAGAAGCCAAGCCAGACGATTTAACCTTTACCGCTTTGTTGAGTGCTTGCAGCCACTCGGGCCTTGTTGAACAGGGTCGACATTACTTTGATAATCTTGAAGCATCATACGGTGTAACACCTAAGATAGAACACTAT
The DNA here is from genome assembly GCA_020521455.1 of Prunus kanzakura. Lineage (NCBI taxonomy): Eukaryota > Viridiplantae > Streptophyta > Magnoliopsida > Rosales > Rosaceae > Prunus > Prunus kanzakura. The sequence goes on from BPUM01000013.1 coordinate 2,128,315, forward strand.
GCTTGTATGGTGGATCTTCTAGGTAGGGCTGGTCATTTAGAAGAGGCTGAAGTCTTGATTAAGAAAATGCCAATGCCTCCAAATGAGGTTGTTCTAGGTTCCCTTCTTGGTTCTTGCAGAGTCCACGGAAAGCTAAAGCTGGGCGAACGCATTCTGCAAGAACTGGTTCGAATGCATCCCCACAACACAGATCATCATGTCCTGCTTTCAAACATGTATGCTTTAGGTGGAAAGCAGGACAAGGCTAACTCACTGAGGCAGGATCTTAAGAACAGGGGTATAAGAAAGGTGCCTGGAATGAGTTCAGTTTATGTGGGTTGCCAAGTTCATCAGTTCAGTGCCGGAGATAAGTCACACCTGCAGACGATGGAGATTTACATGAAGTTGGATGAAATGATACAAAGGTTGAGATTGGCTGGTTATGTCCCAAATACTGGTTCTCAAGTTTTCCCTGGCGTTGACAGTAGAGATGATGATGCAGATAAGCTGGAGGAGATAGAGCAGGCATTGTTCTGCCACAGTGAAAAGCTGGCAGTCTGTTTTGGACTTATAAGCACAAGAGCTGGCTCACCTCTTTATATTTTCAAGAATCTGCGGATATGTGTAGACTGTCATTCTGCTATGAAAATAGTTTCTCATGTTTATAATCGAGAAATTGTAATCAGGGATCGGAATCGATTTCATTGTTTCAAGCAAGGTTCTTGTTCTTGCTCTGATTATTGGTGATGTGTTACACAGTACATAAATAATGCAGGTGGTGATTAATTAGATTTGTTTGGCCTATTTGATGTCCTATTGAATGGAACTTTATGACGTTTATTCATTATGCTTCTCCTTATTTGTTCATTATGCTTGTAAAAATGCTAATTAAGGCTGTTTTTAAAAGCCCAAAAAAAATTAAAGAACAAGTGGAGATGCAGGGGATCGAACCCTGTACCTCCCGCATGCAAAGCGGGCGCTCTACCATTTGAGCTACATCCCCAATTTGCTAAATAAATTAATCATATTCATATTTCATGGTATAGATGAAACAAATGGCAGCGCGCTTTGCATACGAGAGGCACGGTTACTTGGAATATTAAGATGGTGGGTTTTCTTAAAGTTTTAATATCCTTTTTATAAGAATATGTTTCGTCTCTTCAATAAGTTGGGGATGTAGCTCAAATGGTAGAGCGCCCGCTTTGCATGCGGGAGGTACAGGGTTCGATCCCCTGCATCTCCACTTGTTTTTCTTTTTCCTTTGGTTTGTTTTTCTTTTCAATCACGTTGTGAAACTGGTAAATAGATACCCCATTTTTCCTAGGCAAATTTTGAAGAATCATTAAACTTTACTTTTTAGTCCCTATTTCTTTCTCATTACTAATTTCTTAGAACTTGCAACCTAACTGATACAAAACAGAGTATGAAAACAGGGCAATCAAGATGGAAATGGGAAACAATTTGGCCATGGTCGGTTCACAATACAATGAATGAAGAACAACAACCTTCACTCAGTCTTGTGGTGCCTTCTCACTTATTAGTTGCAGCAGTTCTTCTTTCTTTTCGTTCTTCAAGACATTCGAAAATTCAACATATGTTTGTACTTGGATTTTTCAATGAGTACTACTCACATGATTAATCAGACCACATTCTTGAGCTTCTCTGTTTTGAATTTGTCATAATCTGCTAGCAGCCTGGCATTTATTTTCACATCGTCCATCGTCGTCTTCACAAGCTGTTCGCGGAAAACATTAATTGGCCAGAAAGATACTTGCCCTTATTTTCTAACTGTACTTGTATGGTACCTATTAGAGAAAATCAAATAGCCTAACACACTTGGGTTTTGAAGAACTAACCGTTTTTGTAATGTTTCGCATAACATCATCCGGGACCCAAGCAAGCAGAGGTGAAACAATGACGCTTATGTTGATATCAAATATGTTTCTAAGCCAGCTTTGTGCTCCTTGTCTTTCAGAGTATATGGTTCCTTTGATACTGAGGCTAAAATCACGTGGCTCATAATCTGAGGGCCCTAGGAGCTCCCATCTTGTCTAGAAAAAGGGGAAAAAAAAAAACAAAGAAATGTGACCTTGGAAATGTCCCTCAAGTACATGAAACTAATTACCTATTTATTCTTTTCTTTTTTTTTCCCAATGGATTATGGCATGCTTACTTACAATGTCAATCTCAAGAACCTTGGAAATGTCCTGAGGAACATGAGAAGGGTAGTCTTTCCCCATCGATTTCATTCTTAACTTTACATATAGTATAAGGTAGATAGACAAGAACAAGACTTGCATGGCTGGCATTTGAATTCTCCACTCTTCCTGCATAATCAAATGATACGTCCTTAAACCTAACCCCAGCTGATTAAGGGTGATAACAATTGAGAAAAAGTTCAAATTTGTGTAGAAATGCAGGAAAATAACAAGAAAAGAGAGCACTAGGCACCGCATTGAGTTGAGTTTTTTCCTCGTCCTGAAAAATTGCTTTAAAAACCCTTTTCTCATCCTCCAAATATTGATAAAATGAAGCCTGCAAATTAAAGTAGCATTCAAGCAAATTATGAATTATGCAAGAGCTGCAGTCTGTAGAGAGAGAGAGAGAGAGAGAGAGAGAGAGAGAGAGAGAAATGAATAGTACTCTAGGGGACTCATAGAGAGGGGCATCAATAGTATGTCTGAAGTAGAAGGTTAAAGGCTCCTTTTTCTTTGGCGGACTTGGATTAAACAAGGCCTTTACGTGGCAAAGCCTGTCCTGCTTCTTCATCAGCTTACCCTTCAAATTTTCTGCTCCGGCACGCATGCCTCTACGAGGACAGAACAAGGGTTGGCAATGCCATACAGAAAAAAGACCAGCAGCAGCAACCTCGCCCATCTTCCCTTTACCATATTGCAAACTAGTTTTTCTCTAGCTTAAGCTTTATATCAAACTTTTATGCAGCTAAGAAAAGAAAAAAGAAATAAATTTAAAAAGGAACAATTTAGTTCTATGGTGACAGGTGGTGGCCCTAGTATTTGATAGAGCAACGGAAGTGGAAATCATAATTACGGCACCTCAAAGCACACTTCCTAACCATGTGCCTGTTTGCTCAAATTCAGCGTTTTCAACTCCACACGCAAGTAATTAACGAAATGCAGTTGCATCTGCCTGTGTGCTCGACATCAGCATTTTCGTGTACTCAACCATGTGCGTGCTTGTTTCGTCTTGGAAACATGGGATTTTTAGAAGCCTACGCTTGCTACTGCAACACTGTCTTTTTCAGTGTTTGAAAACACTGCCTCATTAACCCTAATGCAAAATGTTTGGAAATGAAATGGTTTTTAAAGGTAATTTTTGCATATGAAGCAGCATTAACTGAGGCCTTAGGTCTCAACCGGCAGAAAAACTGGTATATCATGGGGATATTTTGTTATCCCCAACTAATCACATTCCGCCACACGTGATAACCATTCCACATGGCAGCACGTGATTGATTGGGATAGCAAAATAGCGTCATCTCCATGACATGCAAGTTCTTCTCAAAACGGGGGCATACGGTGCATTTGATGGGGTTGATGGAAGGGTGGTTCACTTTCATCAAAACAGGAAAGAGCGGTTCAAATAGCATGAGTGCTAAATTGCTACTTTATGCACGCGGTGGTGACTGATGAGGAGGACTAGGACAAAATTTTCATGTCCCATAACCAATCTGAAAGGGGCCATTTTCTATCTCAAGGCTGAAAAGAGAACGGGTTTACAAATGTAATAATATTAATAATATATATTATCTTGGACAATCAGCCATCATAACTGAAATTCTTTAACAGACATGCACTTACATCTGCTAGGAAGCTCATACATTAAAAGGTATCGGGTAATGCCTTTTCTTTGACAAAGCAAGATTTGAAATAGCCATGATGTGTATCTTATACATTCACCTAATATCATTCAATATACTCAAACTCTCAGTTTTTGGGAGTCTTCCTCATGTCAATTTCAATTTGAACTTCTATGCCGAATATGGTATTCTTAGCGCCATCCTCTGAGCAAGCCACGGCCTTTCTGGATCTGGGTCAATGAAACCATGCTGGAGGAACTGGACTGCTTCCTCATCTAACAGTTCTCTAGCCCATGTCACCCGTTTTGATGGGCAACTCCCTGGTCCAAAACACCTGCAATTTTGATTGGATAATACAAGCTTATCAAATTCTGCTTCTAGTCACTAAATCCAAAAGAAATTTTAGCTTTCAAAACAATAATCAGCACTTCAAGAAGTTCTTCTTATATCCAAGATCAGGTAAACAAAGTGACAATCTTGAGAGAATATTATCTTCCAGAAAAGAAAAGCTTATACACTGAATCTATAAATGTTCCGAAAGAGCTTGATGAAACCAATTAAAGTAGATCAAACATATGTCGCTTCTCAGTTCCGTTTAACTTTGCTTTTAGGTACTCCCAGGTTAACCATCTAAATTACTCTAGTCCATACCTATAGGAGTCTAATGTGAAAAGTTCTTAAGTTAAATAAATTTTCTATTGCATATTTGGTGGTATTCATACCCGTACCATACTCAGAGCCAGATGGGACAGGGGAAAGAAATAATAGCACATTTTTTTACAGGGAGGCACTCTTGAGTTAAAGTACTAACAGATGAATCAAACATGTATACCTGTATTCATAAAAGCAAGCGCTTCTTTCATTCTCTGTTTTACCCCAATTATTCCAGCCAACATGTCTGATGCACCCATCCATAAATGTATACGCAAAGACCACTCTTCCAAAAGGTCCCCATGGCCGTCCCAGATGTGCATAAGAAGTCCCTCCATTTCCAGTGATTACACATCTGCAACAATTCAACAAATTGTTCCTCAATGACCAGGCACTTCTCTTATTTTTCTTTCTTTTTTTTCTTCGCTATTTTCGTTTACAAGATAGTGTGATACTTCTCCAGGAACAAAAGATAATTAAATGAAGTTATTCAATTGCTTACACAAGAAAGTTCAACAAAGATGGACAAAGAATTAGTGAGCCACATACCTTAAGAATACATATCCTGTTGTCTCCTGGGAAGATTTCCTGCTTTGTGCAGTTATGAAGCCTGCTCCCTTGCAATGGATATGGCAATGCTCCAGAAGAGCTGTGCTATTGCCGAAAATGAAGTCAACACTTCCCTCAACATAGCAATCTTTCAGATACTGCTTTCCATAATGCAAGTACAGGGTATCCTGTATCCAAATTAAAAGAACCCACTTATTACACTGATAACTCTCACTTATCAAATAGCTAGATTTTACACAGTGAAAGAAAACAATAACATTTTGTGCCCACCAAGAAATTTAAAAAGATGAATTAACTAAGATGAAGTATTCAGATATTCAGCATCAATCTGTTGTAAAAGATGTCTCATGAAGTCTGATCTACAAAGTAACTAAATGGGAACAGTGGGTATACCTGCCATCCAAGGAACCTGCAATTATAGAAGGCACATCGATCAGCTGTTACTCTAATCGCCACAGCTTGGCCTGAACCCTACCAAACAAAAAGAGATAAGAAAAGTTAAACACAATGTTGATAGTAAACCAAGTTCCCAAGAGTGAAATGAAGGAGAGAAGGGGAAATAAAGTTTAAGCATTCCCCAATTTCTATAATGACAAAGATTCTGACTATTAGTAAAATTCAAAAGACAAAAAAACTTTCAGAAACTTAACAAAGTATATCTGGATTGTGACAAAGAGAGAAAAGAAGAGACATGAAATTGAAAAGTTTTAAAGTTTCTCTTGTTCAGATGATCCAATATGGAGATAATCAGAGAGACTTTTAGATCTTCTTTTCCGCACTTCCATATTCTCTCCAAAAGTTAAGAAATTTGTATAGAGAATGAGATTTTTGTGTTGTATGATATGAACAATCCGGTTTTTCCCTAAATCCAAACGAGATGAAAAATGAAAAATCTTCTAACTTCTCATATTTTCCCTTCTTTCTATCATATCATTTGTATTTTCTTCAGTCCCAACTAGAACTTCCAAAACTCGCTTAATCCAAAGAAACTAGTAACTCCAACATTCATAACCCGCCATAGAGCAGAACCAAACCAAAACAATCATAAGAAAAAAACCAATTGGAGAACTTTCGAGTTACCACTGCACTGATTCAAATTACAAGTTTCAAAATGCAGAAAACCAAAATGCCGAAACTACACTAACATCGAAAAAGCAATCAAAAGATGCAGTCTTGAACAATAACAAATGAAATGGAACTAAGAACTGAAACAAAGTTTTACCTCAGGAGATGAGTTCTCAAAGGTGATGTTCTCGGCAATAAAGTCCTCTCCTTCCACAATAGTTGTCCCACACCCGAAAGTCCCAGTCCCAATCACACGAGAAGCCTACACAAAACCAACCCACAAAGTCAGCAAACATACTCATTGGACACGTGTCCACACCCAAGTGAAAAGGTCACTGCCTCACCTGGTGGTGCTCAATTTTGGTGGCGGTGTTGTTCCAGGTGAGCACAGTGAGCTCAGGAGCCAGACCAGCTAGAGTGATGAGATTCTTCGTCTTGGGTACGTACACGGGCTGCCTGTAGATGCCGGGAGAGACACGAATCAAAGTGCGACGCGTGTTGCAGAGAGGGACGGCATCTATGGCTTCCTGCACCGTCCGGTAGTCGCCGGAGCCGTCCTGTGCCACCCTTAGCAGAAAGGCTGCCATTCCTATTGATCTGGGTACTTTCTAAAAGTGGGAAATTTGAAGTGCTTAATAGCTAGCAGAGGAGACTGTCTTTACTTGCATGTAGGTGGCGATGGAATCGATAGCTGAGATAAAACGCAGAGACGGTCCAGACGGACCGACAGTGACAGAAAACTCACTCAACCAGATAATGTTAAACTTTTAGCCTTGGAATCTTGTGTAGATTTTTTATCAAACTGTAGTCCACTAACCCGTTTTCTAATGGGCTATTCTTTGAAGAAACCCAAATAAGGCCTTGTTGTTGCTGATCAATATTTTCCTGTTATTGGACAATATTTTTCTTCGGGTTTGCATAACTTTCAAGTATTTCCTAATTCTTCGGGTCTTATTTTGGATGATGATAGATTAAACCGGGTATCGGCCCGAATTATTCTTTGTTAGTTTTTTTTTTTTTTGGGTTCGTCCGTCTTGTTAAAAAAAAACAAAAAATTGATAAGGATAGGATCCTAAGCCCGGAAACTACTCATTTACCATCAAGTCTTTTTAACTAAACTCTTCCAACATTAAAAATAAATCTAATAAGCCAATGAGAGTTCGTTGAGTTGGTAGGAAGCCCTCTCTTTGCTAGTAAGGCCTAAATTCGAGTTTCGTTGTCGACAATTTCTCTTGACAGATAATCTGTAAAAACAAAGAAAAGAACTAAGATCCTCTTTATAAGTCTTCAAAGAGACTTTAGTATGCCCTGACTCTGAAATAGGGTAATCTCCTCTTCCCCTAAACTTTTATTCAACAAAAAAAAAAATCTAATAGCAGGATAGCTAGTTATACACTTTTTTTATTTTAACCTAATTTTCATCTTGTAAAGTATTATTGATGAAAAGAGAGCTCCCAAATGTTGGTCAAAAGTTGGCCTACCACGTGTGAGTACCCCCAAGAAGTTACGGTCGGACGTTGTTTTCGCAGGAGAAAATGTCAACCGCCACATATATAGTTAGAGAATTAAAGAATATTTAATGCTTAATATATTCATTCATCTCCTCCTAATCACATTTGGATTTGATCAAAACCTCAAAATGACGCGCTACTACACGTACTACACAGGGAACGATGACGGCGCGGACGTGTTTGAGGAGTATGATCCGACGCCATACGAGGGCGGGTACGACATGGCACTGACGTACGGCCGCCCTGTGGCCCCATCGGAGAGGACGTGCTACCGTCACTCCTCGGGAGACGACCCCGAGGAGGACTACGATCAGCCCGAGTTCTCATCGTACCAGGAGCCGTCCGCGTACGACGAGGAGGCCGTGAATGAGGAGTATAGTAGCTACGCCCGGCCTTCGCAAGAGGGAGATCAATGCAATATTCAGAGGCAGGGCCGGGGCGAAGGGAGGAGAAGCGATTCTTATGATGATGAGGAGCCCACTCCTGCAGGAGAAGGGGGATATGGTCGCAAGAAATACGTAAGAAATAAGATCATCATAATTAATTAAACTTCATTTCATTTCACTTAATTTAATTGTGTTATATTTACGTAAATGCCATAATAGATATGCATATGCGTGCATGTGTTTGTTATTAGTCGGTTAACTTATATGACGATGAAGTTGTAGTGATTTTAATTTACTTGTTTACCCCTGCCTGCCTCCACATGCAGGCTACCTCGCCTGGAGGCACTCGATCATCTTGGTGGCCCGGATGTTGCACCAGCGAACAAGCAATTCAGTGACCGACGTATATGATTCTCCGGAGCATTCTGTTCTTCTTTTATTTATTTTATACTATTATAATGTACGGGGAGTGAAATCGAATTTAGGTTCAAAGGGGGAGACACTATTATGGTCAACTTCCTAGCCTGCATATGCCATAGCATCCTGTTCTTATTCGGTTATTAATTTTCATCCCAATTAATTATCATCTCTTGATTAACGCTTAATTTCCATCAATTATCAAGTTATATGATCATTCCTCCTGCATAATCCATGTTACTAATGTATATATGGTTCACTTTGGCTTTGTTAATTTTTTTTTTAGTGATACAAACCACCCCTTCCTTTCTTAGAGAATGTGTTAGTTATAGTCTTGAATTTTATTGGATTAACTACATTTTAGTCCCTAGAGGTTTAGGGTCAGTATCGAAATGGGCCCCGAGATTTCAATTTCATCAATTTCATACCCGACGTATCCAAACATGACCAATTTAGCCCGTCCGTTAGATTGATTGTCTGGTCAAACGTTAAATGTTGATGTGTCAACTGTGAGACCCGCCCCAGACCCTGAAAACCCATTTCAACTAGTCCACGTGATGGAAAGAAAAAAAAAATTTTAAAAAAATAAAATAAAATTCCCTAGCTCTAGCAACCCTCTCTCTCCATCTCCCATCCACCTTTCGTCGACCCTCTACAGACCCCCCCCTCCCCCAATCAATCCCAGGCTCTCCCCAACCCAAAACACGATCAAACATCCAAAACAAGATCAACCTCATAATCAGAACCAAATAACTCACTAGCCCTATAAGTTGTTGCTCCAAATCCATAATTACCCGAACCTAAAAAACCTAATTTGTCCAATCCAATCAAACTAAGCCACAAAAGGAGAGAAATAAAGGGAGGAGGATGGGGATGACGAAGAGAAATAGAGAGTGGGTCTAGGTAATTCTGAGTTTTTTGGAGGTGGGTTTGGGATTTGTAGTCAGTGAAGTGGTGGACAGTGTGATTTTTTTTTTTTTTTTCCTCTCTAATTTACTGGGAAAGTTTACTGTTTGGATATGAAATTCTTGAGAATACTGGTAATTTTGTTCTTGAGTTTTTCTTGAACTTTTTGGTGGATGAGGATGGTAAATGGCCTTCTTAAAACTGCCCATGGTGTCCTTCCTGGTGTTGCCACATTCCACCACATTATTACCGCCTCAATTGGCAACCATGAAACTTGAAGCTATGAAGAGCTTGGTTGGTGTTTTGAGGTCAATCAGAGAGTGAGAATATATAGTCTTGAACCAGGAGGTCTTCCCACAGTAAATGGCCTTTTGACTGCTGATAAGCATTGCATTGACCGAACCGTGGATGATGTGCATTTCCAGATTGAATCCACTGCGATTAGTGGAAGACGCTGCAAGAGATACAGGAAGAGGGTTGCTAATCATGATACGAAGCATCCATTGGTAAGTGTAGCTAGAAGTTTATGGGTTTTAGTTGGGGAGCCAGTCAGAGAGAAGGGAGGGCCTGTGGAGGTCGACGAAGGGTGGGAGACTTGCTAGGATTTTTTGTTTTTTGTTTTTTGGGTTTGAAAAAATATATATTTTAAAAATAAATTATTCTTTAATTTTATTTCAGAAATTCCCTTCACATAGACTAGTTGGAATGGGTTGTCAGGGTCTGTGGGTGGTCCCACAGTTGACACATCAACATTTAACGTTTGACCAGACGGTCAATCTAACGGACGAGGTGAATTAGTCATATTTGGATACGTTGGGTATGAAATTGATGAAATTGAAATCTCGGGGCCCATTTCAATACTGACCCTAAACCTCTAGGGACTAAAGTGTAGTTAATCCAATTTTATTTTAATGGATCTACTCACTTGAGACAATTACACAATACAAGTCCAAAATGTTGCACTACGGTGAATATTAGAATAAATAAAAAACAACTTTAATATGGCCCACTACTGCCGAAAGCATTTGAAGGGCTCATTGAAATGACGATATGGCCCACTACTTTAATTTCGGATAATGATCCCATGCTTAGTAGGCCCAACTCTACCTTTGGGTTGAGCTTACTTCAATCTGTCCACCTGTCACTCAGCAAGAGGCAAAGACATGACGCGGTTATCCCACGATGACGAGAAAATTGTCACCGACATATAAATACAGATCACTCGGATCCAAGCTCCCTCGTCATTTTTGACAGTCGTATTTCTCAGATCACAGAAATCTCAAAAGGATGCCGTACTACACAGCTGCCGGCGATGACGAAGTTCACGACTTCGACGAGTTCGATCCGACGCCGTACGGTGGCGGATTCGATTTGTTTCTGACCTACGGCCGTGCTCTCGAGCCGTCGGATGAGACCTGCTACCCTAACTCATCGCCGTCCGATGATTTCGATTATGAGCGGCCCCAATTTTCGTCACACTCTGAGCCCTCTGCATATGCCGACGAGGCTCTCGACAACGAGTACAGCAGCTACGCCCGGCCCACGCACCGACCCGGACCCGCCATTGGGTTCACTCCAGGTGGAGGCGATCCCGAGGGAGAGCACGGAGGGAGGCCCCAACCGGCTTATGGGTTCCAGCCTGGTGGAGAGGATAGACCCGAGTATGGATCCGGGAGGCCCGATTCGGGTCATGGGTCTGGGTATGGTCGGAAGCCGGGGTATGAACAGCCCGGTTCGGAATATGGTTCTGGGTATCGACGGAGACCAGAGTCCGATGAGCCCAGTTCCGAGTATGGATCTGGGCATGGCCGAAAGCCCGAGTACGAGACGCCTGAACCCGAGTATGGATCTGGGTACGGGCGAAAGCCCGAGTACGAGACGCCTGAACCCGAGTATGGCTCTGGGTACGGGCGAAAGCCCGAGTACGAGGCTCCCGAATCCGAGCATGGATCTGGATATGGGCGAAAGCCTGAGTTCGAGGCACCGGGAGCTGGATTCGGGTCTGAGTATGATCCGAAACCGAGTTATGGCGAGGAGCCTGGTTATGGAGATGAGCCGCCGAGAAAGCCAAGCTACGGGAGGCCCAGTTATGAGACCTCAGAAAGTGAGGAGAGGCCCAAGTATGAGAGTTCGGGTTATGGGAGGACTGAGTTTGAGAGACCTGGTTATGGCGAAGAGCCGCGGAGGAGGCCTAGTTATGAGACCCCAGAAAGCGAGGAGAGGCCCAGCTATGGGAGGCCTGGCTACGGAGATGAGCCGCCGCCGCCAAGGCCCAGCTATGGGAGCCCTGGCTACGGAGATGAGCCGCCACCGCCGAGGCCCAGCTATGGCACGCCTGGCTACGGCGATGAGCCGCCACCACCGAGGCCCAGCTATGGGAGGCCCAGTTATGAGGGGGAGGAAAGCGCGGAGTATGAGAAGCCCAGTTATGGGAGGAGCGAGGAGCAGGAGTACCGCAGGCCTGGTGGTTATGAGAGGCGCGGTGATGATGATGAAGCTGAGCGTCCTAAGTATGGTTCTGGTGAGGAAGGCTATGGTCGCAAGAAATATGTGAGAACCTCGAGCTTTAAAACTCCTTTTTCTAATTGTGTGTTTACATTTAGATGGTTGTTTGTTTGCTTGTCCATCTTCATGCATGCTGTTCATAATGTACGTAGCCGCATTTCCAGTGTGCCATTATATACATACAAATCATGGTATTTATAATGATCCTCTTTAGCTAATTTATCAATTTGAATTACGCATCATGGAAATCATCTTTTGCGTATGCATTGAGTAACTGTTTATATATTTGGTTGGAAAACATTTTTGGATTGATCTATTTGTATTTTCACTCATTTAGTATAAGATGAGAGCAGAGCTTATGTGATTAGCTCCAAACAATTCATGTGGTCCATCTTCATTACAGTATCACAAGTTAATACTTACACGCGTAAAATTTTAGGGGTTGTAGTTGCAATAATGAGTCAAAATATATCTTCTGGAGATACACATCTTGGTTTTGTTTTTCTGGTTTTCATCACCATTTGAATCCGAAAACATTTCTAATCCTTCTCAAGGCACAAACTTTTTTTCTCAAGCTCGAATCTCTGAAGGTGACATTAGGTCTATGATGTTTCTATATCCTCCTCCTAATGCTTTGGCTTGTGGATCATTTGGATAAATTCTCGGTGAAAACTGTTTACTCTGTTGTAAGTTCAATGCTGTTGGTGAGGGAATCTAATAGATGCATGTAGTGTAGTAGCTCCGCCTCTGGTGAATGTGGTTTAAAAGTGTAGAACATTTACCTGTTTTTTGAACCCTGTTGGTTTTTTATATTTATTTTATCTGATTCTCTCAAATGAATATGGCAGGGAAATGACGACTCGGATGAGGATGAGGAGAAAAAACAACGTCGCCACAAGCACCACCACCGCAAGAGCTATGATGATGAATGATCATAATCCTTGCCCCTTAGGGGGATGCATGCCATTGCCATACTTTGATGCTAAATAAAGGGTTTGGGCATGTATTTCCTTTCAGTGGTATTCTGTGTTACATGTTTGAGTAATCTAAGCTCTAAACTCAAATCTCAGGATGAGTGTGTGTTTGTGTGTTTACTTGTGGCTTCTAAATAAATACCCAGACTTCTGGACTGGAGTGTCTTATTACATGCGTTTATTTTAACTGATGATGAATATGTCTAGAAATGGTGTGTAATAAGAGTTCTTATGGTGTGAAAAACATTCTAGATTATGTTAGTACATTGTCTTTGTACATTTTCAATTTCTAGAGCCATGTGTGCCAATGTCATGCACAACGAGGAACCCGAAAAATAGAGTCACTTTCAGAATTAAGACTCAAAGAGAGTATGCATTAGAATCGGTTTCTAGCCCCCAACAGCTCAACTCTGCACTGAAATTATTTGGTATACGTAGGTTTGTATGATAATCAGTCATGACTTGGATTAAATTTGATTGTAAATGCAACTCGTCTTAATTTAATCTAATACCACGCAAATCCTTCGTCCTCAGTCTTTCCACATTTCATTGCTCTTTAGGCTCCATAACCACCAAAAAACAAGAACTGGTAATATGTGCCCCTACTAATTGGAAGACTGATTGGATTCATCTCTGAGGAGAACATCAAAAACAGGATCGGTTAACTGCGGGACGACCAGGGCGGACACAGCATTTGATGTTAAACCTTATGCTCCCACCCAACTGCATCCGGGAGTCTTACTAGCACCGTTAACCATCATGGTTTGCCTCATGGCATTTGCTTCCGCAGTCCTTCCAGCAGCAACATAAATATCACGAAGGAGAATATAGTAGCCACCTTCATCTGGCTTCAACTCTAACAGCCTCTTCACAACCCTCTCGCCCATATCAGCATCACCGTAAGTTCTGCACGCTGTGAGGAGCGTTCCCCAAACGATATCATTGCCTGGAACTGGCATACTGCTAATCAAATTGTATGCTTCCTCCAACCGCCCTGCCTTGCCTAACATATCTACCACACACCCGTAATGCTCAATTTGTGCCTTGATTCCGTAGTCTTTTTGCATTCTATCAAATAGCCAGAGCCCTTCGTCTACCAATCCCTTGTGTGTATAAGCAACTAAAAGGGCAAGAAACGTGACCCCGTCTGGAGGAAAACCAGCACTAATCATACTCTCGAACAAACCGAATGCATCATCAGCATTGCCATGGTTTGCACAAGCTGAAATCATCGAATTCCAAGTGACCAAGCTCTTCTGGTTCATCTTATTGAATACTTGCCACGCTCGATCCATGCATCCACACTTTGCATACATGTCAATTAGCGCATTGCAAAGTGAAACCATCCATGCAAACCCATTCTCATCAATATATTGGTGGATGCATATCCCCGTTTGCACATCTTTCCAATCCGTGCAAGCTGAGATCACACTCACCATGGTGACCTCGTCGGGTCTCACTCCGGCGCGATTCATCTCCCAAAACAACTCAAGCGCTTCCCTCGAATACTTTGCTTGCGAATAGGCTGAAATCATAGCGGTCCAAGAAACCACATCCCTCTCAGGCATCTCATCAAACACCTGCCGTGCAAAGTCCAGTTCCCCCGCTCTCACATGCGCCCTAACCAAACCCGACCACGAAACGACATCCGGAGCCACCGCCTCATCGAAAACTCGCCTTGCCGCAAGCGGTATCCCTCTCGCCCCGTATATATGAATCAATGCGTTCTGTACAAACAAATGTGAGCAAAACCCAAACTTTAACACGACCCCATGAATCTCATCGGACGCCATTATCGAAGGCATATCAATTTTCATTCTTGACCGCGATTTCAGCAAAAATGTGAACGTAAACTCATCTGGGCTGAAGCTGTTTAGCCTCATCTGGTTAAACAGAAGAACCGATTGTGAAGGCGACGAGCTTTTAGAGTAACCCCGGATGAGGGTATTGTACAAGAACGTAGTTGGTTGGGGCATTTGACAGAACAGGCGGTGAGCGTAGTTTAAGTCACCGGAGGGTGAGACGGCGGCGAAGCGGAACAGCTTGGCGAAGACGATGGCGTGGTGGTGTAGGTTTGTGACGATTGAGCGGGCGTGGATTTGCTTGAGGTGTCTCATGGAGAGGCACTTCTGGGCCATGTAGCCCAGGCTGAAGCTCAGGCTTACCTGCCATTGTTGTTGCTCTGGCTGTAGCATAGGTTTATGGTCACTGACTCAATTGGTCTCACTCTTTTTAACTGATCTCTCTTCCTTTCTTGGCTCGCTCTTGTTATTTCCCCTCAATGAATTTACAAATTTTCAATACTAATATTTCATTCTCATTTATATTATAGCTGATCTTTTCTTAAATAATTTCCATAAAAAATTCTTACAATCCATTTTATTGGTGGAAATGATCATCACCACCATTGCATGCTTATCAATTAAGAGCAAATGAAGTCCTTGAACAAAAAGATAGCAAATGAATTCATCAACATTAAGAGTTACATGTAAGTAAGTATTCAAAGTGACTACAAATGATCTTGATAAGTTAGTTCCCTTGATCTGGAAAAGTACAGAACCAGTTTCAACAAAACAAACCAAAGCTTTGATAGTATTCTTTTCTAGCAGCTAACCTCCCGGTGGAACAAACCACTGCGCAACATATAATTTGGCCTCGTAATACAGGGAAAAAGAATAGTGTGTATATAACTGCAGAACAAAAAGTTGAGGAAATAAGTACAAAGTGGAACTAGAGGAGCTTCTTCCTCTCAAAGAACATCTTGAGATGCCATAGTTGCAAACCGGCCACTGACAGGCAAACCAGAAGGGAAAGAAAGCTAAAAGTCGCCATCTTGGAGTTAGTTGATCTGTTAAGTTGTTGCATTTCTTCCTCCCTGAAACACCACAACCGCAAGGGGGAGAATTGAAAAGAAAAATGGGGAGAAAATGAACTTCACATATAACAAAACATGCTGGCTATTTCCATCAAAGAAATCTCAGCACAAATGGGGTCCAATATTCCGACTCAAATGACTTAATGATGTAAAAGCTTCTAAAATGTAGGATGACAAAAAATTGCAGACAGATCTACTTTCCTACTATTAACTGGCAAAAAATACTAAGGGGAGAAACAAAAATTTAAACCAGAACTAGGATGACACGTGGCTATACCTTTCACGAAGAAAAAACATCTCATCATGAATGGATGACACAGTATCATATAATTTTGTCAGCTCAATTTCCATCGTCTAGCACAAGGAACAAAAGAAATATCAGAACAAGATATAAACCATATTATTATCAGTATGTTGGATATTTCTACAACAAATAAAAGACTAATTAATGTGAAACAGATTCACAAGGATATGTGATTTATTAGCATCTATCAGATGATTAGGCTGCTGCTCATTTTCCGTAATAAGAAAAAAACAACTTAATATTTTTTTGTATACTGGATTTTGTAATTTTCATACTTCAAAACTGAATCCTATTGCTTTAATAATTCTAACTCTACAAGGAAGAGCCTTTGATGCCCACAAGAGACAGACTAATCATATTACATAGCTAATAGAAAACAAAAAGAGATCTTTCTGGTTTATTCTTATTTGCTTGATATATTTTGTGAAGCTAACAAGTCTGTACTTTGTAGAAATCCTCTGTTCTTCGTATTGATTATCAACAAGTACTTGTGTTCATATTTTTCAAGTTCACTAGGATCACATTTCCTGATAAAAACATAAAGCATAGAAGAACCAAGTTTATGTTCATATTGGAATTCACAATGAAGGAATGAACACCAAACAAAAATGGAAATGCATATATATATAGATTAGTGCAAGCAGAAGAATGCTTACTTCAATCTGCCCTTTCTTGGCAACCTTAGACCAGTCCTTAGCAGCAACTCCAGTTTTCCAGTCAAAATCAATGGTCACCGTGGTCGAAGGCTTATGATCAGACACCCAAAAGCAAGCTGAATAATCACCAGTCTCTGCCGCAGTAAACGCAAAATTACCCGATTCCACGTGATCCCCATAGTGATAATTACTTCCATAAGGTGAGGTCACCTGTTACAAACCCACAGCACCACCAGATCAAATCTCTAAACTGAGCACAAAAATCACACCTTAACAATAAATCAATGAACCCAATAAGAGAAATCTTTAAGAGGATGTATTGTTGCCAAAATCAATGCTTTGCCTAAACATTAATCCCAAAACAGATTCCAAACAAGATTAAATAGAAAACCCAATTATAGAATTGGCAATAAAGGAAACCCAAATAATATTTTTAGATGAATTTAGAAATAGAAACAGACCCACATATATAGATGGTTTGGGAATTACCCTGACAGTGACCTTATGAGAATCAGGTTTAGGAAAGCCCTCGTTGGGATTAACGACGGAATACTTGCCCACCGTCATGGCACTGCTCTTTATGTCGTCTGAAATGCACTTGGTGGCGCCCGATTGAAGGTCGAAACGCATTGAATGCGCCATTGTTGACATTAACCCCAAAATCAAAATTACAGAAAAATGGATATGGGACATTGTGTTTTAAAAAAAACCCGAGAGCTGGTGGCTCCAGATGAAAAATTGCAGTTTTGGTCGGAGTTTGAGCTTCTCTCCAAACGGCGAAGATCTGTTTTTGTTTGTTAACCACTGGGTTTCTTGGAGTAAAACGATCTTTTGGTATTAATTTCCCGGGAACCAATGGTGTTTCGCCATGTCAGCTCGTGTGTGGGTCCCTTTAAATTTGTACTATTAGTGCCCTCCCAAAATCAAATTTTGTTTGAAGGTTGCTATTGTCTCATTTTTGGCAAAGCGAATGTTCCCATCTATTCTTGAATCGCATTTGGTTGCAAACGTGTTACGTGTACATCTTATGTCTTACCAAATCACAATATTTAAATCCTAATGCAAATTGTTTATAATCGTGGCCTCGATCAAACAGACAGTTCCACAAGCAACGACCTTACTTATTTGTTTAAACCAAGACAAAGACAGCTAAATCAGCAATACCTAACCCAATTAATGCACTAATCTTTATCTCAGGCATATTTGAAGGTACGCGTACGAAATGTTTGAGATGTGGACGTGGGAGTGAGTAGTAATGTGGGGACTAATACTTTTGTCATTTCATTTGTCAAATAATGCAACCTAATATGGTAGTTTGGGCTCAAAAAAATGCGTGATTTCAGGCAGACATACATACATGCATGATTTTCTTTACCAACAACAACTCAGGATTTTCACTTTTTATTTTTTTGGTTGGAAGGTTCATTCATTGAAGGCAAAAGCCAGGAGCCAGCTGGACCGCAGAACCTCTAAACATGTAAATAACAGAGAAGCAAGACAGTGATGTATCAGACCAAAAAAAAAGAGACAGTGATGTCTAAATAGGGAAGCTTTCCATTAATTAAAAATTTTAGATTGTGAAATTTGGTTAATGATTACCAGAAAACAAAGAAAAATTCTATATATGATATTGCAGACATAACATTTCCATACAGCACGTCTTTTTTATGCGAATTTCCCATTTGACCAAATTAACTGTACAAAAAGCAAAGCAAGAACACGCTTGCTCCAAAAATCATATCTTTATTATGCCATTTAGAGCTTCACTGCTGATCTGCAAATCCATTTTGCTCAGGGAGGAAGAAGATGAAGTTTGGAAAAGAGTTTGTGTCCCAAATGGTGCCAGAATGGCAAGAGGCTTACATGGACTACAACTCTCTCAAGCTTCTCTTGAAAGACATCTTGTGTTTTAGGCAGTGCAACAAAGTAACAACACCAATGGCATCAACTCCTGAAGGGTCATCGTTGAAGAGAAGGGTGTCTCTCTACAGAGCTTTTAGTGGGCTAACAAGCCGGCATCGAGGCTCTCCGAAGAAGAAAGAGGATGAAGAGATTCTTGTTAGTGAAGAAGGGGCAGAAGGGCAGTGGCAGACAATGTTTTTGATGTCTTCTGATGAAGGAGGAGACATTGAGGTTGTATTTTTTAAGAGGCTTGATGAGGAATTTAATAAAGTCATCAACTTTTACAAGAAGAAAGTTGGGGAAGCGGTGGATGAGGCAGAGGAGTTGAGCAGACAGATGGATGCTTTAATTGCTCTTAGGCTGAAGGTAGAGAATCCACTGGTGGAACTGGGAGGAACTGATGTGATAGACAGAGGAAGCAATGGGGTTTCCTCGCAATCAACTGTTCATCCCACTAGTGGCAGAAGGCCAGGTATGAAGCAAAAAATGTGAAATTTGTTGACTATTTTGTTTGTTTTCTCAGTGGAGTTCATGATTGGAACTTTTTATTATTTAAATTTCATCTATTTATATTCTCATGGATATTTCAAATATTGGTTCTGAATGTGAAGGAGGGCCTCAGATGGATGTGATTCCAGAAGTTGAGATGAGCAATGAAGGAGAAATGGAAGATGAAGAAAGAGGAAGCAAAGAATCAAAAACCAGTGACCAGAATATTAAGGGATTTAAACCACCTTCACTAGAAATCCTGGATCATGTAAAGATCAATGTGACACCTGAAACTCCGGTATCAACAGTGAAAGGCATCCTCAAGAGTTCAAAACCAGACTTATCATTCAGCAAGAAAGAGTTGAGGAAAGCAGAAGAGCAAATGACAGAGGCTTTTAATGAGTTCTACCAAAAGCTTCGGCTTATAAAAAGTTACTGGTAACAGGGCTGGCCTGACTACATTGCTAGAGCAAAAAGAAGTGTTTTCTTTCTTTTCCTTTTTACAGTGTGAATGTATTACTGATTATATTGCTAATGGATGTCACAGTTTCCTGAATCAATTGGCTTTTTCAAAGATCATGAAGAAATATGACAAGGTCCAATCACTTTGTTTCCAACTCATCAATTTGAACTTCAAGGTATTTGCTTTAGTCATACTAACTGTGTTAGTGCAGATATCTTCAAGGAATGCATCAAAGGCTTACTTGAATATGGTGGATAATTCTTATCTCGGAAGCTGTGATGAAGTAAGTTATATAGTTAATGAACTTATAGCCTACCATGAATCCAAATTCCAATCGATTCCTTGCCAAAAACTTTGCCTTATGATCCATCTTTTGCCTTCACAGGTTACTAGGATCATGGAAAGGGTGGAGGCTACGTTCATAAAGCACTTTACAAATGGAAATCGCAGAGAAGGAATGAAGACATTAAGACCAAGAGCCAGAAGGGAAAAGCATAGAAGTACATTTTTTTTGGGTAAGACTCGTGCTGTCAGAAGCAAATATTATTTGTACTATTGAGATAAGTAGTAAGTGGCAACATTGAAAAAAAACTTTCTGAGTTTCCATATTATGGAAGACCTTAAACGAGATATCAATGAATCATTTTACTGTTCCGTACCTGCAGGGTTGTTCTCTGGGATCTCAATTGCACTTGTAGTAGCCATCATTGTGCTTATACATGCAAGAAATATCCTTAGGAGTGAAGGGCGTGGTCAGTACATGGAAAACATATTTCCTCTATACAGGTGAGTGAGTGCTTAATAATTATCTCATATCTATTTTTGTGGAGAAATTTAAACCTGAGTAGCAATTCGTTTCAAGATGTTCATTCATTTGCCCACTTAGTTTATGTGTTCAACTCTTTCAGATCAACTTTAATCTATTGTTATGGCGATGCAGTAGCATAATGGAGTTTATTTCATACATAAAATTTTGATGCACCTTTTTGCAGCTTGTTTGGATTCATGGTCCTACATATGCTCATGTTCTCAGCAAACATATACTATTGGAGGCGATACCGAGTAAATTATCCATTTATTTTTGGCTTCCAGCAAGGTGCAGAGCTGGGTTACAGACAGTTTTTCCTTCTCAGTTCAGGTCTTGCAATTCTCGCCTTGGCTGGTGTCCTCTCAAATTTGGATATGGAGATGGACCCAAGTACAAAAAGCTTCAGAGCTTTGACTGAATTAGTCCCTTTGGGCCTAGTCACTGTAAGAATTTAGACAATAATTAAACATGATGTATGAACCATTATAGTTTTTAAGTGAATTAGATTTTTGAATAAGATTGATATTACATTTGCAGGTTGTGCTTCTTATAATGTTTTGTCCTTTCAACATAATATATCGTTCCAATCGATTTTTCTTCCTCCAATGTATATTCCATTGCCTTTGTGCTCCACTTTATAAGGTATCTAAAGTAAAATTTTCTTCCCGTTGACATGCTATTCGAATATACTGAAGTGCAAGACATTTAAAATTTTGTCTGTTTTTGTGGTAGGTTTCCCTCCCAGATTTTTTCTTGGCAGATCAGCTTACTAGCCAGGTACTAACACCTTGTTTAACACATTGATAATTGTCTTGCTTATGATCGAGTAATGTTGTACAGTTTCATATAGTATGAAACTTCCTCATTAATTTTGATATATTGATATTCTGGGATAGATAGTCTGCTCATAAAAACCTTTGCATTCAGGTTCAAGCCTTCAGGAGTTTGGAATTCTATGTTTGCTATTATGGTTGGGGGGACTTCAAAAAAAGATCACACAACTGCCTTGACAGCCGTGTATATAGATCTTTCTACTTCATTGTAGCAATTATTCCTTATTGGATCCGATCCCTTCAGGTATTCTGCAGTTGAAACATTCTTTATGCAGCAATAACACAATCACAACCTATTTAGGCTTCTTCGTCCTTGTGCCATTGACATATCTCAGGCACATGGAAGTATGGTTTTAACTGCTCTCTATTCTTGCAGTGCCTTCGACGCTTGATAGAGGAGAAAGATGGAATGCAAGGGTTAAATGGGCTGAAATACTTTTCAACAATTCTTGCAGTAGCCATGAGAACAAGTTTTGATCTGAAAAGGGAGATGAAGTGGAAGATCCTTGCTATAACTAGTTCAGTTGTGGCAACAATTGTTAGTACATATTGGGATATAGTCATAGATTGGGGTCTTTTGCGCCGGAATTCTAGAAACCCTTGGCTTAGAGATAAACTCCTCATATCAAACAAAAGTGTTTATTTTATAGCCATGGTAAGATCATAAGATGAATTCTTCTCCCATCACTGCCTTCCATTTCTTCCTTCTCATTTGACAGTACTTTTGAATGATGTGAACTGCAGGTGTTGAATGTTATACTGAGACTCGCTTGGATGCAGTCAGTATTAGGAATTAAAGAAGTGCCTTTTGTCCACAGAACAGCCTTAGTTGCGATAGTTGCCTGTTTAGAAATTATTCGTCGTGGCATTTGGAATTTCTTTCGGTATGTTAAACTTCTCTTCAATGTTTTAGCTGCCTAATAGCTGCACATCTATGTCATATGTGTTTCAACATTGTGTCCTTGGTGCTTGTGTGACTGTGAAGAACAGAGTGATGTAAATTGTTAGATTGAATGTAGGTGACCTATCTTCCCTCTAACTTAACAAGTAAGAAGTGAGAATAATTGGCACAAAAATCTGCCAAATTGAGAACAGGGAAGGAGAGAAATAACTAGGAACAGGTTAATATAACAATGCTATATTACTATTAATGCAATCATGGTTTCAAATTATTGTTTTCAACTGATAAGGATTTGATGTTTTACTGATCAGGTTGGAGAATGAGCACTTGAACAATGTGGGAAAGTATCGGGCATTCAAGTCCGTACCCCTACCTTTCAACTATGACTGTGATGAGAGCAAGAGCAGATAAACCTGAATTCCATGGACAAAAGATAGCAGGAAAAGTGAAAGTTATAGCTTCCTTTTTTTGCTTTTTTTTTTTGCAAAGTAAAAATTCAACAATAGGTAGAGGAATGAGCAGGGTTACGAATGTCATGAGAATCAGAGCAAACTTGTTGCTATTCATGACATATTAGTGTTCATGTGCTAATTGTTCTCTTGATTTTTGTTTGAAAGAGAGAACAAAAGGAAAAAATTGAAGAGTCATACTCAAGAATCTTGATGCCACAGTGTTGAATACGGCTAGATGTAGAATCTAAAACTGGAACTTATTGAAACTGAAGTGAAATCACCCTATGTTGCTGGTTGATGTTTGTTCTATCAAGTGTTAAAGTATTTTCTACTTTAACAAAAATGTATGAAGCAGAGTTTTGGGCCATAAAATGTGTGGATATAAGAACTTAGAGCTTGCTATCCTGGGACCCTGTGAATGGAGTGAGCTCCTAGTGATTACTAGAATGGAGACCACCAAGTGGTCCAATGCCTTTCTTTTGTCTTCCGAGAAGAGGTGCATCGATAAATCAAACTGTCCTCTTTTGAGAGCAACTCATCCCGATGGCTGAAAATTCTAAAAAAGATTCTGAAATTAATTGAAAAGGACCCAAGTAGCAGTGACATACATATCTTGTTACATCCCCATTCTCCAACCAAAAGGCTTCATTGCCTTTGATTTCTGAGACAATTTGTCTCGTTGGAGAATTCAAAAAATTATTGTCATTTCTACTCTGCTATGCTCCAATGGAGGCAATAATAAGTGGACCAAAAAGAAGACCATATTTAGCCTCTAATGAACTTGCAGAACAGATCAACTTGTTCATCCACCTTCTCAAGTTTCAACTGATTTATGTAATGAGCAGAAGAAGAAAGGGTTCTATTGAAAGAATTAGTTAATTTGAAACGCATAGGAGGAAATTGATTTGCAAATTCCTCATAAAGGAAAAGTTGCGAAGGAAATTTTAAAAGCCTTCAACATGAGCAACACAGTAACATGTTTTTCTACAAACTATTGAGCAAGATAGTTATTATATTGAGACTTTACAATATCAACACACCCAATAATGAAATCCTCTAATAGGAAACGTTTCAAGCTAAAACTATGAAAAGTTTCTCCTATGGCTAAGATGGTACTGAGTTTACAATTCAGAGCCTGTTTTCCAATTATTACGAGTGAAAAGAAGAATGTACCGACAGAAACCAATAAGATGAACACTACTATGTAGACGGTTCATCCTCTTGATCAGTCTCCTCTTCGCTGTGCAAGCTTGCTGCAGAATTTGAAGTAGAGTTGTCAGCCGTAACAGCGCCAGTGCCCTCATCATCCTGGCTTCTATAGTGATTTGAAAGCGACCATGGATTGGAAGTGGAGCTTGCCTTCCGAAGGCCTCGAATGGCCCTCATTGCAGCAAGGGTTCCACGGTAAATATCCATGTTTGCCTCCTGGTTTGAAGGTGTCTCAGATGCAATATTTGCCGAATTATTGAATTCGGGGTTTGAATGACCTCTGTCTGGGGAAGTTTCATCCGGTGTGGGTGGGGTAGTTTCATCTGGTGGGGGTGGGGTAGCTTCAATGACTTCTGCTTCCAACGGGAAGAGGAGCTCCAGATTTGCCTCGCATTCACGGACTAGTCTTGTGAGAGGTTCTGTTATAAAGAAAGGCTGGCGAAGGGCAAGTTGTGTGAAAGGTAGACGCAACAATCCTCCGGTTCGTTTATCATACTTCTTTAGAATTTTGACGATCCCTATAGAAGCCACAAGACGGAACTGATTTTAGAAATAGACAACGAAGAAATAGAATGAAGAAATTCAGTGATGTTAACAGTTGTACCTGTACAATACAGGGAGCTATAAGTTTTCAGAAGAACCATCTCCCCACGAATGGTGAGACAGCCCTTACCAGCACAAGTTAAATACAGAAAAGAAAAAAAGTAGCTGCTGTACCTGCAAAATTCAACGAGCTATAATTTGTGAGAAGCACCATCTCCCCATGAATGGTGACGAAGTCCTTACGAATGTCCATCACTTCTTCACTGAATGAACTCTCTGATGTAAAAGCTCCACCCCTGCTGCTCTTTTCCTTAACTTGCTCGATTCTTCCTTTCAGCTCCTGTCATTATTGCAGTTTGTAGATGAAAACACACAAATGATAGTTGGTAATTGGTCCCTCGGTGTTCAAAATATGAAATTGCAACATGAAAACCATGCACATCACTCTACATTGACCCGTACATGGCTCTCATCTTGAAGATTTTGCCACCAGACACTCAAGAAGAATACATCAATAGGATTCAACCTAATACATGCAGAGAACCATGAAAAACAAAGTCAAAGGAAAATGCATAGCTTCTCAAAATATTCTACAACTCTTTCCTGCTCTGTTACCATGAATCTATCTCAACAAATCGTTCCAGCCACAATCCTTTCAGGGGCAGATTGTTTCCTGCTGATCAGTTATCCTAAAAGAGTTCTAATTTGGATCGCCATGCTCCTAATAGTACAGGATCTATCTATAAATCACTTAACAAAAAGAAAAGATCAAAACTTTTTTTGTTCTTGGTAAATCCATCAACTACCCATGAAAACTAAACTCCATGTACATGTCTATGCACATGCAAATTCAAGAAAACAAGGAAAAAGAGTCAATCACAAGAACCTGGAAACGAATGACGAAATCTTCCTCCTTATCAACGTAGAAATCGTTCAACTTCTCAAGCTCCTCGTTGAGAATCCCAACGAACCAATTCTGGAGTCCAGCAAAAGGACGGAAGCCGCGGCCACCATCACCAGCGGCTGCAGCGTCGGCATCTGATGGCTGTTGCCGAAAGTTGAGATGGGAAGGGAGAGAATCGACGGCAGCGATGGCGGTGGCGGCGGGTAAGCGCTTGAGGAGCTTCTTCAGAAGCTTGTAACAGAGGAACTTGTCTCTCCACTCTGGGAGGGTCTCCTCCAAGTGGGTCCTGAACTCTTTCCCAAACTTCATGGCTTCAAGGAAGAGTGGTGCTTAGAGCTTCTGCATCTGTTCGATTGATTAGCTTAGCTCTCAGTCCTCTGCATAATGATGTTTTATTCTCGATTTGATATAAAAAGAGAATCCAATAAGGAAGGGTGAGGAGGAATTTGTAAGTGGGAAAGGTCAATTGTCCTCTCATGCGCATTCTTGTTGGTGTGGATTTTGGCTTTTTCTCTTTTCTTGATAACTATGGGCTTCGGCATTTTCCTCCTCTTGCTAAAATTGACAGGTAGAATATACCCGAGTTTTAGATTTTTCTTCTTCATTTTTATGTTGCTCACGTTGTTTCTAACTGTAATATTTCTTTCTTTGGTATAAAATCCAATCAACACTTGGGTTGGTTTTTCCAATGACATATTCTGGAGAATCCTTTGAGCATATTCACAGCATTCAGGCATATTCATAGCATTCAGAATCTGAAGATGCGACTTGCATAGAAAAGGTGTCTGCATTCAATTGATAAATCCGTCCCATGCCGACTTTGAACCAAATGCAAAAGTGGAATATGTTCTCGTTTAGAATAGTTTAGATAATCGCTAACATTAAAAATAAACCAACAATACAAAATTTAGGACCGTCCGAGAATAACATGGCTTTGTGATTTTATTACTATCCAAAGACCTAGGGAGAGCTTTATCTGCAAACAGGTCCCGGCTCGGAATGGTTGCACACGTTGCCACCATTTTTTTTTTCATAAAAAAAAAAAAAAAGACCTGATGATCAATCAACCATGGTTCATATTATATTCGTTGCCAAACATTTCTGCCATTCTAAATTCTCATTCAACTCAAATCATTCCAAAACCAAAAACAAAGCCAGCATCGTCAATTTTGGAATGATGAGGAATTGGGAAGAGCAGTGGGAAAAGAAAATTTTACAGAGTTTTGGCCCAAAATAGGATACTTATACTAATGCTTCATTTTATAGTAACTGACAAACCAAGTATTCGCACTCCTTCAAATGATTTGGTTGGCTATGAGCTGACTTACATCATTGTGGCCACAGATATATTTTGTTGTATAACTTTAAAGACTCTCCACTTTCAGGAAAAATACTTAGTTGCAACGGGATAGTACTATTTTGCTATTTATGACCAATAATGCTATGTTACGTGAAAGTGTTATCACGCGTGTTATACCGTTATTGGCCGGAAATAGCAAAATAGTCAGTGATATTCCCATTTTCTCCATTTTCAGGTGTCCCATTGACACGAACATCTCATTGCTTCAATTCTTGTCCCAGTTTTAGCTAAATTGCATGTTTACAGATGACATCCTAGTCCAACTTATCAGTTATCCTTAAAGACTTATTCTAACTTGGATCGCCATGGTGCTAATAGAACAGCATCTTCCTATAAATCACTTGACAAAAACAGAGATTGAAATTTTCTTGGTAACATCATAACATGCAAGCCAAATCCATCAACTGGAAAATAAAGAAAATAGAAAATGAGAGTATCCAATGAGAATGAACTGCTCAAAATTGTATTATCATCAAGCTTGGTTCACCCAAATGGGTTGTTACAGCATATGTGAATGTAAAGAAAAGGCCAGATGTCCACATGGAATCGCGCATGAGTTTAATAAACTTGTTATATCTACAACCCTGCGCTTACACCAACAACGGTGTGTACAAAAATGGACCTTATTGAGCTGAGCAACTAATGGACTAATGCATAAATGTTGGGCTGGAAGTTGGCATCCTAACAGCTACCGTCCGCAGTGTCGGCATCTGACGGCTGTTGCTGAGAGTTGAAATTATGAGGGAGAGAATCGGCGGCAGCTGCGGTGGTGGTGGGGGGTAAGTGATTGACGAGCTCTTTCAAACGCTTGTCAGAGATGAACTTGTCTCTCCAGTCTGGGAGGGTCTCCTCTTGGAGGGTCCTGATCCTAAACTCTTTCCCAAATTTCATGGCTTCGAGGAAGTGTGGTGCTTAGTCCTTCTGTTTTACAGAATATGTTGATTTTCTGGTGTAATTATTTATGGAAGCTGCAAATCCCCAATGTAATCATTCTTTGTTAGTGTAAAATCCAATCAACAAATGGGTTGGCTTTGGAAAATCCTAAGGCATCTTCACAGCATCCAATTGATAAATCCGTTACCAGGTCAACGTTGAACCAAGGTGAAAAAAATGGAATATGCTAAAATCTCTGACTCCTGAAAATTTGGGAGCTTTAGGTCATCTCCAACCCAAGAGGCTAAACCCAAAATATCCCAAATTATATCTCAAAACCTCTCCCAACCCAAGAAAATGAAGGGGCCAAAATTTGGGAAAACCCAAACTTGAACTCAAATACCAGTCCAAGTATTGCCTGAACCCAAAACTATTCGGTGGAGCCCATTGCATATGAAATAACCCCATGTGCAAAGCATCGGATGTGGGCCCCAGCTCCTGTTGTGCTGCTGCTTTTTGTCTACTTGTCACACCACATGTCAAGCTGCTGTGAAGTTGTCGTTGGAATCCAACGAACAATTGAATTCCTTTTTTATTTTTTGAGTATAATGTAACTTAAATCAACGATCTATATTAAATCTAAGCTACTTTAACGGTAAAAAAAAAAAAAAATCCAACGGTTGAAATTTAAATCCAACGGTCAAAATAATATTTTAAATTAATCTAAATCAGATCCAACCCCAAAACTCACTTCAAACTCTATAAATACTCACCAATTTCTCAATTAATCTAACCAAAAACATTTTTTCTATTTCTCAATTTATTTTTCCTTTGTCAATTTCATCAATCTCCTTTCATTCTCATACTTTTGATATCATTTCAATCTTCTCATCTTCTTCTTTCTCATACTTTTCATATCATTTCAAGCTTTCAATGGATAACCGTAGAAATGCCATCTTTTCCTTTATGTTTGATGATGATTCAGATGATGAGAAACATCATCAAAGAGTGATACAAGCCATTGTTCATCATACTTCATTGGAGAATGAAGCCACCAAACATGGTGGGTCGATAGTCTGTCATGAGTACAAGAATCGTGAGAGGGAGGGCTAGAGCAAGAGCAAGACAATATGAGTTGAAGCCAAGCATTACAGACGAGTACCACAAAGATAGGCAAACTCTTTTTGATTACATGATTCGTCATAATAGAGTTCGATCTCCACATGTGCATCAGTCTCTGACATGACTTGATCGATCACCTTTGGAGGAGCTTTGGAGATGGTGAATGAGGTCAACAATTGTATCAATCCTCTTTTTGTGTTTCAATTATCTTGTGTGTTTTCTTTTGAAATAAAATTATATTTGTGGAATTTCAATTTTTTAAAGTCAAATTGTTCAAAAACTAAAATTATGACGTTATTTAAAAAGATTAAATGAAGAAAAGTTTTTCATAAAAAAATATTAGACTTAAACTATTCTTAAACAACAGTCCAAGAGATTATGGTCACCCACCGTTGAATATTAATCTAATGGTTCAAAAAAGTTTCTTAAAAGGAGTGCAAGAGTGAGTGAACCGTTGAATTTATATCCAACGGTGAGTGACCACAAATCTCTTGAACCCCTGTAGTCCAAGAGATCAGGACTGTCTTAAACAATTTAATACAGCTGTAGACTTAAAATTTGAGTTCGGAGAGTTGGGAGAAAAAACAATTTGAGTCCGAACAAAACCCAAATAATTACTTTTTAGAGGTGGAAAATTTGGATTTAACTCCTCATGGATTGGAGAAGGCCTTATAACTCATATCCATTTGGTTCATATCATATTCATTGCAAAACATTTCCGTCGTTCTAAATTCTCATTAAACTCGAAGCATTCTAAAACACTAAAAAACAAAGCCAGCATCGTCTATATTGGAATGAAAATAAAATTAGACAAAGTTTTGGGTCCGCCCATCCCAGAAACTGGACCAGAAAAGAGCAAATGGTGATCAAAACCAACTGAAGCACCAACACAACAATTGAGAAAGATAAACTAAACAGTCAACCGCATATTAGGTGGGGCTTGCTCTATATGGTCTCCAGGGCCTGCATTATGTCAGCCTTCAAATCTTCAAAGTCTTCGACTCCGAAGCTGAACCGGACCAAGTTATCCTTGATCCCGTACGTAATCCTCTCTGACTGGCTGAGATCCCTGTTTCAAAAGCATGAAAACACAGCATTCAGAAGAAATAAAGATAAAAATCATTCGGCTTTTTGCCATTGCTACATCTACTGCCACAACTTAAACTAATCAATATCAATATCGATGTATAAGATGGTCATGGGGTTGCATCAACAAATAAACCCTTAGAGAATTACTGTAAACATTAGCTTAAAGGATTCCAATGCTACTTGGGTATGGGTACGAAATTAACTTTCCAGTAAAACCCTGAACTTTTCGCACATCATCCAGAGTGACGTTGGTATGCTGATATAACAAGATCACAAATCAACCCAGTTTCTCAGACTCCATGAAGAGACATTAATATTGTTACTTGGACAACTCAACCACATAGCATAAGAAATTTAACTTTTTAAGCCACCATATGATATAGAATCAAGGGAATACCAGTAAGACATTATGGCTGGCTGATCCACAATGCTCTCACAACCACCAAAGGATGGGGCAATATATGGGATTCTCAGTGCATCCACGAATTTAATGGTTGTCATCAAGTCTCCATCAATCTGCATAATTGAAAAATATATAGTATTAACCCAATGACCATAATGAAAGCACACCAGAAATGGATTGCGCCAACAATGTTCACCTCAAAACTGACAACACCACCAAAACCGGTCATCTGCCTCTTGGCAAGCTGATGTTCAGGATGACTCGGCAAGCCAGGATAATAGACATGCGCCACCTGCCAATGACATTTTGAATTACATCAGTTTTCAAATACAAAGCAGTTAATCCCAACAGAAATTTTTTGTACTATAACTGTTCCAACAACAATCACTCACTGATATTAGAAACGTTGGTTCCATTGAGTTTACCTCTCATTATTTAAAAATATTTCTAACTCATATTACCTATTTACTGTTATGAAAAACTTACGAAATTTATACCTTAGGATGTGCCTCTAAAATTTTGGCCATCCTCGATGCTGTTGAATTCTGTTGCTGTACACGAAGATGCAATGTCTTCATGCCTCGAATGATCAGGTATGCAGCATTCTGTTAAGAGCACACACAAAAAATCTTTATTGTCACATATGCTCACAATTCATGTCATGGCCTTCAATCATCTAAGGGATAAGTGAGCAATCTTCAATCATCTAAGCAATCAGTGCGCAAGAAATCATTTGTCAAAAAAACCCTAACCAGCGTCTACAAAAATAGGTTGCAACCACAAACTACTAATCTAATCAACAGGCCCTGCATTTTTTATGGAGAATAACCAGTCACGAAAAACATATAAAACCCACAAGACTGCTTATTGCATGACTCACCGGGTTGAGAGCACCACCCAAAATATGATGCAAAGTACGAATTTCTGAAACCAGTTTCAAGGAACCGCTAATGCAACCGGCAAGAACCTGAAATAGGATATGTATACTTGCTTAATGCTTCATTTTATAGTAAGTGACAAACTAAGAATTCACACTCCTTCAAAAGATTTGGTTGGATATGAGCTGACTTACATCATTGTGGCCACCAATATATTTTGTTGCAGAATGCACAACAAGATCAGCCCCAAGGGCAAGGGCTTTCTGATTGAGAGGTGTGGCAAAAGTGCCATCTATACAGACCAAAGCCCCTTTTTTATGACAAAGTTCTGAAACCAACTTAATGTCAACACACCTGAGGAATGGATTAGTAGGAGACTCTGTGAAGAAAAGAGAAACCTACACCGAAGTAAGTTCCACAAACAGTCAGGATCACCAATGATTTGCTAAGTTATAGTGAACTTCAAAAAAGCAAGGTAAACACTTTTTCTACTGACTTTGTGCTCATTCAATGCAGACTCCAGGGCTTTCACATCAGCAGGGTCAATGATCGTGGCCTGCATATAGGATGATAGGTATTAAGTATAAGCACTAACAAAAGCAACACCAGGAATTTGAAAACACCAACATCATGTTACTCTAAATTGATGATAACAGTAAGCTTTACCGAGATCCCCATTTTGGGAAGAATGGTCTCGATAAATATCCTAGTCTTTCTATAGCAATCTGTGGTGGTCACGATATGCCCACCAGCTGGAACCAATGCCATCAACATTACTGTGCTAGCACACATTCCAGATGCCAATATCATTGTCGACTCCGCTCCCTCAAGCGCACTGTATTATCACAACAACATTCAATATATAGATGCCAACCACAAAAAGGTTTTAGATACAAACGAGAATGAAAGACATGCAAACCTGATCTTCTCCTCAACAACCACTGTCGTTGGATTTCCATAGCGCCCATATTCAAAACTTGTTGCACGTTTCTCCTGCAACAAGGTAAAGGATAATAAGCTAAAGCAACACAAAACATCAATCACCAAGAACCCAATATATAAAACACTTGACTTTGTTGTCTTATCTCTTTAAGTTTCAAACTTTTGCCAGTTCGAGTGTTGTGTGTGGCTTGGTGTCAAATTATAATATGCGCAAAGCATGATTTGCATACCTTGAAATCAATGAGGTCACCCGTTTTCTTAAAGAAATAGGCAGAAGTATTAACCACTGGGGTTGTAATTGCATCAGTAACTATGCCGCGACCCAATCTTTCACCTTCAAAAAGAACAAAAAAGAAAAACCCCAACGGTAACTCAAAGGCTAATCTCCACATAATCAGTAACAAATGAGTTTCTTAAATGTAATATCAAGCCAAGCAGCCAAGAATAATTTTTAAAAACCTAAAAAACTACAAATAATTTTATAAAAATAATATTAATGAATACAAATTCTCGAAAATGCAATTTGACTAATTTACCAGCATGAATCGCAAGGCTCCCATCGGAGCTCAAGAACGAGGCCTCCTTCAAATCAGGCAAGGCCTCTAACTGAATATCATTTTCAAACACCGCCTCGTCACCACCGGCTGAAAGCTTGGCCGGATCGACTGGAATGGCGGCGGTGGCGGCGGCATCGACGGCAGTAGCCGACGGCGCCGCCGGAATGCCTGAGTTGGAGTTGTTGTTCGACCACGAAGCGGCGACGATCTGTGCGACGCCGATGTTGCTGCAGTTCCTCCGGGCCTTGGTGCTGAGCTGGCGGACGAAGTTGGGAGGAAACCTAAGGATGAGAGAGGAGAGGCCGTGAAACGGCGCCGTGGCGTCGACGCGACCCGCGAGTCGTGGGCGGGGGCCGGGTTGCGAGGAGGTGAAAAACCTAGAAGGACACGTGCAGACTGCCATGAGTGACGGTGGATCGGGTGGTTCTCGGGTTTGGGAATTTCCTGGTCTCGAACGTCTCTCTTTCAATTGACGAAGTTAGCTTCTTCTGTTTGTGTCTTTGGAAGAAATGGAGGGTCAATTATTGAACTGTTTTAATACGCGCCTTTTCTTTCGTAATTTTTATGATTTTTAAGCAGAAAATTAACCAGCTTGGGTCCAGTTGGCTTAGTGGCCGACGTGGAAGCTGACCAGCAACATATTTTCGGTCAGAAAATACCAAATTTACAGATCATATTTTACGCCGCATGCGATGCGATCATGAGAGTCACTTTAGTTTAAGAACAACTCCCAAAATTTTTAAATCACGAATTTGATTACGATCAGATAGTGTTTCAGAAATTTAAAATTTCATAAATTAACAAAGTATTATTAGATCATTAGCAACATATTTTATGGTAATGAATTGAAACGGAAAA
Source organism: Prunus kanzakura (assembly GCA_020521455.1). NCBI lineage: Eukaryota > Viridiplantae > Streptophyta > Magnoliopsida > Rosales > Rosaceae > Prunus > Prunus kanzakura. Next base: position 2,161,520 of record BPUM01000013.1, read on the forward strand.
ATGGGAATTCGAACTTGGATATCTTCTATAACAAAATTAAACGTACCTAAATGTTTGCCTTACCTTAGCCTTACGGTATAAATTATGGATATAAAATCACTTCACTTGTAACTTTTCATGCCTTTATTAAAAGATTTAAAAAAATATTATGCGAGTTTCATATTAAAATCTATAATATAATAACTGAAAAACAATGAACTGCTAGTTAATAAAATAAAATAACATAGATATCAATGGAGAGTCAATGTTGGTCCAACTGCATGGCTTCGTGGTGGCAGATCAAACACCTAATATTCTATCTTGACCTAGATATTTAATGATGATAGGTGTGATGACCGTGATTCAGTGTATACTTACTACTGTTATGTCTGCTCGCTTCAATTAAATTATTGAATGCATGTATGGTATGGGAAATGCAATTTAAATAATGTAGTAAATTGGTAAATGTGGCCCACATGGTACAGCTCAGTCGCCAAAACTTATGACAACGTTTGACAAGGGGTTAGTCTTCCGCAACCTAACCGGCCGATTCGGCCTAACGAAGACACACACGTGGTAGCCCCTCGGGCGATGTTCACCGAAACTACAACCCAATGTGCTTCACCATTTTTGTCTATATAAATATGGCTCTTGCCCCAATGCACTAGGGTAATTGTAACTTGACATTATAATTCTTGCTTTGGTTTAAGCTAACTTAAGAATTAGAGAGCCCGGTACCACACCGACGCCTAAAGCCTTATATTTGTTTTGCTCCTCCTTTTAAATTTCTTCGTATGGCCCATGCGACCAAATGCAGATCACTTCTAAGTTAGTACCATTTTTGGACATCAACAAATAGTTACTCTTTTTCTATATACATATAGAAAATCCGAGTAAAGAATATGGGTACCACTAGAATCCGAACAAGAAAAAATCAAGGAAAAGGTCGTGGAGGGTAAGAATAATAGCCACACATACAGAACCAAGCGAAATTGTCAAATTGTGTGGGGGCTTAAGCTTGTACTATAATAAATGGCATGTTAAATGTTGCTTGGCCATCTAGGGTCCCTCTTGGAGTTTTGTGCTTAATTGACAAGGAGAGCTTGAGACTCTCAAAATAAAACAAAATTAAAACAATGAACTTTTATATAATATAGTTGATTTAGAGTGAAGTATAAGCAAATGAATTAAATATCCATCATAAAATGTATTTCTTCGAAGATTGTTCATGTGCCAAAGAATTGAAAACATCTTGTATTCTATTCTACCAACCCACCAAAAAAGAAAAAGAAAAAGAAAAAGAAAATGGCATTGCTGCCATGGTGGAAGGTGGTAGGTGGTGGGTGGGTAGACAATGGAATCTTATCTCGTACCCAAGGTACTAAATATCGATAATATCCCCGATATTATCCCGATAATATCTGATTTTTGGGGGTCCGATATTTTAACAACGAACCATAGTGTTATCGTCAATTTATCGATAATGTCCCGATATTATCCCGATATTATCCCGATAATATCGGAAAGATATTTTCAACATTTTTATGAATGATTTGGTCAATATATCGAGATATTATTGATAATATCCCGATAATATCCCAATAATATCCCGATAATATCCCGATACGAAACTCAAAAAATGTAGAGAAGTAGCTCATTGAACTGATTTGGGCACTCTACGGAAAGCATGTCTCCTAGAGTAATACAAAAGTAGCTCATTGAGCTAATAAACAAAGCATGTCTAGCCGACAACATGCTCACATGCTTTTACAAGTCAGGAATTGGTGCCATAGGGAAGAACTATACTCGTAGAGAAAGAGGCAAGGGGACTTTGTCAAGTCAAGAAGATAACTCGTTATCTATAACTTCGGACTCTGTTGGAGTAGGAAGTAGCAACTATGGTTATACTCATAACCAACCATTTCCCTACCCTTCATATCCCATTCCTGTTGGGATGGAATCAAGTGACTCATGGAAAGAATCCGAGACTCAATCTTCAAATGATTTTGCTTATGGACAACGTCAACCAATCTCGGATCCATATGGGTGGCATGTTAACAATTACATGCAAAACTATTTTGGGGATTTATCATTTGATGACTACTCTTCAAAATATACTTACTCTACACATAGAGATGATGAAGATAGTGAAAATTTTGAACCTCATAGGAACTCTATGTGGTACTAAGTCACTCATGTATCTTACCATGCAATGTATAAAGTGTAAAATATTGTAGTAATTCATTATATATAAATGATTATGGTGTGTTTAATCTTCTTTCTTTAATTACTACATATTTTCTACACTTACGGTGTTTGCCAGCTCGCTATATAATCAACTTAAATCAATTAAATCCATCATGCAATGCATTTCCTTCCAATTTTTTGTGATAAACTAATAGATAATTGACTAAATGAACATCCTGTAAAGTTTCAATAAAAATTTCCAAGTTTTTCTTACAATTTCCGTGGTTTTTATTCAATTTTTTCCGATACCGATAATATCCCGATATTTCCTGCGATATTTCCGTGTTTTTTGACTTCCGATACTTCCGATACCTCCGATATTTAAGACCTTGCTCGTACCCATTGGTCGGTTTGTCTTTTTATCTTTTGTTTGAAGGTCTCATCTCAATTCTCATGCATATCAACAATAAATTATTAACATGGTATAAATTATTAGACAACAAAATGATGCTTCTTTATAAAACCACTAGTTTTTTTTGTTTTTTGTTTTAAATTATAAATTGTATATATTCTGTGCATGCTGCATGCATTATCGTCTACATGCTCATTCCAGATTTGAAAGTAATGAGCTAATGAAATTTGATCATGATAACCACGACGGGAACGAAGAAAAGAAAGCTCACTAAACGCCGGTGTTGTAGCAACCATTTCACACTTTCAAAACTTATCCCTACTTACCAAGTACGCTTTCAATATCTAGTTGAGAATCGAAGTTGGGGCAGCACTTTCAAGTTGGCCACCATTATGTCCAAATGGATTGTTGTGCATTACCTTTATGTCTAGTAGTGTACCTACTGATATAGTACAGGCCTCCGACAATCAAATTTGTTTTTTCCGTCGAGTGAAGTTACTACAGTGGTTGTGGCCCTCTTATTTCCTCATGTTTGGTACTAAGGATCAAAATCGTTTCTTTTCTTCCAATGTAACAAAAACAATAATTTGTTTTTTCCTATTATCGACCAATGACACCATATATGTCAAATGGGGGTTCATTTATTTACAACAATTATTTATCCCACAATTTTTGTGGCTTGACCTAAGACTAACGAATTATTGCTATGATTTTAAATCTTCTTTATTTTGTGATAAGATAAACTTATTTATTCTCATATTGGAAAATCTTTGTTTTGGACAATAGCTCATATACGTGCAAACGATTGTAATCTATTGATGTATGCAAATCCTAACCGTCAGATTCGCTCACATCAACGCTTCAATATATCATCACAATGCACACACACGTAAATGATTGTTGGGAGCCTCTATAATGAGGGGTAGTAGTGAGGGGGTTCAATCCAACAATCCAATAATTACTCTGCACTTGATCGTATGGCTATTAACAACTCCCTCATTATTACCCCTAATTGTAGCCTCCCTCGCTATTAGCATAATCGCTTTCGCTATTGGAAGCCCAATGTGTAGCCCATAATTATGCGTTACCCGCCCACTTGGTGAGAGGCCCAACTCTGTAATGAATGAGCATGTCTATTACAGAAAATTCATTCCTATTGGCCCACGATATTTCCGCTACAACGAAAATTCATTCCTAACCATCCGATTCCGCCGCTTCTCTCGCCGACCGTTGGATAACGCGGTTTCTTTCCCAAAAACAAAAAGAAAAGAAAAAAAAGATTAGAAAGGGTTTTGTTTCTCATGCAATGCCCTAGTTTCAGAAACCTGTATAAATAACCCAACGGTCTTCTTTCATCCTATGCTCTGTTGGCGGCTGAAATTAGGGTTGTGAACTGCTCCAAAATTCTAACTTTAAAGGTATTCTATCATCATCCTGTTACTTACAATATTTATTGAATTTACAGAGTAATTGTTTGATTCTGATTTGATTGTGGCCCCAAGTGAAATTTTTTGTACCCCTATTCAATCAGTGGGGTCAATGTCATTGAAATGAATACTTATCTAGATTGAAAGAATAGTTTCAATTTATGGATCAGAAAATTGATTTCAGTTTTGTCTGGATGAAGAGGCCCTATTCAAAGGGATGACCTAATGTGGTTTCCCCTCTTCTGTGAACTAGTATTAGGTTTGATTGTTGCACTTTTACCCAGGCTCCATGACCATAGCATTATTGGTTGCCTTATATATGAATGTGCAAAAATAGATGTTGGGAACCGCTTTGCAGCCTAAATTTCTAGTGTTTTGCTGCCAGTATTACCCACACATGATTCAGTAATTCTGGTCTGTAGATATCCATTGATATCAGTAGAAGAGAAAACTTACCCACTTGAGTTTTTTGTCATAGAGGCCCGATTCCAGAGCAATGGCTTAGATGTAGTTGCCATTAGCAATCTGAGTCAGTAGCTAGTAGTTTCTTGATTTTGTGATCTAGCATTAGGTTTGATAATGCTCTAGACCAAGGCCCCATGACCATCAAATTATTGGTGCCTAGTCTCAAAGTGCAAAAATTGATGTTGGGATTCACTTTGCAGCTTAAGCTTCTAGTGCTTCTGTTGCCATAAACCCCCACACATGGGTAATTCTTATTTATGTATTCCATTAATTTCACTGGAACCGAAAAATGATCCACTTGAGATCTTCAACATGAAGAAGCTCAATTCCAAAGGGGTAGCCTTGATGTAGTTGATGCTCGCAATCTAACTCAGTACTCAGTTGCTAGTACTTTGCAGTAATTTCACTGGAACCGAAAAATGATCCACTTGAGATCTTCAACATGAAGAAGCTCAATTCCAAAGGGGTAGCCTTGATGTAGTTGATGCTCGCAATCTAACTCAGTACTCAGTAGCTAGTACTTTGCAGTAGTTCCTCACTCAATCATGCCAACTAGCATTATTGTTGCTCTATTACCTAGGCTCCATGACCATCAAATTATTGGTTGCCTAATTTGAATGAGCAAAGATAGAAGTTGGGATCCGCTTTGCAGCTTAAACTTATAATGTTTCTGCTGCCAGTAATGCCCTCACATGCTTCAGTAATGTTTGTGTTTAGTAGGCTCTGCAATCACTTGAAGTGAGGAAATATTAGATAGATTCAAGAATAGTTCAAATGAAGCTGAAGAGAAAATCGCAGTGTCATCTATGATTGCTTTGTTGTTTAAAATGTGGAGCTTATATTGGAATGAAACTAATGAATCCTTTTGCCGTGAGAGTAGTACAAGTTAATTAATAAAGCTGATTTTTTAGAAAGTTGTGAGATTACTTCCGTCATTCCAAGAAACACTTGGTTCCTAAAATTTGTTGATGATCAAGTCTTACCTTTATATGTTTATGTTTTCTGTATAAGCTTGCAGGGTTCTGCAGTGCAAGCATCTGAACTTATCCTCTGGTATTAGTATCGGTTTGTCAAAGCAGGTTTTTTACAAATGCCCTGAGGAGCTGTTGCATTCAGGAAGCCGAGCACCTCATTCTCATTGTGAAGAAATCAAATCAAAGAGAGCACCGGTTTTGTTCACAACTTTGGGATTTTTGGGGTCATTCACTGGAAATTGGTTGCGTATAATTTTTTTATTTTATTGTAATTATGCTCGTACTCAGCTGAGTTGTTTTGACTCTATTAGTAATGGATATGAAATGGAAGTGTTTTATTTTAAACTTGTCAATATTTTCTCTTTTTCTCAACGTCAGCAACTTAGCAGCTTCAAAAGTATTATGTGGAGTTAGAAACATGGCAATATCACTCTGAATTTTGTTGACCACTTGTTGCTCTCTTCTTTCTTAGCTTTCAAGCAATACAATACTGGATGGAAAATTTGTTTCAATCTTCTTGGTAACCGTTTGGGCTGGTATTATGAAAGTTGGGCTTTTTCGACAAAAGAACAGTATTTGGAAACTCCTGCTATTACTTAGTTGGTTGAATAAGTCCTTTTGAACATATGTCAGAACGCCATTGCTGCTGCCTTGCTGATAGGAGAACTCTATCAAAAAGTACAGAGGTCATGATGGACCCACTTTTCATTTACCAAACTTCAAAACCAGAACGTGATGAAAGCCACAAATATGCTTGACCTCAATGCTTTTATGAGTGGAACAATTATTGGGTTCACTGTATTCTTGTACATTTATTTTATCTGTAAATAGAAGAGCACCGTGGACCATTATCATTTATCAAAGTTCTCACTGAAGTTTCAGGGATCTTTGTGTTGTTTGTTCGTATGAAATGAAAATTAGAAGGTGGTTTCATTTCAATTTCATTTATTAAAAAAAAATAAGCGATAGTACAGTATATTATTGATAGACAAATAAAAGTACAAAGTAACTAGGTGTTGAATATGAGTAAAACTTCTACAGTGACCAGACACAACAACATATTGAATTGTTCTAGAGAGAAATCGCACAGCAATTTCAATTTAACTATGTGATTTGATTTTGAACCGATTGGGGGCAGGCATTTATGGCATTGAATTGGTGTGAAGTTTGAAAGCAGTACAAACAAAGAAATGGGATTTTTTTGCAGTGAAGAAGTTGTATAATTGTGTGAGAAAGGAAGTATTTTTCAGTTTACGGTTGATGCAAACCACATGCTCAAAATACAGACAGGGGCTGCTCTGCTCTCATTTAAGACGCACGGTTGGCTGCAGTCGAGGCGATTAAAGACCCATGTGAATTGCCAAGTGCATTACACACTGAAATAAATGTTCATGTGCATAAATCTACAGCAAAAAATTAGAAATAGAAATTTCACAGAAACAGAATGAAGGATACGTCTCTGCTTGCTAATATCTAAAAGTGTGGCCCAAAATTCACCATTGCTTGCTCCTCTCCTTCCACACTGATCCACAGCTTTTAAGTTTCAACACAGCCTGGCTCTTCCTCATCCTTTGAAATTGAATTATTGGGAAAGTAACAGTTGATTTCTCATTTTCTTCATGTACCCTAAACGACATTACTATGGCAAGCGGCTATGTGGACTTTTGAGCCACATAATAATAATAATAATAATAATAATAATAATATTGTGCTTTACTTCATTCACCATCAAATTGTTGATCACATATCTTTTATCTATTTACGTTAAAAACTTATTTTTACAAGGCCGATTAATAATTAATATGATCAATAAATATGATATATACTAATCATTTACAGAAGTCGTTTGACATGACTGGTGGGGAGTGGGGAATTGGCAATAGGTCTTATCGAAGCTGTGAAATTCCACCGACAAAACAGAGCAGGATAGCTTCTTCTTTTTTCTTTTTTCTTTTTTTTTTTAAATGGGGTTAATTGGGTTTGTAAAGGAAAAAGGATTTGTATTGGTGATGTTAAATGTTGAGTGTTTAAATGCATGGCTTGAGAGATCTCCTATGTAGGTGAAACTGAGTGGCATTTAAATGAAGATACCCTTTTCTGGTCCACGTTCTGTCAAAGTCTTTTCTCTCAACTCTCACTGGGTCAATTTGGAACTAATTTAGCATTGTTGCTTGTTGAACTTTCAATTCAATCTTACTTTAAAACCCAACTTATAAAGTTCAATTAAGGTAGTGTTATTTTCTAATCCTACCTTAAAACCCAACTTAAACCTTATAAATATATGATTGTTTTCTCATGTGTGCCTCATAAATACTAGTCATCATAGAAGAAATTTATTTTAATTGATATTTATTTTCTTTGATTTATTTGATCAAATATAAAATGGTGCAGTGAATTCCATCAAGGCATCATCTTTTTCATGATTCGTCTCACCAACTACACTAGTGGTACGATATTTTCTGCTTTAAAAACTGGACACGTTGAAGATGTATCAACCATTCATTTGATTAGCCAATGCCCCCATCAGAGTTTTAAGTTTTAAAGCTGCATCAAATTCAACTTACCACCATTTCTTTTTCTAATGCTTAAAATTTATGATTTAATCGATCTTTGATGTTTCAAGATATTAAGCATATACCAATTAGCTCTCACAAAAGGACAATCAAAAGGAAATGATTATGCAGAAAGAAAGCAACCAGTTTAAGTGCACGTTTTAAAATCAGCATCAGCAAGGTTTGTTAAATTAATGAAATTAGCAGACCTTAAATGCCTACAAGTGACATTACACCAACGAACCAAACACATGCAATCAAACATCGGGACCGGGAGAAATCCCCCTCTCCTATAGTTTAGACTATCGCTTATAGTAAGAAAAAAAAACCATTGGGACAGGGAGAGTGATCCATTCAAAAACTTCAGAGAAAGAAAAATGAAAAACAAGCATCACCAATCTTCATATGTTGTTTGTTGGAACTGTAATGCAGCAACATTTTCTTTTTATTTTTTATTTTTTTAATTACAATGAAGATACTTGAGGGATTCCAATAAGTAGGTATGAGGTTCAAGTCTTCTACCAAAATCCAGTTAGTTTTTCCTTTTTCAATTTGAACACTGATTTGTTATCCATCTCACAGCAGCAATAATTTTTTTTTTTTAATGCCACCGCCAGGTTAGATGGAAGAGGAAGAGTAGACTTGGGAAATTGACAAGAATGTAGGCTTTCTAGGTCAATATCTTTTATCTCTACAACTTACCCATTTTTGTAAATTAGTATCAAAACTGAGGTCGTCAAAATCTGGTTTTGATTTGGATTATGTTTTCAGTTTCCATTTTCATTTTGGTGCATTGATGTTGTGATTGTAGAGTACATGCTAGTTGACCTACTTGCCTTTAGCTTTCTTTTGCCATTATGAATTGTGTTTCCTGTTAATCTGCAATACATGCAAGTTACAACTAAGCAAACGGAGATAGGAAAGGGGGGAAAACTATTTCTGAAAAGGAGAATTTGACATCAAACCAACAGCAACAATAAAGTCTATCATAAAAGATTCTTTTATTGGACATAAACATATATATATAAATGTCCTTTGTAGTTCTTAAGTAGAAAAAAATATAAAGAAAATACAGAGAAGTTTCTTCAGGTAAAAGTAAAAGCAAAAGCACTTAGTCTCTCATTCACTTTACAACAATCAAAAGCCATCAGAATTCAGAATGAAACAAGTTGAAAGGGTGAAGTATTAACATTTGATGTGAGAGCTACAGCCAAAACTGTAATTATTTGCTTTCACAAGAATACAAAGCATGCATGCATGTCAAGCACATTTTATTACAATTTTTTTGGGGGGTACGACCTAGCCTATGAACATTGCAGAAGCAACCAAAAACTGCCTTGCCAATAGCATTCATCCTCCTATATATCACATCATCATGAAATTCAGACTTGTAATTCATTGACATGATTGGCAATTTGATCCTCAGTCAGTTCTTCAAATCATCACTAACTCAAACTCTTTTGGTGCACTGTTGTGATTAGAACATTGGAGAGTCAGATGGAGAAGAATTCACCAAATTGAGAATACTATTCCAGTAATTCTTATTATCCTCATAGTAGTCACTACCACTTCCACTTCCACTGCCACCACCATTATCAGAGTCTCCGCGGCTGCGGCGCTCACCATCTGACAAACTCTGTACTTCATCAGAGTTGTTAAGCAAAAGATCAGTGAACCCTTCTTGATCTGCCATGTCCACATTGCTACTAACTCCTCCTCCTCCTTCTTGATGATGATCATGAACCTCACCAGTCCATGCTCCTGCTTCCAGGGACATTGTGATGTGATCATGAAGCCCTGAAGTGAAAGACAAATGGGATTTCCAATCTTGATCATGATCACCTTCTTCTTTGGTCTCAGATGAACCTGAGGACCCCACAAACTCAATCATAGGCTGCATAATTGGAGGCACCACAACTGCTGATGCTGATGCATTCACATTAATCTGCTCAGAAGAATTATAAGTGAGTGTAGAAGTTGGAGACTCAAGATCAACATTAGATGATTTTGACGCTGGCCATCCTCCACCAACATTCCAACCTTTAAACACGTCCAAAGACCTTGCAGCAGCAGAAGGCATAGGCACCATTGATGATGAAGACTCCATCTTGTTGCTTGTGAGCTGATGGATTAATGAACTGTGGGAACGCAGCTTGGATTCTCTGACAAGCCGGGCTTCAGCTTCGAGGCGAGCGCTCTCCCATTGCGCCATGTGGCTGAGGTTGGAGGCGTTCTTGGACTGACCGTCGACGGTGGAGAGTAGGGCATCGTTCTTTGGCTTGTGCGTGACGGGGTCGATGCCCATTTTGGCCAGCCTCTTCTTAAGATGCGTGTTCCAGTAGTTCTTTATCTCATTGTCTGTTCTCTTTGGCAAGTGAGTTGCTATGGCCGACCACCTGATCACCAAAGCCCAACACAACACGACAGAGTTGAGCATCAAAACTATGAAAACCCCAAGAGAAAAATCATAAACTACATCGATCCATCCATTTTACTAGCACCTTTTCATTTCATTAATATATATATATATATATTTGAAGAGAATTTCAAGAGGAGAGGACTCTTTTCATTTTAAATAATAGACTTGGATGTCAGAAGCACTAAATGATACATGAAAAATGGTCGCAGTGGTCAAAACTTTGAACAGATGATTAGGTTAGAGAGTGAGTGGTTGGTTGAAGGTACTTGCTTGCGAGGGCACCACATTAATTCAAATCATCTCATAATTCAACCAAATAATCAGGCAAAATATGGTTTTGCAGATCAAAAGCATCACAATTATTGAAAAGAAAGAAAGAAAGAAAGAGCTAGATGAATTTTCTTCTTAATTACGAAGAGTGAGAAGAAAGCTTAATTAAGATTGCTAATTAGTTATACTTAAGAAACAATGTGCATGATAACTCTTTAGATTAACACTAATTTTTACTTAAAACAACAAAATTAAGATAAATATACCTGTTCCCCAATAGGGCATGGAGTTGGATAATGGTTTGTTCTTCTTGCAAACTGAACTTTCCCCTCTTGATATCAGGTCTGAGATAGTTCGTCCATCTAAGCCTACAGCTCTTTCCACATCTCTGAAGCCCTACATACATAAACAAGGAAATTAACAAAAAAACCTTAATCAACTACTTAATTATATAATAATGTTATGTTTTACATGCAAAATATTATAACAATATACAGAAGACTAATTACGAGTTGTTAATGAGCAAATGGAAATGGAAATCACCAGCTTTTGTGGGGAGGGCACGCCAACTGCCATGGCCATGTTCTTCAATGTAAGCCAAGAGTTTCTGGTCTTCTTCTGGTGTCCATGGTCCTTTCTTCAAACCCACCTTGTCACAGCAAGGTGACCTACCCATTTGAATTCTCAAGCAGCAAAGCAAGGCTTGTAGTTTCTGCTTCTTCTTTATATAGCTATAGCAGCCTAGCTTTGGCTAGCACAAGAGAGAAAAGAAATCATATGGATGGAGAAAATTTAAGAGAGAGAGAGAGAGAGAGAGAGAGAGAGAGAGAGAAGGGGAGAAGGCGTCTTCAGTCTTTCCCTGAATTAATTTGTAAAACGAAGAAATGGGCAGAGAAGAAAGGTCAGCGACATAAATGGGATGAAGAAATAAATTTTGATCAGAGAGTATAATGTGTTACAACTCTCATGACAAAACTACCCTTAACCTTCTCTCACTTCTCTCTCTCTCTCTCTCTCTCTCTCCTCTCTTCAGTGGCATCTGTATTATGCCACGTTCTTTAATTTGCTTTATATTAATGGCGTTTAAGAATTATTGCTCTATGTGATAGTCTAATGGTTTAAGAAATTTTATTTTTGTATTTTTAATGAATTATTTTTGCATATGTGTCAAATTGTGATTTGCAGGAATAAAGAGTATCTCTTTACCGGGTATAAGGCAAATAGTATTGACGGTATCGTCTTTCAACATAAAAATTTATGACAGGATCTCTTAGCAGCAGATATTATCAAGAAGAATTATTATTTTATTTTATTTTGCACCTTCTTTTTAATTTTATTTTTATATTATGTGTAATTTCTATCACTCGTCTTGCAATGAAAACACTCCCATTTCCTGCCGTTTGCAGTAGACCCATATTTATGACGAGAATAGTTCTCCACCTCCACATTAATAAACGCACCTTAAAAAAGGACTCTCGTTTTTGTTTTCGAAAAAGTGAGGGCTATTGATAATTCATCAAAACTAGCATACATGCATTTTCAAATAAATTTACGATTTGATTTAAGAAAAAAAAAAACCTATATCATGGAATCCAAGAACTTCTTATTATTCAGAAGGGTTTCAAATAAAATAGACAAGCTACCTAGACTAGACTGGCGTTTCTTTTTATTTTCGGTTCTAAAGGAGTCGAAGCTCAAAAACAAAACTACATAAACAAACTTCTAAGTCTAGCAACCCCACTCAATATTATCAATATATTATCTATACATCCTCGGATGATTTTCCATTAATTTAAGCTAGATTTTAATGCTGACTCTGTGTCTACATGCATGCAGACAGCAGTGCAGTCGATTATTAATTGAAGCCATATATTTATCCAGAGATGAGAAACTTGGCTATAACTCCTACAACAAAATCACTGGCCGCCTCTAGCATGTAATTATTCTTGCACCCAAAGACAACTATTGCTTCAGAATAATCTCCTCAAATCTGCTCTGGGTTTCAACACGAAATGAGGTAAAATATTTAATAACTAGTCCACATCACCTAGCTATCAATGGTCTGGTTGGTATAGTTAGCAAACAAATACTTTTCTACTCTCTCTCTCCTCTTAAAAAAAAAAACACTGTCAAAATTTCAAATTGCAGAGACTGTTTTTTGTCTCTGCTGCTGAGAGAAGAACTAATGGAGCTAGCCTATGTCATGGAAGTTTGTAAATTTGGGTAAGCTTAAGAGATTATAGCTCAAATTTGTCATTGTGTCACACTGAACTCAATATGCATACGTCCGGGGGTGTTGCCCTAGCTGGTTCAGTTAACCTACTTCCTTTCTTTCTGCTCAGACGGGGGTATAATTGTCTTTTACGATGCTTCCATAATATGTCACATCCAAATTCAATCGATATGTCCCACTCCCAAATTCAAATATAAAAAGTGAACAAAATAGTGAGCTAGCTAGTAACCCATGAAAATGAGGTTAACCATAGATGGTACTGCATATAATTAAGAAAGTGAAATTTGAGTTCAAGTAGTAAATTAAAGATATAGTCTGTGGTGGCTCTTACCAGATAGGGATGGTGGGTCTCTCGAGCAATTACTGAACCAGGTCCAGAAGAAGTTGCCTTGCCGAAAGAGGTACGCACTTGAAGAAGGTGGTGAATGGTGATGGAGACCTATATATAGGGCTGCTGGAGGCTGCAGCTGATGCCAGTCAATTAATTACGACAATGGTAAATTTCTATCCGAGTTTCACTGTTTCTTGTTTCTTTTACAATTAGCAGTGATATTTCCAAACTCTTTTAGTGTACATATAAGTGGGTTCGATGTCGAGTGTAAAGGGGCAGACACATAGCATCCGAGTTGCTCAATTTAATATTTAATTCTATGATTATCAATACATGACCAAAGTAAAATTGGGGTATAAGTCAAGTAACTAGTTTTGTAATGATTCCATAAATAAATCTAAAAGCAAAAGAGGGCAGTTTGGTAATTTAGAGAAAAGCATGACTAATTTATTGAGATGGGGTCTACGCCACTGTGGGGGTGCAATCTTGAATGATAGGAAGCAAAGCATGAAAAGACGAAAGCAGGGGTCCCATTCCCATATGGAATGGAAAGAAACTTATAATTAAATTAAACGTTTTTGGGTGTGTGGCGTGGAAGTGCAAAATGCAAAGCAAAATGTTGGTTTTCGATATTGGGAATTGGCTTTGGTGGGGTAAGAAGGACATTGGGGAGGGACACCATCTTAAATTCTACTTCATCACTGCCAGCTCTAGCATATTGTATATGGTCCAACAAGTTCTTAATTGCCCTATTAAATTTAGTCCCATTACACTTGTCAAACCAATGCACCTCCACGTGCATACAAGGATATGAATATATATTATATTTGAAGGACACCCTTTAGGGTATCCTACGTATCTTTTTCCAAACGATCCAAACTATCAATTTTTTAAGTCTACATTCATAAATCATCATTGCACAAAATTAGACAAATCGGAAACTGTTTCGACATCCAATTGCATCCCACAAAATCAATAAACATTGTGCTTCAAGAGAGTACTAAAATTCCAACAACACAATTGAGTGGTCAAACGATATCGGATTCAAGTGATTTTTATAGAGATGATCTTTGAATGATTATCTAAAACAAAGATGGTTTGGATTAGTGAAATACAATGCGGAGTGGGCCCTACAAAGGTGTCCCTCAAATAAGCTAATTTGAGGGATCTCTCAATGAAAGCCCTCTATAAAAATATATACAAGAGATCAAAAGAAGAAGAAAATAGTGTATGTTTTTGAAATAGCAAATAGATGGATTCCATGAGATGATTAGATAAACCACTGTTTCTCCGTCACACTTATTTTAAAGATGTCATTTTTGGAAACAAAAGAAAAACTTATGTATATCAATAATAAGGTTCTTAATTAAGCTCAACATAGATGGATTTTTGGACTAAATACATTCTCAAGTCAGGGAACTGTACTTAACCTACACTAATCTAAGCATATAATTTGATTAATATTAGGACAAAGTCGGTGAGAGAGAGAGCATTTCGACTAGGCTTGCCTTTGCAACTTGCCACTCCAATTTCAGTGCAGTGCGGGCTTCTCCTTCCTGGGCTTTGACCCGGCCTCTTTATTTTTTTTTGGGCTCTGGACTCTTTCCTTCCACCCATTTCTTCTTTTAACCCATATGCTTTTTTAATGATCTTGGGAAGAATTAATGTTGGCCTTTGATGGTTCCCATATGCTTTTTTATGATCTTGGGAAGAATTAATGTTGGGAAAATGGTTGGACGTTGATTGTGAACTGGTGATGATTAACTTTCATGGTAATAACTTATAGCTACTTTATCTCATTAAATTATTTATGACTAGCAGTTATATAGTTATTTTTTAGTGCATTAGAGCATTTGTAATGGGCTCCTTAAACCACCTCATTTGACAAATTTTAGGAAGGAATTGAAAAAATACAACTCCAAACCATGCTCCATATCTATATTCTAAAATAGGGAGACCTCTAGTCTAGGAGCTCCTAAATTTGAGGAGAGAGAGAAATGACTCATAGTGGCTCCCTATAATTTAATGTTGTTTTGTTTTATGCATATTTTAAACTTTTAATTAATGCTAAAATATGGAGTATGGTTGGAGTTGAAATTTTATAGAGAGCTCTTGAAATAGCTTTTGTGTGTTTTTTGCTAAATTCTAACTAAAATAATAGGAAGCATGATTGTAGATGAATTTAGCTAAAAACACACAAAAGCTATTTTAGAAACTCTTTATAAAATTTTATTGAGGCCCAAAAAATTTAAGGTTGGGCCCAAATATATTTCTAGCCCAGTACGACACCTAACTTGGGAAGAAACTCAATTTGGGTACGCAAGAGTTCATCATATGAGCTTGCACACGTGCCACGCCAAGCAAATAAGCAACATGTCACGCTACAAGCTTAAGTAGGCCCAAACCACGCGAATGCCTGGGGCTTGCTGAGCTTGTTGTGGTATGGATGATTACAAACATGCACGAGACCCATTGATGAGCCAAGAAGTGGAAGTTTTGGGCTGCTTGGGAGCCTTAAAACACAAGCTCATTTCTTAAGCCCAAATATGTGGGTAAGCACGAAAGATAGAAAAAGGTAGCCCATTATCTTAGAAAATTGGCCCATCACCTTAGTAAAAAAATAGTCCATCACTCTAGAAGGTTGGCCCATCCCCTTAGTAAACTAGCCCATTACCTTAGGGAATGGCCTAAGTAACTTAGAAAAATATGAAAGTCTCTGGCACATGGCTAGAGACAAAACCACGACAGAAAACCAAAGGATAGAAACTTGCGCAAGTTGCTGGGAATCTCCAGCACATGGCCAAAGACAAATCCCAACACAAGCCATCCAAAAAACCAAAGGATATTTGAGCAATACACCTTTCAGACCAGTGTCATTACCCACTCATTTCTCCCACCATCTCTTGCAATAAAATGAAGGAGAAAAGAAGGAGAAATGGTAGCCCAAAATAAGATATGGTCGCAGGGACAGCTCCGAGAAGACTCTAGAGCTCTCAAAAATCTTGTCTCTGTGTATTTGGATTGGGGGAGATTTCATAAAAAGAGGTTGAATTGAAGGAAGAGAATAGAAAGGGAGGAGAAGACTCGGAAAAATTGGAGAGAACCAATTAGGGTTTCTTGGGAAGAAGGAGCTTCCAAAGCCTATAAAAGGAAGCACCTTCTACCCAGCAAAACAACTCATCGAAGGCAAGCATCCCCTCTGGAATCCTTTAATTTCATGCTCTGTTCTTCCATCTTCTTCCTTTCTCTCCCATAAACACATCCAGAGAGAGTAAGCATCACCTCTCACCTCTGGAACCCTTCGATTTCAAGCTCTGTTCTTACATTGCTTCCCCTTTTCTCTTTTGGCAAAATACTCAAAAGCTTGACAAAGCTTTCGTCAAGCTGTTGGAAATCTGCTAAAGCCATTCATGCTTCCATATTCTTCCTCTCTCTCCCATAATCACATCCAGAGAGAGCAAGTATCACCTCTCACCTCTGGAACCCTTCGATTTCAAGCTATGTTCTTCAATTGCTTCCCCTTTTCTCTTCTGGCAAGATACTCAAAAGCTTGACAGAGCTTTCGTCAAGCTGCAGGAAATTTGCTAAAGCCACCCATGCTTCCATCTTCTTCCTCTATTTCCCATAAACACATTCAGAGAGAACAAGCATCACCTCTCACCTCTGGAACCCTTCGATTTCAAGCCATGTTCTTCCATTGCTTCCATTTTTCTCTTCTATCAAGCCACTCAAGAGCCTGACGAAGCTTTCGTTAAGCTGTCGGAAACTTGCTCAAGCCACCCATTCCTCTTCCTTCATTCTTTCCTCTCTTCCCTCAACAAATCCTCTCAAAATTCATTCTCCCCCTTACTTCGAGCTTTGTTTCTCATAGGAAACCCAAGCCTTCTCTCTCTCATGCTAAACTCATGAATGCTCAGCTCCCATGCCACAAGCTTCTCATGCCAAGCCTAAATATTTATCTGTAAGCAACTGTTGGTTTTGTTGGTGAAGGAAGCCAATGTGTTTCATAAGGCTCCACGAACCTTTCGAAGCACTCTTGGGGCCTGATTCTTGAACTCAGACATAGGGTCAGATCCACCAATTTGCTCTTTACAGCAGCTCAGGCCCATCTGTAGCTGCTAAAACGAAAAAGCCCCTACAAATTTCAACTCCAATCATACTCCTGGTTTAAAGAGTTATAAATGCTTTTAATATATTTTATTTCAATTTTTGAATATAGTGTAGACACAAAAACAAAAAAAAACAAAAAATAGTTGGTATTAAATAAATGGTTAAAATACTATTAAAATAAAGGAGCACTAAATTATTGGGAGCCACTAGGAGTCTTTAGGAGCTACTAGAGGTCTCCATATTTTTTGAGGTGGATAGGCAACATGGTTGGACTTGGAGTTGTATTTTTTCAATTTCTCTTCCTAAAATTTATCTAAAGATGTGTTTTAAGATACAATTAATTGTTTTCTTCAAAATTAGTGATTCCAATACAGATTGGATTTTTGAAAAAGTAATGTATATATGTACTTTTCACTACAAATTATATTATATATGTACATATTGGGCGCATTAATTTGACATTTTTGTATTTGATTGACGAATTTTTCATCGTACTTTTTCTTGAAACTACTACTAATTATATACATACCTATTTTATACTCCCTTATATTATGAATTATGAACTATAAAAATATATTTAAAAAAACACTATTGCGTACACGAACAATATATAACAAATGTTCCATAAAAGAAATGATGAAACAAATGTCTATAACCATCCATCTCCATGATGCCAAAGAGAGAGAGAGCCTGATGCATACAGCGGAAAAAAGAAAAGAAAAAAAAAGGCTATCCGTTTTTGCCTGATTTTGTTCCATGCTTTATTTATTGTGTTCTGATTGTATTGAGATTCTTAGTGGATTTCATTCCTACATATATTTGGACTTAATTAATTGCATATATATATATATATATATTTCCAATAAACGAAAAATATTGTATATAATTATATCTTTCCCTGTTTAACTGGGGTTATTAGAAACCCTATATATATATATGATATTGGTTTGTGTTGTTTTATGCAAGTTTAATTTTTATTTTGGCAGACGTACACCATGACAGGTAGTGATATCAAAACGAGGTATGGTGCAATACTGCTGGACCATCATCATCGTTTGAATGGTATTGATGATCTCCCGGACGTTGTATTGATGGAAATTCTTTGTCGACTCCCATGCTATAAGTTTGTTTCCCATTGCAAGTGTGTGTCAAAGCGTTGGTGCAGTCTCATATCCGATCCTTATTTTATTAGCCGCTGTGCATCTCTGCAAAGAGAATATAATCACCAGGAAACCCCCATCATTCTAATCAACCAAACAAGAGAATTGCTCAATAGAATGTCCGATCCTCTAAAGCCTTTTTTCGAAAGGCTCGTGAAGTTTTATGGTTTGATACAAGAGCCGGAGGTGGCAGGTGCGTATAATGACTTACATTTGTGTTACGCCGGCGAGTATCATGAACGTAATTACTACATCTGCAATCCATTCACCCAACAATGGATTGCTCTTCCGCCCACACCTCCATGTCATGAGAAGACATTCTCAATACCAGAGGGGTTTATGTGCGCTCTTCCCTACTATAATAATAATATAACGGATGCAGCAAAAGATAATAACCCTAATAATATTGCGCAGCTTAATACCAATTACAGGTGCAAGGTTGTGAGATTAATTTCTCCCCGTCATGGGATAGAATCCAGCAAATTCAAAGTGCAGATCTTCTCCTCAGAGACTGGTGAATGGAAGGAGTCAATTGTATCATCCCCACAAGACATTTTTCTCTTCAGTCTCAAGTCTAATATTTGCTTTGCTAATGCTTACAACAGAATGTTGTATTGGATGGGTGATAATGCGTTTCTTGTCGAGTTGGATCCCTTTGAGTTGGATGGTCATGGTGATGATCATCATTATAATTATAATTGTCGTGTCATCAATCTGGAAGATGATGATCTTGACATCGGAAGAGGAATGCTTGGTTGCCTGGGTGTGCATGGAGGGCGTCTCAAGGTGTTTAAGCAACTTTGGTATGCCAATATTTTTCATGTTTGGGACGTGAATGTGAAGAAGAATGATCAAGGAGAAGGAGAAATCTTCCATGGAGGATTTGAAAAAGTGCGCTTGGAGAACCTAACAACTTATAGGGTGGGGAGAGACATGCTTCCGAACGAAGACGACGTACTTGATTGTCTAGCTTTGGATCCAAACAACGAGGAAATTTTGTATCTATCTCTAGGCAAAGAGATTATCAAGTTCAACAAGCGCACAGGAATGTGGTCAAAGACGGGTAAAGAGATTTCTCATTCCAACTGGTCCATCGACTTCTTCCAAGTTGTGGTGCCATGGTGGCCCACACCCGTTCCTAGACTACAACAACATGCTCATGCTCAGCCCCGAACAAAAAACCACCAAAACCAGTTGGAAGAAGAAATGGGAAAGTTCATGGAGTCGGCGCCTAGCGCAGAAGTGCGGTTGTCGTCAAGGGATAGTTGTGGAGGAGCTGCGCCTGATGAGGAAGATGTTAAGGTGCGGGTAGCCAAAAAGCCGAGGACACATTATTAGTGCCTGTGTTGTGTGTACATTACTAATCACTTGATGATACCTTGTTTGTTACAAACACAATGGCTTGGTTTTGTTTATTGTGCTCGGATTGAAGCTCCTTCAATTCAATGCATTCTTAATTACTCTCCCTGAAATAGTAGCCTGGTATGATATGATGACCACAGATTGTTGCGCAATTTCTATCTCACTCAATCTGAACTAATAGGAAATAGTCGTGTATTTTTAACTATTGACTTGATGGGTTTTATGATTTCTTAATATAGCTTCGTAAGAAACTTCTTATAATCTTTCTATTGACTTGATGGCTTTTATGATTTCTTCTTAATTTTTCCGTTGCCAAATTGTTCATCAGGGGAAAATATGTGACTAAGCTTTCAGATATCAAAGAAAAAGAAGCAAAGGAGAAAAACACTTTACACGTTATTCACTGGATCAAGACTTGATGCTTGGGTTGGGTTTGAAGGGACCCAAATCTATACTCCATATTCGATTATATATTGTATTTTATTTTGTTAAGTTTACATTTTTCAACGCATTATTTCATAATTTTCTCTGCTAAATATAAACGCCATATGCCATTTAGCCAAGCACGTAAGCTACCAGCTCATTCAGTCTCTATACAATTTATCCAGCACAACAACCAGACACTGAGCACATCAAGTTTTCCCAAATTGGGAAACTCTCAGTCCTTGTCGAATACAAAGTAACTATACCTATATGCATATAAAGAAGAAGAAGAAGAAGAAGAAGAAGAAACGAAGAGATAAGCTTGAGAGCTATATATAACCTTATCCTAAGTAAATTAAATATTTCCATGCAATTTTTGTCCACTCAGTTATTACAATGCTCTACAAATTTAACAAATTTTATCATCTTGGATAATGGCCTTGTCTCTTATACTTTTTTACTTTTTCGGGCAGCTTATTAATTATTGGGGGGAATTAGTCAAATGCTACGATTTCTAATCCTTTCTCATTTCATATGTGATCTGATGCAGGACCACGTACATATATACAATCTGTCCCAAAAAATATAAGGGAGATTCACTATTATACCCAATATATGGGCCCAAATTATAATAAAAACCCTACATGAAATAGACTTTAATAAAAATCCTACATGAAATAGACTTTAGAAACACACCCAAACCCCATTTACAACATAACAAAGAGGCTTTGAAATTCCTATAAATTACAAAACTGCCATCAATTTCTTAATAATCAAAATTAAATTCAATAGGATCAACTGTTATTTTTTGGGTTTGTTTATAGAAACTAAATGGTGTAAGATTTACATACTTAAAATGAGTATATAACTAAATATATCCAAATGGGTAATCAATTAATCATGATTAATTGGCTTGGTTCGTTGTGATAATTACCAATTAAGCGATTTACATGTGTGATGACTAGCTGTGACGTGGCAAAGTGGGCCACGTGAAGGGTGGATCCTACGAGCAAAGAGGGTGACGTAGGCTCGCCAAGCGGAACTGAACGACGAGTACGAGTGGTGGCCCACTGGCCCTGGTGGGTGGGAATAAAGATGAGCCTCCAACTGGTTGCCACCATCCTTTTTGCATGGGCGGCTCAGCCTAACTCGCTTTGTCCACACCAATTCTGAACAAGAATGGCTTTTATCGCTTTTTCTACACACTCTTTTTTATTATTTTAATTCATGTTTTACAAAAGAGGAATGATAGTCTTACCATATTTTTATACCACACTGTGTACCTCATCTCTAATAGAGATAGAGCCCACAAATATAATGAGGCTCACCTCTATTAAAATTTAAAGATGTGGTATACAATGTGGTAAGCCTAACATTTTCCTTTACAAAATATATTATCGTTCCATTTATCCATCAATACCTTCGAAATGGGTGAATCTCATACTTCTCCTCTCCATTTTGAAAATTAATTAAAATATATATAGTTTATTGTATCCTTAATGTTTGTATCGTTTATAAAAAATTATAGTACGAATTTGTATCTAACACAAGTGATATTGAGACTATTGATCTGCAACTCAATGTCATTTTCTAGTATGCTAGATCCCGTTGACGAAACTACAAGACTCTTATCTAATACGAGCATTCTCATAATCATTATCGACATCTTCTAACACGAGGATGCGAAATATTTGGATGGTCTGTTTGGCGTAACTCAACAGCTAATCGAAACAGTAACCGACGAAATAACACTGTTTATCAAATACCAAACTCTATAACGGATGCATATGTGATGTGAAGTTGAGAGGTGTACATAAGCTTCCAAAATGTATACTGAACTTTTGTCTCTTCTGCATCTGCATGCTCATCCTGAAAAACTTCAACGGACAAACAAAATAACCTCAAATTAATAATTCCATATTTAAAAAAAAATTGTAATGGGTCATTATTTCATGCAAGGCTTGAAAAAATCATGTGGGCAACTAACTAAATTACGATGCGTTTATGGACCCTAAAAACTTATACAACTCTCCTGATTTGCATGCTAGCGTCATTAGGAAATTGAGATATTTAGTCAAATACCCATTCTTAGCACTAAAACTATAAATAAACCTTACACCATTTAATTTCTATAAACAAATCCAAAAAGAACCAAAAAAATGACAATTGGCCCTATTGAATTTAATTTTGATTATTAAATTACTTTGATGTCCTATTGAGTATTTTGGGCTTGTTTATATGTTTTGGGGTTGGGTTTGTTTTGAGAAATCAATTGCAGTTTTGTAATTTAAAAGAAGTTAAAAGCTTTTTTGTTAAGTTATAAATGAGCTTTGGGTGTGTTTCTAAAGTCCATTTCATATAGGGTATTTTTATAATTTGTGCTCATATATTGGGTATATTAGTGAATCTCCCTAGGAAATTCTGGGTTTGCCAATAATTCATTTATGTAGTCCAAGAAATCCCAAAAATATAAATAAATAACATAGAAAAACTACAAGGGAACAAACATCAACTCTCGTAAGAAAAATTTATGGATCCGCCATTGTCCATAAAGTAAAGATATAATAGAAAAGAAAGAAGAAATATACATTTTCTATATACATATCTACACATTTTGGGTACAAAAATATGATAATAGAAATTCTTTGTATATGGATATTTTTCGGGTTGACAGCTGACCACAGTAGAGTAGAACATGGTGTCATGGTACAAAGAAACAGTTATGTCTTATGTCACTCCTCAAAAAAAGGAACGTTAAAAATAAGAAAAAGTGTTCATCCATTTGATCATACACGGTATGATGTGGAGGTCCAGCTATATAAATTGCCTAAATTCAAGGCTTTGAAGAGATAATATTTTGCTGTTATTATATACACAGGATTATAATGCCAAGCTACGCACGAACAAAATATTTACGTTCGATATACTCTTTCCTTTATATTCTAATATTCGAATATATTGGTCTTGCAACAACAATATGTGTAAATCTACAAATAGTTTTTATTGATGAAATATGTAGAAATCACTGAGATCAAATTTGCTTTTTTTTTTAATTGGTTTATTAAATGTTGAGAAAGAAAGAAATTATGTATATCCATAAATTAAAATAAAGGAAAACAGGCAAAGACCGTGTAATATGTTTGAGTTTAATATATTATTGTCCATTTCAATAGGAAAGTTGCTCTAAAAAATATAATAAGGGAAAACAAAAATGCTTTTTATCTGAAATTTGTTATTGCTTTCTGTGACACTCCATACACGTTTGCCATTGGTTATTGATCAACCAAAGGAACTCTCGGTTGGTGACCTAAAATAACCAATGAACTTGAAAACAGAGAAAAAAGTCGCGTTGCCAACTTACAACTGTTTAAGTTATAACTAATCTACCAAATTCATAAGAATTATCATTCAATAACGAATCAAATTTACACAAACAAGTGATATTCATTTTCATCCCATGGATTTTTTTTTTTCTCTTTCTTGGTTCTTCTATGATTCAATCGAGAGTATCTATACACGGACACAATAATTTAGCAACAATTAATTACAAATCCCTGAAATCCCTCTCTTAATTCATGCTAATCTTCCAACTAATAATTCCAGAGGCTGTCAAATTCTATAGGAGCAGATGAGTATGAAGGATCGTCCTGAACCATTTCTCTGTTCGACACAACGGAAGAGACATCCATGCTCAGGCCTGTGTCCTGTGAGAGCTCTGTTTTTGCACTGCGCCTCAAGTTCGGGGCTTGGTTTTCAAGCAGCATCCTCAGGAAGGACTGGTCCTGCATCAAAACAGAGTCTTGGTGCTGCAAGAATCCCATGTTTGGTGTGATTTGGTTGGAGTAGAAAGGGTTTAAGTGAGCAGAGGGGTTTGAACGAGACGAAGAAGCTAAAAGAGGGTTGTGGTTGCTGTTGCTGCTGTTGTGGTGGTTGTTGTTTTGGAAGCTGTCAATTATATCCTCCTGAGTCCTCTGATCCTCCATCGGATCGGAGAAGCAGGACACATGAGACGTTTCGCGGACGGTGGTTCTCGTGTCGCTGTTGTAGGGTGAAGAATCCATTAAAGGTGGCAATAAAGAAGGGCGCAATTCGTTCCCGAAAGAGCCCAACCTCACCAACCCTGAAATATGAGTTTTCTTCCCACCACTACTCTTTTGGAAAATTCTGCAAATCACCCACTCGTTCTGACAAACAAACAAAGAGAAATCATTAACAAATAATACAAGAAAAAAAACAGTATGAAACAGAGCAAAAACAGAGCAAAATTTCATTTGCACCTTTGCTGTTTTGGGGAGATTATAGGCAGAGTATTTGCCTTCCAATCTATACTCATGCATGACCCAGTTGGTCTTTTCACCTTTGGGAGCTCTTCCTTTGTAGAAAACCAGAGTCTTCTTCATCCCAACAAGGGTTTTGGCCTTGTAAATCTCCTTATCTTTTCCTGTGGCTTTCCAGTACCCGGCATCAGTTGCTCTGTTTGTTCTTAGACCAGTTGGGTATTTTCTGTCTCTCACACAGAAGAAATACCATTCCCTTTCACCCATTTTAGCTCTCCCTTCATGGAACAAGCACAGAACACAAAGTAAGAAAACAAAAAACTGACCTGGGCAGCAGAGCAAAATGAGAGAAAATATTGGTTTAGTTTAGAAGAACTTACAAGGCAAATCCCAAGGCTCACACTTGTTCAAATCTACCTCACCAATAGCTCTAGCACAAAAGCAGCTGTCAAGAACCTTAGGAGAAAGGTAATGACTTATGAGTTCTTCATCAGTCGGATGAAATCGGAACCCCGGAGGCAATTCCATCTGTTCATCTTCCTTACTAAACCCAGAAGCATTTTCCATTCCTTCAATTTCCCACTAAACCCTCTCTGTATCTCAAATGGGTTTCACCACCAATAAGCACTAAATTCCCGAAATCAGCACAGAAAAATCCCAAAGAACTATAAATTGCGAACTGGTTTCTACCAAAAACTTGTACACACACGGAAAACAGAGCTAAGATGTTGTGAGATAAGGAAAAAAAAGAAGCTATGAAACTGAAAAGCTTCTAATTAACTGAGAGATGTTCAAAGATGTTTTGTCCAGGGAAAAAAATTTGTGTCGATAGGTACAGAAACCCGTTAAATACAGGTTTTGGGGGAGAAAGAAACGTGGGTTGTAAGGCAGCTTGGTGGGTAGTTTCAAAATTTCAGGCTCTCCCTTTTAACTTTTCTGTAATAATTCCCTTCTTCTTGACTTTGGAGCTAGCGACTGACCTCTGTCACCTGCATGTAAATGAGAAGCTAAGAACAGTTCTCTTCTTTCCAAATTTAAACTCTCTATCTGTAATTATTGACTTTAGGTAAAGAGAGATTGGGGACCAAAGTCACGTTGTTAGTTATTTTGAAACTACCTAGTTTTACAAAAGTCGTCTAATGCGTGCAATAGTTTTATTTTCTTAATACCTAATTTTATTTTATTTTTCTTTGGCATTTAAAGGGCACAATAATTTTGCGGTTGGGTGATTGGTTGGCTCTATTCTGATACCTATAGTACGTTTTTTACTTTGTACGAAGAACTATGATCATTTCTCTATATCATAGGAGGACTTCTTTGACAATACTTACGTAGTGATGGGATGTTGTTTTAAGGCTTTTATGGTTGGGTTTAGGTTTGTCTGTTTCATGTAAGTTGTTTCACTCTACTGTTTAGTCAATAGCATGGGTGGTACACTGGTACTATTTCTTACCCCGGGGTTTTGTTTTCTTTGGGAATGTTTTAACGAGGCCGCCATTAACATGCTAGTTCTTACCATGTACAATCTTTTTTTTTTTTTTTTTTTTTTAAAAGCACAATAGTTATAATAAAATATATATTTTTTCAACAAAAGTTCTTTAGATAAAGAGAAAATATAAAAACAAATAGAAAGCTTATTGGTATAGGCGTGAGCGCATGTTGGAAGATTAGTTAGTAGAACATCAAAACTTTAATTTTTAGTAGAAGATCTTTTTCTTCTCTTTTTTTTTTTTTTTTTTTTTTTTTTTTTTTTTTTTCATATGATAGCTATTTTGGTGTCCAAAATCAAAAATCTTAGATCAAACATACCCATCACTGAAAATCATTTTTAAAAATCAGCAAAAATAGTTCATATTTCTTGTCAAAATGACCAAATTGGCCCTCAACACGGAACATTTTATCGAGCCAACAGATTGGCAGCTAATCAGAAATAAATGAAAGTAATTAATTCAATGAAATCATTTATATTATTACAAACTTCTAATTTATCAAATAAATAATTTTGGAAATTATCATAATTATTATGGGAGGGACTTGGTTTGTTGGACTAGTAGACAAAAGAGACCATGCTACATGTGAGCCTGTGACATTATCTTTCTGACTTCTTCATATACGAGAGGTGTGTAGTGTGAACAGTGTCCCTCCTTATGGTAATGCATGATTAGGGTTATGTGTCTGGTTGTATAGACACTCGTATGATATGACCCATCAAGGTCAAGGAATTGCGTTTTGGGGTTTTTGTGTGGTGCTCATGGACTAGCTATGTCATCATTCATGAGCTTGCTGCAACTTGAATTAGCCAAACAGACTGAATTTTCAGCCTTTGCGTTCACTACTTTTGCCTTCTATTATTTTGTCGTTCCAACCAAACTAAAAGTTCCGACAATAAAAAGTGATTAAGCGTATATTTCGGTTAAGTCAGTTGACTATAGTAGTGAAGTCGTCCCATTGCATCCAAGATCGAATTTCTTTAATAGATTAGATTATTTAATGTAATTAGTTTTGTGAGTTCACACCAAATCAATCGTTTTAATTAAACACATGATCAACAATTCCATAACCAATTTACGGTCCAATCCCATCAACCAAAGTTAAACTTCAACTTGATGAAAAGAAAGGGTAGACATTTTTAGGATTTTGGGTGGTGCATCAAAATCTCCACTGAACATTTTTAGTAATTTTTCTATTTCCTCAAAAGAACCCATCCAAGAATTAACTTATATCAACAAGACTTAGGGTTGATTTGGAACTGCTTCTCTAGGAAGCATTTATACTCATAAGCATTTTTAACAAAAACGCTTTTCAAAAGCACTCCCAAACAAGTTCTTACTGTCCTTGGGCACCTAATTAAGGAAATGGAGGATCCCTCTTAGCTGGCCCTGCCTTGAGAGGTTTATGTAGCATTAGGTCCCAACTATAGCTGTTTCACAAAAAGTATGATTTTGCATAGTTATTATTATTACTGGCCTCACCTAATGCACATGGATGGGCGCAGGCATATAATTGTTTTTATGTGGTAAAGGCACAAACACTAAGGTCGTGCAATTAATTAGGTTGGAAACCGTCACGTTCCGGACATCACTCATTGAGTTTGGGATTTCTACTTTATCCCAAGTCCGTAACGTGACAAAAACAAATAGAAAACTGCAATTACTTAATCCACTTCCTTCGTATTGAATGAAAGGCATATTAGAGACTTGTGTTTAGCCGTAATATTGCATTTTGTACTAGCTGTAGTGTGTTCCTCGTCAAACTTTGCTGCAAATTTTTTATTATTTAGTAATCCAAATTACCCCTTTTAATATTTAGGTGTTTGATTTAGTCAGGTTGAAAATGCAGATAAAAAATAAATGAATTTCATAAGAAAACAAAACATGCATGTGTTTACACATCAAAGCATGTTTGTTTTGCCAAAACATGAGCTGTACATTCTCCCTAGGGCAACAAACAAATCAGCAAAATTTGGCTTTATTATTAGCTTGACGAAGAATTAATCTACTGTTTAACCTTTTACCGTCTTTAATTAATCTGGATAATGCCAAAACTAATCCCTTCCCTTTCTCCTTTCCAGGAAACATTTTAATAATGTAGGCGAAAGCGTGGGGGTAGGGACTTTCCTATTTTTAGTATTTCTAATCGTCTCGGCAACCTCCTTGATCGGACGGCTCGTATTGGTTCGTGCAGTCAATCTTAATATCTGCCATCCGAGTCCGAGAAAAAAAATAGACTGTGCCGCCACTGCCGACGGAAATGCAACCAAACTCATCAACTTGGCCAGTTCTGATTGGCTAACACGAAAAGTTCCCACCGAACCTATATTAAAGTTTACGTTGACCGTTTCATCAAGTGCTGCGTTGGCACTGTGGGCCCTGCTTCCCCTGTTCCGACAATAAGCCACGATTGATATTGACACGTGGACAAACAGGGTTCGCAGAAAATGTTGACAAAGGTGAGAATACGTTGATTAAATTAATTAGAATTTAGAAGAGTAGGTTGGCCAAAAAAATAAATTTAGTTTATTCTATTTTTTTATTCTTTTTAATTTATAATATTTGGGATAGGGCTTAGAGTTTCAATGATTAGGTATTGTTACAAGGCAAATCATCATCACCTCAAAATGGGCTTCTTTTTGTTGTTAATCATCACCTTAAAACGGCTTGATTTTCAGTCAAAAGTGTAAAATAAAGTTAAACTTAAACAAGTAAACCAATAAGATTAGCCACCTTAAAGGGTAAGATGAAGTATTAATAAAACGATTCATACAACTTTCTACGTTTGACTGATATGGCCTCAATTGAAAATCAATTATATTATATGGTCCATCATCTAGCTGAGAAAGTGTGGTTTACCAATTCATGGCTATGGTAGTCCATAACTTGAATTCAATGTAATTTTGCCAGCTTCGGGAATGAAGTTTTGTTTCCCTTCATTCCAAAACACGATAAAAAGATTTGCAACTATGTAATAAGAAAAGCTTTTCGTCCATAGCATTTTCCGTCCATAACAGTTTTAGGGATAAAAACAGAATTTGCTCAAAAGAGAGTCATCTATAAACTTACTGTCATTTTAATTTAAGGACTCTTTTGAGCAAATCTCATTTAGCATTTCTTCTCACTCGTGAATTACTTACTTTTTAATTATATTCCCTTTCTCAAAAGGAATAATTGACGTAGCATCTAGACCCAAAATATCACATTTAATTAGATGTTGATAATGATTGAAGGTACTCCAACTTAGGTACCTAGGTGCAGGCTATAGCCTATAGTGGTGCTTAAAATTGACTTGACGATAGAATTAGTGCACCAAAATCAGACGATTGGGGGATATACGTTTATTGACTAATTAGAGATTAAGGGAATATGATTCAAAGTATCTCATCAGTAAGACCAAATTCAGACAGTTAACAAACAAATCGGGAAACACACATAGAAAGCTTTTGAGCTGCTTAGTAAAAAAGGGGATGAAGTTGTCCCATTTAATTCAAATTATCTTTGATAGTTGGAAAGAATGCCACAAAGTAGGGTTTAGGACCACAATCATCAGATAATATTGTTTCGGATTTTATTAATAATGTGTTTAATTATTTTTGTAATTTAAGTTTTTTTTATTTAAAAAAAGTGATATCTCCGAGTATCCCAGAAGAATGACATGTATACTAATTTATTATATCATATAGTATTGTTGAAGTCAATGAGAACAAATCAACGGATAATACAAAACATACAACACATATTTGAAGGATAATATTTGTAAGTATATCCCAATGACTAGTTGTGTGTGACTACAAAGGTAATTAAATATTGTTAATTTTATTCTGTAAGATGTGTAACCATATTATATTTGATATAATAGGATCTCGGAAAGGCGAAAAATCTTTTTATTTACTTATTAATTTGTTAATAACTATGCGTGTATATATATATATATATATAGAGCTTTAATTGAGGGATCCTCAAATAAGCAATTGCTATAAAGATGAGACTTTCTGGTTGACTTATTGTCGTGCTAGATCTTTGGGGACAATGTTGAAATCATTTCTTATGTAGGCAGTTGTAGTGCTGTTATTTCATAGATTTGCCAACACATAAGTTTGATTTATTTATTCTCAATTATTTGAAACATATAAGGCCTTTGTTGTCACAAAAAAAATAAAAATAAAATAAAGAAACACATAAGGCCTTCGAACAAAATACGTAATATGACAGTATACTTTCTACACTACTCGCAAGTATAAATTAGTCTTGTATTGTATTGGGAAAAAAAAAAAAAGCCAGCTAAAAAATTTGTAGCTAAATGGCCTATTCTGAAAAAGATGAGTCAGAAATCTGGGCTGAAAGCCCAATTAGCCCAATTGGAACGCGTCATATTCTTGATATTTTCTTCTTTCAATTTTAGTTTGGGCTCTCAGGAATCATAGTGAAATGTGCAAATGAGAAAGCAGCATGAAACCAACGTGTAATGATCAGAAAGAGACCAAACGACAGGAGCGCCAACCGTCACCAACGGTCAAGCTTCTGGCAAAAATGTACCAACCTCCGAGCTCTCAAGCAAGTTCACGCTTCCATGGTCGTAAACGGCTTCAATTCAAACTATTCTGCTATCAGAGAACTCATCTTCGCCGGTGCTATGGCTATTTCAGGCACCATAGATTATGCCCACCAACTGTTCGTTCATGTTGCTGAACCAGATACCTTCATGTGGAACACCATGATCAGAGGCTCAGCTCAGAGCCAGAGCCCATTAAATGCGATTGTTCTGTATACCCAGATGGAAAATCGGCATGCAAGGCCCGATAGCTTCACTTTCCCGTTTATACTCAAGGCCTGCACTAAGCTTTCTTGGGTTAAGATGGGTATGGGGATTCAAGGGAAGGTTGTGAGGTTCGGATTTGAGTCGAATACGTTTGTTAGAAATACCCTTATTTATTTCCATGCTAATTGTGGGGATTTGAAGATTGCAAGCGAACTTTTTGATGCTTCGGCGAAGAGGGACGTTGTGCCATGGTCAGCTTTGACAGCAGGATATGCAAGAAGGGGGAAGTTGGATGAGGCCAGGCAACTTTTCAACGAAATGCCTGTTAAAGATTTGGTTTCTTGGAATGTGATGATTACAGGGTATGCAAAGCAAGGGGAGATGGAGAGTGCAAGGAAGCTCTTTGATGAGGTTCCGGAAAGAGATGTGGTGACTTGGAATGCAATGACTGCAGGTTATGTACTTTGCGGGTCGAATGAGCAGGCACTGCAGATGTTCGAGGAGATGAGGAGTCTTGGAGAAAAGCCTGATGAAGTGACCATGTTGAGTCTTTTGTCTGCTTGCACAGATATTGGAGATTTAGATGTTGGGCAAAAGATACATTCTGCCCTTCTGGAGATGGGTCGGGGAGATGTGAGCATCATACTTGGAAATGCGCTTATAGATATGTACTCCAAGTGCGGGAGTATTGAAAGGGCACTTGAAGTGTTCCAGAGGATGAGGGGCAAGGATGTGTCTTCATGGAATTCGGTGATAGGAGGGTTGGCATTTCATGGCCATGCTGAGGAATCAATTAATCTGTTTAAAGAGATGCGAAGGTTGAAAATCAGGCCAAATGAGATCACGTTTGTTGGAGTCTTGGTTGCTTGCAGTCATGCTGGGAAGGTTGAAGAGGGGCGTAGTTATTTCAATCTCATGAAGAATAAGTACAAAATTGAGCCAAACATAAAGCATTATGGGTGTATGGTGGATATGTTAGGGCGTGCTGGGCTACTAGATGAAGCATTTGAATTCATAGAAAAAATGGAGATTGAACCCAATGCCATTGTTTGGAGGACTCTGCTTGGGGCTTGTAGAGTTCATGGAAATGTCGAGCTGGGAAGGCGCGCAAATGAGCGGCTACTTGAAATGAGAAGGGATGAGAGTGGGGATTTTGTGCTGCTATCAAACATATATGCTTCGCGAGGCGAGTGGCATGGGGTTGAAGAGGTGAGAAAGCTAATGGATGACAGTGGGGTGAAGAAGGAGCCTGGCTGTAGCTTAATCGAAACAGATAACAGCGATCTCATGCATTTTTTGTTTGATTCCAGGCCCAAGTCGATTTGAACACACCACAGATTCAAGTCTCAGATTGATGAGCCAGTGCTCTCATGTCATTATTTTGTCTCTTTAAATGGTTAAACATTAAAAATGGTCAGAAGTTCTTGTCTGATTTAGGAACGAGTATGAACCCTTTGTGGCTACCATTTTTCATTTGCCTTCTTTTCCACTCGTTCTTGCTGTCGAAAAAAAAAGCTATACATGTATTATAGTAGTTAGCGGGACATGAAAGGTTTAAGTGCAACATTTTATGAAGGTAGTCTCCCATTTATACTCAATAAAATGATAGACAGTGTTTGCATTGTAGCAGATCGAACTAGTTACAGTAAATAGAATTGAGATACAATAATTGGGCAAGGAAATGAAATGAAATACATAATACGGCATACGTTTTTCATATCAAATAAAGAAAAAAGAAACATTTTAGCTGACACACGATGGATTCAATCTGTCACTTACAATACACACGAACTGACAAACTGATGCACAAATCAATACATAATATGTGCATCGTTGAGAATGTATAAGACTGACACTCAACATCGAGAGAGGGCCGCAGCTGAGAGCAAGATTAGGAGTATAAAAACAACTCCTATAAAAGATCAAATTAAAGAGCCAGAGATGAGCTCGCAGGAGTTGAATTGTTGGCAGATTGCAAACCAATTTGCCTTGGCATTCCCTTGCTAGCTAAGTATAGAGTAGCTGCTGCTGCAGAGGCACCATGCCGTCAAAAGAGCCAGCATTATCCACACAACGCAACCATATAAATTCACTTCTATAAGACAAGAGCAAGCATAATGGATAGCATGATGTTGCAAAAAAAAAAAATCTTAATTAGGTATTACAGTGTCGAAGAAGATCAAGATAATTCGGCTTCTTTTGGCGTTTCTTTGTACGATATGGCAACCACGAAAAATCTGTTCTTATAAGAAGCACAAGTTTATTAGTTCATGTAGCAGAAGAGATATTCATAAACACAGAAAACTTGACGTTCAGGAACACATACGTGAACGTTGGAAGATCATCATTCCATGCTGTCTTTATGGTCATGTAAAAGGTACAGCCATTTAGAATTTACAACACTTGACACTATACCTTCGTCATTCTTCTTCTATGGCAAAATCAGTTGCTTAAACTTACTTGTTTTGTGTACGATCTGGCAAGGAAGAAATTTTTTAAAGGTCTCTTCTGATCAGGTCTAAAAGGATCTTTTCCAGGTGCCTCCCGTTAGAGAGATTGCCAAATTTTGGCAACAGATGACCAAGTGACTTCTAAACCTTGGGATGATGGGAATAAAGCCAAAACCTTGAATTGAAATTTTCAAAGTTCAGAATTTGATTGTTTTATCGATTTCTACCAACTGCAGATGAACTTGCTTAATGTATGAAACACACTTAATAAGCTAGTTACCTGTTCGTCACTCTTGCTATAATTTCTTCGTTTGGTAAAGGTATGTAAGGATCACCTGGTGTCAAAATGTATCTGCAAGACGAAGAAGCATCAGCGTGAAGTTCAAAATCATAAAAGTGCAAATATTGCTGATACACAAAAATGGGCAAAGGATCATTAATCTCACATTAGAATACATTTTGACACACTGAGATGCAAAATGAACTTTCAAGAAACCTCATAAATTTTGGTTTGAAAATTTCAAAATAAAGAGGGTGTCTGGTTATTTTATATGTAATCTCTACTTGTAAAACCTAAAGATTGAAAAATGTGATAACAATAATGCACATGTTTTCCTTACTGGAGGAGTGAACCTTGTCCCTCAATGTAGTAATCTTCCGGAGAAGTAAGTGCTAGGCCGGCAAAGCAAGAGAAATCTGCATCAGGAGTATAAAGAAGATTAGTAATCCCAAAGCTTGCTTCATCCTATCAAACACAAGTATCCTTGTCCATTAGTCTTGTAATTCACCAGTAAGATTTTAAAAGTTACAACAATTGTGTGAAAAATAATAAATAATTATAATTCAATTATGAACATGGAGAAAATAAACTGTGGAACATTCCCGAATTCAACTAAAAATTCAGAGAATACAACTCCCCTACCCCCACCAAAATGAAAAAAGAAAACACAATCAGACAACTTTCACAGGTACATAAATGAATGGAGATCAAAATAAAGGATAACGATAGCTTTCATTCTTACACTATCCAAATTCCGTACATCCCTCAATGCTCCATCTGGATCAACCAGAGCCTTCACAACTGGACCTAATGCAAGAGCCACTGCATTTCTTGCTTTATCATAAGTCTGCATTTGAACAGTATTATACAGGAAACCATTAACAGAAATTTAATTGAGCAATAAGCTCCATTACAATTTGGTTCACTTCAAGAAGCTCTCTAAATGATAAAGGAAGAAAACATATGAATTTTTTTCTTTACTGGTTTTCCTGATTTAAGGCGAAAGCAATGCTTCATTCTCCATACTGGTATCCAAAGTAACGAGACATGACAATGCTTGCAGTAAAACCAGTAGCAGTGGCTCCAATAGGGACAACCTACCTTAATCTGATTTGTAGACAGAAATGCAAGAATCCCATGTATTGGTGTTCCAATTGAGAACTGAAAATCAAATTCTGTGATGGAAAATTAAGTTATAGATAAGGTGCATTGGATATGAATAATTCATAGATGAATTGTGACATAATGGAGCATGGCTAGATGAGGAAAGATTTATGAACAAATAAGATCAAGCACTGAGACATACCACCAATGTTACCCCCTTTATTTACAAAAGTATGAGTATGATCCTTGACAAGTAGATTTTTGTCTGCACCCACCTGTTTAAGTGGAGATCCAAGAATAAAAAATATCATACAAACATTGTTAAAGAATAATAAAGATGTTTATAAGGACTTTTCCCAGAATATCAGGATCACCCAAATGTCATAGCAGTTCAACCAAGCAGTATTTGTTCACCTTTTTCATTAATCGGAAAAGATTACTGTAGCAACCAAAGAAAACATGGAGTGCCATTTCAATGTGGTTTCAACGTTTATCAACATAGGAGCCCACTTTTCCACCAATGAAAGGCCTTGACTCGTATATATCCACCAGCAAAATTTATATAGAACACATGTAACTAATTTCTTAGAAATAAACAACCTAGCCGAAAATCGGAAGTGAGCTGCTGAAACGTTTCAGCCAAAGTCCCAAATTTTAAAACGTTAAATCGTATACAGAAGTAAAAAAAGCTAAACAGAAAGAAACATACAATTCAGACATAATTGTGAGCAGTCGGAGGACTATAACATAAATTGGACCAACCTCATGGCCTTGATCCAAATGCTCAAATGCTGTTGAAATGCCTGCAAGCCCAGCTCCAATTATAGCCACTTTGAGCTTGGGACCTCGGTAGTGTTCAGGTTCAGGTGGAAACAACGCTTTTGGAGCTGGCAGAGTAAACATTCATCTCAGAATACTAACTTAATAGTGCTCCCATCACCAGTTTCCTCAAATTCATTATCATTCACCGAAAGTAAGTAAGAATATACAGAAATCAAAAGAGACTGAATAGCAATAAACACAGAGATAATTGTCAAATTGAAGCTAAAAAAATGGGAACTTTACCATTTACACTCATGTCAGAAACATTAGTGTCCAGAGAAGACCGAACGCAGACGGAGGACGACCTCAGAGTTCTCACAGGAGCCATTAGACAGCGACCGGTTACTGGAGCTACGGGTAAAAGAACCCAAGAAGCCATAGATTGAAGCTTCTAAGAATCAACAACTTAAATTGAGCTCTCTCTCCCTCTCTCTAAGCAGTTCGTATATACTCAAAACGTACCGCCGCACGGCTATACTTTTAACGTATTCCAATGCATTTAGGCAGTATAGCCGTAAATATTCCAATATATTTAACGCGTACAGCCGATCGGCTATACGCTTAGAATATTTTAATAAATTTCAGGCGTATAGCCATGCGGCTATACTATTTAAATATTCGAATATATTTAACGAGTATCGCCGAACGGCTATACGTTTAGAATATTCTAATATATTTCAAGAGTATAGCCGTGCGGCTATACGATTTAAATATTCGAATATATTTAACAAGTATAGCCGCACGGCTATACGTTTAGAATATTCTAATATATTTCAAGAGTATATCCGTTCGGCTATATGATTTAAATATTCGAATATATTTAACAAGTATCGCCGCGAGGCTACACTTTTAGTTCTTATATATATATATGAAGGAAGTTGAGGTTCCACCCCAAAACCAATTGGCAATGGGGGGAGTAACCCAACTCCTTATAAGCCCTTACTAGGTTTCTTAACTTTCCAATGTGGGACTCTTTACCTTCACATTCTCACACGCCCCGCACGTGTAGCGAATTTTCAAGCCTAACACGTGGACAACACATATTGGGTGACGTGGAGCACGTGTGGCCGTTGGGCTTTCACACGTGGGCTAACCTGCTCTGATACCATGAAGGAAGTTGAGGTTCCACCCCAGAACCAATTGGCAATGGGGGGAGTAACCCAACTCCTTATAAGCCCTTACTAGGTTTATTTCAAGAGTATAGCCGATCGGCTATACTGTTAGAATATTCTAATATATTTCAATAGTATAGCCGCGCGGCTGTACTCTTAGAATATTCTAACATATTTCAAGAGTATAGCCGGCCGGCTAGACTATTTAAATATTTGAATTTATTTAACCAGTATCGCCGATCGGCTATACGCTTAGAATATTCTAATAAATTTCAAGCGTATAGCCGCTCGGCTAGACTGTTAGAATATTCTAATACATTTCAAGAGCATAGCTAATATTGGAATATATTTAACGAGTATATCCGTTCGGCTATATTGTTAAAATATTCTAATATACTTTTGAAACGTGTATTATTTAAAATTCAGAAGTGTATCATTTTAAGGAATTTTTGCATTGCGCTATAAATTTTTTAGAAATTTAGTGAAATACCCATTCCTAGACATAAAACTATAAATATACCCTATACCATTCATTATATATAAACACACCCAAAATAAACCCAAAAATCAACAATTGTATATTTTTAAATTTAATTAATAAGATCAAATACCTTTATTACCCTTGTTAGCATTAAATTAGTTTTGGATCTCGTTTAGAATCTATAGAATGCAGAGAACATTAAAATTCAACAAAACCACTCCCTGAGGTCTGAAGCCTCAAGCCCCTCTCCTCCTTCAAACCCACATCTCTCCTCTGTTCTCTCCCTTCTTCCCTCTCTCTGCCTTCAAAGTAAACCAAACAGTCTCAGAGCCATGGACCAACACAAGACCGACGACAATCTCCGTTACGTCGGTGGCCTCACACGTGTTCTCGCCGCCGATGCCTCCATTTCTTTTGCAGGTTTGTTCCATCTGCTTCAATTTGTTATTTTCCTTTTGATTTTTGCTTAATTTACTTGAATTTTGACTCGATTTCAGTTTCTTCGTCGAATTTGGTGCTAATTTCCATTTTTTCGATATGAACAGAGCTAATGGTTAAGCTCGCGGAGTTCTGTGGCTACTCTGTAGATTTGAGGTGTCAATTGCCGGATGAAGGATTTCAAAACACCGACGCTGGTGGTGATTGCGAGAAGAACGAAGATGAAGACGATTTCTCTTTCACCTGCACCAATCCCGACGGATCACCAATTTCCACCGACGATATATTCCAAAATGGCCAGATCCGTCCAGTGTTCCCAATTTTCAACCATGTCGACTACGACGATACTTCCACAGCCAGAGGGGCTGTCGCTTCGTCTTCATCTCTACGGTCGCCATTGAAGAAGCTCTTCTTTGAAGAGCTGGATACGCCGACCTCGGTAACGTCGTTTTACAACTCAGGAAGTGAACTCGGGTCCTGATCCATGAGATCAACCAGCTTCTGAGTTTGATCATCAACACCTATTACAGCAACAAGGAGATCTTTCTTCGTGAGCTCATCAGTAACACATCTGATCAAAATAATCCAAGCAAAGGATGTGGATTTGAAAATGACTTAATTGATTATCTCAGTTCACTTAAGGTATTAATATAACAATTTATGTGGATCATTGGTTGATTTTATTCATTGTTTTGGTTTTGTTGCCTTTTTGTTACCTTATATCTCTAGTTTCCAGTTGTTTTGATTTTTAATGATGCTAATTCTTATTTAACGAAATAATCTTCATCTTGTTGGTTGATTGTCAACAGTGGCCCGAGTTTTCTGTTAATTCTCCTAACTTGGGAAGCTTCAAAATCAATCCGTCATTTTTCAAGAAGTTTGATTACAGCAATGCAGCAGTGTGTTTTCTATTCCTTGAACTTTATATATATTGGTTATGTTTTGTTGGGGATTGTATAACGTCAAAGTTAGTATCTTCATCCGTGTGTATAATTTTCAGGTGAGGTTAATTGCATCTGTCCCTGGATATCATACGGGTACGAACATGAAAAAGTGGGGACATATGAAGCTACGCACTATTATCCAAGAGTGCACTTTTGATAAAGAGTTTCGGAAATCTCCTCTTGCTTACGGGGACACAAGCGGTTGACTCATATAATGTACGATGTCAATGCTGAGTGTTTTTCTTTGATTAGGTGCAAAAATTGAGCAACGTGTTTATTCCAAGATTCTGTACCTATCAGTATAGATATATTGCATTTGATTTCTGTCCAATTCTTGGGATTCGGGACTTAGCATTTTCAATTGATTTTCATCTATTGGTCTCTTTACTTGCATAATATATAGAATGGAATAATGACTAATGCGTTAAACTTTATGATTTTCATCTATTGGATTTTCTGATTTCGTTCTAATTTGTACTTAGATATTTGTTTGAGTTTTAAATTGTGATTTTAATTTCTTTTTGTTTATAATTTGGATTGATTTCAGATTCTGTTTGGTTGTGGATTTGTTGTTTAAGCTGTGGTTAGAAATTTGTGATATTCGATTTGGTTTTCATATTAATTGAGGTATCCTGTTTTTTTAGTTGAATCTGAGTATATTCGTGTTTTTTCTGTTTATCACTGTAAAGTTCCAGTATAAGGTAATAACACTGCTTGTTTGCTATGAAATCCTATTTCTAATGCATGTCTACCACTGTAAAGTTCCAACTTAGGGTAATAACACTGCTTGTTTGCTATGAAATCCTATTTCTAATGCATGTCTACCACTGTAAAGTTCCAGTATAGGGTAATAACACTGCTAGTTTGCTATGAAATCTTATTTCTAATGCATGTCTACCACTGTAAAGTTCCAGTATAGGGTAATAACACTGCTTGTTTGCTATGAAATCGTATTTGTTAAGTTCCAGTCTAGGGTAATAACACTGCTTGTTTGCTATGAAATCCTATTTCTAATGCATGTCTACCACTGTAAAGTTCCAGTATAGGGTAATAACACTGCTTGTTTGCTATGAAATCCTATTTGTAATGCATGTCTACCACTGTTAAGTTCCAGTATAGGGTAATAACACTACTTGTTTGCTATGAAATCCTATTTGTTAAGTTCCAGTCTAGGGTAATAACACTGCTTGTTTGCTATGAAATCCTAATTCTAATGCATGTCTATCACTGTAAAGTTCCAGTATAGGGTAATAACACTGCTTGTTTGCTATGAAATCCTATTTGTAATGCATGTCTACCACTGTTAAGTTCTAGTCTAGGGTAATAACACTGCTTGTTTGCTATGAAATCCTATTTCTAATGCACGTCTACCACTATAAAGTTCCAGTCTAGGGTAATAACACTGCTTGTTTGCTATGATATCGTATTTGTAATGCACATCTACCACTGTAAAGTTCCAGTATAGGGTAATAACACTGCTTGTTTGCTATGAAATCCTATTTCTAATGCACGCCTACCAGTGTTATTACCACATACCGGAACTATACAGTGGTAGACATGCATTACAAATATGATTTCAGAGGAAACAAACAGTATTAATACCCGATACTGGAACTTTACAATGGTAAACATACATTAGAAATAGGATTTCAGAGGAAACAAGAGTGTTATTACCCTATATTGGAACTTTACAGCCATTAATCATAATGACAGTAAACTAGCGACTAAAATACTAATAGTAAGCAGTCAGTGCAATAGTGAAATCCAATATAGTTTCAAGATTTTGTCCTTCATTCGAAATCTAAAATACTGTTATTACCCTATACTGGAACTTTATAGCAATTAATCAAAATTACAGTATAGGTTTGGTTTGTAAATGTCTTACCTTTGAAGCTTTTTCTTGTTGAAATTGTTCTCTGAAATTTTGTCTTGGTTTTGTAGGTGGAGATCAATGTGTGGTGTCTGTTTTTGAAAGTAGATCAAGCTTGGTGGTGGTTATGGGGTTTCGGTTTCGAGAGATGAAGAAGACGCTTTGATGAAGAAGGTGACTGAAGGGACGTTTGGCAGAGATGGTTAATTGAAGTCGAGGGCTGGAAGTTACGGTTTTGTTTTCCATTTTTTTGAATGAAATTACGGTTTTCGAGATGGTAAAATCTTTGGGCTTTTTTATAAATTTGGGCTGGGGTTGTTTTGGGTGCTTTTTGAGTTTTTTTTTCTGTTGGGCTTGATAGTGGCAGTGCTTGTAATTTATTGGAACTTCAACACTAATTTGTTATTTAATAAATAGGTTTTGGGTGTGTTTATAAAGTATTTTCCATATGGGGTTTTTTTATAATTTCAACCCCCATTTTGGGTATATTAGTGAAGCTCCCTAAATTTTTTGCGTGACATTTTTGTCAAATTATTTTAGGGTTTAGTGCTAAAATACAACTTTCCATAAATTAGATTAATTTAGTCTTGTTTAGACTATTGCTAATAATAAATTGGTCAGGAATTTGGGCTTAAAGCCTCGCTGTAGCTTAATTGAAGCAGATAAGAGTGATCTCATGCATGTTTTGTTTGATTCCAGACCTAAGTCCATTTAACCACAGATTTAAGTCTCAGATCAGATTGGTGAGCCAGTGCTCTCATGTCATTATTATATAATTGACAGCCAAATTGAGATACAATACAATATCGAGCAAGGAAAGGAGTTAAAGCAAATAGAATTGACAGCCAAATTGAGATACAATATTGAGCAAGGAAAGGAAATGAAATACATTAATACGACATACGTTTCACTCTGTCGCTTGCAAATACACACAGAACTGACATACTGATGCACTATAATCAACACATATATATAGGTGCTTCGTTTAGAATGTATGAGACTGACACTCAGCGTCGAGAGAGGGCTGCAGCTGAGAGCAAGATTAAGAGTATAAAAACAACAACTCCTACAAAAGATCCAATTAAGGAGCCAGAGATGCGCTCGCAGAAGGAGTTGAATTGCTGGCAGATGGCAAACCAATTTGCCTTGGCATTTCCCTTGTGTGCCAAGTATACAATAGCTGCTGCTGCAGAGGCACCTGCCGTCAGAAGAGCCAACATTGCCTACACAACACAATCGTATAAGACTAGAGGAAGCATAATGGATAGCATGATGTTATGGTTGAAAAAAAAAAAAAAAATCTTAATTAGGTATTACTGTGTCGAAGAAGATCAGGATAATTCTGCTCCTTTTGGCGTTGCTTCGTACGATGTGGAAGATGGAAAGTGCTAGAGAAAACACCAGATATGCACACACAACGGAATTGGCAACCACGAAAAACCTGTTCTTAAAAGAAGCAGAAGTTTATTAGTTTGTATATGTAGCAGAAAAGATATTCATGAACACAGAAAACTTGATGTTCAGGCACATACGTGAATGTTGGAAGATCATCGTACTCGGCCCTGAACTGAAGGAACTGAGTGAAGAAGGGAAGCCTTTCCCTAGTGGTTCCCATGACTATTGCACTTACTAAGGTACCAAGAAAAGCAATGATCCTGAGAATGAAGTCTAGTATGGATGCCCCTCTGTTCACCCCTCCAATTTTTGGGGTGCTTGAAGTGCTTTTGGACTCACCAAGCTCAATAGCTCCTCCTGCCTTCATGTTTCACTGTAAATTAAATTTGGTGACTGGTTAAACTCTGGTGTTTGAGAGATGGGCTTTGAAACTATGAGCTGGGAAGCTAATTGTGCGTGTGTTTATATGCATGCAGAAAAGCTAGCACAGGGTGGTATTTTAGTAGCTTTTTGGTAGTCTTCATTGACTTGAAAAACCCATCAACTCTACGTTTGCATCAGGACCTTATCGCTTGAAAAACATCTTATCAGACGAAAAATTCATATAAAAAGAAAAAGCTTGTCTCTGCCAGGAGTTTGGGTGGACTGAACACATGAATTGTGATGTGTAAAGACTACCTACTCGTACTTGCTCTATTATTCAAATATTTTAGACCACTTATGAGGTCACCACCACTTTCCAACCACATCAAATTTGGACCCGAATTGGGAAAGTTACTAAGCGACCAAATTGGAAACATATGACATATATCCCTGGTCAGCAGAGAGAAAATGGGGGAGCTTGTGAAATATGAATAATGGGGGCAGTTAGACATCTGGGGGTGCAAAGGGAAACTGAGTTGGTCAATGATATGGGGAAAAAAAGATCCACATATTACTTCACTTGTGTAACATCTGTAAAAACCCTAAATCCAAAATGCAAATCAGGCACAAATTAAGGGATCATTGGTCCTAGAAATCCTCGAGTCTCCAAGATTAGTAGTTATTTTTATAAAAAATTTTTTACAACCATGGCATAAGATTTATCATCATATCTAGGTATTTGGATCTAGAATGATCTTGATTCTTTTCCATTAGCACTTTTCCAAATTCTCCACCAGGTTGTTTAATAATGTTATCTGCGTTGGTTTTCTTACTGAAGAGTTGGTAAGCTTTTCTCATTTATATTATCCTTTAGCCACCAAAAGCTGTGCCTGATGCTGGAAATTAAAACCAGCTCTTGCTTATCTTTCTACTCCACCCATTAATTAGTGCTCATATTTATAACTTGAAAATATCAAAATTCCAAACACAGCTTGCAGTGTTGTAAAATATCTAAATCTCCCGTATCTGTGCAAGCAGACCAAAGACTCAACATCAGGCTTTTCTCCCAGACTCATCTCCTCAAACATCTGAAATGCCTGCTCATTCGACCCGCAAAGTACATAAACTGCAATCATTGCATTCCAAATCATCACATCTCTTTCGTAACCTCATCAAAGAGCTTCCTTGCACTCTCCGTCTCCCCTTGCTTTGCATACCCAACCCTGTAATCATCACATTCCATGAAACCAGATCTTTAAAAGGCATTTCGTCGAAAAGTCGCCTGGCCACATCCAACTTCCCTCTTCTTGCAATACCTGCAGTCAAAGCTGAACACGACACAACATCCCCATAATTAGCATGAAAATAAATAAGGGTATTTCTAACAAACTTATTCGATTCAAATCCGAACCTCACAACCTTCCCACGAATCCCGATACCCATCTTAACCCACGAAAGCTTAGTGCAGGCCTCGAGTATAAACGAGAAAGTGAAGCTATCTTGCCTTGAATGCCGATTTCCATCTGGGTATACAGTTGGATTGCATTGAATGGGTTCGGGCTCTGAGCTGAGCCCATGATCATGGTGAAGGTGTCTGGTCAGCAACATGAACGAACAGTTTGCCTAAAATAGCCATATCACTGGCGAAGATGAGTTCTCTTATAGAAGAATAGTCCGAATTGAAGCCATTGACGACAATGGAAGGGTGGACTTGCTTGCGAGCTCCAAGTTTGGTACATTGTTCCAGAGGCCTGACCGTTGGTGACGGTTCGCGATTCTGTCGTTTGGCCTCTTTTCGATCGTCACCGGTTGCTCCTCTTTTAATTGTTCGTTTCATGCCTTCATCTCCTATTGGTGGGAGCCCAAACTAAAATTCAAAGCA
Source organism: Prunus kanzakura (assembly GCA_020521455.1). Lineage (NCBI taxonomy): Eukaryota > Viridiplantae > Streptophyta > Magnoliopsida > Rosales > Rosaceae > Prunus > Prunus kanzakura. Next base: position 2,205,494 of record BPUM01000013.1, read on the forward strand.
GAAACTATATAACATGCTTGGGTGCAAGGGAGTGAACACCCTGTATTGACCAACTAGCCCAACCTACATCAAGCTACAAATTTTTAGGTTGCATTTTTCTTTCAACTGTTTATACTTTATTATAAGATGGGAAAAAGTCGATAAATTATATCTAATTTGGCACCAATACAAAGCAATATACAAGGCTATAAAAAGGCCACACGTATTCCAAATACAAAAGAGTTCTTTCTCCCGTTGAACTGGGGTATTATGGACATATTATTTCCTTAAATTCTTAAAAAATTATGGACATATTATTTGCTTAATTGGTGAGAGTGGACTGCAATTGAAAAGGGGGAGTCCATTACATGTTGATGAAAATGGACCTATATCTGAGAAGCCCAATTAAAAACCCTATATGCATGTGTATATCGATTTGTGTTCTTTTACTCAAGTTGTGTTTTGTGAGACGCCATGAGAGTTGGTAATATCAAAGGAAGGTATGGTAGAAAGTCATCCCTTGCAGCAATACTGAACCATCATCATACTTCTTTGAATCCGATATTCGATGATCTCCCGGATGTTGTAGTGGTGGAGATTCTTTGTCGACTCCGTTGCTATAAGTTGGTTTATCAATGCAAGTGCGTGTCAAAGCGTTGGTGCACTCTCATATCGGATCCGTATTTCATTGGCCGCTTTGTTTCTCTCCAAAGAGAATATCATCATCAGCAAACGCCAATCATTCTAATAAACAAAAAGAGAGATTTGCTCAATAGAATGTCCGATCCCCTGAAGCCTTTTTTCAGAAGATTCAAGAAGTTTCATGGCGGTTTGATCCAACAAGAGCCGGAGGTGGCAGGTACGTATAATGACTTACTTTTGTGTTACACAGGCGAGTATTATGAGCGTAATTACTACATCTGCAATCCATACACCCAACAATGGATTGCTCTTCCGCCCGCACCTCCATGTCACGAACAGACAGTACCTTTGCCAGAGGGGTTTATGTGCGATCTTCCCTTGTATAATAAGTATACAAATGATGATGACCCGAAAGGGCATAATAGTAATAATATTGCAAAGCTTAATACCAATTACAGGTGCAAGGTTGTGAGATTAATTTGTCCCTGTTATGGGAAAGAATACAGCAAATTCAAAGTGCAGATCTTCTCCTCAGAGACTGGTCAATGGAGAGAGACAATTGTGTCATCCCCACAACATATTATGCTCGGTACTGTCAAATTTCATATTTGCTTTGCTAATGCTTACAACAGAATGTTGTATTGGAAGGGTGGTGGACACTTTCTCCTGGAGTTCGATCCCTTCATAATCAACAATGGTGATTATAAATGTCGTCTCATTAATCTGAGGGATCATCATTTTGACGGCAACATAATACTTTCTTGCCTGGGTGTGTATGGAGGGCGTCTCAAGATGTTTGACTTTGAATTGGCTACCAATACTTTTTTAGTTTGGGACGTGAATGTGAATAAAGAAGAGTATCATGGAGGATTTGAAAAGGTGTGCTTGGAGAACAAGACAAGTTATATACTGGAGGAAGACATGGTTCGGAAGAGACGAGACGTTCTAGCTTCTGAATGTATGGCTTTGGACCCAAACAACAAGGAAATTATCTATATAGTTATAGATTATGAGATTGTCATGTTCAACATTCGTACAAGAATCCAGTCGAAACTGGATAAAAAGTTTACTATTGATTATGGTTTGAACTGCGGGTTATTCCAAGTTGTGATACCATGGTGGCCGACGCCCGTTCCTAGACTACCACAACATGCCCATGCTCATGCTCAGTCCCCTAAAAGCCAAAGCCAGTGGGAGGAAGAAATGAGGAAGGTAATGTAGTCGGCGCCAAGCGCACAACTGCAGTCGTCAAGCGAGAGTTGTGGAGGAGCTGCGCCTGATGAGGAGGATGTTAAGTTGCATGTAGCCAAAAAGTCGAGGACACATTGTTAGTGCCTGTTTACATTACTAATACCTTGATGATATCTTGTTTGGTACAAACACAATATTGGCCTGGTTTGTTTATAAATTGAAACTGATAGTTTCATCTTTAATTCTCTTTACATTAACTCAGTTCTGTTTGCTTAATTTGTTCCAAAGTGCATTAGCTCTATGTTAAAATCAATCCATATTTAGTTTGCGCGCATGATAGGATAGACTAAATTAGGCAAGTATGTCTGGCATCTCTCACATCAACCAAAAGATGCGCTTGATGCCTCCCAAAATTAAATCAGCTCTTGCTTATCTTTCTACCCAACCCATTTATTAGTGCTCATATATAGCTCTTGAGGCAAATTCACATTTTGGCACAGTAAACAAAAGCGGATGAGGATATTTCTCTCTCCGGCCTTTCCTTCATTGTTCAAAGGCTTTTTTGAAGCTCGAGCATCATCTACAAGGTAGAACCCAAAGGCAAAAAGAACAGCTTTTGAGTTTTGTTGATTATTTGGGTTGAACCCCTTGCCATATTCTTACAGTCCTCCCTTTATAACCATGCGAAATATTAGAACTATGATAAGAGACCTAATCTTCTGATAAATAAAATGTCTTTTACCAGAAACCATCGTCGCATTTATAGCTGGGTAAACATATACAGGTATGTACAACTCTTTTTAGATTTGACAACCTCACTCATAGACGCTACGCTACCTTATAAGAGACTTGAGATTCCATTGTAGACTACAGTTATAAACCATCAAAGCATCTAAAGATGGTGGCTTACTAAAGTCACAAGCCACTTAGTGGATAAAAACATCAACAACTAACCACGAGTCGTTAGAGAAAGAATGAATGAATGATTACTGTGTTAACCCAGTTTGGTCTTCGAATCCTTTTGCCGAGAAAATCCACTTGAAGAAAGAAGCCTTGCCAGGAAACCCCGGCTGCTGTTTGCATTGTCCTTGTCACTAGAATTGCTTAGATTGCTTATGAGAGACCAGTGTGTCTCAAAGTCTGGCTCAAAACCACTCTGTTGCATTGCTTGCATGAGCTCTGATGTCTTCCTGAGATTCTTTTCTAAGCGATACCTATTAATTACAGAAGAATATATCTCCCTGCTCACTGTTTCACCTACGCAAACCATAGAAAGCAAAAGCCTTTCTGCTTCTGCAGTTTGTCCATCTTGGCACAGATTGTGGACAAGAATTTCCCATGTGTTGACGCTTGGCTTGAGATTTCTATCCAGCATCTCAGTATGAAAATCCATAGCTTTGTCCAGTTGATTAACTGCACAGCAAGAGCTGGTGACAGAGTCATAACTAGTAGCATCTGGAAGATTTCCTTTCTTCAACATTATGTTTAGAAGATCAATTGCCTTGCTCAGTCGTCCACACGAGCAAAAACGTTTAATTAGATTATCATAGTTGATATTCTCAGGAATTAGACATTTCTCTACCATCCTGTCCAGAAACTTTTCTGCTTCTTGAAGCTTACCATGAGAAAGAAGGTCCTCAACAATGGCATTTTGAATGATTGAATCATGAACCCAACCTCTTGATTCCATTTCTCGACTCAACTCCAAGGCTTTCTCAAGCTCCCCAATCCCACACAGGCCGGTCATAACTATTCTCAAGTTGCGGTTGCTTGGCCTAAATTCCTTAGAGATCATAGTAGACAGAATTTCCACAGCACTTGACACATCTTTACACCGAGAAAACCCATATACAAGAAAATTATACGTTACTTCATTCAGTAACAATTTCTTCTCTTGCAAATGATCTAACACGTTATTCACAATCAAAGTATTCCCAGTTTGGAAAAGATAGAAAATCAGAATATTGTAAATGGTGAGATCGTGAGGCTCACTTAGTCCATGCATGAGCTCCTTCAGATTCACTGCATAAAGAACCCTACCTTCCACACACATCAAACACACCAAATTGCGGAAAGTTGCAAGTGAAATGCTGAAGTTTTTCCTTATCATGACACCAAGTAGCTCCCTCACTTTCTTTAAGTTGTTAACTTTGCAATGACCCTGAACCAAAATATTGTAAGTTTCAGTATCAGGAAGTATCCCCTTTAACAACATATTCCGTAATATAGTGGTTGCCTCTCCAACCTTCCCTGCCATACAACAGCCTTCAATTAATGCACGATCAATGGAAAGTGAAGACAAAGGCCTTTCTCTTAGACCAATATCTTTCAAATAAATGGCCTTTTCATACCTACCAGCCCTACACAACTGAGAAATTAATAGGATAGAATCGTCCAACCATGGTGCCAAATTTCTAGCCAGCATATTTTCCAGTATCGCAAATGCTACAGGAAAAGTTTTCTCCTTACACAATCCTCTTATAAGATATCTATAAGCCACATGATCCAGGATGCCACCGCGCTGTTCAAGTTCTTCCAACAATATGTGCGCAATTCTTGTAAAGCCTGTAACAGAAAGCTTTTCAAGGAACATATGGCATATATCTAACCGTTGGTGAGGCAAGGATATCAGCATGCTTTCAAGAAGCTGTAGTGCTTCCCTTAGCATCTCTTTCTTGCAAAGACATTCCATTAACGCTTTACAATCTTCCAACCCGGGTAACCATCTGTTCTGTTGAGCATTATTCCAACAAGCATGCAGCTCCTTCAAATTTCCTCTCTTGCACAAACCTTTAATTACAGCAGTATATGTCTCATTCTTGATTTTCAGATGCCTTCGGAACATTCCATCCAATATTATCCTTCCATCACATATCAACCCTTTCTTCATGTATGCTTGGACGAGCAAATTTAAAGTTTCTTGGTCTAACTGATTTACTAAGTGAGGCTTTTTATCCACAACAGCGGTGATACCTTTAATATGTGAAGGGGATGCAGAGAACCCTTTCATTAAGGCAGAGAAGGTAGAAGATGACAAGTCTTGCCCCCACCGAACCATTTCATCTACCAACATCAATGCACCCTTCAAATTTACAAGAGTGCATTCTTTCATCATAAATGAATTATAATCAGGTACCATGCAATCTTCTAGTATCCAAGTGACTCTCTTCTCATACTCATCCAGGTCTGTATCCAAATAAAGTCCATTCCCAAGATTATCATAAAACTCAGTTGAAGAAAACCCCACATCATTGTCTCTCTTCAACCTCACAGATAATGGATTGAAACCCAAAATTATAAATGCTTTGGATAGTGAATCCTCTGCTGACGAGTTTTGAATTAATCCATGGCTTGCCATGTCAAACACTATCCTTTTTGCTTCATCAAATTTTCTAGCTTTACAATAGCCTGCTAAGAGAATTCTGAACGTCGATAAATCAGGTATTGTCCCCCTATCCACCATCTCATCAAAGATTTCCTGGGCATGCTTCCACATATCCCCCATAAAGACACCACTGATAAGAGCATTATAGGTACAGTTATGGGGCTTTAGTCGTCTTGACAACATCTGTGACAGGTAAATGAAGGCATTTTTTAGTTTTCGTTCACGACAACTCCAGCCAATCATGATACCAAAGGTTATCTCATCAGGATTGAAGCCTAAATGTTCCAATTCTCGCAAAAACAGTTCTGCCTTTCCTGTTCCAAAATTGCTACATTGAGAATGCATAATCCTATTCCCAGCCAGAACATCAGGTGCACACTTGATTTCAGCATAGAAACTCAGCAAATCATCAAAGTCCTTCTTCTCACAATAACCATACGCAATTTCATATAGAACTAAGTTACTAGGCTTGAGTTCAAAAGCCATAGCCTTCTTGATGAGATTTCTTGCTTCCAGAAGCTTTCCATCCTTGCAAAGGAGACCAATGACATCCTCAATTGTGGCCTTCTTCACACCTCTCAAGTCAATACCCATTTCTGTCATATCCCAACAAACTCGAAAAGCCAATTGGGTCTTCTTCATTTTAACCAAATGATCAAGAAGAGCATCATAACACGATAATGAAGGGAGTAAAGGGCGCCCCATTCGATCATACATAGAAATGGCCATTTCTGATTCACCAGCATCAACACACCCTTCAATCAAATTACTGAAAACTTCATGACTATCCAATAAAATTCCTTGGCTCTCCATTGTGGAAAGCAAGAATTCAACTTCTCTAAGCAACCCCACTCGAACAAGCATCGAGGCCATGACCTCACACGACTGAGATAGATGCTTAAAACCCTTACTTTGTCCATTAACCCGTTTGAAAATTTCCCACAAAGACTCAACCTTGCTAGCTTCAAATCCAACTTTCCCACACTGAAATTGAAAACCGAGTAATAATCCAAGCACATCTTCAGGCTTCACCTCAGAAACCCGCCTAAGTCTACGCGTGTATTCAGGTACTATATCCGAAATCTCCAAAAGAAGGTCTTTTATAGACGCGTTAGCAAAGCCTTTGCCTTTATTCTTCTCAGAAAAGTGGGAACATCTAGAAATGACAGATTGGGCAATACCAGAGCAACAAATAGAAGATAAATCTATCTGGGTATTGTTATTTGGGGTCGTTGAAGACGAGGGGAATGAAGGGTATGCGAGACAAGTGGTGGTTGAGAACTGGTATTTAGCGTTGAAAAGTGAGAACAGAGAGTAAAGAGAACAAACCTGTTTGATATAGGGCTTGTGATGTGAGAGAGCATATAAAACTTGGAGCATTCCATTGCAGAAAGCTATGGTGGAGGAGGTGGTGGTGGCGGTGCTCCGTCTCATCTATGTAAGGCCTACATATAGTTATGTGCTTTGGCTCTTGGAGCTCTCACCACCCGGCAGAGTTTGAGGTTGGTGTCTGACTGACTGTCTCTCAGTCTGTGGAGGGAGCTAGGGAACGACATAAGATAACGTCGTTTCGCTTCTATTAACGATACTATTTGTATGTTGGGCTTTTCGATCGTCTGCAACATATTGGGCCTATGATTTATGTTAGGCCTGCATGCATTGTAGGTGCTTTGGGCCATGGCGGTTCTCAGCGGAACTCAGAACGGCACAAGATGAAGTCTTTTTGCATTTAACCGAAACCAAATAACCTTGTTTTCGTTTTGTGACAAGGCGATTGTAGCTCAAGTAGTTAATAACAGCCTCATACTTAATGTGCTGTGTTTGAATCCCGAAGAAGACAAAAAGTCTAAATGTAATTAAATCGCCATCTAATCGAATTGATTAATTATCCATGATCCCACCTAAGGGGTTGACTTGCGGCACTCTTTGAGGACACTGAAGGGGCATTGCCCTTGTGATGCGAGACAAAAAGAGTTGACCTTTAATTGGCTTAAGCTCCAAACACATACAGATAGTTGCCCTGTCTTGTGCTCTCATCTCATCATCCTCCAAAATCCTCAAATATCATCAGCATTGAAGTTTTACTGTTTCACAAAGAAAAATGAATCGGAACTTGAGTGCGTTTGTGATTGGATTGGTGGGTGCAGCAATGACCTTGTTTGCTTATTCTCAGACTCTGGTGTCTCCAAATCAGTCCATCGCAATCGGCCTCCTTGTTCTCATGTTCGGTTTGCTGATCAAGGAAGGTTTTATATCTCTGTAGCTCTCCCCTCCCCTCCTCCGTTTCCTCCTTTGCTTCCCTTTTTCGGGTTTCTAGTTGAATTATGTGATTTTGCTATCACTTTTTCTTATGTACAACTCCAGATGGAAATGTGTTTGATTGCTTATTATGGGCGGTGTTAATCTGTTATTGTTAATTTGGTAGGTAATTTTATTTGTTATTCTGTTGCCTGTATCTCCAAAATGAAGCAAATCTGAGCTGCGCATAAGAACTTTCCTTGGTGTGAAAAATGCAGGCAAGGGAGATTAAATGACTATTCTAGATATACTGACCAAGGGAGAAATAATGTTTAGCGTTTTGCCTCAGAAATCAGCCAAGTTTTTCAGCTTACGAGGGAGAAATTCTCATGCAATAGCGATAACACTTTTTGTTATTTCCATTAAAAGGTTTTTTTTCACCTACAGAGGCAGAGGTATGCCAACGCGAGAAGTGACCTTGGCGCCCCACTTTATTTAATTCTGTTAAATGTAAAGAAAAATTATTACATTTAAGTCTGTGGTCCCCTTACTACTCAATATTTCTCAAAATTGCATTTCAATATGAATATAGCAGTAAAATCATACTACATTTCTAAAAGAAAACTACTCATTTCAATCTAGTAGTCTTATTGGTAATAGTTTTTACCCAATAGGCCAAAAACATGTATGTAATTAAACTTGATATTTTACGTTTAGCCTTCCAAATACAAAGTCCTGACTCTGCCCCCTGATCACCAACCATTTGTGGTACCATTTTGGACCAAATTTCGGAGAAACAAACTCATGTGGGTTCCCCTGCCTCTCGCAATAATGAGAGTATGATAGCTACTACTGTGAGTGGACCTCACACAATTTTTGAGAGGACAAAAACACAATCTTTTGTCCAAATTTCGGTATAGGTTGATGACCCCACATAGCCTTTAATAATCTCCAGCGGTAAAAGACTCACGAGGGTTTTGAATCCCAACATCTGTGTAGTGTGTGAGCTATCACCCCCTTAAAAAATAATCTCCGTAGATTAATTCTAAATTTCATTTAACAAAATCATGTAATGAGTAAATTTGATACATATTATATAATGATATATAGCATATGTTCTAATAAAAACGAATCCAATTCCAAGTTCCCAACTACCCTAAACACCATAGTGATAAGTTAAACATAGTCAAAATGGTGCAGAGTTTGCAACTTTATATACAAAATTGCAGGGTCAGGCATAATGTCCTGTATATACAAAATATCAAGTTAGCAGACAAGGAAAGGACAGTGTGCCTTCAACTTGCCACCCCTAGTCTTGTGTTGTGATCTTTCCATGAGAAACAACCATCAAGTTTCACGAGGCTGGCTGATTAAGCAGTTGTAGGCAGCCAGCAGCTGATACAAGCTCGAAGCTTGCAACAAATTTACTGGCGTTTTCCATCTGCAAAGTATGTGATACATTAGATGAAATAGTCTGATCGTAACATATATATATATGTGTGTGTGCGCGCGCGCGCGGGGATAAAGAAAGAAATAAGCCAGAAACAAGCCTTTAATTTTGGACCCATCACGACCACTTCTCTATTGCAATTTGCATGGCTGCAACCATCATCATAAATCTAGCATGAGAAAAGGAGGCAATAATGTAGCCAGAGACGACTTGCCGATCAACTCATTCTCACAACAACATGCATGCATTGGAGAATGACAAGCTAAGTATTGCCGGCAAGTCATCCTTGGCTGCACCACACGCCTCATTTCCACATGCAAGACTTTAGATGAAAATACCACAACATAATATAAAAATAAAGTCGCATCATTATATGGCCAACCAATCAAATAGATCCAAATGTGTAAGAAACCAAGAAGAAGAAAAAAGTAGAGGCAGAGTAGGAATTTTCCCAAAGAAGAAAGACAACATTCCCTTGTAGAAAAATGGAAACTCAACCCTCTACTTATTTCAACAAGAAAACAAGGCATTGTCCCAAAGAGGGAAGGAAAGCTTTGGAAACAGGCAGAGAAGAAGAAGCCGATTGGACTGCAAAGCTCTCTTGGCAGTGTTTGGACAAATGAGCGTAGATATATAGACATAGATAGAGAGAGAGAGAGAGAGAGAGAGTAGCTTGCTCATAAATAAATAAAGAAATTGGCAAAAGCTGTTTTATCTTGTTTCCACAACATCTAAGTAAGTATTAATGATCTCGGCTTTTGTACAAAGCAGAAGCAGCTCCAGAACTGTCCGATCAAAGTCCTTTATCCAATGGACAGGAATCTGCGGGGAAAGTGAGTAATTTGGAGGGAGTTTTTCATGGGTGCATAAACCAAAGAGTTTGGATGTGACTTTGCATGGGTGCATAAACCAAAGAGATATTAAGCCGAAAGATACATCTCCATCACCTAATGTTCACTTTCTTGCTGCTTTTCTGAGAAGCCATTCAAGTCATGGCGTAGCTTTTGATTTGATTTGATTGCTTAAATTGAATGAATGGTATGGCATGGCTCTCTTCATATTCAGAAGTTGTACCCTCGTCGGTTAGGAATGAGTTAGGTGAGGTGAGTTAATTTACTACATTTGGCCGCATCCCAACCAATTTGAGTTTCAGATTGTGCGGTCCCTAAACTTAGATTGTCTTTACCCCAAATTGCTTGCTATTTTCGCTGATCTTATGCTACATGACTAGGTGCTTTTGCATTTATCATTTTTTCTTGGTCGCACTACGTTTCATGTCGGCCATATGATTTTACACAGTCGATCAACTAGTTTTTAACTTTATCACAAGTAATGTCCAAGCATCGCCGTTTAGCGCAAGTAATGTCTACGCATCGCCGACGTGACACTGTAGGGAGTCATTTGGTTCGTACGAAATTATTTTCTTTTTTATATTTAATAAGTCCATACATGAGAAAATGTTTCATGCCTTGCCTTGTGGGAAAATGAAGTGAAAACTGTTGCATGAGAAATCAAGGCAATCATTACTTACATTGTTTTTATGACAAAGAACCCTATTAACAACTTAAAATGTTAATTATATCAAAAGAAATCAAGGCAAATCATCGACAGCCCCTTTCACCTCTGCAAGTTGCAAAAGTGTTCAAAAAGTTTGTGTTTGTTGGCTTGTGCCGACGTAACTAACGGGGTGAGGCTTCATCGCCTCATTTGCAGACACACCACTTTATAATATTTTGAAGTCTGAATTATAGTTTCTCGTCTAAAAAATGGGTTCATAACAAAGTGGGTAACCTGGTGGTAGGCATTTTCTTGATGCATTTCATATCAAGTACTGCCTTCAAAACACATACTACTCTACCGCTTAAAAAGAAGAAAACATAAACATAACACAAATACATATCATCAGCAACGTGAAACTGAAGGAATTATATCAAAACTCCATTGCCATGAAACTTGGTCCATTTGGTTAAAAAGCATAGGAGGCCTTGGCCCTGACATATACACAACCAGCAAACCTTGCCCCAACCTCTCCCGATCCCCACCCCAGACCAAAACAAAAGAAAAACAGAAAAAAGAAGCTGAGGCCATCCAGTGCCATGACAAACAATATGCAATAGGGAAGCATCATGCCCATCAGACTATGTACTCAACCAACAGAGGATATGCCTGCTTAAATTGTGTTTGCAACAACCAATGCCTGTATCATGCCAACGGCATTCATAGAACCTGCCAAATGCATTGTTGTACAAGAGAGACTTAGAAAACTTCTAACCATAGCTAGACAGTGACAGCTAGCACACATAACACAAGTAACCTACCACTTGAATCATTTAGTTTCAACCAAACCCACAAGTTTCAGAATAGGCCTTCAAAAGTTAAGATCTGAAGTTCCACCATCCATCAACCATACCATTCAAGAAAACTCCAAACTTACCTGAACACAAACAAAACTGCCGGAAGCATAACTTCAAGGAAATTTGCACTTAATTCTGAGTCGACCAAAAATTGCCAAAAACAGCAAATGTTTGAAGCATGGAATTTAATTAATAAAATACAACCAGGTGTCTAATAAAGCTCAAACATGAACAACACCAGGCACACAGCTTACACAGTAGTAGCTACTCTGGAAACAGATTCCTCCAATATACTAGACTTCCCCCAAAGTGTGTTGTCACATTGAGCTTCAATCATACATCCTGCTCTATTAGCATAACATACGCATTCTGCTCACATGGTACTATAAATAACTTTGAAATGTGTGTGGGTGTGTGTGTTGTGTTATATGTGAATAAACAAATTCTCACTTTAATCAAAAATAATTTCAGACTGGTAGTCCTCAATAATTTATTTTGACGCAGATAGAATTCACACACAACAGATGTTGTAAACCAAAAAGGTAATACGAATGATACAGAAGTAAAATCATAAATGCCTGCAATCAGATGATACAACAATCAGCTAGATCACAAAGTGGTTAAGTTTTCCATAATCAACAACATCTGAATTAAAACCACAAAGTAATTCAACTACATAACTGACAAGCATAAGTAATAAACACTAGTACATTGGCAAGATTGAAGTAACATGGCTTCATATCCTAAAAGTGTATCAGGAAAAACAGCAACATGGGAAATGCTGGATATATAGGTTCTAGGGAAGCTTGGGAATTTTGGTTTCTTGGACATTTAAGTAGAAGCGTCAAGGTGGGCCATGACTATGTCATATGCTGGTTCATCTTCCGGTTTAGGCAGACAGTAGGCTGGCTTCAGGCTTCATAGAACTCAGCTGTTTTGATGGGATGGGAAAGGCAAAAAAGGGAAAACAAGAGCATCAGCATTTTATATACAGGGAGATTGGATAGGTTACGATATCAAATGACTGGCCAAGGGTAATGCCAGTTATAAACAGACAAGAAAATCTCAAAAGACAACCATAGTCTACCTGCTGGTACCATCATCAAATATTAGTAACCATAGTTTCTCCTCCGAGAAACAGGGTTCTGGCTAGATAACCTGATATCATAAGCTTCAAATCAGGATTAATGCGTTTCAAGATTGGTATTCACGGGAAAAAAATGACCTGTTACTTAATTAATAAAACCAACATCAGAAGCCTCCTGCTCATATGCATAAAACCGGATAACTCTATTTAGAGCTCTTTGTAACCGAGTTTCATGAATTGTTACTACAAAGTTTCAAAATTCAAATTTTATGAATACTCAACAAGAGGTTTACAACTAACATGAAGTTGTCACCTAAAATTCGGTATAAAGCTAGCTAATCGATATACACTTGTGGAAAAATAGCAAAAGAACAGGAAGATGCACATAAAAAGGGGAGGAGAGGAGTTGAAATTAAGAAGGGGCAAGCCAAGATAGAGAAGACCATGGAAGAAAAGTTTTACCCAGAACTACCACTCCGTCCGGAAGAATAAGCTCCATAGGCTCCATAAGCGCTGCCGCTACCACCAATCTACATATGGTATGAAGAAAAATTGTGAAGGAACAAATGAAGATATAGGTGGCAATATTTAAAAAAAACAAACAAACAAACAGAATCTAATGAAAGATGGAACTAAGTAAAGAAGCAAACCTTCAAGCAAGTATTCATTCACCTTAATTCTTAAAAGAATGGTCTAGAAATAGCAGTAAAAAGATACCTGTGAACCACCATAACTTCCATAACTGTCATTTGTTGCAAAATCACTTGAGCCACCATAGCCGGCAGAGTAAGAATGCCCACGCCCATGTCTTTTACCATCTCTACTGTCATAATTTGGACCATCTGAACCATCTGCTGACACAGGAAGATAAGGCAAAACTGGCAGGAACGCAGACCCTGCACCTTCCCTGTCAAAAAGGTTGGCTCTTAATCGGGTAACTACTTGTATAAGAGCGTCCTTAGCAATATCAAGATCTCCAGAAATCTGTGGAATTAAAACACAAGATTGTCAGTATTAGTATGATATCAGCTAAATCAAGGAAAACTCTAAATGCGTTACCAAAACTAAAAATTATAAATGACACAATAAAACACGATAGTCAGGAAAATTCTGAGCACACCTGCACCATCTCATCATCTTCAGATGCGATTTTGGGCAGACTTTCCTTAGAAAGTATGCGAATATTAGCTTTGGTAATTCTCCTCATCTCAGTTACAATTGCTCCTCCTTTACCAATTAAGCAGCCAATTCGTGATGTTGGAACAAGAAGGCGGGTTGTGAATGAGATAATTCCTGAATCTCTTTCTACTTTCTCGCTGCATCTGGGTTGCAAACGCACTGCTGCTTCTACAGTTGCCGAGTATGGGTCTTCAAAGAACTGAAATAGTACATGTTAAAAACAAATAACAAATAAAAAAACGATGATGTAAAATCTTCCATTGATACAGCTTGAAACATAAAACAAATGGAGTAGTACTTCACCTCCTTTGCTGATACAGTAATTAGGCAATCATCTCCTTCAGATGTTGAACTATCAACTTTAATGACAGCCCCAGAATCCTGTCTGATTTGATTAATTATGACACCACCCTTCCCAATCACACCTCCAATATTAGCAGTTGGACAAACCAAGCGAATAGAAAATTCTTTTGAAGAAGCATCATCTCTTGGAGCTGAGTACAAGGAGCGTGACCAGTCTCCAACATCACCTTTATACCCTCCATAAGGACCCATCAATGGAGCTATTCCCACTATCGGTGGACCACCAGATGGACCCATGAGCGAACCACCAGAAGTGTACATAGGCACCGCAGATGTAAGCAAATGCTGAGATCGTGATGGGTTATCATGAAGGCGAGATGCTATTTGAAAAAGAGCCTTCTTAACAAGAGGAGCCTCCCCAGATATCTGAAGCCACAACCATAACAAATTGATATGAATATGTACAACAAAGATACTCCACAGACATATACTGGACAATTGCATGTCTCCAGATCCAATAAAGCATATTAGCATGTTCCAGAAAAGTGCTGACCATTTATCCAGGGGGAAAGACCAAAGATTAAACACAACCTACATACTATATAGAGCTGTCCACCAAAATGCATATCAAGGTTCATAACTTGCCAGCTTGCGAATTTGATATAATGTTAAGGGTCCAAAGAACGGAATCACGGATAATTAACATAAAAGATGGTAATATCTAGACCAAATCAGAAATGCCGAACTTGCTTTCGAAAAATGCAGAGCAGCGCTGCTCTCTTCAGCTAAAAGATGCCAAAATACTAGCAAGTAATTACCCATTACAAATGACATATACTTGTACAAGCCTAACAAGGCAAAATTCAGAAGTTTAATCAATGTACCTGTACAAGCTCATCCGAGTTCAAGGCACAAGCAGGCAAATGGTCGTCCTTAAGAATGCGAATCTGGGCACCCGTTTCACTACGAATGTTCTGAACTATCTGCCCACCTTTGCCAATAATGCAACCAATCTGATCAGACGGCACAAGAAGCCGTGCAATAACATGGTGGCTTCCACCGTCCGCGTCCTCATCGTTATGCAGGTCCTCAGCTATGACCCTCTCATGGACCCTGAACAACGCGTCCTGAGCAGGAGCAACATAAGCACCACCATCTTCAAACCCATTCGTCTCGTCGCTGGCGCTGTACACAGTAACAACTCGCTCCTCGCAACCCGGCACCGTTTCGCCGATTCTAATCTTGGACTTTGTGTCCACCCTCAGCTGCTTCACAATCTCTCCTCCTCTCCCGATTATGCTACCAATCTTCTTCACCGGGCACAAGTACCGATACACGGTGTCCTCCGCATCGATGATGAATTGCTCTCTTTCTTCACCTGGATTTCTCCTTTTGTTTCCTCCTCCTCCGTTATCGGCGTAATCCGACTGAGAATGAGAGCGCTTTCCATAACTGTTCCTCTGACCTGCCATACTTGATCTGCTTCCGAATCAAACAATCAACAACGAAATCAGTGAAAATACCTAAATCGGGAAAATGAGTACTATTGTGCGCAAACAGATATAAATCTAGGAGTAGGTGAAGGTGCAGAAGAAGAAGAAGATTAAGTACCTTTTGAATTGAGAGAGATGACGATGGGACTGCGATATTATGGTGTCTCTGCAATTTAGATTCTTGAATTTCTAGGGTTTTGACCGCCCTTTCTTTTGTTTTTATTTTATTGACACCCTTTCTTTTGTTATTTATTTATTTATATTTATTTTTAATCTATCTATATATAAAACAAAAGGTAGAGGATACGTCTGATTTGGTCCGTTGTCACCAAAAATCAGAACCGGTATTGTTCATTCGGTTTGGTCTGATTTAATTTTCACCTACAATGATTGAGAGAACTGAACCAATCCAAACTACCTAGGACCGGTTCAGTTTTCTGGTTTTTCAAGACAGTTTTGAATTCGCACAAAAGACCCAAATTTGATGACAAGATAAGAAATTTGTCGGAAAAAGTCTAACCCGGCAAATATTTATCATGAAAGATAAGCTTTTGCCGGAAAAGGTCTAACCCGACGAATATTTGTATGAAAGACCTGCATGATTTGAAGAGAAACACTTTTTTATTTTTTGGAGGTACTTTTGGGCACCAATTCTTCTCATAATTTTGTTAATTTTTAATGTTGGACTAAGTTTTAGTAAATCCCTACATTTTTAGTTTGGGCAATAATTCTTTCTTGTTCATATTCTCCTTGTACCCTCTCTAGTTTTTTCTTGCATCTCCTTTCGATCCTCCTTCCACTTTCGTGTCTCTATTTTGATTTTCATTTCTTATGTTTTTAAGAGAAATTTATGTTTATAGTGGATTGAGTTTTTAGGTCCCCTCCATCTTTTCTTTTAGTGTACAACAATAGGATTTTGAAGTGTTATCATATTAATGATTGAATAACATAGTAAAAAAAAAAAAAATTATAACAATTTAAGTCTCATCTAAACTAAAGATATGGAACATTCTCAACGACTTATAAAACGATTGAACTTTCCTAATTATACATAACATATCCAGGAATATAAAGTTAAATTTAAGCTCCAAAATTGATGAAAAAATTATGGTTCGGCAACTATTTATTAAGTAATAATTCGACGGGATAGACATTATAACTTTATAGTTCGTCAAATTTCGTCGAGAAATGTCTATCCCGACAATTATAAATTTAAGCTCCACAAAAGAATTTGGAATAATTAATTATATTTATTAAGCAATTTATTAAATTAATTAAAATATTTAAATTCTAATTATTCACTAAATAAATAACAATTAAAATATAATTACTAATTGAAGTAATTAAATAAGCTAAGAAATTACTTAAATACAAATTTTAAACTAAAGAAATTAATTTTGTATAATAAAAAAATTAATAATAATTTAGTGACCTTACTCGATGAAATTGCCGGAGCGGTGAGCGATGATACTATTGAGACTAGAATAACTACACTCTTTTTTCATTTTATGCAATTGAGTATGAACTTTTTATAATGTTTCATTGCATATGATGAACGATATGAATAAATAAGAAGAAACATCGAACCATAGTCTTCTCGGCCTAAGGTAAACAAAGAAACTTGTGGCCAAATGGACAATGTTGTTGCATAACATGTTTGAATAATAAACATCAAACGTAGAATCTTCTTGGTTGAAGGCAAATGAATTGGATGTTGACGTCGCATTGAAGCTACTAGATGCAGATGCAACCACACCCCACGAGATGACGAAGGAATTGGTGGTCAAATGGATGACATTGTTATAGAATACATTTGAAGAAGAAACATCGAACACATAGTATTCTCGATCAAAGGTAGAGGAATTGGATATAGATGTCGCGTAGAAGCAATTAAATGCAGATGCAACTCTAGTCGGCAAGATGATGAATGACTTAGTAACCAAAGGAACGACGTTGTTGCATAACGTGTTTGAAGAAGAAACATCGAACACAGAGTCTTCCCGGGGCGAAGGTAAATGAATTTGATGTAGATGCAATTGCACCCGGCGAGATGACGAAGGAATTGAGGTCAAAGGGTCGATGTTGTTGCAGAATGCGTTTGAAGAAGAAATATTGAACGAATAGTCTTCTCAGCCGAATGTAAATGCAGCGCCGAAACAATTGGATGCAAATGCAATCGGACTTGGCAAAATGACGAAAGAACTCAAAACTAAAGGCACGACATTGTTGCAAAACACATTAGAAGAAGAAACATCGAAAACAGAGTTTCCTCGGTCGAAGGTAAATGAATTGGATGTAGAGATTTGAGGGTTGGAAGAAAGGTTTTCTGTCAAAAGGATGAAGGTTAACATTAATTCAATCAATTCTTAGTAGCCTACCAATTTATTATTTATTGTTGTTCAGAGTTCCAGTAAAGGTAGCTACAAGGTTGGAAAAGTTGTTTAGAGTTTTTTTTTTTTTTTTTTTTTTTTTTTGGGACAGGGTGGGAAAAGAGAATTGGGAAAATGTCATAAGATGTAAAGAAGAAGGATGGATGTGTAATATCATGTCCCGAAAATTTTATTTTATTTTCAAAATTTGAACATAATTGGAAGAATATAGTTTTTAAGTGGTTTAGGGGTCAGTTTTTGTTTGGGATTGGTTTTGAAAATTTTCTTCGCTTTTATTCTGTAGGGTTTGCTCTTACGAGTTAGAAGACACATAATGGGCACGAATCTGAGTTTTAACGAGACATTTGTGGTCAACGAACAAAAAGGATAAATTTGTAATTTTAGAAAAGTTTATTTTAAAAACCCAGAATTTTGGCATTCCTTCCTACTTTCTCTCTCATTTCTCTCAATTTCTCATCCAAGAAAAGGTGCATCGCGCCTCTTCTACTTCCCAGTGGGGCAACGCATCCATCCGGTCACGGCTGCTGATGCCACTAGTCGGGATATGTTCACCGTGGACCAACAAGCATGTCAAGCCCAAACCTCGACCCTATAAACCAGTCACGACAGTGAATCGAGTTTCCGAAGGCCGACGGGTTTCCAATTTTTTCGACGCAATTTTCAGTGGCTTTGACAACCGTTGCCATCGATCCAAGTATGGATCTTCATCTTTTCCTCATGCTCTAACTGATGGTATACGTGGTTGCTGCCGATTTGGTCGGTCATGGCTTTGATTTAGACACTCATGGTGACATCCGTTTTGGGTGAGTTTTCAGGAAAAAATTGCCCATGGTGACCGTTTCAAGAGTAAAAGTTGTTCCCCTTGAAGTGTTTGTGCTAGTGGTATATTAGGTTGCCGGCGATTTTGACTTTTTCCTCCCCCGAAAAACTCTTCAAGCCACATGCTGCCGTTGGCGCGTGGTGGCCCACTTTGTCTTGAAATTCTCCCATTGTCTCCTCGAGCACGACAATATGCTCGGATTGGCGAGATTTTGTCATTTGATCGACGATCGGAGTTTTGCCTATTATGTATCGTTTGATAGGAAATGATCGGACTGTCGGATCGGTCCCATCTTGGATTATGTTGTTCCACGTACCACTAGGTCGTGTAGGAACTTACGGATCTATAATAGGACGCTCGTATCTTCCAGATCGACGATTGTAGGTTTAGATTTATCGATTGCCGTCTGATCGTGCGATCGACGTTGATCCAACCGTCAGATCATGATGAAACTTTTGGGACGTAATTAGTGGCCCGTAGTGGACCTATTGGAACATTTAGATCAGAAATCATAAGACTTAGGCCCTGCAGGCCCAGTTGACCTATATGGAGGGCCCCGCCAGCTCGTCCGGGACTAATAAATTTGGAAGTGTCCATGATTAGACATCTGTTTTCGAAGGGTTTTAATAATGGACTTATTTAAGAGCTCTATAACTTGTGCTTGTGTCAAAGTGCATGATTTTGATTAAGTTTATGTTTTGGCTTGGGAGACGTTTTGAAATGCTTATGAATTTATTGGAAACATTCATGATTCAATTGTTTGCTCTTATTTCTATGTTTTGTATTTTTGTTTTAGTGGGAATTTTTTTGGAGACGCTTAAGGCTTTGTGATTAGAGTATGGTGTTTTGATTTAAGATTTGAAATGCTTACAAGCTTTTATTTTGTCATTATTTGTTTCATGCATGATTTTATGTAAGGTTTTGGTGTGTTATTGTTTATGACTTATGATGTGGGTTATAAATATTCTATTTTGCTACCATTAAGCTTTATGGGAGTTTTACGTAAGTATCATTGGAAAGCTTTGTTGCTTCTTGTTATGATTTCAAGGGTTATTGAAACTACATTTGAACTTATATTTGAGATTTGATTTGAGATATGACCTAGAAATGCTTTGGTTGATTAATTAAGATCCATGGTTTTGAATTTCATTTCTAGTATTGGATTTGAATAAGAGTTGATTTCATACTATGAACATTATGAGATTTACTTGAGTTGAGAAAAATTTGGCTTACGAATCTAGAAATGGCTTGAGTAGCCAGTTTCATTTGAGTACGAAATGATGGAATTTAAGGTTTTGGGTAATAGTTTTCAAACCCACCATAAGTACCATTCCCAGTGGTCTTTGGACATGATTATCCTACCCCCAGTTGTTTTCGGATTAGTCTATATGAGTATGACAAGCCCTCACGTGCTTCGAGGACGCTCAACATGTGTGGTTGCCAAGATATATGATCGTAGAGACATCGATGTGTTCTTCTTGTGTTGTTTCCAGGATTTGCCTCACATGCGAATATGTTATGCATGTCTAGTGCCAGGATATTGCATGCATGTTCATTATCTGCACATGTGTACAACCAGTTGCCTTCGAATATACAGTTGTCTTCGGATAATGAGATGTCCTCGGACATGGTTAGCTTACTCATGTTGCCTTCAATTTAGTCTAAGCGCGTATGACATGCCCACACGTGCATCGGGGACGTTCGACTCTTGTGGTTGCCAGGATATGTCCCCACGTGTTATGTACACGTTTGGTAGCGAGGATATGCATGCACAAACATAAGAGGGTTCTTATTATGCGGTTGCCATGATTTGCATGCATGTGCTGATTTGTTCTTCACGTGCAATTGCCAGGATAATTACCACGACAATGTTCATTTTGTATGTCAGGGTTGGCTAGGTCTTGGGTACTTATTGGTGAAGATTTTATGCATATTTTTAGAATTGTGAGACAATGGATTTGAATTTTCTAAGTTTAAAGGATTTTATACGAATCATAGTTATTGTCTTATGTTATGAGTCCGTTCTTACCTATAGAGTATTGAAGTAGGTTTGGTTTAACCCATTTATATCAATATAAAGGTTTTCTCGTGGCCAAGGTTGTTTTACTAATTTTCTTGTTTTACAACTTATCAGTTTTGATTCAAATTCTTTATACATATGTAATGGTTTGAAGAGTTGTCTTGTAACCAATATCATTTGTTGAAGTTTCGGCTGATTGGTTGGAGTTTGAAGAGTTTGGTTTTAGAAAAATGTTTAGGAGTTTTTAGTTCATATGAGTATACTTCAGATATAACCTGAATTCTTATCACTCATGGAATTTAAGAATGTTGTGATATAATGTTTCACGAATTACGTGTGGCTTGATCCCTCGAGAAAGATATGTAGGCAACCTAGGGTGACCTAGGTGCAGCCGCAAAGTTAAACATTTTACGTTATGTTCTTTTACGTCAAGGAAACCCTACAAAATGCCCCCTCCGTTAGCGAGACCGTTAGGAAATCTGTTATCTGCCTACGTGGCATTTGTGGGACCCATTTTTTTTAGTGAGATGGACTTATAGGTGGACAAAAAAATAATAAAAAATTCTATATTATTTAAAAATAATTATAAACAAGTAAATAATAATATTCAATTAAATTAAAAATTAATAATCTTCAATCAAACCCACTAATTCTCTCAAACCCAAATTAATAATCTTTTTAACCCTTAATTCAAATTTTAAAAAACAATATTAAAATTTTAAAAAAAATCTGGAAAAAATCGAAAGAAAATCAACTTGCAACATCTTCCCACAACCACCATCTCCAACCTGCACCAGGCCCACCCACCCCCTGGCAGCTCTCTCTTTGGAACTTCCACCATTGCCTGATGACCCACCAACCACCAGCCACCTCCCATCATCCCACCCAGCCAACCCCCATCCTCCCTTCCTCCGACTTAACCCTTCGTCGATCCACCACAAACCCTGCTCCAATGCCGTTCTCTCTCTCTCTCTCTCTCTCTCTCTCTCTCTCTCTCTCCAATACAACCAAACTCCATCTCCCTCTGCTTACAAGATGCCAAAACGGAGATTTCATAATGAAAATTTCAAAACAAATGTCCAGTATTATCAAACCAATTAACTCGAATTTGAAATTTTATTCAATTTAATGGCCTCGAATTCATATTTCAAATTTCATTTCAGAGAAATATTAAATCTAAACACCCAACCACGGCCTTCCTCTCCCCTCCATCTCCAACGCCCACCAAAGCTCCCTCCTTCCGATTGCAACACTCGACATCCATCAAAACATGAACCCTTAAAAACAAATTTGAGGTTGACAGAGAGAAGATATGGGAATTAAAGCAAAGCAAAATTTAAAAGCTCGGTGGCATCAGAAGAAACAGCATAGTTGATGGTCCAGAGCCTCAAGATCTTGACGCTGCAGAACAGATTGGAGGAAGGCCATGGCAAGTGCGGTAATTGAGAGATTTGAGGGTTGGGCTGTGTTCAGATTTAGTCACTGGCTCCCTCAAATCCCTCTCTCTTTCCACGGACCAGTATTTCAGATCTGGTTCGTGAGTTGTAGCGATGTTGGGTTCGTGGATTGTGGGGTGGCTAGGGTTGCGACGAGGCTAGGTTCATGAGTTATGATGATGATGGTTGGAGATGGGGGTAGGGTTATGCCAGAAAATAATGAGACAGAGTTCTGGTTCTGGGTTCATAGAGAGAGAGAGAGAGAGAGAGAGAGAGAGAGAGAGAGAGAGAGAGATTTTTTTAAAATAATTTTTTATTAATTTTTGGTCCACGTGGAAGTCTATATCATCAAAAAAATGGGTTCCATTTTTGACACGTCAGCATTTAACAGACTGACTAACAGTCTGACTGACGGAGGGGGCATTTTGTAGGGTTTCCGTGACGTTGTGTATGTAATTGTAAATGTCCCGATTATCGGGTATGTAATTGTAAATGACCCTATAGGTTGGGGGGTTTACTGTAGTTTTTCCTTGATTATGTGGTTTATTTTATTGGATTGAGTATTGGTTATTTGTGTGTTGAGTTCCGATGCTTGTTAATGGACTAGTTATGATTGTGAAAAAAGGGTCTGAGGCCCATTAAAATTGTTGCTAGCGTGTGGTTGACTTATATCTTGTGCATCCTGAACGCTTGGGAAGTAAACTATGTTTTCTTTGCAAGTGGATTTTGGGTTTTAAGCCATTTTCAGAGGAGACTCTACCCATTTCTCATAAAAGTCCAACCCTAAGATTGTTTTGGAATTAAGGCAAGAAGGGCATTTTAGTAATTTGGGCCTGACACTTGCTAGATGTTAGACAAGCACATGGTCCGCCATGGATTCCAAAAAAGGATTTGAGGCGGGTCTTGTCAGGCTGGGTACTTAGGACTCGAAATTTGTTGGGACGGTCTATTCCGGCTAACATTCGTTGGCACATGTCCATTTCGACAAAAATTCACCTCCCAACAAAATTTCGTCGGGATACAAAACGTTCTTGGGGTAGGTTTATCCCAACAAAATTCACCGAGATATTCTATCCTGGCGAATATTTGACGGAAAGATCTACTTTTGTGGAGAAAGGTATATCAGGCAGCTTACAAAGTTTTTTTTTCCTTTCACAATTGTATTTTGCTAGATGCCCGTCTTAATAATTTCTTTTTTTTATTTATTTAAATGGGCATCTAGCAAAATACAATTGTGAAAAATCTAAAAAAATTTGTATGTCCCCTAATAAAAGATGTACATCTATATCTATATATATAAAGCAAAAGACAGAGAATGGTGAAACATTCAAAATACCATAAAATACCATTGGTTAATGCAAACATTAAGAATTGAAATTATTAATTCAATGAGGATAATATGGTAAATTCACACATTTTCATATTTAAAAAATTTAAAATTAAAAGAAAAATTAGATAATGGATCCTCTTTTTATGGAACATAACTACCCATTATCTTTTTTAATACTAAAATAAATTTAAATTTTAAACAAATGCTTCTCGCAGGCACGGAAGCGCATGCGGGGAGCATAGTCTAAAAAAATACAATTATAAATATTTTTAAAAAAAGCTTTGTAAGTTGCGCCTCATTAAAAAAAAAAAAAAACTTTTTCTCCCCCAAAAAAATAAAAAAGGTGTCACGAGGACAAACAAACAATGACGCGGATCGCAGACAAAGAAATAAGTCCGAAGCAGACAGATTTACCCCTCAATTATCAATAAAACCCTCATCCGACGTCCCACTTCCCACCCAATCCGATCGAGCCAAAGGCCTAACCCCACCTTCATATCATTTCTCCCCAAATCCACATTTTGACATAAAATCTCAAACAATTTATCGGCGACCAAACACCCAATCTCTCTCAAGCGTCGAACCCAAACCCTAACCCCCGATACCGAATATTGGCCACCCAATCTCGGCGCTATGTCGACCTCGGGGACGCCGCAGTTTCGGTACACGCAGACCCCGTCTAAGGTGCTCCACCTCCGGAACCTTCCATGGGAGTGCGCCGAAGAGGAGCTCATCGAGCTCTGCAAGCCGTTCGGCAAGATCGTCAACACCAAGTGCAATGTTGGAGCCAACCGCAACCAAGCCTTCGTCGAATTCGTAATTTACTCTTACTTTTCATCATTACAATTTCATTATCCCATTAAATTTTTCCAGAATTTATGATAACCATTTTATCTTATTTATAATTTGTGCCTCTTGTTGTAGACATTAATTCAGCTGAAATTGGTTAGATATTTGAAAATAAATAATTGGGTGCGAGCATATCTATCTCGAGTTCTTGTTATATGTTGATGAAGGCAATAATTACTTTTCAGGCTGACCTAAACCAGGCCATAAATATGGTTTCATATTATGCTTCATCCTCAGAGCCTGCACAGGTCCGTGGTAAGACAGTTTACATTCAGTATTCAAATAGACACGAAATCGTCAACAACAAAAGTCCTGGAGATGTTCCCGGAAATGTCTTGTTGGTCACCATTGAGGGTGTTGAAGCTGGCGATGTGAGCATTGATGTTATTCACTTGGTAAGTGCTTTTGACCCGCAGTTGTTACATATTGGCCCTGTCTTGTATATAATATATATTGCAAAAACCTTGTCTAAACCTAGCTGATCCATGTCTAGAGAAGCATGAATTGCTGGCTTGTTTTCTAAGTCATGGGATTCTGGATAAACTTTCAAATTGAATTTGTGTAAAGCAGATTTCGTTTTGTCCTTTTTATTGAAATCAGTTGAATCACAGATGGTGATGTCTCTTATTTAAATTCTTTTGTTGGAAGCAGTTTGGAATTATTATCATGTACGTCATACTCCTTTCTAAGGTCACGCATATATGCACAGGTGTCATTCTGCACTTATAACTCATCTGTTTGGAATTTTTTTGTTGTCCCATAATATTTTCGTCCGGGAGGGTTTCTGTTGTTGTCTTGTTTCTTTTTTTGTATCCATATGATATGTTAATGATGAACTGAAACATTTTTCAGGTGTTTTCTGCTTTTGGCTTTGTGCACAAGATTGCTACGTTTGAAAAAGCAGCAGGCTTCCAGGTCTGTATTGGATCTTTCTTTGTGCTGCATACAACATGTACTTTAGATATGTCATTTTTATCCTTTTGTTTTAATTTTGCAGGCATTGATTCAATTCAATGATGCTGAAACTGCATCTTCGGCAAGGAATGCCTTGGATGGAAGAAGTATACCCAGGCATGTACTGTCCATATGTTCCCCCATCCCCGCCATCTCTTCCTCTTCCTCATTGAGTTCAGTACATTTGGAATAGTGTGTAGTGTTTCTAATTTTTGAAACCCTATGCTTTACAATCAGGTATTTGCTTCCAGAGCATGTTGGTTCGTGCCACTTGCGTATTTCATATTCTGCACACACTGATTTGAACATCAAGTTCCAGTCTCACCGAAGCAGGTAATCAACAGACCCAATAGATCAATATTCTGTTTTCGTTTTTCTTTTTGGCTTTGTTCTTATGCGTCTCAATGTGTTTATTGCTAAACTCTTTAGCTGATTTTGTTGCATGTTATATCAAGTGCTAATGGGTGCATGTGCTTTTTGTCATCTAGGGGTTAGTGAAGCCTGGTAGCCAGAACACAGATGTGTTGTCATGACCATTTAGTAATTCCTTGATCTTATATAGTGGCTTAATGTATTTATTGATTCAATTATAGTTAGAGCTGCTCATTTTACACTATTACACACTATACATTGTTATTGTGTGTTCGTTTCATACAATTTGTTCTTCCCTGTTGGGATGGCTTCTCGTTCAGCATATTTTCAGTGTCATGTATTTGCACACTTACATTTCTTTATACTACATGATTGGTTTTGGAAAAAGATTCTGCTTGACATTAGCTGAGACATACATGACTAGATGCATAGTGCAAATGTTGTTTTAACTCTTCTCACGATAATTGATTGTAATAACTAGAAAATACTCCTTGCTTTTACTTGAATTTCACACTTACATTTCTTTATACTACATGATTGGTTTTGGAAAAAGATTCTGCTTGACATTAGCTGAGACATACATGACTAGATGCATAGTGCAAATGTTGTTTTAACTCTTCTCACGATAATTGATTGTAATAACTAGAAAATACTCCTTGCTTTTACTTGAATTTTACATTAATTTCTATTGGACGTGTGTTTATGGATGTGTTTCTATTTTGAGACAGTTTGTTAGACTCTCACATCAGTTTGTGCATGTGATTGTTGCATAATGTGTATGATTTTGATTTGCATTGATTCTGCAGGGACTATACAAATCCGTACCTTCCTGTAAATCCTACTGCAATAGAGGGAATTATGCAGGTATGCTCTGGGCTTTTAGAACATTACTATAATATGTAGTGTTGAGTATTACTACCTAAGCCAAACATTGCTCTAATAAGCTGCTATCTCCAGCCTGCTGTAGGTCCTGACGGAAAGAAGAAAGAGCTTGAGAGTAATGTGCTTCTTGCTTCAATCGAAAATATGCAGTATGCTGTCACTGTGGATGTTCTTCACACGGTTAGGATTTATAACTTTTGTGCATTTTAAGTGCTCAATTTAATAAGATGTTATATGTATATATATGATGCTGCTTTATATGTTATAGGTATTTTCTGCATTTGGCACTGTCCAGAAAATTGCTATATTTGAGAAGAATGGTCAAACACAGGCATTGGTTCAATACCCTGGTATTTACCCTCTCTATATGACCTATTGATTTTTCATGGATCTGTGAGAATATGGCTTTCATTGATTTGTGAGTTGTTATTTTCAGATGTCAATACCGCAGCAGTTGCAAGGGAAGCTTTAGAGGGACACTGCATATATGATGGTGGCTATTGTAAGCTTCATCTATCATACTCTCGTCATACTGATCTCAATGTAAAGGTATAAATATGTGCTTTTGAGTTAAACTGTTCATGAGAATAAAAATAAGACAGAAAATGTAAAGACATCCATAGAAGAAAAAGTGGATCTGTTCTTGGTCGAAAAACGATTTGGTCCTTAAATGTATGCTTCTTGACACCTAGTTTCCTATCTGATTATATGAATTCATGCCTAAGAAAATCTTGGATGAGAGTTTAAGGGTTTGTATTTATTCTTATTTGCAGGCTTTTAGTGACAAAAGTAGAGATTATACAATCCCAGAAGCTAGTTTGCTTGCAGCGCAGCAAGTTTCTGGTTACCCTGCTGCCCCAGCAGCTTGGCAGAATCCCCAGGCTGCTCCAATGTACCATGGGAACGAGTTCAGTGGTGCAGCTTCTATGCAGGCCCAAGGGCCTCCAGGGCAAGGGCCATCATGGGATCCAGCCATGCAGGCGGGCAGATCAACGTTTGTTTCAGTACCGAGCACGTTTCCTGGTCAAACATTTCATGCGTCCTCAGGTCCAGTATATTCCTCTGCAGCAATGCCGCCGGGTTCTTCACCTCTCCAAACAGGCCCAACTACTTCCTCCAGTATGGCTTCTAGGGGAATATCTCAGCCAGGTGGTACGCCCAACTTGCGACCTGGGGGTGGTGCTTCACCTCCAGGAGTTGGACCTCCTGGTGCCTCACCATCCTACTATGGCCAATAAGATGCCTTTTCCTTTCATTTCTTTAAACGAATGCTGGTTATTGCCAGTCTCATATTTTTGTTTTTTCGTTGGGAATGTGTCTGGACGTCAAAAGATTTTAAAACCCGAAATTCAATTTTCAGTGTTTTAAACTCGGTACTGTCCTGCTTTGATTGGAAATCTGATCTTGTGATTTTAGTTTGAATACGAAATATGTATTGTTTTGAGCTTAACTAAAATCATTCAAGGCACATGTTATTGCATCCGCTTGAGCTCAATCACCCAACAACTCAAGCACACAATCACAATTGGCAATTGGGCATTGTATTTTCCTTTTCTCGTTTCTTTTTCTTGGTACTAGTCAATCAAGGAGGACCCAAGTGAAAATCTCTTCATAGGGCTTGGCTTTTGTCCACTGCCATACCATTAGTCACTAGACTGCAAAAGCCTGAAATGAAAGGTCAAGTCAATTCTGGGTTTAGCCTACTTGGTCTAAAACAAGAGGTTGTAAAGTAAAAGGCCCCTGTAACAAACAAACAGGGTTCAACTCTTCAACCTGCACGGTAGGACTAGGGACCCTGGATGGAGCTCTAAGAGCAAGTCCACCGCTTGGAGCAAACCTGGCAAAAGGCCCCCCTTGCAAGCCCAGAAGCCCTCCTGCGTGAGAGTAGGAGCCCGGGCAAGCCATGGGTCCCACCAACCCTGGCAAGCCCACGGGCAGATTCTGCTTGGGCTGCAGCCCGAAGGGCCGAAAAAAAAAAAAAATCGAAAAAAATTATGAATTTTTTTTTTAAGGTACCAAAAAATTATGGATGTTTTCCCTATAAATACATAACAATTTTATTCACTTTCCACACCAAATCCTCATACAAACTCTTCTCCTTCCAATATTTGTAAATTGTAATCATTTTTTTTTCTTGCATTTGTAAATTTTTTATATTTTCTTCCATATTTATTTTTTCCTTGCATAATCATTTTATTTCTTACATTTCTAAATTGTTTATATTTTGTTGCATAATCTTTTTTTTTTTCTTGCCCTTACCCTAGCCTTTTGGGGGTGGAACCAAAAAAGGCAAGGCTGCCACTATTCACATGAATAGTGCCAGCCCTTGCCTTGCCTTAGCCTTTTGGGGTGGACAATCTCTAAGCTCTAAGCTCTTGAATTTCAACATCCAAAAGTGAACCTATCTTAATTAGGCTATGTTTTTGTGACTAGATTGGATTATGAGGTTGCATTGGATTACACTGAATTGGAACAGATAATATTAATCCAATGATGTTTTTGGCACCACATGATTAAGGGGTTGGATTAATTGAAATGTGCTATTACGCTTAGTAGAATTAGACATAATCTAATCCAACTTAATTCTAACTACATAATCGAACTCACCAAACAAACTAAGCTAGTTCAAATGCAAATGAGAGATTTCAACTTGATTGAATTTAAGACTCATTTATTTAAAATCTAATCACAATTAATCATGCATCATTTGTCTCAAAATTCTCATTTTTATTTGATTTTTTCCCCTTTTCCACGATATCTCAAATATTTCTTATCCGCATGCCTCGAGATATGCCAACATTAATCAAAACCCAGTGAGCATGAATTGGATCAGAGAGGCAGATATTAGCATTAAGTCAGCAGAGCATATGGCTCTATCAAAATAAATTTATGCACAAATTCAGAAATGTCAGTTAAAAACAGAGAGATCTTACGGATTTTGTGCACAATTTCACGATGAAATAAGGAAAACCACATCAAGAGTGAGTGGTATACATTATATATATAAAGCTGGCTGG
The DNA here is from genome assembly GCA_020521455.1 of Prunus kanzakura. NCBI lineage: Eukaryota > Viridiplantae > Streptophyta > Magnoliopsida > Rosales > Rosaceae > Prunus > Prunus kanzakura. Next base: position 2,234,865 of record BPUM01000013.1, read on the forward strand.
GACGACTTGGGAGTGCTAAGTGCTAACCAATTCGCTGTGAGTGGTGAGGTGACCCTTTCCATGGATGTCATTTTCTTTAATTGCATTGCATGTTCGAAGAAAAAAGTAGAAAGAAAACGTGCCTCTGTCTATGTCGGTGGTGCATTTTTTGCTCATCAACGTGCCAAATCCTTACTAATAATATTTTAAGAGTCATTAATTTATGTATATTGCAAATACTCAATCCCCATTACTAGCTACACAGCAGTTTTTTTTTTATTAAACAATGAGGTGTTTGTTGGATTGGAGAAATTTTTATATGTTCCTGGTACACCACGTGTTTGGTGTACCATCCAATAGACGGAGGATATGTGGAATTATTTTCCAACTTACTGCATTTCTTTTTATGACATGTGACGGGCTGTATTGGAAATATTCCATATGTTCTCCGTCTATTGGATGGTACACCAGCCACGTGGTGTACCAGGAACACCCAAAAATTACTCGTTGGATTGACTCAAGTTTTTTGTGCTCTCTCAAGTGATTCTGGGTTCAAATCTCTATGCTACTCTGTGTGTGAGTTTCTCCATCCCCTTACTAACTTCGGCCAAAAAAGAGAGTAGTTTATTATTTTTATAGAACTAGCTACAAATAAGTTAGAAGCCCTCTAAGAAAATAAGAAAGAAATTTCACTCTTCTAATTGTAGTCTGCTGACCTATGTAAGTTTTCACTCCAGAGAACTCTTCCTTAATTGATTGTCCTTTATATTTCTCAGATTCTAGTAAATAGTTTTAAGAAAAAATCATGCATCAAAGGACCACAACTTTCAATTCGAAGTGCCATATTTCTTTAATTTCTTAAACATGCATACATATCCTGCTGTCCGTTAGGTGGTTGTTGTCTGTATATAGTTTCATTTCATTGCCCACCAAATCAACTACAAATAAGAAAACTTCTTTCACGTACATATATCACATCCTCCCAATTATACTATACTATGCAGTTAATATTGCCTCAGAACAGAAATATGGTTTCTCCATGTTGCCTGGTGATGTTATATATGCCACTAGAACCCTAATTAGAACTCGATAATTTCCTGAGTTTGCTAAACCATCACAGATAATCAATCACTAGTTTGAAGCTCGGATATTGTTCGTGAGATTCGAACTTAGAAAACTTCAAATATTGGAAAGAAAAATACTATTAAACTAAATAATTAGTCTGTCAAAACTCGAATCTTTATTATGGTTTACGGATGAAACTTGAGCATGTAATTAAGAATAACAACCTTGAGAAAGAAATTGACTAAATACTATGACAGAGAATGGGGTATGGGATAATCAATGCTATGAGTTGGTTGAGAGCATCCATTAGTATATGTGGGTTTTATGGATGAAAATGAAAGATGATGAAGGAGAACATAGAACATACACGCTTGATGTTTATTTATCGATTTCACCCCGGCATTCATATGTGATAGGCCGGTCTGAGGGAGACAAACAAACATTAATTAATTGCAGCAACGAATTTTCTGGACATGTTCGACTGTTTTAGCTGTGCTTAGGAGGGTAATGACCAATTATGTGTGGTCTAACTCGATGACTTAATTTAGGGGTGTAATCTCTACATAAACTTAGCAGGGTCACTGAAAATGTCACTGTAGCCATATTTCAAATCAATCACGCATTGTAATGTAAATATGTTAAAATGCATGAAATACCGCCACAATAATATTCCCGTAACATCACACACATGGATATGTATTATGGTTTACGTCACATTCAATAGGAACCCAAACGATAGATATAATTGCCATCACATGCCACTCAAAACGCAGATGCATGTGCCCAAGTATATACGGATTACGGAAGCATGCACTATCTGCATCAAGCAACAGTTTAATGTCAAAATCATGTCACTCTCTATAAAGCTCTGTTTTCTGAGTCCAGTTTATGTTGAAAATGATGCATACTTGTGATAATAACACTTGTTTAGGTGATTAATTAGGCCATTGTCTGTCAGGCTTGCAATGGCTTAATTTGCAAAACTCTTCAACATGGCTCAGAAACCAAGTGCTCAAATATCCAGAAAAAAGCAAGGCCCTCACCATTTTTATATATGCTGAGTGTTGCAGACAGACGCTAACATCTGTCTGCGGAGTTTTGACAATGAAATTGATGAAACCTTTGGCCTCTGCCTGAAAAACAAAACTTTCTTGTAACAATAATAGCAAAAAGTGTTATTCCCGTTGCAGGAGAGTTTCTCTCCTCAGCCTGCCTTGCAAACAGATTTGAATTCCACAGCTCGACCTTAATGTTTTGCTTTAATTTCCAACAATCAGTGTTATCTGATAATAAGGTCACTCCTGAGATGAGAGATGAAGACTTAAAGGCATTACAAGGCCCACCAAATTTCGTCCAAAGATACGCTGTTTTCACCTCTACAACTGGACAAGGTTTCAACTCTTTACGAACTTGACATCAAATCTAGGTGCAGATGTGCAGAATAAAGTTCTGGACATAAAGGTAAAAACCCACATGACCACTTAGCAAAATGGTTGTCCCTACATAGTGGAAACAGACAATATTGTGCTGGTTAGCCCTAAGTCGTTCATTACAAGACTACATATTTTTCAGAAACAAGAGCAGAAAAAAAGTAGATTTATATATGTTTGGTATGTAATAAATGAAAGCTTATCTTTCCCCAAACCAGAGATAATAAGATGAAACATTATGCATGTGGTGTTTTCCCATCAATGTTTGGTCATGTATGAATGACATTTATTAGCAAATCTTATGGTTTAGAGATTTAGATACAAAATGAATCGACAGCAAGGCACTCTTGATGCAGACATGAAAACTTTGAAGACATACCTCCAGCTTTGCAGACAGTACATAAAATAAAAAGATTGAAGTTACATGCAACTCCAAGCACTGGTTTGAATTGAATTAATAAGTTGGACAGTAAATAAATTCCATCATGGCAAGCTCCTAAAATTTACCATTATCCCGTATCTCTGTCTTCACATGGATGAGTCTGAGAGACATATTTTCTACTTGAGCAGTTGAGAGAGCCAAAGTTACTCTGCCACAAATTTGTGGCAATTGCCAAATGGGAAACTTGAAAAACCCACGCGGTTTCATCCTTTAAAACCGCTCTCAGTCGAAAATACTGCATTGATTCTACTAACAGATCATGAGAGTCCCAAAACCACTTAGCGCAGTTGCTTGGTCCCAACAGCTCAAAATTGTCAGGTTGTCATTTCAGATGTGATGTTGACCGACTTCTATTTATTCTTCTTCAAACTTCAAACAATCAAACCGTCCTCCCTCTTCCTTCCATTTCCTCACTTCTGCTTGCTTGCTTTCAAACTTCATCATTTCCTAATTGTAATAACTCTCTTTCTCTCTTTCTCCTAATTCCCTTTTTCTCTCATAAACATGAACATAAAAAGATTACATGTATAGTACACTACTGTACTAGCTACTTACTCATAGTCATAGCTAGACAAAGAGTTCTTCTATAAAATATTGCTAGGAATGCCTAAAAGAGCTCACAAACTTCACATGTCTTTGTGCAGGAAAAATGGCTTTTTTGGGGATTCTTCTACTTGGGTTTCTCTCAGTTGTCTCCTCTGTCAATGGGTACTATGGGGGCTGGTCCAATGCTCATGCAACCTTTTATGGAGGTGGTGATGCTTCAGGCACAATGGGTATGCTTAGCTTTATGATTTTTTTCCTTTCTTATTTAACTTATGGTATAGGTGACAAGCACCTTTGCTGCAAAAAGATTAGAACTTTCATTCTGTTCCCTTCTACTTATTATATTTGGACATGCAATTTTTTTTTTTATAGGTGGGGCTTGTGGCTATGGGAACCTTTACAGCCAGGGCTATGGGACTAACACAGCAGCACTAAGCACTGCATTGTTCAACAATGGCTTGAGCTGTGGGGCATGCTATGAGATCAGGTGTGTAAATGACCCACAATGGTGCCTCCCTGGCGTCATTGTGGTCACAGCCACAAACTTTTGCCCACCAGGTGGCTGGTGTGATCCTCCACAGCAACACTTTGATCTCTCTGAGCCTGTCTTCCTGCGCATTGCTCAATACAGAGCTGGAGTTGTCCCTGTATCATACAGAAGGTAAGCTAAATCTTATGTCTCTAATAATGCCAACGAGGTCTAGTCCAGTGGAAAAAGGCCTTAACTTGCAGTTGCAGGTAGTGGTCTCATGTTCGAACCCCATGACACAATGTGTATGAGAAAATCCCCCTCCCCCTTCCTAATTTTGGCCGAAAAAGAAAAAGAAAAAGAGTTCTCTAATAATTAGGTTTAAAATGCTAATTAAGGCTTAATTAGTATAATTATTATGTGTTTTGCAGGGTGAGATGCAAGAGAAGAGGAGGCATAAGGTTCACAGTGAATGGCCATTCTTACTTCAACTTAGTGCTTGTGACAAACGTTGGTGGGGCTGGAGATGTGCAGTCTGTGGCCATCAAGGGCTCTAGGACCCGATGGCAACTAATGTCGAGAAACTGGGGGCAAAACTGGCAGAGCAACTCATACCTAAATGGACAGAGCCTCTCTTTTCTTGTGACCACCAGTGATGGCCGCAGATTGGTTTCATATAACGTTGCCCCTCCTAATTGGTCATTTGGGCAGACATATACTGGGAGACAGTTTCTCTATTAATTAATTAATCAATTAATTATCTGTCTGTGTGTGCTTAATGAAGCTTCTTTAGTTTTCCACTTCGTTTAGTTATACGTGGTAAGTTTACTATCAGCATACAGAAAGCTGAAGTAATTCTGAGGAGGAAGAATGGAGTGTTTACTTTGAAGTGAGTGGCCCTTTTCATAATTTGATATAATAGATTGTGAGTTTTTGCAGTTCATGGCCGGGATTGTTCTGAAGCCTGATGGCCATATCTGCTAGAGAGAGAGAGAGAGAGAGATTATGTTTCTTAAGGCAGTTTGGCAGTGGAATTTTACCACCCGCTGTTAAGAAGAGGTGTGTTTTTACCAGTTACTAGCAAATACTATATGGCAGAAGTTATGTTTGCTAATTGCTTGTGTAATGTCAATAAACCTGCTTATGCGCCTTTTTATTACATTCGAGATACAATAATACTAAAGGCACCAACTTATTACGCTAAACTCCGTTACAAAATCGGAAGCTTACTCAACTTATTGCTTGTATTCCAGTTTGCACTTTCATTTCTAGGTGTAGATACACATAACGTTTTAGTAGGAAAACTTAATAACGTTGGTGACAGATTAAAGTCGTTAACTGATGCATTCTTGTGATTTACATCAGCTGACCCACCACAACCAAACCCCGAAAGAGCAGTGTACATATTTTCTTTGTCTTGTATCATTCATCTTTAATGCAGATAGTGAAATGTTTTTGGTGCTGTTGCAGAACACCACCTGTAATTATCAGAGTGAAGCCCAAACATTCAACTATTAAAAACAACAAAGTACGAATGCAATAGAACATGGTGTCGCTTGACTCTCTACTCTCAATCAAACCATAGCCATAGAGCTGAGTGGTTGAAAAACGCTTTACAGGACAGGGAATTTAACCCAGTTAGGTAAAAGTGATGAATAATTTTGGTGTAACAAATTTGGGGATGGGCACCGACACTAGAAACATAGTTCGATCCATGATATGAAAACTCCTTTTCCTTTTGTGTCTTTTGTCTTTTTTCTTCCCCTGAAAATCTGTTTGGTGCCAACTTACATGGCTTTATTCTAGTTGATGAAATGGATAGACTTCTTTCTCTAAAATCTAAATCTAACGTAATGCACCGTTTGATGCTAATTTTGAACACCTTAGGGCCCATTTCATTTTTCATTTTTCATTTTTCGTTTTCATTTTCGTTTTTTGTGCTAAAGAAAATGAGAGTGAGGGTGAGATTGAGAGGGGAGGACGGGAGGGAGGAGTAACAAAAGTGAAAACAAAAACTTGAAAATGACAATTTCAAATAGATTTCAGTTTGGCTTTTTATCACAAATAATCATTAACGTTTACGAAATTATCACGGATGGTCCTTGAGGTTATTTTGTGACATTTAATATAGTCTTTATCATTAGGACTTTTTATCACAAATAGTCTATGCCGTTAAAAATTCTGTTAAGTGTCTGATGTGGAAGATAAGTAGAGCTCATATGTCCAATCACATAGTGACATGTGGATTAAATAAATAAATTTTTATGAAAATTCATTTAGCCTCTCTCTCTCTTTCCCTCTGCTCTCCCTCTCCCTCTCCCTCTCCCTCTGTTTCAATTTGCAGACAGCATTGTGTTCCCATTGCACATGCTATTACAATTCAGGTTGATAAAAATAAATAAACAAATAAAACTCTAAGAAACTTCAGAGTACGCGAATCAATTTTATCTTGATATAGAAATGATATGTAGAAAAAAATGAGAGGAAACTAGCTGAAGGGCTCATAGACTCTTTGTATGGAAGGAGGATTATAAATGCTTATTCTATAATCATAAAATCTGTTCCTAGAAAAGGTTATGGTTCTTGAATGCCTAGTTTAGTCATCTCCCATGCCAGTGAAGCTAAAGTGGTATTGAAAGGGTTTCTCTGCTATGATCCTAAGTTCCATATCTAAATGGAAAACTGTGGCTCAGGAACATTGACCATTTCTAGGAACAGACTTTTTTGATGAAAATCCATTTAGCCTCTCTCTCTCTCCTCCCTGTGCTCTCCCTCTCCCTCTCCCTCTCCCTTTGTTTTTTTCTTGCCTCTACACCCAGATCAACCCATGCCCACCCGCAACCCACCACAAAGATATAGTTTTATAACTACATATTTTCTCTACCATTGTATATCTTTCTTTTTTTGCGGGTGGCAATGGGCAAGAAAAAAACAGATGGAGAAGGAGAGGACAGGGACGAGAGAGGGAGAGAGGGGGCAGAGGAAAAAACAAAGGTAGAAGGAGAGGACAGAGAGAAGAGAGAGAGAACAGAGGGGGTACCTGGTGGAGAGTAAGGGCAAAGGGGAAGAGAGAATAGAGGAAGGGGATGAAAAGTTGCAGAGAAAAAAGGGAATTTTCATTAAAAAAAAAATTTTCATCCACATGTCACAATGTAATTGGATATGTGGGCTCTACTTATCTTCCACGTCACACTTAACAGAATTTCTAACGGCAGGGACTATTTATGATAAAAAGCCATAACGTATGGACTATTAATGTCACAAAAAACCCTCAAGGACCATTTGTGATAAAAAGCCTTTCAGTTTTTAGTTTTTGTTTTCACTTTTGTTATTCCTCCCTACCATCATCTTCGCTCTTTTTTTCACTTCCATTCTCCATCTTTTTCCTCTGTACTCTAGCACAAAATATAAAAACTAAAAACTAAAATTGAAATGGTTATCAAACAAGCTCTAATTATGTAAATAAGAAGAATGGAAAAGTTATATCACATCAAAGTCACAACCACATTGACGTGTAGCCAAGCTGCACGCAGAATGCAGAGCTAAAATGTGATATAAAGTCATGACAACCAAATTGACATCAAGCTCGAAGCTCTTGGAATTTTGGTGGTTGCATTGTCACCATGTTAGAGGATGCAATGAACTGAAGGGTTGCTGCCAGCTAATTTCAACTCTCCCATAGGCTGCAGTGACTTTAGGCTTTGATTTGGAGCAAGTTGGTTGTTAGTTTTATTTTGGTTTGATACATAGGCAAACATAACTCATTAAAAATACAAAAAGTAAAATTTATGCGCACAGGTTAAAGAATGATTGGCATGTAAGTACAGTTTGCTAGTTCGAAGGAAAAGATCCAAGAATTTTCCCCTTCCTTCTGGTTTTGGGTAATGAATGAGTGCACTAATGATTAATTTGTAGGCCCTTTTGGACTCATGTTGCGTGAGAGTAAAAGGGCACCTAAATCTAATCCTTTCATTTCATCAAATGGTGTGAGTCAGCCAGCTGGTTGGTTGCATGACGTGTATGGCCAACACACCAAATAGTGTTCATCAATGCCCGCAATATGCAACTCTTGGTGAAGTAAAACTTCTCTATTCCCTTTTCATTACCCCTTTTTCTCTATATCTATTCTCCTTGCAACTTTTGGTGAAGAAAGACTTCCCTGCCTCCGTTTCATTGCTCTCCTCATGTCACCTATAGGAGGAGAAAAGAGATATAAAAAGAAGCGCAATGAACCGGGAATATGGAAATATTTCTCATCTTTGTGGCCCTCTTTTGCTGCTTAACATTGATTTTTGACAGGACTTGTTGTTGGCCCAAGCTTTATCTTGGGCTCAAGTTTAGGGGCCTAAGCCCATAAAATGTTTGTGTTACACTACAAATTCATAGCACAACCCAATATTCTCAGAAAGGGAAAAAGAAGCCAAATCCAATAAAAGTCATTGCTTTGGCAACTACATTGGTGGAGGCACAGCGTTATAGCAATGCCCAGTATAAAAGTCCCAAGAAACTATCACGTACCGTTTCTATTCAAACCGAAGGTCATACCCGGTTCTATTGAGGACCCCATCAAGCTTTTGAAAAAGGCAGCTGATACTAAGAACCTACGGTTAGGCAAAACAGTCCATGCCCATCTCATCATTTCCAGTGAAACTTCTAAATTCCTTGACATATTTCATGCTAACTCTCTCATCAACTTGTATGCAAAATGTGACCGAATTACAACTGCCCGCCATTTGTTTGAATATATGCCCAAGAGAAATGTGGTATCTTGGACTGCCTTGATGGCTGGCTATTTACATAAAGGGCTGGCCTTGGAAGTTCTTGGCTTGTTCAAGACTATGGTATCTGTGGATAATTTGTGCCCGAATGAATTTGTTTTTGCGACTGTTCTTTCTTCTTGTTCTGGCAGTGGGAGAGTTGAAGAGGGAAAGCAGTGCCATGGCTATGTATTGAAGTCTGGATTGTTGTCTTATCAGTATGTTAAGAATGCACTAGTTCACATGTATTCAAGTTGTTCAGAAGTGGAAGCGGCTATGAGGGTTCTGAACACTGTGCCAGGTGATGATATTCTTTCGTATAATTCGGTTGTAAATGGGCTCTTAGAACATGGGCATGTGAAGGAAGCAATGGATATTTTGGATATGATGATAGGTCAGTGCAAGGCTTGGGACAATGTTACATATATTACCATTTTTGGCGTTTGTGCCCATCTTAAAGATTTGATATTGGGTCTGCAAGTTCACAGCCAACTGTTGAAGACAGATATCGACTGTGATGTCTTTCTAAGTAGTGCAATGATTGACATGTATGGGAAATGTGGTAAGGTTTTGAATGCATTGAAAGTTTTTGATGGCTTGCAAACTCGGAACATAGTCTCCTGGACTGCAATCATGGCCGCTTATTTCCAAAATGGGTACTTTGAGGAAGCATTAGGTCTATTGTCACAGATGGAATTTGAAGATATTCTTCCAAATGAATATACTTTTGCTGTCTTGCTTAACTCATGTGCAGGTTTGTGTGCACTAAGACATGGAGATCTATTGCATGCCAGTGTTGAGAAGTCGGGTTTCAAAGACCATGCCATTGTGGGGAATGCTTTGGTCAATATGTATTCAAAGTGTGGCAACATTCAAGCAGCAAATGATGTGTTCTTGGATATGACATCTCGAGACGCTGTTACCTGGAATGCAATGATATCTGGATTTTCCCATCATGGGCTTGGTAAGGAAGCGCTGAATGTGTTTCAAGATATGTTGGAAGCAGGAGAGCGTCCTAACAATATTACTTTTGTTGGTGTTCTCTCGGCTTGTGCTCATTTGGGTCTGGTGCAAGAAGGATTCTACTATTTGAACCAGCTAATGAAACAGATTGGCATTGAACCCGGACTAGAGCATCATACTTGTATTGTAGGGCTCCTCAGCAGGGCTGGACAACTTGATCAAGCTGAGAAATATATGAGGACTATGCCAGTCAAGTGGGACATTGTTGCCTGGCGAAGTTTGCTCAATGCTTGTCATGTACATAAAAGTTATGGCTTAGGTAAGCGAGTAGCAGAGGTTGTTGTGCAAATGGACCCTAATGATGTGGGAACATATACACTATTGTCAAATATGTATGCCAAGGCAAAGAGGTGGGATCGAGTTGTGCAGATCCGGAAATTGATGAGGGAAAAGAATATCAAGAAAGAACCTGGGGTGAGCTGGGTAGAGATAAGAAATACTACCCATATCTTTGTTTCGGATGATAACATACACCCAGAGTCCAGTCAGATACATGAAAAAGTTGGGGAATTGTTGGCCAAGATTAAACTATTGGGATATGTGCCAGATATTGCTGCAGTGCTACATGATGTGGAGGATGAGCAAAAGGAAGATTATCTTAGTTATCACAGCGAGAAGCTTGCAATAGCATACGCCCTCATGAAAACACCTACAGAAGCGCCCATTCGTGTTATTAAGAACCTCAGGATATGTGATGATTGCCATGCTGCTGTGAAACTTATTTCAAAGGTCACAAACAGGTTGATAATTGTTAGAGATGCCAATCGATTCCATCAATTTCAGGATGGTAAATGCTCTTGTGCAGATTACTGGTGATAATGATGACAGTTTTAATAAAGTGGATTTCCTGAGAAGGAACTTACATCTTATGGGTCATAGCCATATAAGCCTCCATGGCAGCCATACTGAGCATGCTGTGCAGAGGTTCATGCTGTGTAAGTATATTAAACAGCTTATCATACTCCTATTTCAGTTTTTGTTGATGGTTAAGTGGATTTTGAATGAGTTTCTACCTTTCAGGTTAAGACATCCAGCAGAGAGGCTTTATTCAATCACCTGATTTTGCTCCTAGAGTCCAATGCAAAATCAAGTATAATGTAAAGGCAGTTTCAGAATATAGAGCGGGGACTAATTTTTCTTCACTCTACTAACTATCGATCAAACTTGGAGCTCAGGTACTTTGTTGTATTTTATTGCCTGTCAGCTTATGTTGTATACTCTAGTCTATCAAGACAGCATCAAAGTTTCTTGTATAGCATCTCTCAGAAGTTGGTTCTTTTGTTCTTTTTGATATGGTATCTGATGATGTACGTCAACTTTTCTCAGCTAGTAATACAGTATGGGCATGCTTGATTTAGTATGTTTAAAATCCATTTTTCTGTATTGAAGGGTGTTTCTTTGGAAAGACTGGATATAACTGTTCCTCAGCCAGCTGTAAAGAAATCATTCACTTAATTGCAGGATTTGCTTTCTTTTTAATGCAAGATAATTTCAAGTAGTAGTAGCGGGGTAATATCTCCAGTGCAATTTTTTGAGTAGTTACATTTGAGGGCGTTCCTCAAACGAAAAAATATATTTGTAATGAAACATACAGAGAGACCAAGTAGTCTGTTGAAACTACCGGATAGAAAATGGCTGAAGCTAACAGGGTGGGAAGGTAGTTTGGCGTCCAGTATTTGGTTCCATTTTTTAGGAGAGAATAAGATATGCATTCAAATTTGTCATTAGTAATTATTGTGAGAAGACGTCTTAAAAGACAAAACAGAAATGCATGACAGAAGAAAAAAATGAATCAGCAAAAGCTGGCCTCCATGAACTTCACGAATTCACTGAACTCTATCCTTCCATCTCTGTTTTCGTCGAATGTCCTGATCATTTTTTGGCAGTCTTCTAGCTTTGATCCTTCCTTTAAGCCCAATATACAGAGAACTCTCTGCAATTCCCTTGCATCGATAAACCCATCTCTGTTCTCATCAAACACATCAAAAGCTTCCTTTACTTCCCCCAAGCTTGGCTCCTTCTCATCAAACAGCCCTGCAAGTTCATTGGAACTGAACGACTCTGGTAGTTCCTCACTTTCTGGTCTGCAAAAAATTCCCAAGTTTCCCATCACCATCTTCACATCATCTCTGCTCAAGTTTCCATCATCTTTCCTTTTGCAGATCAGCTCCGGCTTCCTCAACTCAGAATCCAAGTTCTTCACATCCAAAATCTTTGAGTTGCCACAGCTTTGTTGGGATTGGAGAGTAGACTGAAATCTCGAAAATAAATTCTGAGTGCTACTAGAAATTGTGCGTAAAAAGATTGCATCAAGCAAAAGAAATAGTGAGGATGTATTGTAGTTAGTTGATGATGATGTCTTCTCCATTGTAATAGAGTAGTAGAGGCTGAACATGAATGTTGATATTTCCACTGAGAAGCCAAGTTAGAATTCTCAAGTCTATGCTATGTGATAGAGCTGGAAGAGATGAAAGAATGTTTTTACATTAAAGGTTTGATGTATGGAGAGATGAGGGTGGTGTTTTATATAGGCCAAGATTTAGTCTTGTATTTGAAGACACCAAACTGGTCAAGCCCCAAAGTTGGGGAAGGTGCTTGTGAACTGCCTGTGCCTGCCACAGGTCTTTAGGAGAAATGGTTGAAAGTAGATGAAGAAATGGTCACCACCTGAACCATTTCTTAGAATCTTAAGAGGAAGTTTCATTGTTTTGTTGGAGGAAATGTGGTGGGGTCAGGGTGGCCTGCCTTTCTCTGGCTCTTTCATTTTGGTTTATGTGGAAATTGTGCTGGGAATCTGCCGGCTGCTGACTGCTTAAAAATCAATGAAAAACAAAACAAAAAGAAAAAAGAAAAAGAAAAATTAAAAAAAGATCTAAAAGTGAGTTTCGTAGAAAGTAAGATTTGATAGTGGGGCTGCTCTTCTTGGTCCACTATTGCAATTCATTTCCCATGCACTGATTTTTTTCATATTATTGTATGCATTGCCAAAGTGGGCATAGTCTTTTTCTGCATATTTTATGTCTCTGTCGGCTGGGGAAAGCAAATATATATGCTAACAGTCAGTCGTGGACTTTTTAGGAAAATTCCAAGTTGCCTATTTCTTTAGCCAAGCTTCTTTATTTGCCTGGTAAAAGCTGAGGAAATTGTCATTGAGTGTACCCCTGAGATTTGAAGTTTCAAGCCTTTCCCATATTGGTCGTTCCACATTCCACACACGTTATTGATTCTTGCGTGCGAGAAGGGTTGTCCGGTAGTTGTAAACTTACACGTAGGGTAGGGTTCTGCTGGTTTAAGCCGCCTTTTCATGATGGGCCTAGGCCTGGCCCACTAGTTGCATTGGGTTCCTACAGAAAGTCCATAAATACTCGATGATATTATCATGGGCCTTGAAAGCCCAAACACAATCACAAACAAAGAAGCAAACTCTTTCCACTCCTGCAATTTTCAAACCCATTTATCAAATAATTATACTCATAGGATGGCAGATCATCCAAACACAAATGTAGCTAGTAGTAGCCATAACATATCATAGATACGCAAACAAGTGTGTATGTTCTCTTGCAAGTTGCAACTAAAGTCATTCGATCTCCGTCCCCGTACATAAGGGTAGTTTAGAATATCGTTTTGTCAAAAACCACCTCTTCTTTTTGAATTGTTGGATCCACCCTTAAAACCAAAAGGTTGCCGAATTTCTCTGCGAAGATTTTACAGTTTTGATATTCAAGCTCAAATTCAAGTGGTCAAGTCCAAGATCATTGTCGATGGAAAAGCCAAAGGGTGTAAATAACACTTTTGAATGAAATCATGAACAAATTACTTTTGCTTTATAGCATTTCTCTTTTGTAGACAGATCCTGCTAAGTGCAGGCCCTGTTTTTCGATCAAAGAGGACAATATTATATGAAAAAGGTCTCCTCTCCTGTCCGGTAGGGTCGTGCACACTTCTTATTTCTTTATCACACCTCAAACTCAAAGTAAATGGTGCCCATGTTGTCAAATATCCTCGTTATGGGTCCTTCCTTGTGGCAAGGTCAACTATTTTTATAATGTCGATCACGTTGAGGCCATTCATCATTATCAGCATGTAGGGTAGAATTGAATCATTGTTCAAATACACTATAAGTAGCATTTTCAATCAGAAAGAGCTTTACTTCAATCAAATTTCAATTAGGTTCAAATGCCATTGTAGGTAAAATAAGCTAGTAACGCACAAAACCAGGTATTTAAAGAACATCTGACATATAATTCTATGTAACTCACAAATAACATATTGTCATAATGCTGAAAAAAAAATGATAATCAATAATTACCATTCAGAACTACAACATTAGAGAGAGAGAGAGAGAGAGAGAAATGCAACATAAATACAATGGACGAAGAACCTGAACTAAAATGCTTCATATTTCACCATAAAGGTGAAAGTAAGAAAGTGAAATGAAAATCGACATGACTTTATTTCCTTGCAGCAAATTGGTCATTTTATTTGGGCTGCGGAGGAGGGGTAAAGATATACCCTGTTCTGGGGTTAACATTTGGCTCTGGATCTGCATAATCCATCACTGTGATCATTTTCCTGGGTTTTCCATGTGTCTCCTGGTAAACAAACAGAAAATTGATTACTGGGCCACAAAAAGAAAAGAAGAAAAAAAAAACCCAACACAAGTGTAGGGAAAAAGAATCTACCTTCGACACTAGAACTGAAAAATCTTCAAGATCAATAGTCCCCATCAGGTTTCTCCCAAATCCTTAAAGAAAGAAACAAATAAATCAAAGTCAGAATTGGTTATTGGGAATTCAAAAACAGGAAATGGTGCAATAAAACAGTAGTGATGTTACAGTGTAATGCTTACCATGAGAGAAACAGAGAGCCAGAAGACAAGAAACTACGAAAACTCTTAAAAACCAAGGACGACCCATAATTTCCTACACAATTATGGGAGACGGGTAGCTCTCACAATCTGAATATGAGGTGGGGTTTGATGAGATTTGAGAGCTGCCGAAAGGCTGGGACTTTTGAGTTTCTAGGAAACCGCCTTCCTTAAGCTTCAGATCTGATAACAAGTTAAATGGCGTAATTATAAGTTGAAAACAAAACAGATTTTGCTGTAAAGATAAGAGCCGAAGGCCCCGGATAAAAGTGTAAAGAGTTGATTGTTTCAAGAATCCTATTTATACTCAACCACCTGACACCAGATTATATATAGCGCCTGAAAAAAGAAGAGGAAAATATCAGATTTTATAGAGAGGATACTTTCAGTGATGCAGATAAGAGAAAATCCAATATCCCCCAACTGTTACCCATTACACTTTTTTTTCTCTACTCTTTTTAATAATAATAATAATAAGCCAAATGCTTTTATCAATAAAAATACAAAATTCTTTTTCTAATTGGAATTATATTTTCCTAATCAATGGGATCTTCTAATTGCCTTTTATGCATGTTGGTGGTTTTGAACTCTTGTTTAGAGACTGTTCAATTATTATTCATCCCTCATTTGAAAGTTGACTTAGTTTTCTGCTTCGACGTAAAGCTAGTGAAGAAAGTGTAGATTAATTTACGTATCTTCAAGTTGTATAAATGGTTCAATTATATCGATATTATCTCAATATGATGTCGATTGATATTGTTATTGTGTTAAGCATTTTCCAAATAAGCAATAGTTCAAAACAGAGCTGATAATGACTACCACAATGTAGTGATTGCATGTGGATTAATTATGGGTCAATTTAGTTCACACGTGTTAGCGCACACTAATGCTGCCTGCCTTCCAAATTTTAAATCTCTCCAGCTCAGTTGCCAAGGTTTCTTCTTTGTTCTTTTAAGCCTTTCACTTTCTTTAATCTGCCTAACAAACAAACAAATGGTGTATAAAAAAGGTGGAAGCCAAGCCATTGGTTTTCTCACTAATAAAAACTCTGTATTTCTTGCTTTTCAGGCAAAGTGAAGCTTCCCGTTCCCTCTGATGAACCTGTCACGTGGTATTTCTTTATTCCTTCCATTTCAGAAAAAAGCCCTGGGTACAGAATGGACCTTCTATATTTGTCTACCCATTATTTTGCCAGTTCTTCTGTTTCATTGTTTGATAATCAGTCAGTTCCACTGTTGACTAGAAAGTCACAGATAGTTACAATTTTGAATTTCCTCATTGATCTGATTTGTTTTGCCCACTGAATAGTACTGAAAGGAGACAGAAGGGTGTGGAGAGCATGAATGATTAGGGAAGCCTAATTAAACCATGGGAGGGAACAGCAAAAGAGAACTTCTCTTTTAATTATTACTAATGGATGACAGTAAATATGCACTCCCTCTCTCTCTCTCTCTCTCTCTCTCTCTATATATATATATATATATATATGTATTACCTTAATGACTTGGTTGGAAAGAAACCGGGAACCCTAAATTACTTGCAGATGGGTTGACCTTTTAAGTCTCAAATCCCAATGATCTACTGTAAAGCTAACCCTAATTTAATAATGTGAAAATTTGTCAAACCAAATCTGTTTTTTTATAGAGAAAATGATGAAATCGATTTTGGGTTTTGGTTCTCTTTGTTAATTATAGTAGGAGCCTATTAATTTTCTTAAAGGTTATGGTGCAATCTAACATTAATTATTTATTTCAAATACGAGCAATAGTCTAAATTAGGGCTATGAAATATTATTGATTTCAGACATATATGAAATGGCTATTATATTGGTTCCCCTAGATCTCTTGCATACTGAGTTTGGTGGACTGATCACAAAGTTTTCCAATTAAAAACAAAGAAATCCTATAGGGTTTAGGAACTAGTTTAGCATCAGATTAGGAAACTGTGAAGGAGAACCACAACATTGGAGATTCATTATGTTTGAATTTGATTAAAGGGCTTCTTCACAAGGACCAATCAAAACCATGCAATGCATCAAATTATTGAGAGGTCAGAATTTAACGATGCATTCCTTTCAATAAACTCCACCGACTGTCTAGTTGGGTTTGTATTGGCTCAAATTGACCCCCAACTTCAAGCAGATTTCCCTTTATGCAACTAATAAAATGACAAGACAAAATCCAGGAAAGAGAGGAACAAAAGAGGCTCCATGGCTTCTTCACATGCATTGGAATTTGGGCCCCGAGACCAGCCAACTCTAGCCATCCAAAACTGGTGGCCAACATTTCTCCAATAGAAATACCACAAAGTATCGTATCACTCGGATGTTGGTACATGATCTTAATGTCTTTTACTGCCTAATCAATAAAACGTGACAAAGATTACTTCCCAAGTACAAATCCAACAGTATGGTTTGTTAGTTATTCATGAAATCTGCTTTCCTTTGCTTTTCTATATTGCATTCAAAGATGGAACTTCTTTTGCTGATGGCAATGTCATCAAAAGATGAACATGAAAAAAGCAACCATTAATAAATGGAAAAAGGAAAGGCCCAAACTGTATGATCAACTTTCCAGCTTTTAGTGCTTTTTGGTTTGAATTCTGTTGAATGGAAAGTAAAATGTACTTGCTCTTTCGTGCTTCAATTGATGTCCATCTACAGACGTGGTGGTGGGTCTACAGTGTTTTCCATGCTTATAAAGCTTGAAAAATAATCCAAATCTGAAATCAGTAGCCACAGGAACTTGACTCTACCTTAGTAAGAGTAGCATATCAACTGTGACATTTAAGTGGACATTAGACCAAAAGACTCAATCTTTAATTGAAAAAGCACAAATGAACAGAAAGTGTCATTTGAATCCCCAAGTTATTTAAGTACATCTGGGATTTTGCTACACAAACCTCAACTCTTCTAGTTCTCAATTTTACATGTAAATATATGTACAAGAACTCAGCAAACCATCTAACTGAAAACAAAATGCAAACATTCATAATAGCACTCGGAGGGGAAAAATCAGTGGCTATTCCAGCTAAAGTAAGATGGCTCAGCTCCTAAGAGAAAAAGGATGGACAATCCTCTCGTCTTCCTCTATTGACAGCTTTGACATTTGATTTTGCGGCTGAGGCTGGTTAATCAACAAGAACTCTGGGATTAGAAAGGTGGTGTCACATTGTATGGAGCAGTTGAGCATTCCTGAATTGTATGCACCACTTGAAACAAACTTCAAATTTGTAAGCTACCAATTTTATGAGCTCTCTTGGAAATTGAGTGACCTAGATAATGCTGCTGGATTGGCTTGTAAGACCGGAGAAGCTTCGGTCAGGTGATTCTTTTGATCACCCTTTGGTTGGAAGGCCTTAAAGAGTCCCCCGCCGCTAAGTGAATCAGCCTTATCATTCTTAATCCCCAGTGTTGCCCATATAGAGCTTCTTGCAGCTTCTCCCGGGTCATCAATCCTCAATGTCTTTGGAATCCAAAGGCATCTCTCAGCACTCTTTTCTTTTGGTGCCTCCTCTTCCTCAGAGTTATTTTGTTTCACAGTGCTCTCATCCCTCGAATGTTTTCCCAAGGTTGGAGAGTTAGGACCAGAACTTGGAGCAGAGTGGTTTGGAGATGATGGCAGTGGAAGCCAAGGGATATTCCAAGCGCCTTGCACAGCACAACCCCAATAAGCTGCTGCAGGGTAGTAGGGCATAGGAAAACCTGGAGGGCAGAAAGCAGGTGGTGTTACTGGAGAGCTCCATTGGGCAGAGTTCCAGGGGTACGGCCAAGGCGCCCCAGGAAAGCATGGTATTTGTGGTGGGAAGCCCTGATAACTCTGCATAACCTGCTCTTGTGACCCAGTTTTGCATGCCTCATCCTTTGAATTTGAATCTGTCACTGTAGATCTATTCGAATGATCATCTCCATTTACTCCACTTCCATAAGAAGCTGGAATCCTTAATCCTTCAGGTTTCTGAAATCCATTATGCGTACCGTTCTGTATATTTTTATCAGCAAGGTGAAGGACAGAAGCCATTGATTCGCAAAGGGGCGCATCCCCGCAAAATGTTAGGACAGTACCATTAGATTTTACTGAAGGATGGTGAACTCCATTCAGAACATCAGTTTGAGCATTCGGCATAGCTTCAGAGACAGTTATGTGGCGATAGTGAGAAGCAGAATTCTTATTCTTACGACGTCCCGCACCCACAGGCACATTCCTCATGGTCCCACCAGCTGTCCAATATCTCTGGCAGTTCTTGCAGAAGTGTCGGGGTTGGTTGACGTTGTAATTATTGTAGTAACAGAACTTGGTATCCATGCTATTACAGCGGGGGCATGGAAGTATTTTATCTGGTTTCTTCAGGGTCTTTTCTTGCGAATTACTTGTCTCACTCTGTTCTTCTTCAGTCTTCAAATCTTTTACTGTAGCATTCTCCTTCTCAACAGGTGATTTAGGGTTCACACCTACTCTGGATGCTGCATCTGGATTTGTTACCTCTTCCGAAGATAAAGGTGGGATTCCATCTTCCTGTTTAGTCTGCATTGGTTTTTCTCCCAAAGTGTCCTGAATTGACCAAAAATTTAATTGGGAATATGAGTTTCAAAACTAAGTACTGTTAAGATATGATACCCCAATAAAAACATTATTGCATTCGTACTTATGTTTTTTATGTTATTACAAGATAAAAAAACTAAACTCTTACTGCTGACATGCTGAACCGACTGAAACAATTACAGTTAGACTACCTATTGCAACGGCAAAAAAAAAAGACTACATATTGCATGGCTATGTTAAAAATCAAATTCCAAGGCTTAGGAAAGAACACACCAGAAAGGTTCCCCAGGACTTGCCTCTCCATATGATATTAAACCTTTTTAATTTTATTTTTTGACACAATGGTCTCATCGCCTTCATTTCAAATCAGTTTCAATGAATTTGGAGATGAGGAGTTAATGGCATCTTTAGAGAAACATTTAGATTTGAAGTACTATTATCTATAATAAGAGGGAAAGGAATGAGAACCAATATCTTGCAAACATGTAGAGCCTAAATGAATGCGGCCAAACAAAGGGAGGACTCAACCATCAAAAGTAGTAGCAGCTTTCTTTAAAAATCTGTGTAGCACGTTCAAAGATCTAAGTCACTATGTACTGAGTAAAGCAGCACCAGATATTTATATCTCATCCAAGTAGCGCCTTAGCCACAAAAACTCTTGGAAGCAGACAGGCTAAAAGTAGAGACCTAACCCCAAATTGCCAAAAATCAGAACGAAAATCCATCAATTCAGAAAGATAACGTAAAAGCTCAATTACAATTTCATAAGAAACCAAATATCCAGCAAGCGGAAAGCAAACCCATTTGAAATAGCAAAATTTATAATGAAGTTGAGCACTACATGAGGAAGCTGCTTGCTTGATTAACCACTACCACACAAGACATGAGAAAAAAATAATTGCTTGAATAATCTTATTCCATAAGGATAAGGAACAGCAATCTCCAAAGAAATAACAAGAATACGGTCTGGTATGCATGCTTCTATGTAAAACTTGGTAGCTAATAAGATTAAGAACCCATCTAAGACCCCCAAAGAAGAAAATCAAAGCAACCAATATGTTCCAAAAGCATGAACAAGGTGCACTTCTTCAAGCAAAAGCTCCACAATTGAAAAGAATCCCAGAAAGACCCAAAAGCCAAACCGTAGCAGCATATAAAAAAGTCAACAAAAGCCTCCAAGCAAGCACAAAACAAAGCAACCCATTAATCCATTTGAGTTTCCAAACAATGGCAGAGACTAAAGATGAAAATTTAGGGTTACCCAAATTTCATACCTTATGGTTATTGACCTCTTTCTCTTCCCTGTCTCTGTTGGTATTGACTTCAGGCGAAGAGTTGGAGGAATAGGCATGGTCCTGATCGACAGTATCCTCAACGAGGGTTCCAGAAGATGGATCCGGTTCCGGAGCTTCGACTGATTCGCCGGAGCTTAAAGGGACCTCCGGCACCGGAATCGTCTTCCCGAAAAGCTTGATCGCTGGGTCCTTTGCCTCCGACATTTTTGCTACGCTTTCGTTTTTTCTTTATCTTTTCATAAAAAATCGATTCGAAAACTTAGAGAGAGAGAGAGAAATCGACGAGAGATCTGACACGTTGCGTTGTATATGTGAGAGAGTGTGCGTCGTCGTCTTGGTTGATTGTGCGTTTTCCTCAGCTGTCTATGCAGGTGCTGTGCCACGTCATCAACCAAAGCAATTCTGAGCCACAAGTTCACTTGTGGCCTTGAAAAGATTTTTGATTCTGTTTTTTCTGTCTTTCCCTTTTGCCCCCTTCCCATCTACTACTACACATATTTTGGTTTTTTTTGGGTATAAAAGTCACAAAGTTGGATCCAATTTCCACATTTATTCTTCGAATCCTTAGTCAGCATCTCACCCTTTTTACAATCTCCCCTAACCATTGCCAATTCCTCGGCCGCTGCTGAGTCATCAAAATTTAAACGATTTTGCTAGCGTCAGTTATTTAGGCGCCATTTCGCGCCATACAAATCGAAATAATTCATATTTAGAAAACAACTGTGTAGGATTAAAAAGCATTGTTGCTACTTGATTTGTACTAGATTGAATATGATGATTTTAATACCATGCCTTATTTTCTTGTAAGATACTATTAGACAACAACGAGATTCATTAAATTATGTTATTTTTGTGTTTGGTTTAAGGATTCAACTCGACCTTAGGGCTCACGTTTGGATGTCCAACACATAGATTTATGGCATCAGGATCCCATATTTTGTGTTTGAGGTCGGTGTAGTTAGATTAATTATCACAACTCTTTTTCAGGATATAACTCCAAAAAGTTCATATATGAGTGTAAATTAGACAAATATATAGTTTTCTATATAAATTTATACAATCCCGATCTCTTGAACTACAGGAGTCTAAAAGATTATGGTCACTCACCATTGAATATTAATTCTCCATATTTTAGATAAATAATTTGCTCAATTTATGACAAATGATAGCGTAAAGTCTATATATTTATTTTAAAAAGACCGAGTTTCCCCGAGTTTCTGCGCTCTTTTGCAGTGGTCGCATAAATTGGGCGTAGAAAACCAGGTCTCCGAAATAAAAAGCAATTAGGCAGAAAAAAGTAGATCAAATATGCCAAGTCATACCATACTTTTAGTAGGCCCCACCCGAAAAAGTAAAGTGAAAAAGTCACCTTACGCCAACCAGACCAGTCCCACTAGTTTGAGCACACGTGTCCAATCCAGTTTACGGGTGAAGCGTCTCTTGGAGGCAAGCACCTAAAGAATCTGCTTCTACTGGCTGTGGTTTTCCCATCCAAAGGGGGCATCTTCTCTGTTGCTGCCATGTGTTCCCAGCAATAGCAGGAGTACATTTTTTTATTTTGAAAATATTTTTGCTCACCATTTAAACTTAAATTACACGTTTATTACAATCTCAACACGTGTTCATGGACATAAGCATAATTAATATATATATATATATATTTTTTGTATTTAAAGAACCATGATTATGCCCATAAATATATGTCTAATATTAAAAATGATGATGAAAGTACACCTTTCATTAAAGCGGTGAGCAAAAATTTCACATTTTATTTTCTCATATGGGCCATAGCCGTAGATAAATATAATGTAAACATTTTGAATATCGAATGGTTGTTGATTTTTTTTTTTTTAATGTTGACATATTGTTAAATTATTCTTTTATTATCGTTAAGAGGACTGCCATATATAAGCTTAATATTTTACTTTGGCCTAAAATATTTAAGATTTATTTGTTTATTCGTCTTTTTTCTATTGGTGTCTTTATGCTGATTTTGATTATTATTATCTTCAATTATAAGGCTCATTGAAGTGCTGTGGTTGGTACACATAATTATGTAATCTCTTATGATACTAAAAAAGATGTAGTATTGCTTGTACTCAAAAAGGACATTGACTTAACCAAGGTGGTTGGTGTGAGTGGTTCAGCACTCTCATTCCTTAAGAGAGGTCAGGGGTTCGATCCCTACTCTCGTATGGAGTCACCACTTTGGCCAGCACTTTACCCCTTACGGGCTGACCCGGTGTGAGCAGGGATTAGTCTGGGTTGTGGTTAAGGCTTAAAGGTGCCACCCATAATTAGGGCCCATCCAGGACCGCCTCGTGGTTCAGACCAAAATATAAAAGGACATTGACTTGCAAATCAGAGGCCTCAAGTTCGAATTCCCATAGCATCATAGTTGTTTGTGTGTGTGTGTGAAATTCCCCTCTCCCTTAGTTTAGACTTTTGCTTGTACTCAAAAAAATATAATACTAAACCAAGTGTTGTCATTGGTACACATAATTATGTAGTGAGTCCACTAAATATAAGGAAGACATAAGGTGTAAATTGAAAATTTGGATTTCTAGCAAATTATGGTAAATGAATATAGTGTCAATATGGATGTAAAGGGACGTGCCCACTGTTTTGGCCAACACGCTTAACTTATGTTTGTTATTGAGAACCTTTTTTAAGGAAAAAGGAGAAAGAATAAGATAAGTTGAAGATGAGAACATTGAGAAAGGACAAGGAGATAAGTTAAATCCTACTATACAACATAGATTTATTGTTTTCTTGTCGACATCAAATTGAGGTGTTTATTGGGCTTCTTTTGTAGTTTTGTCCATAATTGGGCCACGCTAAATAAAGCATTTGGGCTTTGCTTGGATGACTGTGACCCTCAAATAGAGAAAAATTACCTCACCTCCACCTGGTTTATGCTCTGCCACATTTACGGTTTACCAGTTCGGGTAAAAATAATGGGGGTTCTAAAATTCCTGGGTATTTTTCACATAATTATCATGGCGTTTGAATTTTTCCTTTTTCTTTGAGCATTAAGGTTGACTCGTAACATGACTTTTCGTCAAGGAGAAGCACTAAATCTTAATGCCAACACGGCTCATGGATCCATTTGGTTGAAAAATATGCCACTACCTTCCTTGGTGCTTATGCAACCAAATGTTTTTGGCAATTTCCACTTCCACCACTATGCCAAGCCAAACGCGTAAACGTTTCCATTTGGTAGTGATGGCAAGTCAAAATTCCTCATTTCGTTGTTGTTTCCTTTTTGTTGTCACTTGTTTGAGATATTACCCTACAAAGAAGGCTCTCTACAACATCTCCTTCCTTTAGTAGACAATCTAATCACTATCTTTGTTTTAAGATATTAACCAAACGAACCTAAGCGCCCGTTTAGTGGCTCGACCTGAATTTGACAATTTTAATTAGTTGAGATTAATATCCTAATTGTTATTTGATGAAGTTATAAATGCGAGAATTTGACTTATTAATTTAGACAACTGTCACGAAATAAGCGGGCCTTTCTTCCATCTCATTAAGGCATGTATAAAATTTCCAACTTGAAGTTAAAAACATAATTAATTTGATGCAATATCAAGATTAAGAAAAATGATAATATTATATTGTATAACAATTTAACATGTTATGTTATTAGATAATAAATTTCTGACGTATCTTGAAAGAATAAGTGTGAGGATAAGAGGACAAATTAGTCACCAAAACTTGTATTTTTTTCCATTAATTCGTGATGGGGGGTGACTTGGTCTCTCCTTTGATCAAAGTGACCAAGAGGTAAAATTCAAAAAAAGAAAAAAAAAAAGGAAAATAAGGAACAGTGGGCCAAGCCCATTGAACTGCCCCCACAAAATCATGCACACATCATTGTGGTAGTTTTTTATTTCCTTTTTTCTCCACCGGCAAAATTTCAAGCCCATCTGAGAAGTAGCCCACGTAATCCTTAACACAACGTGTCGCTTGGGATTTCCATTTCCGTAGCGTGTATAAACGAACCAACCATCTCACTTGCCTACATGAACAATTACGAAGGAAGGAGAAGAGAGAGAGAGCTTCCTCATAGTTTTACTAGTTCATAGCGGAAGAAAAATGTGATAATATTAACACCAGTAAATGACTCTTCCTTGTCCGCTCTGCTTCCTCTGCTTTTACAACCTTTCAAGCCGGCCTTGCCTCAACCCAATTCACACTGCCAGATTCTCTTAATCCGTTTTCTATCTACCTATATTGATCTCTCAAGTTCTCAGCTCTTTGATTGAATCGGATGCTTGAATTTGAGATGTCAAAATAGGAAGATTTTTGGTTTTGATTTGGATGCACCGACGAGTTCTCCGATCTTCAGGTGTAATCGAATTTTCTGCTTATTCGTTTTTATTTTTCGCGAGGTGGGCCGATCTGTTTTTGCGTCTAGATTGGTCGGTTTGATCTGATTTTGCTGATTGGATTGGTATTCAAAATTCCGGGTTCAATTTGAAATGGTATATTTCCATAGCTCAATCTCGGTCTGCAACTCCGTTGACCAACCTACTCCCATGGCTGATTCTATGAGTTTAACCGACCCAGGTGCCAAATCGAAGCAAACCAATCATGTAAACAGGAGCAGAAAGATACCCAATTCTCCAAATAGCTCAAAGATACCGGCTTGCCATCGATCTCGATCGGCTGCAATTGATGTTGTGTTGTTTATTGCTGTGGTTGGTGCTTTCGGGTATTTGCTATTCCCATATGTGAAGATTATATCTGTTAAGACCATTGAAATCGTTGGAATTATTATGTATGTGCTAAGGGAGGAGGTTTCTCAGGCTCCTTTGGTTTATGGGTGTATGGGACTTGGCATTTGTTGTGCAGCATTGGCTGCTTGGGCTCTGTTGGCCTGTACCAGTAGGAAATGTGGCAATCCCAATTGCAAGGGCCTTCGAAAGGCCGCTGAATTCGATATTCAGTTGGAGACAGAGGAGTGCGTGAAGAATTCAGCTTCAGTGGTTAAAGATGGAGTTAAGAAGGGCCTATTCGAATTGCCTCGCGATCACCACCGCGAATTGGAAGCTGAACTGAAGAAGATGGCCCCTCCTAATGGCAGAGCAGTGCTCGTCTTTCGGGCAAGGTGTGGGTGTTCTGTTGGTAGATTGGAAGTTCCGGGAACGAAGAAGCTTAAAAAGATCAAGAAGTAGCATAAATGTGGTTATCAAACCATAGGGAGGAAAAATTATGAGTACAGGAGTAGTCATAATGCAGAGAAGAGTGCCTTTCTATTGGCTGTCTTCTCGGAACAATATTGTCTTTAAATAAGCCTAGCTCATGGAATAAGTTGTAAGGATTATATACCCTTGATTATAGTGGGGAATATATAGCAATCCCTTATTTAATTTCCTTTCCGTTGGTTATATGTTTTTTTTTAAGAACCTTCTTTTGTTGAATCTGAAATTTTCATTTGGTTCTCCATTGCTGCTGTTATTCCGTTCTTTTTCTTTCCCTTTATAGGATATGATTCTTCTATGAGGTAAGTTTGTCTTCAATGGTTTCTCCACACTATTCACAATCCAATTGCTATGTCCTGACCCTGAAAACGAAAAATTCAGAGTAAATGTGTTTGTCCAAGTTCACTATATCGTTCTTCGATTAGCGATTGGTTAGGGGTTGTGATTAAAATCTCACTAATGACAACAAATGGCCTGTATAATCGTCAGTTATTGTTGAAACTCAGAACTTGCTTGGTTGTAAACTTATAAAAGCAGGAAACTTTTTCATTCATTTTTTGCCAGATGAGAGTAACCCGGACACCTGGTTTAGGCATTAAAAGCGGCTGTTGCAGTTTGATCCATGAGGTAAACTCAAATGTGGTTTCCCAAAGGAACTAACATTTGATTGGGACTGCATGTGTGGTATTATATGTTTTGTCTACACATCTTTGCACCAAACTGCATACTTTACTCGGCTTGCTTTATCAGGGTTAGCTTTAACTTTATTATAAAGAAATCAGTCTTATAGCTAGTGTATACACACACAAGAAGGCATGGAAGCTACTGATCAGATGACAAGCTTAGGACATCTGTGAAGATTACTTTCACATGGTATATCTTTTTCCAGATCTCCCAGTGGAGTATTCGAGGATTCTAAGCCCTTGCTTTTTCAATGCCATGAACTATTTAATTCATTTTCAATTGCAATGTATTATCAAGATCATTATGCCATTGGGGTTACTTAATTCTTTGGCATCTCCTCCGGTGTTCAAAGAAAGATTGAGACTTTAACATTCTGCAGTGCTGCCATATTCACCTGCATACATGTGTGGGTGGCGGTACCTGTTGGACTCTGTGTGCGCATTTAAGTTTACATTGTTTGACATGTAAAGGTTGTCAATATCTGATCTTGAGGAAGTTTTGCAGGATTCTAGATGCACTTCCTCAAGATCAGAGGCATCCTTAGCAGCATATAGGTTTTTTCTTTTGTTGTCTTCCAAGAAGAGTGGGTGAAAAAATTCTTCGATGTGGCGATCATGTCACTATATTATAATGCATATATTTATGATAACACTTGTATTATAACACATATATGTATTTATTAATATTATATCCACAATATCATTGAATATTAATTTTCTCGTCCACTCATATTATAAGGTTTAAATTAATAACCCATAATTCACGTCCATATTTCCAAAAATCCCACCTCCTAAAGTGTAATGTGTTTGCCATTTTGGTCACAAAAATAAGAACAATCGAAAACAAAAAGAAAGATTTTATACGAAATGTTTGTTCAATTATTCACTATACAAACAAAAAATAAAATTGGTTGGATGCTTCATAAAAATACAAAATTTGTTTGGATGCAAAACGCACCGTCCGGGCTTTGAAAGTCTCCATAGATTTGAAGCTGGAAGTTGGAAGTTGAACAACCTTGGAGCTACCCGCATCGACTCCTCCGGCGGAAATCCCAATGCTGATCCTCTCTCCTAAACCATCTACCCCTTGGGACCCAACAATTTGCTTTCCACCATGAACAAAACCATTTATCTCTTCTCAACCACAACATCGTCGTTTCACTCACTTCTCGTCGTCTCGCTCTCCGACCTTGAACGAGGCCCTATTATTCTTTCTCGAGGTACCATCTTTGCTCATCACCTCCATTTCTTGTTTACTGATTTAGTTCCATCTTTCAATCATGGAGATCCCGCTGTTAAGGTACCAAAACTTAGCGTTGGATCAGATTCAGACTGCCTCTAGCTTCCATTTATCTTTCTCAGATCCTAAGTTTTTCAGTCATAGATCTTTATCTTTGTTTTCTGGGTACTGCTTTCGGCTTAATATTAGAAAATGGAGGAACCGATTGCCTCGTATTAGGTGTTCCTCTGTGGAACAAGAGCTGAAGCCACGCCCAAAGCCAATACCTTCCAAAATTGAGGTTGATGAACCAAAAGCAACGCCTTTGGAAGATACCCATGTCGTAAAACGCAATTCTGGACTTTGTAGTCAGATAGAGAAGTCGGTTTTGTATAAAAGGTACAGAGAAGCATTTGAGTTGTTTGAAATTTTGGAGTTTGAAGGTGGTTATGAGTTGGCTAGTAGTACGTACGATGCGTTGGTGAGTGCTTGCATTAGTTTGAAATCTATTAGAGGAGTGAAGAGGGTTACTAATTACATGATTAGTAATGGGTTTGAACCGGATCAGTATATGAGGAACAGAGTGTTGCTTATGCATGTGAAATGCGGCATGATGATCGATGCGCGTAGGCTATTCGAGGAAATGCCTGAGAGGAACTTGGTTTCTTGGAACACGATAATTGGGGGCCTTGTGGACTCTGGGGATTTCATGGACGCCTTCCAGTTGTTTCTAGTTATGTGGCAAGAGTTTTCTGATGGTGGGTCACGCACATTTGCCACTATGATTCGGGCATCTGCTGGCTTGGGACTCGTTTTTGCTGGAAGACAGTTTCATTCCTGTTGTTTGAAGATGGGATTAGGTGCTGATATTTTTATATCTTGTGCGCTGATCGATATGTACAGCAAGTGTGGGAATATTGAAGATGCTCAGTGTGTTTTTGATGAGATGCCGCGGAAGACTACAGTAGGATGGAATTCCATCATAGCAGGTTATGCACTCCATGGTTATAGTGAGGAAGCTCTGAGTATGTACTATGACATGCGTGATTCTGGTGTTCGGATGGACCATTTTACATTTTCCATGATCATAAGAATCTGTGCTAGGTTGGCATCATTGGAACATGCTAAGCAAGCTCATGCAGGTCTAGTTCGTCATGGCTTTGGATTAGATATAGTGGCAAACACATCACTTGTGGACTTCTATTGCAAATGGGGAAGGATAGAAGATGCCCGTCATGTTTTTGACCAGATGCCCCTCAAGAATGTAATATCTTGGAATGCCTTGATTGCTGGATATGGTAATCATGGTCGGGGTGATGAGGCTGTTGAGATGTTTGAGAAGATGCTTCAGGAAGGAATGGTACCGAACCATGTTACCTTTCTTGCAGTATTGTCTGCTTGCAGTCATTCAGGTTTATCAGAACGCGGATGGGAGATTTTTGAATCAATGAGTAGGGATCACAAGATTAAGCCTCGTGCTATGCATTATGCTTGTATGATTGAATTGCTAGGTCGAGAGGGGCTTTTAGATGAAGCCTCTGCACTAATAAGAAGTGCTCCCTTTAATCCTACGGCTAATATGTGGGCTGCCCTCCTAACAGCTTGTCGAGTCCATGAGAATTTAGAGCTCGGCAAATTTGCAGCAGAAAAACTTTATGGGATGGAACCTGAGAAGCTAAGTAATTATGTTGTGCTTTTAAATATATACAGCAGTTCTGGGAAGTTGAAGGAGGCTGCTAGTGTTGTTCAGACTTTAAGAAGAAAGGGTTTAAGAATGCTACCAGCATGCAGTTGGATTGAAGTTAAGAAACATTTACATATTTTCCATTCGGGAGATAAAAGCCATTCTGAAACAAGAGAGATTTACCAGAAAATGGATGACTTGATGATCAGGATTACAAAACACGGTTACATCCCTGAGGAGAAGCATCTACTTCCTGATGTTGATGAACATGAGCGGAGATCGTTTTACCACAGTGAGAAACTGGCCATAGCTTATGGACTGATAAGTACTGCGGATGGGACGCCGCTGCAAATTGTGCAGAGCCATCGCATTTGTGGAGACTGCCATTCTGCAGTTAAGTTAATTGCTAGGGTTACAGGACGGGAAATTGTAGTGAGGGATGCCAGCAGATTCCACCATTTCAAGGATGGGAGTTGTTCTTGTGGGAATTACTGGTGATGGCAAAGTTACTTTATTGATGAGCAGATCAAACTTTGCTCTGAGATATCTCTGCCTTTGGGTTATACTATTTAAAATGTATTGTAAACATAGAATAAGGTCAATCAATAGAAGCAACATCGCTTAGGAAAATTGTTGTTAAGCCCATTTTATTTATTTATTTTATATTTTTAGTTCTGGTGATCGCATTCCTTTTTTTCATCTTTCTTTCCCAAAATCGACTTGCTTCAGAATAAATTTTCCTCCTAATTCCTCCTTTTTCTTTGGTAACATGCCAAAACAAGGGTACAATCATGAGTATGATCATCCTTGTACATCAAGTAATAGCCTCCCAATAAGCCATATCAAATTTAACCCCAAAAAATTAGAAAAACAAAAGCAATATCAAGATCCTTAGTGCCAAAATTTATTAACTTTATTTGGAAATTAAATCAACGTATGAACAAACAATTAAATCGAAGCTCTTGGAAGAAAAAAAATTTAATCGAAGCTTAAGAAAAATAATCTTCATAGACTGATCTTCCCAAACCAAAATTTATCCATCTTGTTGACAATGTTAATCCACACGGTGACCTCCTCATCTTCTTCCTCTCCATGTTGAAGAAGAGGCATGTTCATGGGCAGGACAGGCTTAACAGAGGACCTGCAGAGCGGGCAAGAACCACGCCGGGCGAGCCAGGTTCGAATACAAGACGAGTGAAACTTTTGCTTACAAGGCATCTCCTTACTATTGGCTTCTTCAGAATTAGCAGCATAACTCAAGCCTTCCAAGCAAATAGTGCACAGCTGGCAGTGGCACTCATGCTCATCCCACAACCACTTGGTCGTCCATGCTTCCTCCATCAGTAATTCTACGGATGCAGGAGCGTTGCTGGATGTCTGATCATCACGGTCGATTGCACGAACATGTTCATAATCAGAATCATGGAAAGCAGTGAGTTCTTGGGACCTCATCGTCCTCATTTTCTTAACCTTCCGAATTAATTACGAGAGACTGTCTAATCTCTAATGCGCTTGCTTGCTTACTTATTGAGGCTGAAGGGGTGCTCATCCCCTGTTTTTATAGGCACGCTATTTTCCTACTTCCTCAAGGACAAAGCCCATCTCCCAAACTCTATAGGAATACAAAAGTGGCATTGGAGAAAATTAATTGGCCCTAAATAAATGGGGTCGTTTACAAATTTTTAAAATGAAAATAAACAAGAACAAAAAAAATTTATTATTGAAAAAGAAAAGAAAAGTAAACAAAGATAAAAAAAGAAAGAGAATACATTGTTAAAAAAAAAAAGGGTTTGTAGTTCAAGTAGTTAAGAATAATTATTTATTCTTACAACCGAGTCTTTAAGACATGTGCAGATCACGGATGTATTATTGAAAAATACGTACGTACTGTATAATACATTATTAAACGTAAAAGTGCTAAATTGTTTATACGGGTAATAACTCTAAAGAGTAAAAAATCAAAAGAGTACAATAGAGACTCGAGTAATGGCCTAATAGTAATGGATAATACTCTAAACTAAGCTTATCGATAAATGAAAATTGGGGAAAAAATTTAAAAAAGAAAGAAAGAAAGAAACCACGTATAGCCCGCGGCTATACTATTTTATATATTAAAAAAACCCGCCTGGGGCATAGGGGCTATGTGTCATACAAATAAAGCCGCGTGGCTATACTATTTTTAAAAACAATTAGGAAAAAACGAGTATAGCTGCTCGATTATACAATCTTTTCAATATAATTAGAAAAAAAACCTAGTATGGCCACACGACTATACTAGTTTTTTAAAAAGGAAAGCTATACATTTTTAAAAAGAAACATTAATAAAACTGAGTATAGCAGCGCTGCTATACTATTTTTTTTAAAAATAAAAAATGGGGTATAGCTGGCTGGTTATACTATATATATATATAAAAGGCATGCCTAGCGATCAGGCACCACGTGTCAAAAGTAGTAAATTCGGGCGGCTGTACTATTTTTAAAATAAAATAAGGTAAAACCGAGTATAGCCATGCAACTATACGATTATTTTTAAAAAAAATTAGGCAAATACCGAGTATAGCCGCTCGGCTATACTATTTTGAAAAAATCCCTGCCGGTAGTCTTACGCTCAAATTCTCATTCTCATTCCTATTATCGGTTATATAAAAATAGAGAATATAAAGCCCACACAAGTTGTCCGGTCCACTTAAACCGTTAGTAAAAAAACCTCAACCGACTGGGCTGAAATTTGAGACGTTACCCACACTTGGAGACTGAGAGCCTGTTCACAACATCCTCTCTCTTCTCTCCTACACTGACAACAAGAAAGAACAAAATAATAAATAATAAAAAAAGAGCGTCGGTACCTGAAAATTGGTGTTGGTGTAGACAGTAGAGGCCAACCCCACGCCTCCTCCTTAGCGAAGACCGTAGCTCGCCGGAGCTGGATGGATCCAACCGGGTCCGCTCGTTTCGACATATTTGAGATTTATCGCCGATACTGTGGTAATTTCCTCTACCTCTTTCTTATATTTATTTATCCGATTGTCATTTCACGCTTTTGTTCATTGATTTTATGCTCTGAATTCATATTTAGCACCAATTCTTTTTCTCAAGGTTGTTCTTTCATTTGGCTATGAAATTTTGTAGTTTTTTTTGGTGTGTTTACAAAGCCGTTAATTCCTTTCTGCTGGGTTGTCAAAAGTTTTCTTTTTGGTGCGAGAAAAATGTAAAAATGGGCACTTTACTTTGCGATGTTTTCCTTACTGAAGTTGGGTCGTTAATTATTCTCTGTTTGATCGCTGAGAAAATGTGGAGGGGAATTCCAGTCTGAAACCTGCAGTGAGCTGAATTTAATACGTCAATCTGCTTGTTTGAGATTCCGTTCTATAAAAATCCCAGCTTTGTGATAGATATGGTGTAAAGCCTATATATTTCTTGCTTCCTTTGTCTTCTAGGCTTTGATCAATTATCAGCTTCATCTCACTGCATGAAAGTTAATCTTTTTATGCTAGCTAATTGCATTTGTCACTGTCAGTGAACTACAAAAAAAAGGTTTTGGATTATCTTTAACCATCTTAGACAATAAAGCAAATGCATTTCTGATTTCATTTAGCTTGTCCTTGGATATACTTCCTCAAACACTCTACCTGCACGCAGGAAGAAAAGCTTTCTTTTCCTTAATCAGATATGAGTTGTTTGTTATGTAAATTATGACCAGTCATTTTAAAAGTTTCAATTTGGCTTATTAATGAGTCTAGAGAAGTAATTCTGACTGTTAAATGGCAGATGTCAGGGCAGTAAATGGATATGGTCATGGGGATGATTACAGACGAAACAATGAATCACAGATGACTAAATACTCAAGGGAGGCATTAATTCAGCTCTTAAATCTGGTGCAGTTGAAACTACATCCTAGGTATAAATCTCTATATACAAGCTACAGTTATTCAACAGAACATGATTTGGAGCACCCTGAGGACGTGGTCATCCTGTATCATGCTGTAGAACCTTATTTCCAATTTTAAGTAACATTCTGGCACTTAATTTTAGCATTCGAGCATTTTGTTTCCCCTTTTATTGTCAGATTTTTATAAAGTAGAGTGTCCGCTTTGACAGGATATCAATTTTTGATGAAGTTTTCAAGCTAATGTCAGGGCTAGACTTGGTGGTAAGATTTACTCATCGAAGTTTTTTAAGTAGATTATTGTTAATTGATGAGTGATGTCTAATTCTTCTTGAAAAAAAATGAGTGCTTTATATGCTATTACCAAATTGTGGTTCCTACCTTAGCATTCCATTAACAAAAGAAAAATCCTCCCTTTGCAGGTAGACTTTTCTGAATTCTCGCGCTTCTATGATTTTGTTTTCTTTATGTGCCGTGAAAATGGTCAGAAGAATATCAGTGAGTTTTCTTGCTTTCTAAAACTCAATATAATAATTCTTAGCCATTTCCGTTCATTCCCTAGAATAGACCTATGAAACCTCCTTTACCTTTCTTTTTTTCTTGAATTATTTGTAGCTGTAAATAAGGCGATTACTGCATGGAGGTTAGTATTAGCTGGGAGGTTTCGGTTGCTGAATCAATGGTGTGATTTTGTTGAGGTACAGACATTCTGAGGTTGCTTACAACTCAATGCTTTCTAGTCTTTTTGGTAGATATATTTATTGTGTAGAAGTAGAACTAATGTTTCTTCACTAATGATGACCATGGGTAGACCAAAGTTCATTGTGCTATGCCATGTAGTTTTGATATATACAAGCTGAAGCTTACAGTTATACTCTTGAAAGCAAAATGATGGCTCCCAATAGTTGCATGTGCCATTTTGAGGGAATTTTTTGTACCTTTTTTATTTTATTTTATTGTATATCGCATACCTTTCCTCCCCTCAACTACCAGTGCCATTTTGAGGAGTTGTTTTACAGTCAATGTCAGCTTGTTTCCTTTGGGAAATGGGAACATGCATCTCATACAAGTCATGCATATTAGGCAATATTTCAATGTATAAGAATGTAGGCTTTTTTGGGTTCATACGCGTAAGTGTGTTTCGAAGGCAACTAATATTTGGTATTCCTCTTAGAAAAATCAGCGGCATAACATCTCTGAAGATACCTGGAGGCAAGTTTTAGCTTTTAGCCGGTGTGTGCATGAAAATTTGGAAGGGTATGATCCTGAAGGTATATACCATCAATTTTATATCTGATGGTTGTGATTATTATTATTATTATTATTGTTTTGGGTCAGAGTTCTGTATGAAGACTGCATGAGAGGTTGAGAACTTTATGTTATTTGTTATGGGAAAAAGCTTTCTATATGAAATGTTCATTGATTTAATCATCTTTGCAGGAGCTTGGCCTGTTTTAATAGATGACTTTGTTGAACATATGTACAGGTTTGATCTCTATACCCTCGTAATGTTTGTTCCATTGGGCCAAATGGCTTCTCCTCTCCATCAAGTTATGGAGATGGAGTGTGACGGTTTGAGGCTGTATATACTCTAAATAATGGTAGCCCTACCTAAATGAATTAATAGACAGCCTTATGACAATACCAGGAGAAGTGCTAGGAAAAGGATATAAAACCATTGAAACTACAGTTTTGTTATTCATTTTGAAGGCATAATTCCTATGTATCTTTTGTCTTGCAGGGTTTCAGGATCTAATGAAAATTCTAACTTCAACTGTAACTGTGGTGATTTAGAATCCGGGTCATGCACATATGATGATCCTCTTCCTGGTATGTCAATCAGTATATTTGGAAGTGCAGTCCCATTGTTCACTACCTTAGCAAATGCCAGACTTGTAGGCAGTGAAACGTAAGGCCCAAGCTTTCATCCTAATAATATTGTGGTGCAGGCTTGAGGATTTTACCTGGTTTGAAGAGGAAGTTACCTGGAGACCTTCAAATTGATGAAATGGAGTCCTCAGCCACCCTCTTCCCCGCACAACCTGCAGACTGGAAGCCTGTAAGCATTAAGAGAAGTCGGCCAATTTCTTACATACCAGCAAACTGGGAGGACAATACTACAGGAAGTACTGTAGATGGCTGCATGGAAACCATTAGACATAGCAGTCCATTGAATTCTTCCAAATCTCCATGTGCGGTTGAAGGTTGTCTGTTGAAGGGATTTGCGGGGCTGCTTTCAACACGTTCCTGTCTGCAGTTTGATCGGGACAGGGGAGTTTCATTTACATAAGAAGTCACAAATATCAAAGTGTGTTTGATGTGGAGAGAGATACGGTTTGACATATTTGGATGCTTCAGAAAGCAATTAGAGTTGTTTACTGGGGATGTCTGTCTTATTGATTTGTTGGCGAGTGTTAATAGTCTTCTATTGGGATTGATAAAATCAATAAAATCAATTTGTATTCCTGGTGTATTGAGATAAATTGTCTGAATTTTAATCATCAATGAAATTGGGGAGGCCAATTGAAATGGAAATGATGATTTTCTTTTTCTTCATCCTCCTCGCATTTAGATTTTTAGCAATTCACGATTAGTGCTTGGGATAAAAAAATGTGTCATTCATGTCTTTGATTGATCAGATAATTGGCCGAGGCAACGTAAGTTGAAGCTTCTGCATGGTCAAATTCGATCTTTTCCAGGCTTAAATTCCCAGAATTCGCTGTTCTTTACCCTGAGAGTAAAAGAAACCAAAGTGACTAAACCAAAGTGACTAAAAACAAGAGTGCGAAACAATGATCATTCTTTCACTACCATAAAATGTACCACTTTTGCATGCTGGACTGAGTACAAAGAGTAACCATGTGATCAGAAAAAGAAAAAGTCTTTGCACAATATTTACATAGTAACAACTTCCGTTGTAACTTTTCCTAACAGAACACTGGCATATCACTATACTTGGTTAGAGCTTGCAAAAGGTCAAAATCGTAGCCATCAAACAGCAATGGTTCACCATTGGTACTTTGCAGCCACAAGAACCTCCTCATAATTCTGAGCAGCATGGTCCCAACTGAGGTCTTGCATCATCCCTCGTCTCTGGATTCCTTCCCAACTCTTCTTATACTCTCGGTAAGTCAATAAGCAGTTCCCTAATGCATGGATTAACTTACCGGCCTCAGCACTGTCAAATGTCCACCCAAGTCCCGACTCATCATATGGATTGAAAGGCTGCACGGTATCTCTCAGTCCACCAACAGCATGAACAACTGGAATTGTCCCATAGTTCATAGCATATAATTGGTTCAGTCCACACGGCTCAAATCTTGATGGCATGAGCAAAATGTCTGCACCAGCGGTTATTCTGTGAGCTGTTTGTACAGAAAAACCAACCCATCCCCTGACCTTGTCTCGGTGTTGATGTTCAAACTCCCTCAGCATCTGTTCCAAGTCAGGTCGGCCAGAGCCTAACATGATTAGTTGCACATCCTGACCCATCATCCAAGGAATTGCCTCTGCTATGAGATCAACACCCTTCTGCTGATCCAGCCTCCCAATGAACCCAATTACAGGGACGTCCTCACGGATCGGCAAACCCATCTCCTTCTGTAAAGCTGCCTTACACTGAGGCTTGCCAGTCTGAAGTGTCGCCAGGGAGTAGTTCGCATAACCGTCTGATGTCAAGTAAACATCAAGTTGTGGGTTCCACTCTTGTGTATCAATTCCATTAACAATGCCTTTGAATTTCCAGTCATTCTCATTTATAATCCCATGTAATCCCCAACCACCTTCAACTGTTTTAACCTCCCAGGCGTATCCATGACTTACAGTAACCACACGGTCTGCTGTCTTTAGACCAGCTGCAAAGATATTGAAGTGCTCACCTCCAACAGGGTCATACAATTTGAAAAGGTCCAGGTAGTGGCCCGGAAGATCAACATACGAGAAATCAGCTACCGGCCCCCGACCCTGATAAAATACAAATATGAACTTAATTCTTAAAACTTCATAATTTTTAATGCTAAGAATTCTTTATACTATGATGACATTTTAAACCTTTGAAAAGGGACTTTGCTTGAAAGTCCATTCTAATAAGTGATCTTGGATCATCTTTGCAATTTATCCATTTTGGGATGTTTATGCTTTAACATACAGTATAAGAGCAAAATGATCAAATTGCTTTTCATGTCAATTCAATTGGCAACAAAGTGCGGACATTAAGTCAATCTAGGTTGTATGAAATCTTCTAAGCACCTTGTTGTCAATTATCTCTCTTCTATATAAACCAGTAAGACTGATCAACCGAATGATATAGAAAGCGTTTTAGCTTCCTTTCTAAACTAAAGGCTGGAAAAATAGCTCGAGCTTCCATTAGACAATAAAATGACTTGAGTCTTAGTTTCAGTTAAATGAACTTTATCAAAGGAACAAACCTGGTGAGCTATGTTATGGATTACAAGGATGGACCTTGTATATGTCATTAAGCCATTGTCTCGATAATATGCCTTCAAATATACCGGCAACAATGCAGTATGCCAGTCATTTGCAATGAAAACTAAGTTTCCATCGCCATAGCAAACACCACCACAGGGGACATGCCAAGGGACCTGCAGCAACAAACTTTTTTGCCTTTATTGCGTCTAAGCGGATAAAAAGAACAAAGAAATAGCTTAGGTAGAACTGACTTCAACATTCCAGCCAACAAGAAGAGAAAATGCTGATTTCAGAATTAATATGACATCCATCACGTAAGTAATGCTTGAGATTTGAAAAACAGCATTTGCTTATTTGACTCTATACAAAGGGGCATTGAGCCACTGTACCTCAACAGCTGCCTTGCAGAATAACACCATGCGTTTTAAAATGTCCTGCACCATAAAACCAAAGAAATGTAAGACTCAATCAGCTCTAAAATGGCATGTAAACAACAGTGATCCACATTGCAAGGAGGAACTTGGATTATTTATTTACATTAATGGTACATCGGATCATCTATGTTAAAAGCAAGAATCACAGCAGGAGCACCAACAAGAATGAGAAGCCAGCCAAGCTTAGGCTCAATTTTTCCAGCATGAAAGGAAATGAGGATGCCTGGACTCAGCTTTGTGCGGGCTGTCTTGTTAAGTTATCTATCCCTAGTTTACCTTCACATTTCTAATCACAAATAAATTAAGATCACAGCATGTATGAGCAAGTCCCCATCAATTCTTACCCAGTCTTGATCAATTTATTCTACAATGCTAGATGAAGCCCTATTTTTGAAGCCCAAACTTTGTTTGTACCTAAGAAACTAAACCCATCCAAGTCCCATCTGGACAAACCTTACACATCATGGGTTGGTCAGGTAGGCTTCCAGCCCATGGGGATCCTGATGCAATAATAAATAAATGGATGATATAGGGAGCAATCTTCGTTAATGAGGAGTACAAATGATATAGATACAAGAGTTCTCAGGAGAAGGAGTAGTCACAGTCATTCTTTTATGTGGTAGTGGTAGTCTCTAATGATAAATCTGCCACACTACCATTGCAAAAGCAATCTAACATAAATCTAAATAAAAACAAATCATCTATAAGGAAAACATTGTTTATCCCTCTTGAGAACCAATTGAAGCTAAACTGACAACAAACATCTCTTACCTCACGCTTTCCTCCATATATATTATTCTCCATGTGACGGAACATAGGACATTCAATGAATACAAAATCTACGCCATCAATAAAGGCATGGAAATATGCTACTTCCAGATCCTGCAAAGTAAGTTATTTGTTAAAAAATGAGAAGTTCAAACCTATCTAATTGAGAACTTGATAGAATATTAGTTACAATCAAATGCTGCAGACCTGGCCATCAACTTTATATCGTTTCTGAATTCCAGAATATTGGGGTTCCGCATAATCACCATATCGAGGTGCCACAACCTGAGAGAGAGAGAGAGAGAGAGAGAGAGAGAGAGAGAGAGAGAGAGAGAGAGAGAGAGAGAGAGAGAGAGAGAGA
This sequence comes from Prunus kanzakura, assembly GCA_020521455.1. NCBI lineage: Eukaryota > Viridiplantae > Streptophyta > Magnoliopsida > Rosales > Rosaceae > Prunus > Prunus kanzakura. Next base: position 2,273,952 of record BPUM01000013.1, read on the forward strand.
GGAAGGAACTCTGGGTTTTAACAGCCATAGAATTGTAAATCAAATGGGAGCTCCATTAAACACGCATGCTGGAAATTTCAGTTCACTTAAACCCCATGTCTAAAATTTCAATATATTACCAGTTCATTTTCCATGAAATTTCTCAACAAAGAAATTCGGAAAGAGGTTTCTAATTACTTCGAATTTTAAATATTATAAAAAAGAAGTATTACCATAACCCTATGTCCACGCCGAGCCAAGGCCTTCGGTAAAGCCCCGGCAACATCTCCAAGCCCACCTACAAGAACTCTTCATTATCAGCCTCTACATGCATACAAGGATCATTATCAACCCTATAAATGATATTGCCTTCACACATTATGGGCTTATTGAACATTACCTGTTTTCGACCAAGGAGCACATTCTGCAGCTACCAATATGACATTCATGACATTGGCCCCAGCCAAAGGAGGGGGCTTTACTTCTTCACTCATAAGATCAGTTGCCCAATTATTGACCTCCTCTAAACTTGGTTCTTTCAGATCTACAAGCTCTTCATCTATTGGAGTAGACGTCTCAGCGGTAGTTGAAATAAAAGATGGCAAAGCATTAGACCACTCTGTCTTGGAACTAGTCTTATTCACATGCTTAGTGGACTCTACCACACTGGGAGCCTTATTAAGTGGTAAAGGTTCTCCATGATCCTTCTCTATTTTATTAAGTCCTCTACTAACAGCAGAAGGTACGGTTTCTAACTCCTTATCTTCAGTTGAATCACCATAGCTGCTCGAAGCAATGCTACCAATTTGGCCTTCAACAGTATTGTCACCACTAGGTGAAGAACTTTCTACATTTGGAAATGAGTCATTCCCTTGTTCAAAAGAAGCTTTGTCTTCTTCTTGGTTTATACTACTACTTTGTATAGAAGACACCAATTTCCTTCTTTCAGCAATCTACAAACACAAATTTGCTTATTTTAAGTTTTCAACTCCCCTTAACTACTAAGAAGACAGAAAGTATTAAACTTCGGCCTATAATTGATTATTTTCATTATAAAAGAGAGTAATGGCTGAAATTACCTGTTGAAGTAGGTCTCTCTGCATAGCAAGAACCTTCTTACTCTTTTCAATGGTGGCCTGAAGCGCATCCTCTGGCTCGCCCCCGTCCTCGCCTTCCACAGAGACCTTACCAGTCGCTCTAAGAGGCTCAATCTTCCAAAGCTTCCCTTTTGTGCACCAATTAATCTGTCTACTGCACATTCCCACAACTTCTGCATTGATACCACTAACTTTAATGGACCTTCCCGGCCGATGCGTGAAGAATGGGAATCTGAATCGACGATTATTATTGCTGTGAAGAAGCAAAGAGCTTTCAGTCTTGGTCTCTATCATAAAAGGCAGAGACCCAATGGAAGCCATAAGGGAATGTTGGACGATTTGCCTCTGAGAACTAGCAAGAGCTCATATACCAAACACAACGAGATGATTCGGCGCAAAATAGAGCGAACCCAGTTGAGAAATTCAAACAGAAACAAACCCAATTGGGGAAATGATAGTCGAACGATACCCAATTGAACAATGAGGAAGAATCGGAGGTGAAATTGAAAGAGCAGAAAGAGAAACCATGGACAGGGAAGCAAGAGCACGAGAACAATCGTTGGGAAGGGTCGTTGAGATGGGTCCCACAAAAGAAGCGGAAATCATGGAGGGATTTATGAGGCTCAAATTGGCTGAAATTTTAGGAGCACAAACAAGTCCTTCCTCTATGATTCTTGTGCCAGAAATGCGCGGGTCTGTGGGCCTGGGCTTCTTGACAGGCCTCTGCACGGACAGATAAGAATAATTATGTTTTTGTTTATTCATTGGTTGTGGTTTTATAGTCGAAGTCTAGAGTCTACGCTATTTTTCCATGAATTTTTGTTTGGTCGTGTTTTTCCATTAATTTAAAACGTGGTAGCATATGGATGAGTGAGTCACCACCACCGGCTCAGTGGTAATGATGTCCATTTTTCTGTGCAGTTTTGGTGGGGTCTGACAGTTACCTACCGTTTTGCTTTTTTCTTCATTCTTCTTGAGCTTTCTGCCACATGATTCTGACTGCATGAAAAGTTCTAGTGTCTTCTGGTGGATCGGAAATGCTTTTCCAATTAAAATGTGGAAATGTTGTTGATGATTGAGATTGAGAAGAGGTTAGGATAAAGCTTGCGTGGAAGGGACTACAAAATAATAACAACTTTTCCATTTATTTGTTTACTGGAAATTTGAAACAAAGGGGGGAAAGCAAAAGTAAGACATGAAAACAAATTAAGACAGTTTTTCTGTTCATACCATTATGCAGTTATTTCCAAAGCATATATATGAAATATTTTTGCAAATAAAGAAATTATGGCACAATGCCATTAATTTGCTGAAATAATGACTATTTTTTTCAATTATGACAACAACAAAAAAAGATACAATGTTATCATATCGATCTATATTATCAGTAATACGATCAATAAACTATTTTTTTTACAGAAAAAAAAAAAAACAACAACAAAATGTTACATGCAAAATTGACTAAGTACTATTTACCATTACATCACAATATTTCAAACATATATATATATATATATATAAGAGACACAAAGCATCGTTTTCTTGCCAAATAAGAAAACACAAACAACATTAGTGAATTAATTAATTAATCAAATGTCTCTTGAATTATTATGCATTGTCTTCATTCACGAAGCCGCGCATCCAATCCCGTAGCGTGTAGTAGGAAACACGAGAAACAATCCGCTGCACACGATCCCCACCATCAACGGAAAACTCTCCATCACTTCATCCATCTCCTTCTCGTGCCCCGGAAACAAACAGTCCGTAACGCGCCTATCAGAAAACGCGATAGCGGCAAACACCATAACGGACATAGCGGCGTGAACGAAGTCCGTCAGGCCCAGTTTGTACCTCTCGTCCTTGGGCACCTCCACGGGCAGGCCCGGTTTGAACACCGCCAGCCCTTTTGGAGTCACCAACCCGTAATATAACTTCCCATCGGGCCCACGGAAACTGTCTGTGAAGTGAAAGAAGAAGCATGACATGGCACACAGGCCCAGGAGGACGTGGGTCATCATATTGGTGACACGTGTGCACTCACCGCTGCGGTAGATGGCGGGAAGCACCATTTCGAATGTCAGGAGGGTGCCCGTGGGGAGAAAGTTGGCGAGCATGGAGGTCTTGGATAAGGTCTTCTGGACCCCCTTCGCAACGGCACGTCGTTTCCTGCCGTGTATGTGGTCTGGGTTCAGTCGTACCAGAGGCAGGGGATGTGAGGAAGAAGAAGGTGGCTTTGGTGACTTGGCGGACTCGTCTTCATGTGGGTCCCCGTACGCTGCGTTGTTGTAGATTTTGATCCCAACTCCATCGCTTTTCTGATCCATTTTTCCAGTGTTGTTCTGATTATGATTCTATTGGCCAACAAGCAAATGTTCAATGGGTTTAAGTTGGAACGGTTTTTAAGATTTGGATTATATAGAGGATTTGTCACCGGTTTGAATTCAAAATGATAGGTAGTTATCAACGGTTATTGTTAACCGGTATGTGTAATTATCTATTTCAAAATACAATTTGGTTTTTCTTAAATTACTTTTAAACACATAAAATCCATGTCTCACTTTCATTTTTCTTTTCCTGCTAATGTTACACAAAACGATGTCACATTGTTTGTTTTCAAAATAAAATACATTCTTTTGGTTTTACCTTCCCACCTCCCAATTGATAAAGAAAATAGACAGGTCTAACCCAGTAAAAAAAGGCATTGACTTGCAGACAATTATGTCTCAAGTTCGAATCTCATAGCATCTTAGTTGTATCTTAGTTGTGCATGTGAAATGTGCTTAATTTGGACATTAACCTATGAAATGTGCTTAATTTGGACAAACAAATGGACCACATCATTCCAAATGTGTGGTTGAGAGAGGGAGATTAGAAGATTTCCTAGTCACCAAAATTTATAAGACTGATTACTCATTCATGCGCATAAATCTAATAAAGTCAATATTCTAGACGATTCAGGAATGAAATGGAAAATTTGAAGGCAAAGTATCCACTCAAGAATAAGCCAAACTGAAGTTGCTGGAAGCCTCCAATGTCTCCCATATTAAACAATACTTCGACATTCCCTCCAAACCGAACCAGTTTACAGTGCACACTAAAATTGCTCATACCAGAGCTTCAACCTTTAAGCCTGTCGAAATATGTCACCTGCTCTGTCTCTGTCCGTCTCCCTCTCTCCACTCTGCCAATCTCAGGACATTTCAAAGGAAACCCACCTTCCAAAAAACCCCAATAGACAAAACCCATGTCACAGCACTCACTCAAACTTCAAATTTAGTAGGAGATCGCTTTTAAACTCCACTACACTGGGCCTAGTTGAAGCTGGGGCCCTCTCTGTTTCTAAGCCTGCAAGAGCAGAGCCAGAGCCAGAGAGCCCAGTTGCATCAACTTCAAGCAGAATGTCATACTCAAGATTCTTGCAGTACTTGGATGTAGACGCTGTTAAGAAGGTGGACTTGTTTGAGAATGGAACTGTTGCGATCGCCGAGATCTTCAAACCCACATTAGATAAGATCCAAAGGGTCAAGGTTCAGTTACCTGGATTGCCACAAGAGTTGCTGAGGAAGATGAAAGAAAAGAACGTAGATTTTGCAGCTCATCCTACGGAAATCAACTGGTTGCCAGCGGTTCTAGACTTGTTGGGAAATTTTGCTTTTCCATTAATACTACTTGGAACATTGCTGTTCAGAGCTAGTTCTACAAACACACCAGGAAGCCCCAACTTGCCTTTTGGACTTGGAAGGTATAAAATCACCAAGTTTCTCATCTACAGCATAAGCTAGTTTTAAGTTTTTTATGTTTATGATTTAATCCAACTGAATATTTGACATGGTTTTTGTGCTGTATATATATATATATATATGGATCAACAGGAGCAAAGCCAAATTTCAAATGGAGCCTAATACAGGAGTAACATTTGATGATGTAGCAGGGGTTGATGAAGCAAAGCAAGATTTCCAAGAGATTGTTGAATTCTTGAAAACTCCAGAGAAGTTTTCTGCTGTTGGAGCAAGAATTCCCAAAGGGGTTCTTTTAGTAGGGCCACCTGGGACTGGGAAGACACTGCTGGCCAAGGCCATAGCAGGGGAAGCAGGGGTCCCTTTCTTTTCTTTGTCAGGGTCAGAGTTCATAGAGATGTTTGTAGGAGTAGGAGCTTCTAGAGTGAGGGATTTATTCAACAAGGCTAAAGCCAATTCCCCATGCTTGGTTTTCATTGATGAGATAGATTCTGTAGGGAGGCAGAGAGGAACAGGAATTGGTGGAGGAAATGATGAGAGAGAGCAAACACTCAATCAGTTGCTTACTGAAATGGATGGGTTTAGTGGGAACAGTGGAGTGATTGTTATTGCTGCTACTAACCGCCCTGAAATTCTCGATTCTGCTTTGCTCAGGCCTGGCAGATTTGACAGACAAGTAAGCTAGCTGCTGTTTGTTTTCCAAGCTCTGCAAAAGAATTTGAGTCTTTAGGCCATCATTTGATATTCAAAGTTCATGCATTTTTTTGTTTGTTATTTCTTGGGCAGGTCACTGTTGGGCTACCAGATATAAGGGGAAGAGAAGAGATATTAAAGGTGCATAGCAACAACAAGAGGCTTGACAAGGATGTTTCTCTTAGTGTTATTGCCATGAGAACTCCTGGCTTCAGTGGTGCAGACCTTGCAAACCTCATGAATGAAGCTGCCATCCTTGCTGGTAGGAGAGGCAAAAACAAGATAACAATGAAGGAAATCGATGACTCAATTGATCGGATTGTGGCTGGGATGGAGGGGACAAAAATGACAGATGGAAAGAGCAAAGTTCTTGTGGCTTACCATGAAGTTGGCCACGCTATTTGTGCGTAAGTGAAAACATATATTCTTCATGTACAAGAACTATTTCTTTTGTTCTTCCTAAGACTTTTGAGCTAAAATGTTGTACATTCTTTGTCAATTGCAGGACACTGACTCCAGGCCATGATCCAGTGCAGAAGGTCTCTCTTATTCCCCGAGGCCAAGCTCGTGGCCTTACATGGTTCATACCGGATGAAGATCCTGCTCTTATTTCTAAGCAACAACTGTTTGCTAGAATAGTTGGAGGGTTAGGAGGTAGGGCATCAGAGGAAGTGATTTTTGGGGAGCCAGAAATAACAACTGGTGCAGCAGGAGACTTGCAACAAATCACACAGATAGCAAGACGAGTACATAATTTACATTCAAACAACTCAAACATACTTTTATTAATGGAATTTAATTGTCAAGAAACTAACAACCAAAATCCATCCTTATATACCAAATTAACTAGATTGCTATATTTACAGATGGTAACAATGTTTGGCATGTCTGAGATTGGACCGTGGGCATTGACAGACCCCGCAACGCAAAGCAGCGATGTAGTGTTGAGATTGCTAGCAAGAAACAGCATGTCTGAAAAGCTCGCGGAAGACATTGATTTGTCAGTGAGACATATAATTGAGAGTGCATATGAAATGGCAAAGAACCATGTGAGGAACAACAGGGAGGCCATTGATAAATTAGTAGAAGTGCTTTTAGAAAAGGAGATCCTCACAGGAGATGAATTCAGAGCAATTCTGTCTGAGTTTACTGATATTTCTGTGGCGAAGTTAGATAGGAAATCTGTACGGGAGATGATTGAAGCCTAGGCATACATGTATAGAATGCCACAAAATATCCACTAACGTTTTGTTGTCGCATACAGTTAGAAGAGATATAATATATAGCTAGACAATATAGGAGCCTGCATCTGCATGTATTAAAGCTTAGATGTGCATGACAAACAAAAAAAATGTAAACGATGTACAAATTTCAAGTGTGATTTGCTTTCGAAGTTTTAAGAGCGATACAATACCGTTGTGAGTGGGCAATTTCTGATCGTAGTTCACTATGAAACTCGCATTTGATCAATGACTACAAATCATTGGTGAGACTCACACTTGATCAAAGGCTAAAAACCATTGGCTCTAATTCATTTTTTAATGTACCAGCCAAAAGAACTCATGCTACCATTTTTTGACAAACGACATGTCGTCTGTTTTACTTTTGTTGTGATATGTGAGTGCGAGTGTTGCCGAGACGAGACCCAAAATCCAATCCCTTGATCCCAAATGCATGGTTCGGATTCCGATCCCAACCGCACCTAACTCTAATTCAAACTTTGGCTCCAAGAAGCAGCAATGTCTCTATCTCCTCAACCTCTGCTTCACATTCAAACAATTCTCTCAGGTTCATGCCCAAATCCAAGTCTCTGGCTTTCAAAGAGACCACTTTCTCCTAACCCAACTCATTCGCTTCTGCGCTTTGTCTCCCTCCAAAAACTTCAACTACGCTCGAACCCTTCTCGACCACTCTGAGTCTTCACCACCTTCTTCGTGGAACTTCCTCATCAGAGGCTATGCCTCGAGCGACAAGCCCAGAGAGGCCATCTGGGTCTTTCGTGCAATGCTCGGCCGGGGTATTAGACCCAACCAACTTACCTTTCCTTTTCTGATCAAGTCTTGCGCTTCGGCCGCCGCCCTTAAAGAAGGGAGGCAAGTACATGTAGGCGTTGTGAAGTGCGGTTTGGACTGTGATGTGTATGTTCAGAACAACTTGGTTCATTTTTATGGGGCTTGTAAGAAGATTAAGGATGCACAGCGTGTGTTCGATGGAATGTCGGTGAGAACTGTTGTTTCGTGGAATGCGGTTCTAACTGCTTGCGTTGAGAATTTCTGGTTAGATGAGGGAATTGGGTATTTTGTAAAGATGAGGAATTGTGGGTTTGAGCCCGATGAGACTACAATGGTGGTCATGTTGAACGCGTCCTCGGAGCTTGGGAACTTGAGCTTGGGGAAATGGGTTCACTCCCAAGTAATTGGAAAGGGTTTGATTTTGAATTGTCAATTGGGTACTGCACTTGTTGACATGTATGCAAAATCTGGGGCTTTGGTTTATGCCAGGCTAGTTTTTGATAGAATGGAGTTGCGGAATGTGTGGACATGGAGTGCAATGATTCTAGGACTAGCCCAGCATGGGTTTGCCAAGGAAGCCCTTGAACTTTTCCCAAAGATGTTGAACTTCTCAGTATGCCCGAATTATGTCACTTTTCTTGGCGTCCTCTGTGCTTGTAGCCATGCTGGACAGGTGGATGATGGGTACCAATACTTTCACGATATGGAACATGTGCATGGGATTAAACCCATGATGATACACTACGGTGCCATGGTTGATATCTTAGGTCGTGCTGGCCGTCTTAACGAGGCTTATAGCTTCATCATGAGCATGCCCTTTGACCCCGACCCCATTGTATGGAGAACATTGCTTAGTGCATGCAATACGCGTGATGCTAATGACAATGAAGGGGTAGGAAATAAAGTAAGTGAGAAGTTGCTTGAATTGGAGCCAAGCAGGGGAGGGAATCTTGTGATGGTCGCAAACATGTACGCTGAAGTTGGGATGTGGGAGAAAGCGGCCAATTTGAGGAAGGTTATGAAAGAAAGACGGGTGAAGAAGACGGCAGGGGAGAGTTGCGTTGAGTTAGGCGGGTCCATCCATAAATTCTTTTCTGGCTATGATTCTCGAGCTGATTATGAGGGTATCTACCGGTTACTAGATGTATTGAGCTTGCACATGGAATTGGTTAACATGTAATCAAAATCAGTTGCCATGCAACCTATATTAATTTCAAAATTTTATTAATGGAATAGCGCATTGCTCTTATCAGTAATTTTTCTCTATGAGCTCTGTATCTATTGTTCTACCACAACTACTGTTATTTTTTCAATGTCTGTATGTCCATGCATGTCTATACCTTAAATCAAAATTGACAACACCCCTAACGAAGGTTTTCTTCAAAGGGCTCCCTGTATTATTCCCCAGGCTATTTTGTGGGGATATATCTAAATAACCTATAAAGCAAAAACTCAAACAGATTAATACAAAGTGCAGCAGGTTGTAACAAGCTTAGCATTCCTTGTTTTAAAACTCATTAATCAATCACCATACACTAGCCCAAAAGAAGAAAAAAAGGACAGAGGAAAGAACGAGAAAACTATCACCGCAGCAATTATCTTGTCAACAAAGAGGTCATTGGTACGACTCACAAGCTCCCTATTATTTCTACTAGAGCAGTGTAAGTGCCAAATACAATAACTGCAGCACTTAGTAGTAATATGCACCCTATAATCAACACCTCACATCCGAATCTTCGATACGTACCTGAAAGTTTCAGGTAGCAAAAGCATGGGAATACAATTGAACCTGTCACACTCAAAAATGCTCCAACAAGTGACATGAGATACCCGAAAAAGGGTATAGCCAAAGCTACTATTACAGTGCTGAATACTAAGGTAGTGCTGACTAATAGGCCAATGAACCTTTTATTGTAGTGACTTGGAAACTTCTTCTTGGCAGCATTCACGATTGGAGTAGCCATCAAAGCATATTTGGCTATTGGATTCACCAGGGTCGTGAATATGGCGACTTTTGAGCTAACGTTTTGAGTTGGGAGGTTTAAAGTTATTTGTGATTGAACCGTTGAACCAAACATTAGGTAGCCAAAAACTGCCATTGATGCATAAGTAATGGTGCATAGGATAAAGCAGAGGAGGAGGACCTGCAACAAAGAAACAACAGATAAGAATTTCCAAAGCATGCTGAAGCAAAATAGTAAGAATGTCATTTAAGAATTATGAAACTCAGGTGACATGTTTTACTTACACTGGAGAACTGATGCTTGTTTTTCATTGAAGTGTACAAGATAGGGAACACTGGATGAGCACAATAACAAAAGGCATATAAGCTAACAGCAGTAGGGATTCCATTCCAGTTAACTGGTGACCCCGCTTGATGAAATCCAATTCCATCGAAAGAACCAATCCACAGAATTGAACCAAGGATGATTGCAGAGGCTAAAACCCCACTTGCAGAGACATAAGAAAGAAGGCTCAAGTTATCTAACCAAACTGTTGGGAGAATAATAAGGGCAACTACAACTATAAAGCAATGTTTTCCACCAATTCTTAAACCAGCCACTTCCAATTCCACGCCTGGAAATATGTTATGCAAGTTGTCCCCTTCCAAAATCAGTAAACCTGTTGAAATTAAGTAGAGTTCTATGTTCATGACAACTGACAACCATATCCTTCCCTTGTTCCCAAATGCACGTTCGCCTATATCCGGATAAGTTCTGATACCAGAATCCATATCCATGCATCTTTTAACTAGCAAGCCTGTGTAAAAGCATGAAGAGGCGATTGCGAAAAGAAGTATCAAGCTTAACCATCCTCCTGATGATAGTGCATAAGGAACTGAGAGTATCCCTACTCCTGAAAACCAAAAAACAAAGTACACTTTTGGCATTAAAACTTATATTTTGCTTGAGCTAGTACTGAAAAGCAATTTAGATGAAAATGTAACAAAAGGAAATCATACAAAGATATCAAGACAGAAACAGCGTATCAGGTTATCTAATTCTCGTCAAAGATACCAAGCAAGAACCCCCAACTATAATAACAGTTTATGCCTTAATTAATTAATTATTAACCTAGCTTGTCAAAAATTGATTTGGAAAAAGAAAGAACTTGTTATGAGAAAGAAGTAGATTACCTGACAGCGCATTGAGTCCATTGAAAAAGGTTTTGGGAAAAGAGGTTGTATCTGTAGATTCATGATGAAAGTTAGACTCTACTTCTTCTACCTTATTGCTTGCAGGCTCATGTTGTCCCTCATCAAGGATAAGAGGCAAGGTCAAGGATGATTTATCTGGACACTCATCCATTGGTGAAGGGAGAGAGAGAGAGAGAGAAGTTGAACTCTTGAGCAGAAGAGTAAGAATGGATCCTTGGACATAATAGTTATGTGTGTATATATATATATACACACACATAATAGTTTTTTTTTTTTTTTTTTTTGAGAGAACCTCGACGGAACGAGGGAGACTTTATTGATAAAACGAAAAATTACAACGGGGGGGACAAGACGCCTGACCCCGACTCAACACATCACATAATAGGGCGTCCTGAATAAGATCAGGGGGCACCTCAAACCAAAAATAGTTGTCCACATTATGCAGACCAAAACGAGCAAGTCGGTGTGCAACACCATTTGCTTCCTTGTAAGTAAATTGAAAAAGAGAGCCAGGAAATTGTTTCTGAAGATGCCTTACATCTTCAACAATGGTACCAATGTTTGAATAATCCTGTCCTGCTCGGTACCAATATATACACACACATAATAGTTAAAGATGTCAACTGTGCGCTATTTTCGTTTTGCCCTAATAAAGAATCATTACCAAGTTAGGTGGATCCAGAGGACGGTCAATCAATACAACTCGAAACCAAGTAGGACCAGAAAAAGTTTGTTTTCTAAAAAAGTGTACGAATTTTTGCACAGGTAGTATTTTATAGATACACAGAACATGGAAATACATATATGACAGTATATATATTAAATTAAAGCGATGAGTAAAAATATTTTCCTATATAAAAAGCCAAGACTGCGCCCATAAATAACACATGCTCACATGCACACAAGGAAAGGTTCCTTTTCCACGAACGAAAAGAAGCATAAAAGAAAATTAGCTGTTCACGTGCAGAAAGGTCTATCATTTTCAGGAGTAATTATGTGGTAGATCAATTGTACCGGTACAAGTACAACCACTGACATCACATGACAGGCATGTGATGTTTTTTAAAAACAATGGGAACCGGCTGCTTTTTTTTTTTTGGGTCTGAACCATGAGGTGGTCTTGAATGGGCCCCAATTATAAGTGGCATCTTTAAGTCTTAACAACAATCTACACTAATCCCCGTTCATACCGGGTCGGCCCATAAGAGATAAAGAGCTGGCCGAAGTTGTAGAACCGACTGCTTTGGGTAACAGGTTAAAAGAAGGAAAAAACAAACCCCGTGCTCGTTCTTCAACTTGTTTTGAATGCTCGCTCGTCCTACTCCTCTGTATTGTGGAGTTGGATAGTCTCGACGGCGCAAGCCAGTGGCAGAGGACGGGTCGGACCCACTTGAGCTGCGTCGGCCTTTCGGACCTGCGATTGTTGTGTCGTCGTGGGAAGATGCGTTAGAGTTGTTGGGTCGTGCTGCGTTCACGGCGGCAGCGGTGGCGGCGCTGATATTGTTGGGAAACTTCATCGTTGCGGAAGCTTCGACTTCGCCTTCGGCGTTCGTACAGAACGTCATCTACTCAACAAGATTGCCATCTTCTCCAATTCCTATTGCCCGCACGTTATTATCTCTCTATTGCTTGTTCATTTTGGCTTTTGTGATAAATTTAAGGTGTTGGGATTGGAAATTCATAAAGCAATCAAATTGGAATTTGAGAATTGTGAGTTGGTCAATTTGATAATTATGAGAAATATTTAGAGTGTTCATGTTGAGGAAATTATGAATCCATCATCTCAAATGGGACCTTTTTCCTAATTTATAGATTACTTTTCATTTTCATGGATTTATTGCATTGTTTTTTAATTCTGGGAAATGAATTGGTGCGTTTCATGTACTAAATCTTCAGCTTTCTGTTATTGAAATAGTTCGCAAGTTGAGTTGAAATGTTAGAAAAAGAACTCTGTGCATGCCTATGTGTGTGAATTTAAGTGATGTTGGAATACGGGATTGTGTGTTGCTTTGTGGATTCTTCTTTGAGTGTCTCTTGCTTGGTGAGAATTGTAGAGACAAGGAAAGGAAAGGGGAAGTGGGTAGACAGAGCCAAACTCTCACCCAGAAGCAGCTCCTCATCACTTAGGGCATATATTTAACATCCTTTCATATTATTTTATTTTACATAATTCAATTATTTTTAACATATGAAATGACCAATTTACCCTCATATTTAACGACAAATTGAACAAAATGTTAAGCGATTAAACGTCAAGGGAGACATTGGCGATAAAGACAAATTCATATCCTTAATTTTATAAATTTAAAAAAAAAAAGGTCATTAGATAAATTGAAAATTGGGTACAAGTTCAAGGACTAAATCAACAATTTAGCCATATTTAATGGTTTTTGCGGGCATATATCGCATATTTGATAACACAGTGTGCAATTCTCAGTTTGCAATATGCAATTGCATATACATGTATGCAATTTTGTAGCATCTATGTGCAATTGCATATATATATATATATATATATATATATATATATATATATATATATATATATATATATATATATATATATATATATATGCAATTTCGTAACGTCTGTTTGCAATTAGTTTGCAATTAGTTTACAATATGTCAACCCAAGACAATGAGCTCCATTGTGAGTTCACTGATCTCCATCCTGGACATACGAACAGTAGCCATGATGTGAAAATATGAGAGGTCTTCTTATATCCAATCTCATTTAATAGTCCTCATACTAATCATATTTCAAGGACTTCTTATTTTACTGTTATAATTATAAACTATATATCATAGTTGAAAACAACGATTCTGCCCATAAATGATGGTGAAATATCTAGAAATTAACATCACATGTTTGGCTTTAGGGCATATTTTTAACATCATTTCATTTTATTTTATTTTAAGTATTTAATTATTTAATTATTTTTAACGCGAAATAACCAAGTTGCCCTCATATTTAACGGCAAATTGGATGAAATGTTAAGGATTAGACGACAAGGGGACATTGACATAAAGAAAAAAAAAATCATATCCTTAATTTTCTAAAAAAAAAATTCAAGGGGTAAATTAAAAAATGAGTACAAGTTGAAAAGGTAAATCAACAATTTAGTCATATTTAATGGTTTTTATGGGCATATATCACCTATTACATGTTTTGTAGCATGAATGAAAGCCTAAAACATTGTTGAAGTTGCAGCTATAGTTATTTTTCGTAGAATTGCATGTACCCATGCAATTTGATAGGGCATCTGTCATACGTGCTATCTGTCGTACGATTTTCACTACCTTCATCTGTCATCTGTCTTAATTGAGTTACAACCTCTCAACCTCTAAGGATTCCATTACCGTAGTTATTAATGAATATGTAACTACTTTTCTCATCAGTCGGTTAATCCTAAAAAAAGGTTTTACAGAGGAACTGCTTTTCTTTTTTCAATTTTCTTGACAGGTCTTTTGTGGCAATATTAGAGTAATTGCATCCTTCAATCCTTCCAATACAACTCAGGCAATATGCACTCAATACATTGTTCAAGCACCGTTGTCTCTCTATCTCCTCTCCGATGGCTGTTGTATCTCGGCGTCGGCGGAGATGAGATGCCCAGAGGAGAAAGAGATCGCAGAGATGAGATGAAGCAGCTTCAGTGCACGCGAGGGATTATTCTTTGTTTTCTCAGTCACGTGGATTTCACGTGCTCCTTAAGAAAAATGGCTAAACAAGTCATCAGGTCATTATATCTCAGCCCTTGATTTTAAAAATAAAATATGAACCATTGGTGAGTGATTTTTTAAAAACAATGAAGTGTGGGGCCATCCATGGTCGTCAATTCCAATGCAAAGAAAATGTTGTTTACGTAGAAGACATTGAAAAACAAAGCCAAATTAACAATATAAATGTATCAGATATGGACAGCAGGTCGTATGCTAATGACCATTTGGTGGTGGAATTTAATATTTATTATGAAACAAAGAATTAAAAACGAAAGAGTGGTGGTGGGGTGGGGGGTTGATTGAGTTAGTTATGCAACAGAAACATATATAATATGTGTTCGGTTTTCTTTTATTCTTCTTGTTTTTGGTACAAACAGATCCAAGTGAGCTTATTATATTGGTATCGATTGTTTTGGCTTCTCCTATATAATATTAATGTTGATTTTTCTATTCCTATTTAATATTTATTTTCATGTTACCAGACCTGGCCATGGCCCAGCTTCAGCCTTCAACCACTCAGATTTTGTTTTTCCTCATTACAGCTTCCCTCAACTTTAAAACATATGTAGCGGTAACCACCAAGAGTGAGCCAGTGGTTTGTCCGCCAATTGGGTAAGACTCTGGGGTTCAACTGGGTTTGCTCCCTAGTTCGAATCCCAGCAGTTGCAACACCCGGTGGCTAACGGCAGGCTTAGTTTCGCGAGTGGGGGTTAATCAAGATGTGCACAAGCTGGCCCGAACACCTCATGGTAATTACCAAAAAACAACATATGTAGTGGGTCAAGTTAGGAGAATGGTTTAATTGACTAAACTTGTAAACTAACTATTTCTTTGTTCTTTCAAACATTCCTGGCGCCAAATCTAGCCTACGTGTTTAATGATAATGTATATCCACAAAACAATATTTAATATCAAGCAGCCACTTATGTGCCCTATGTCTCTAAAACTTGGCCAAACTATTGATCCCAACAAAAAAAAAAAAAAAACTCGGGCGCATATGAATATGATCCAGGAGTGGTGACGGGCAGGTCAGGTTGATTGTCCGTGGGCTTCTTTTTCCTGTTTCGTTTTGGGCCTCTTGCATTTTGGGAGCCGCATATGATTACTAGAACTGCAACTAACTAAACAAATATTGTTACTTTTGTTTTTGTTTTTTTATTTTTTAATACAAGTAATAGTTACTTAAGAGGAATAGATTTCTCACACACACGTACAATGTGTAATGGAGATTCGAATCTAAAATCGCTTATCTACAAGTTTCTAGTAGGCTATAAACCATGTTGATGTTGGTTTTTAGCTAACTAGTAGGCTATAAACCATGTTGGAGTCTGAATATGGATTTGGGGGTCTGCTATTTTGATGAAGCTCCGGTTTGGATTAGCTCTGTTCTTATTAATGACTTGTTGGGGGCTCTGAAGCCTAGGATTATTAGTGTTGGCTAGTTGGTTTTGCTTCTGGGGTTTTCCCCCCTGCTTCATAGAAAAAATAAAAATAAATGGGACAGTTTCATTGGAGATATAAGAAAGAAGTAGATAGAAAAGTTGTAGAGGATTATTCTCATCAGTCTTTCTAGGGTAATGTTATCAGCACTCATTTAGATCCATGCACTTTAAAATTAATAAATCTTATAATTTTTTGGCACTCACATAATTGAGTGCAAATATCATTGACCATTTTCTAAAGACGCATTCAGGAAGGTTATGAAAGAAAGATATGTGAAGAAGATGGCAGGGGAGAGTTGCGTTGAGTTAGGCGGGTCCATCCATAAATTCTTTTCTGGCTATGATTCTCGAGCTGATTATGAGGGTATCTACCAGTTACTAGATGTATTGAGCTTGCACATGAAGTTGGTTAACATGTAATCAAAATCAGTTACTAGATGTATTAATGGAATAGCGCATTGCTGATTTTCCAAAACATTGCTCTTTATCAGTAATTTTTCTCTATGAGCTCTGTATCTATTGTTCTACCACAACTACTGACATTTTTTCAATGTCTGTATGTCCATGCATGTCTATACCTTAAATCAAAATTGACAACACCCCTAACGAAGGTTTTCTTCAAAGGGCTCCCTGTATTATTCCCCAGACTATTTTGTGGGGATATATCTAAATAACCTATAAAGCAAAAACTCAAACAGATTAATACAAAGTGCAGCAGGTTGTAACAAGCTAAGCATTCCTTGTTTTAAAACTCACTAATCAATCACCATACACTAGCCCAAAAGAAGAAGAAAAAGACAGAGGAAAGAACGAGAAAACTATCAACAAAGAGATCATTCGTACGACTCACAAGCTCCCTATTATTTCTACTAGAGCAGTGTAAGTGCCAAATACAATAACTGCAGCACTTAGTAGTAATATGCACCCTATAATCAACACCTCACATCCGAATCTTCGATAAGTACCTGAAAGTTTCAGGTAGCAAAAGCATGGGAATACAATTGAACCTGTCACACTCAAAAATGCTCCAACAAGCGACATGAGATACCCGAAAAAGGGTATAGCCAAAGCTACTATTACAGTGCTGAATACTAAGGTAGTGCTGACTAATAGGCCAATGAACCTTTTATTGTAGTGACTTGGAAACTTCTTTTTGGCAGCATTCACGATTGGAGTAGCCATCAAAGCATATTTGGATATTGGATTCACCAGGGTCGTGAATATGGCGACTTTTGAGCTAACGTTTTGAGTTGGGAGGTTTAAAGTTATTTGTGATTGAACCGTTGAACCAAACATTAGGTAGCCAAAAACTGCCATTGATGCATAAGTAATGGTGCATAGGATAAAGCAGAGGAGGAGGACCTGCAACAAAGAAACAACAGATAAGAATTTCCAAAGCATGCTGAAGCAAAATAGTAAGAATGTCATTTAAGAATTATGAAACTCAGGTGACATGTTTTACTTACACTGGAGAACTGATGCTTGTTTTTCATTGAAGTGTACAAGATAGGGAACACTGGATGAGCACAATAACAAAAGGCATATAAGCTAACAGCAGTAGGGATTCCATTCCAGTTAACTGGTGACCCCGCTTGATGAAATCCAATTCCATCGAAAGAACCAATCCACAGAATTGAACCAAGGATGATTGCAGAGGCAAAAACCCCACTTGCAGAGACATAAGAAAGAAGGCTCAAGTTATCTAACCAAACTGTTGGGAGAATAATAAGGGCAACAACAACTATAAAGCAATGTTTTCCACCAATTCTTAAACCAGCCACTTCCAATTCCACGCCTGGAAATATGTTATGCAAGTTGTCCCCTTCCAAAATCAGGAAACCTGTTGAAACTAAGTAGAGTTCTATGTTCATGACAACTGACAACCATATCCTTCCCTTATTCCCAAATGCACGTTCGCCTATATCCGGATAAGTTCTGATACCAGAATCCATATCCATGCATCTTTTAATTAGCAAGCCTGTGTAAAAGCATGAGGCGGCGATTGCGAAAAGAAGTATCAAGCTTAACCATCCTCCTGATGATAGTGCATAAGGAACTGAGAGTATCCCTACTCCTGAAAACCAAAAAACAAAGTACAATTTTGGCATTAAAACTTATATTTTGCTTGAGCTAGTACTGAAAAGCAATTTAGATGAAAATGTAACAATAGGAAATCATACAAAGATACCAAGACAGAAACCCCCACAAAATTTGACGAGAATTAGATAACCTGACAGCGCATTGAGTCAGGTTATCTAATTCTCGTCAAAGTTCCAAAGCAAGAACCCCCAACTATAATAACAGTTTATGCCTTAATTAATTAACTATTAACCTAGCTTGTCAAAAATTAATTTGGTAAAACAAAGAACTTGTTATGAGAAAGAAGTAGATTACCTGACAGCGCATTGAGTCCATTGAAAAAGGTTTTGAGAAAAGAGGTTGTATCAGTAGATTCATGATGAAAGTTAGACTCTACTTCCTCTACCTTATTGCTTGCAGGCTCATGTTGTCCCTCATCAAGGATAAGAGGCAAGGTCAAGGATGATTTATCTGGACACTCATCCATTGGTGAAGGGAGAGAGAGAGAGAGAGAGAGAGAGAGAGAGAGAGAGGAAGTTGAACTCTTGAGCAGGAGAGTAAGAATGGATCCTAGGACATATATGTAAAGCTTGTGAAATTATGTGTATATATTTAGTCTTTCAAATAGTTAAACGTGTCAACTGTGCACCATTTTTGTTTTGCCCTAATAAAGAATCATTAACACGTTAGCTGGATTCGGAGGACAGTCAATCAATACAGCTCGAAACCAAATAGGACCAGAAAAAGTTTGTTTTCTAAACAAGTGTACGAATTTTTGCACAGGTAGTATTTTATAGATACACAGAACATGAAATACATATATGACAGTATGCTGTCAACGGACAGAAACTTATCTTCAAGTTTGATCAGCTAATATACAAAATAGATATCAAATATTAAGAATACATGTTAAGTTAAAGTGGTGAGTAAAAATATTTTTCTTTATAAAAAGCCCTAGACTGTGGCTGTAAATAGCACATGCTCACATGCACACAAGGAAAGGTTCCTTTTGCCTAAAAGAAAATTAGCTATTCATTTAACGTGCACAAAGGTCTATCATTTTCAATAGTAATTATGTGGTACATCGATTGTACCGGTACAACCACTCACATGATAGGCATGGGATGTTTTTTAAAAACAATGGGAACCGGCTGCTTTGGGTAACAGGTTAAAAGAATGTTCTGCCTTGATGCCTATATCCATGAGTTCAATTGCCATCCACAGCTCAACACAATGAAACATAATTTAGAACACGACAGAAGAAAAACAGAACCTCTAGCCACCTGCAATTGGCGGCGCCTCCCTCAAGGACCTTAAATCTGCTAGCTTTCATTCGTGCTATCTGTCATACGATTTTCACTACCTTCATCTGTCATCTGTCTTAATCGAGTTACAACCTCAACCTCTAAGGATTCCATTACCATAGTTATTAGTGAATATGTAACTACTTTTCTCATCAGTCGGTTACTCCAAAAAAAAAAAGGTTTTACAGAGGAACTGTTTTTCTTTCTTCAATTTTCTTGACAGGTCTTTTGTTGCAATAGTAGAGTAATTGCATCCTTCAATCCTTCCAATTAATACCAAACAGCTCTGGCAATATGCACTCAATACATTGTTCAAGCTGTAGCCTAAGAGCTGACTGAGACACTGTTGAATTTGAGCTATTATACAAAAATGAGATAATGACAGAGCATAATACCCTGTTGATCATTTGGAGAGCCTTGTTCGACTGCTGGTTCATGCAACTTTGTCGGGTCTCCGAGGCCACGGTACTTGAAAGCGCGAGTGAAGTGGCAGAGGACGTAGGCGAGGTCACCTTTTTAGCCTTCGAAGCACCGCTGTCTCTCTATCTCCTCTCCGATGGCTGTTGCATCTCGGCTTCGGCAAAGATGAGACGCCCAGATTCCGATCTGGGTACATAGATGAAGCTTGGATTTCCAAGAGAGAGATCGCAGAGATGAGATGAAGCAGCTCCAGTGCACGCGAGGGATTATTCTTTGTTTTCTCAGTAACGTGGATTTCACGTGCTCCTTAAGAAAAATGACTAAACAGGTCATCAGGCCATTCAATCTTAACCCTTGATTTTTAAAATAAACTATGAACCATTGGATGAGTGGTTGTACCAGTACAATCGATGTACCACAGAATTTTCGCATTTGGCATTTTCAGTCATGTGGATTTCACGTACATCCGATTTAAGAAGACTCCAATACAATTTGAACACTAGCATAAAAAAGACAATGAAGTGTTGGGCCATACCTACCCGTGAATTCCAGAACGATAGGTTCATGGACCCCAATGCCAAGAAATCATTGTTTAAGTAGAAGACAATTAAAAAAAAAAGCCAAATTAACAGTATAAATGTGTCAGATATAAGACCGATTCCAGCTATGGACAGCAGTCCGGGCAGGGCAGCGCGTCCTTCCAGCGAGCCAAGCTTGCCCTGGCAAGCCGTGGGTCCCACGAGATTCTACTGGTCTGCAGACAAAATCAGTTCTTGCAATAGTTTGGATTTGCTGATGTCAGCGATGACGTCAGCAATTAAAATCAAAAATCAAAAAAATAAAAAACAATACTTAAATTTTTAGAATATTTTTTTAAATAAATATTTGGTTATATTTTTCACTTCCCATATCAAAACTCTATACAAATTCGTCTCTTCATATCTTATGTGAATAGTGGTTGTAATGATAATATAATGTGAGAGAAGATGGTTGTGTATGTTGATGGGCTAAATGATTTGATTTTGCAGGTGTTAAACGTTAAATCAACAAAAGGAGGAAAATGATAGTAACATTTTTTGGCTGAGGTGTCTGTGACTAGATCTACTTTGCAAAGGGTCATGGCTCTGGTGAATCAGTCCCCATTCCTCCATTATTTGGGAGGAAACTGAAAAGCCCCGCATCACTTGTCGTATGCTAATGACCATTTGGTGGTGGAATTTAATATTTATTATGAAACGAAAGGGTGGTGGTGGGGGGTTGATTGTATTTTCATTCAATCATTAGTTATGCAACAGAAACATATATAATATGTGTTCTGTTTTTTTATTTATCTTGTTTTTCGTACAAACAGAAACAGATCCAGGTGAGCTTATTATATTGGTATCGATTGTCTCCCATATTAATAAGATAATGTTCATTTTTCTATTCCTATTTAATATTTATTTTCTTCTTATCGGAGCCGGCCTTTGCTTAGGGCTACAGCCCGGGGCCCAAATCTTAGGGGGGCTCAATTTTTTGTTTTAAGCCTACGTATATGTGTATATAAAAATAAAAGAAATAAAAAGGAAAAGCCAAACCGTACCACCACAGAGGAAGCCAAATCAATCTTCAGTCTCTTTCAATTTTCTCAATCTCAACAAACAAACGTATTTTGGAAGGAAGCAGAGTCAATTATTATTTATTAATTATATAATATAATATAAAACAAGGACCGACAAAACATGGGGAAATCAAGTAGTCAACAGACCTTCTTAGCTATAAAAAGAAGAAGAAAAAACCCAACCAAGAAGTTCATAACGCAAGCAAATTTTTTATTTATTTGGTGATTCTCATCTTCTCTAACACAAAGTTAGAAAACAAATCATCCACAAGCTAGACTAAGTGCCTTTCTTTGAAGGTAATATATTTTTTTTATACAGATATATATATATAATCTAGATGTAAAATTTTTGTAAATTGTAATACATATCTTTATTAACTTTTTTTAAAATTATTTGATTCAATATAAAACTTGGCTACAGTTCTTGTTCTTTATAATTGGAAATTTCAAGTTGAAGAAAATATACTCAAAATTCAGGACCGGCTTTGCATCTTACCCAATATAAGAGGCCTCCTCTAAGAGCAACTCCACCCATTTGCCCTTAGCCATGGCAAGGGGGGGAGCTAGGGCAGCCACTATTCACGTGAATAGTGGTTGCCCTTGCAAATAGTATATTTGGTGTTTCCATTCGTTGCCATGGCTAAGGGCAATTACTATTCATTTTTTTGTTTTTTTCATAAATCTTTTTACCTCAATAATTAATTTGGATAATATTTTCGGATAAGATTTTCGGGTTCCTACGTGTTAATGCTATTCATATCTCATAATCGGATAAAATTTTCAATTTCAAATTTCAGATGAATTAAAAAAAAATGGCTGGTATTTATAGAAAAAAAATTCATTAATTTTTGGGTATTTTTAAAAAAAAATTCCATATTTTTTCCAGTATTTTATTGCAAAAAAATTGGCTGCCGTTGGATTGGAGGAAAAAATCAGATCGGAGAGCCCAGACGACGCTACGTGGCAACAGAAAAAAAAATTAAATGGTCTGACGTCAGCACCAACCTGCGTTTTGGACCTTGGGCTGAACTGGCCTTCGGGCCAGCCCGAGTTGCATTGGACCCACTCCAGCCTGTGCTTGGGCTCACCGCTGGAAACCAATTTTTGCAAAAAACTCCCCCAGCCCGAGGCAAGGGGGTCTCGGTGGAACTGCTCTAACATACAACTTTGTATGCAATTTTTTTTTTCCAACCGCATATATCTTTTTTTTTTGCCGAGCTTCAGCCTTCAACCACTCAAATCTAGACGCCCACGTGTTTAATGATAAAGTATATCCACAAAACAATATTTAATATCAAGTGGCCACTTATGTCCACCGCCACTGTCTCTCAAACTTAGCCAAACTATGAATATGATCCAGGAGTGGTGATGGGCAGGTCAGGTTGATTGTCCGTGGGCTTCTTTTTCCTATTTCGTTTTGGGCCTCTTGAATTTTGGGAGCAGCATATGATTACTAAAACTGTAACTAACTAAACAAATATTGTTAGTTTTTATATATATATTTTATATATTTTTTAATACAAGTAATAGTTAAGGGGAATAGATTTCTCACACACACGTACAATGTGTAATGGAGATTCGAACCTAAAATCGCTTATCTACAAGTTTCTAGTAGGCTATAAACCATGTTGATGTTGGTTTTTAGCTAACAAGTGCTCATTTATTAGTACCAACTTTTCTGTTTGGTTAAATAAGTGGGACAGTTTCATTGGAGATATAAGAAAGAAGTAGATAGAAAAGTTGTAGAGGATTATTCTCATCGGTCTTTGTAGGGTAATGCTATCAATACTCATTTAGATTCACGCACTTTAAAATTAATAAATCTTATAATTTGTTAATGGGTGAATTTTTACATAACGGATTAAGACATAATCACACACATAACACAAGTGTTTGAGTGGTTCTCCCATAATAGGGCTACATCCACTATAGTTTATAGCTTTGTATTTGTATTTGAATATGAAGATTTCATTGTACATGAGAGAGATATGAGGAAAGAGGCTTGAGAGCTCTAGTAGAAGAGAAATAGAGAGCTTGGGAGAGGTGCTTAAGGGGGGAAATGTGAGGTCAGCATGGTGTCGACACAATTTTTTAGCACTCACATAAATAAGTGCAAATATCATTGACCTTTTTCTAAAGACGCATTCAGGAAGGTTATGAAAGAAAGACGAGTGAAGCAGATGGTAGGGGAGAGTTGCGTTGAGTTAGGCGGGTCCATCCATAAATTCTTTTCTGGCTATGATTCTCGAGCTGATTATGAGGGTATCTACCAGTAACTAGATGCATTGAGCTTGCACATGAAGTTGGTTAACATGTAATCAAAATCAGTTACTAGATGTATTAATTTCAAAATTTATTAATGGAATAGCGCATTGCTGATTTTCCAAAACATTGCTCTTTATCAGTAATTTTTCTCTATGAGCTCTGTATCTATTGTTCTACCACAACTACTGTCATTTTTTCAATGTCTGTATGTCCATGAATGTCTATACCTTAAATCAAAATGGACAACACCCCTAACGAAGGTTTTCTTCGAAGGGCTCCCTGTATTATTCCCCAGGCTATTTTGTGGGGATATATCTAAATAACCTATAAAGCAAAAACTCAAACAGATTGATACAAAGTGCAGCAGGTTGTAACAAGCTAAGCATTCCTTGTTTTAAAACTCACTAATCAATCACCATACACTAGCCCAAAAGAAGAAAAAAAAGACAGAGGAAAGAACGAGAAAACTATCACTGCAGCAATTATCTTGTCAACAAAGAGGTCATTGGTACGACTCACAAGCTCCCTATTATTTCTACTAGAGCAGTGTAAGTGCCAAATACAATAACTGCAGCACTTAGTAGTAATATGCACCCTATAATCAACACCTCACATCCGAATCTTCGATACGTACCTGAAAGTTTCAGGTAGCAAAAGCATGGGAATACAATTGAACCTGTCACACTCAAAAATGCTCCAACAAGTGACATGAGATACCCGAAAAAGGGTATAGCCAAAGCTACTATTACAGTGCTGAATACTAAGGTAGTGCTGACTAATAGGCCAATGAACCTTTTATTGTAGTGACTTGGAAACTTCTTCTTGGCAGCATTCACGATTGGAGTAACCATCAAAGCATATTTGGATATTGGATTCACCAGGGTTGTGAATATGGCGACTTTTGAGCTAACGTTTCGAGTTGGGAGGTTTAAAGTTATTTGTGATTGAACCGTTGAACCAAACATTAGGTAGCCAAAAACTGCCATTGATGCATAAGTAATGGTGCATAGGATAAAGCAGAGGAGGAGGACCTGCAACAAAGAAACAACAGATGAGAATTTCCAAAGCATGCTGAAGCAAAATAGTAAGAATGTCATTTAAGAATTATGAAACTCAGGTGACATGTTTTACTTACATTGGAGAACTGATGCTTGTTTTTCATTGAAGTGTACAAGGTAGGGAACACTGGATGAGCACAATAACAAAAGGCATATAAGCTAACAGCAGTAGGGATTCCATTCCAGTTAACTGGTGACCCCGCTTGATGAAATCCAATTCCATCGAAAGAACCAATCCACAGAATTGAACCAAGGATGATTGCAGAGGCTAAAACCCCACTTGCAGAGACATAAGAAAGAAGGCTCAAGTTATCTAACCAAACTGTTGGGAGAATAATAAGGGCAACAACAACTATAAAGCAATGTTTTCCACCAATTCTTAAACCAGCCACTTCCAATTCCACGCCTGGAAATATGTTATGCAAGTTGTCCCCTTCCAAAATCAGGAAACCTGTTGAAACTAAGTAGAGTTCTATGTTCATGACAACTGACAACCATATCCTTCCCTTGTTCCCAAATGCACGTTCGCCTATATCCGGATAAGTTCTGATACTAGAATCCATATCCATGCATCTTTTAATTAGCAAGCCTGTGTAAAAGCATGAGGCGGCGATTGCGAAAAGAAGTATCAAGCTTAACCATCCTCCTGATGATAGTGCATAAGGAACTGAGAGTATCCCTACTCCTGAAAACCAAAAAACAAAGTACAATTTTGGCATTAAAACTTATATTTTGCTTGAGCTAGTACTGAAAAGCAATTTAGATGAAAATGTAACAATAGGAAATCATACAAAGATACCAAGACAGAAACCTCAACAAAATTTGACGAGAATTAGATAACCTGACAGCGCATTGAGTCAGGTTATCTAATTCTCGTCAAAGATCCAAAGCAAGAACCCCCAACTATAATAACAGTTTATGCCTTAATTAATTAACTATTAACCTAGCTTGTCAAAAATTAATTTGGAAAAACAAAGAACTTGTTATGAGAAAGAAGTAGATAACCTGACAGCGCATTGAGTCCATTGAAAAAGGTTTTGAGAAAAGAGGTTGTATCTGTAGATTCATGATGAAAGTTAGACTCTACTTCTTCTACCTTATTGCTTGCAGGCTCATGTTGTCCCTCATCAAGGATAAGAGGCAAGGTCAAGGATGATTTATCTGGACACTCATCCATTGGCGAAGGGGGAGAGAGAGAGAGAGAGAGAGAGAGAGAGAGAGAGAGAGAGAGAGAGAGGTTGAACTCTTGAGCAGGAGAGTAAGAAAGTATCCTAGGACATATGTAAAGCTTGTGAAATTATGTGTGTGGATATATATAGAAGTCTTTCAAATAGTTAAACGTGTCAACTGTGCGCTATTTTTGTTTTGCCCTAATAAAGAATCATTAACAAGTTGGGTGGATTCAGAGGACAGTCAAACAATACAGCTCGAAACCAAGTAGGACCAGAAAAAGTTTGTTTTCTAAACAAGTGTACGAATTTTTGCACAGGTAGTATTTTATAGATACACAGAACTTGGAAATACATATACAGGCGAAACAAAAACAAAAGAATACGACAGTATGATGTCGACGGACAGAGACTTATCTTCAAATTTGATTAGCTAATATACGAAAATAACAAAAACAGCATGTGCTCTATATTTCTATAACTTACAACCAAAATGAAAGTTGTTAGTGAAACAAAATAGACACATGTCAAATATTAAGGACACATGTCAAATATTAAGGATACATGTTAAATTCAAGTGGTGAGTAAAAATATTTTTCTATATAAAAAGCCAAGACTACAACCATAAATAGCATATGCTCACATGTGCATAAGGAAAGGAGTTATTTCTCATGTTTTCCCCCCTATTTTTTCATATATCAAACAATTATTTTCCATGTCATAACTTATCAAATATAAAAAAGGCTTAAGTGTTACAGTGCCCCCTGAAACATTGGTCAATTCTCACTTTACCCCCTGAAAGTTTAAGTGACCGACTTTACTCCCTACCCCCTTAACCAAGGTATGTTCCACATTGCCCCTACTGTTAACTCCATCCAAAAGTCCGTTAAGTTTGATGACGTGGCAAGAGTATTTTAGTAATTTGTGCACCTTAGTTTTTTAATTACTTTAAAAAATTAAAATACAAACATAAAATTGAAAATAAAATAGATTTTAGAAGGGGAAAAAAGAAAAAAAAAACCTACCCATCCCTTCTCCCCTAGCCGCACCAAATCCTCCCCTTCCTTTTCTGTCCTTGTAACCCCCCCCCCCCCCCCCCCCCCCCAAACGCACTAGAAACCCATCGCCCCCTTCCAACCTGCAACCATCAACCCACCATTTTATGTTTGTATTTTAATTTTTTATTAATTTTTTTATCCATAATGGAGGTGGGCTCCACTTTGCCACTCAACTTTGTGAATAAAAAACTTAAATTACTAACATACCTCTGCAATGTCATCAAACTTAACAAATTTTTGGATGGAATTGACAGTATAGGGTATTGTGGAACATCAAACCTTGGTCAAGGGGGCAAAGTGGGTCATTTTAATTTCCAGAAAGTAAAGTGAGAATTGACCAATGTTTCAAGTTGCACTGTAGCAACTAAGCCTATAAAAAAAACAATTAATTTTCTATTCCCACGCTTCCTTTTCTGTGTGAACCAAAAGAAGCCTAAAAGAAAATTAGCTATTCATTTAATGTGCAGAAAGGTCTATCATTTTCAAACACATAATCCTATTTAGCCACGGAAGTCTCATCACTATTCACGTGCATCCGATTTAAGAAGAGTCCAATACAATTTGAACACTAGCATAAAAAAAACAATGAAGTGTGGGGCCATCCATGCCCATGAATTCCAGAAAGATAGGTTCAGGAACCCCAATGCAAAGAAAATGTTGTTTTAAGTAGAAGACATTGAAAAAAAAGTCAAAAAAACAATATAAATGTGTCAGATATAACAAGCTTCTTGAGCCACTGAAAAAGAAGAAGGCAGGTTGAGAGAAGATACCTGATAAGGCATTGAGTCCATTAAAACAAGTCATGCAAAATGAGGTGCTTATTTGATGACCACATCCAGCTTCCTCTACGTCGTCATATAATTTGTCTGGCTTCTGATGCTGCACCAGAGGCGTGTGAAAGGCAAACCCGTCATCACGGTTTTCTGCATCCATGGCCCAGCGACGCACAAACACACAAACAGACAAAGATATAGAATGTGAGAGAGGAGGTTGTGTATGTTGATGGGCTAAATGATTTTTTTTTGCAGGTGTTAAACGTTGAATCAACAAAAGGAGGAAAACGTGACGAAAACAGCTAAAGGGCTAAATGATAGTGTCGTTTCGAACATTTTTTGGCTGAGGTGTCTGTGGCATGATCTACTTGCATGGTCATGGCGCTGGTGAATCAGTCTCCATTCCCCCATTCTTTGGGAGGAAACTGAAAAGCCCCGCATCACATGTTGTATGCTGATGTAAGACCATTTGGTGGTGGAATTTTTGCAATTTTTTTGCCAACCGCATTAATCTTAATTTTTTTTTTCAAGCTTCAGCCTTCAACCACTCAGATTTTGTTTTTCCTCATTACAGCTTCCCTCAACTTTAATGACATGTTTACTAATCCGGAATTGAATTAGGGGGAATTGAATTGAGGAGGAGTTGGATTGAGGAGAATTAGATTCCGGATTCCTAATGAAGTTGTTTACTAAACCATATGGATTGAGGGGAGTTAGATTCCGAATTCCTATTTAAGTTGTTTACTAAACCGTATCGAATTGGGATATAAGTGGTACTAATTACTAAAATGTCCTCATTTTTTGGTTAAAGTAGATGGCGTATTTGGAATTTTGAAAATTGTGTGAGGATATAATGGGTAAAAAAGATGAATTCCTAATGGGTGAATTCTCCAGGAATTAGAATACCACCTCCCATTCAGTAATTGAATTCCTCCAAAATCAGGAATTCAATTCCTAATTTTGTGTGAGCCCCGCTTACTTTTTCAATTCCTTATGTGAAGTAAACGCAGGAATTCTCCATAGGCGAAATTCAATTCTTGATGAGAATTCCAATTCCCGATTAATAAACATGCCATAAAATATATGTATTATGTAGCGGGTCAAGTTAGGAGAATAGGTCTTTCAAACATTCCTGGGGCCAAATCTAGACGCCTACCAAACTATGAGGACGTGTTTAGTGATGATGTATATCCACAAACCAATATTTAATATCCAGTGGCCATTTACGTGGCGTACTAATCTCCACCACCTCGGTCTCCCAAACTTGGCCAAACTATGAATATGATCCAGGAGTGGTGAAGGTTGATTGTCCGTGGGCTTCTTTTCCTGTTTCGTTTTGGGCCCGCTTATGATTACTAAAACTGCAACTAACCAAACAAATATTGTTAGTTTTTTTTTGTTTTTTGTTTTTTTTTAATATAAGTAATAGTTAAGAGGAATAGATTTTTCACACACACGTACAATGTGTCATGAAGATTCGAACCTAAAACCGCTTAGCTACAAGTAAATGCCATTTTCTAGCATGTTGACGTTGGTTTTTAGCTCACAAGTGCTCATTTATTAGCACCAACTTTTCTGTTTGGTTAAATAAATATAAGAAAGAAGTGGATAGAAAAGTTGTAGGGGATTATTCTAATCAGTCTTTCTAGGGTAAAGCTATCAGCACTCATTTGGATCCATGCACTTTAAAATTAATAAATCTCATAATGTTTTGGCACTCAAATAATTAAGTGCAAATATCACAAACCTTTTTCTAAAGACGAGATATGTATTAAGAAATAAGATAAACAAAACAAAGGTTCACAAAGAACAAGGCGAGATGATGATCTTTCCCATCAGGATATGTATTAGAAATCAACACACATGAAGAATTTGAAACATTCGAATCACTTACACTTATATATATATATATATATATATATATATATAGAAAGTAAGTAGTTGACATGAAGACTAAAACGAATGACACAAAATATTCTTTTGGGCGCCCTAATGCGGAGACTTAGGCAGTCGCTTTTCCTTGACCATGCGCTCATCTCATGGATATCATCACTTGTTAACAAGAAATACCAAACAAAGTTGTAGGCATATGAATCAAACAAAACAAGATGACAAGATATTTTTAAAGAAAACCCAAAGTTAATTAACCTATCTACAACTATATATATACAGAGAGCTTATATTGAAGAATATCCTTATAAAGCACACTCCATATTGTATTTTATTAATCCAAACCCTCTATTTTGTAGATATTCATTCAAAGATCATTTCTAAATCTTGAATCCGATATTATTTGACCACTCAATTGAATTATTGAAATTTTAGTACTTTCTTGAAGCACCGTGTTCATTGATTTTATAGAACACAATTGGATGTCGAAACGGTTTTCGATTTGTCTAATTTTTTGCAAGGATGATCTATGAATGTAGACTTAAAAAATAGATGGTTTGAATCGTTGAAAACAAATTCGTATGGGACCCTAAAGGGTATTCCTCAAATTATTTGAGGGATCTCATTACCGAATCTTGTTACTTTCTGCAACCTTATGTTTTCTCTTCTTTTCATCTAACAAAACTCCACTGTGGCACTAAATTGTTGGACTATATATTAACTTAAAGTGATATCTCTACTATAAAATCTTCTCTACCAAACCAGCCTGAGGGCATATGAGCTCCTGCAATCTTGGCACTTGATCACTCTCTCCTCCAATTCCTTAATTCCCATCACCAGTAGTATATTTATTCAAATTCCAGTTTCTTAATTCTTCTGAATCGAAAAATGGCCACAAAACATCCAGAGCCTGGAAACCACAACACAAACGAGTTAGTCTCAGTGCAGGAAAACCACCCCATATCACAAAATCCAACATTTGAACAACAATATTACCCACCTGGTTTTTTCAGAAAGGTAGGTACAACGTTGTATGTGATATATTTGTCCCTCCTTTTTTGATTTTGTTTCGTGTTCATCTTCTGAAATTGTTCAACTTAATTAACGTGTATGCATTTCATGCAGGTGGTGGCGGAGATGATAGCGACGTACATGTTGGTGTTTGTGACTTGTGGTTCGGCTGCCCTTGCTGCCAGTGACGAACACAAAGTGTCAAGGCTTGGAGCTTCAATTGCAGGAGGGCTGGTAGTGACCGTGATGATCTATGCGGTTGGCCACATCTCCGGGGCACACATGAACCCTGCCGTCACTCTAGCTTTTGCTGCTGTTAGGCATTTTCCATGGAAACAGGTACCTACAGCTACCCTTCTGAGATCCCCATGTAGTTCTAATTTTGTAATGATCCATGCGGTTGGTTTTTTTTCTTTCTTCTTCTGTCGGAATTCAATTATGTGTGTCCAATGCCATGCACATCTGGAGACAGGCCCATGGTACTCACATGATATGATGGATTTGCTTACGTAGGGTCCAGGCCAAGCCTCATTTGGGCCCATGACCCACGAAGTTATCCACTGTAGTCACATTTGGCCACAAAACTCAACTAACTTAAATGAATAATGAAAATAATTGGGATATTATCTTATGAAAACAATTTTAATAAATTGAGATTGGAAAGAGAAGATAGGAGAAAGCAACAATTTTGTTAATTGAGTGAGTCCTCTCTATAAGTGGGTTAGGCTAGTTGGCCAGGATAATGAACTCTCGGCCCCTTACATTCATTTTCGAATCCCCCTTCCTATAAATTAGAGTGATGTCGGAGAATTACATTTTAAATATCATTTGTGATATTGGGAAAACAAATTCAAAATGATTACATTCCCAAAAGAGCTTTTTTAAGGGGAGGCATGGGGTAAAAAGCATTTCGTCCAGTTTTCGGCAAAGTACCCCAAGTTTAGTTTATGGTAGTAGTGGGTTTAGGAATATATACCATAATAATAGCATTGTACCGCAAAAATTCATGGACCTTTCTGTGTGTGTAATCTTCAATGCTTTCTTTCAGGTCCCAATCTATTGGGTAGCTCAACTAGCAGGATCCATTTCTGCCTCATTTACGCTTTCTGTGCTATTGCATCCAATCAAACATGTTGGCACCACATCCCCTTCTGGATCAGACTTTCAAGCCTTGATCGCAGAAATTGTCATGACATTCTCCATGATGTTCATCGCTTCAGCAGTGGCAACCGATACCAAAGCTGTACATATTACATCCCAATCT
Organism: Prunus kanzakura; assembly: GCA_020521455.1. Classification (NCBI taxonomy): domain Eukaryota; kingdom Viridiplantae; phylum Streptophyta; class Magnoliopsida; order Rosales; family Rosaceae; genus Prunus; species Prunus kanzakura. The sequence continues at coordinate 2,305,683 of BPUM01000013.1, forward strand.
TTCTCCTTTCTGTTGCCATGAATTTTCAACTCTTTAATTTAAAATTTTCATTTATTAAAAAAAAAAAAAAAAAAACAGATAGGAGAGCTGGCAGGTATAGCAGTTGGCTCCGCAGTTTGCATAACTTCAATCTTTGCTGGGTAAGCATAAAGTTAACTTAAGTTTACTTATACGTAATGGGAATAAAAAGAAAGGGAATATGATAAACAAAGAATTTGTGAATTGAATCAACTACTCCCTCCTAGTTGATTCGATTCCTAATTTTTGAGTAATTGAATAAGAATTTTAAGGTAGAGCATGCATATTAAATGATTTCTTATGTGTAATTATCTATAGAGAAGTCGGAAATGAAAATCATTCCCTTTCTTTTGATTCCCATTACTTGTGCGTGTAAACTTGCTAAAACTTTTTGCCTTAGAGATGTAAAAAGTGAGTTATTATACCAGCTAACAAGGAGTTCAGTGAAAAATCAGACCAATATCAGGTGGATCCATGAACCCTGCCAGGACAATAGGCCCAGCAATTGCAAGCGCATACTACAAGGGAATCTGGGTCTACATCGTTGGACCAGTGATAGGAACCCTACTTGGGTCATGGTCCTACAACTTCATTCGGGTCAGTGATAACCCGACACAGCCAGCATCATCACCACCACCACCACCACACTCTTTTGCATTCAAGCTTCGTCGAATGAAGAGCGACAATGGACAAGTTCCCTGCAAAGACCCTCTCGATTCAGCTTGAAAATTTTGGGTTTCACAGATCAAACCTAATCATATGGGAAAATCCAAGAGTCTCTATATTACAAGTTCGTGTTTTTGTTATAAATTCCAAGCAACATGGCATTGCCAATACATAGCATAAACCAAATACTCTAATAAAAAAATATATGTACTTATATACACGCCTGATGCTAAAAGAATTGTGTCAAGCAGCGTTTTCGCAGACCACAAAACTTCCTGGATTGATGGTGATGCTCTTTGTGCAATTATCTGTTTTGTATATCCCAACCAGTCGATCCGCCAACTCAAACATATTGTTCCTAAGGCTGCACATAGCACAATACATTATGTAAACAACCACCTTCAATTATTAACATAATTCCAGTGATTTCCAGTTATAATCTTCCACGGAGGGCAATTAACCAACCTTATGATTATGAACTGTGCATCCTTTGTCCGGTCCTTCACGTAATGGCCCACAATAGAGACATTCTTGAAGTCTGCAAGGCCATATGAACCATAAATAAGAATGTTGGAGGTACCCCCGAAAAAGATAGGCAGGTGTTCATAAATTGATATGAAAAAAAATTGGAATTTAGCTCAACAATTCATCAAAAAGTACCTAGAGCGGCATCGATTTCATCCATTACATAAAGAGGGGTAGGCTTGTAATGATGCAGTGCAAAAACAAGAGCTAACGAGCTCAATGTCTGCAAGCAGTTAAGAACCAAAGATTATATTATATCTTTCATATTATAGTATAGATAGGTTTTTATCGGCTGTTGTGGAAATCAAGAAACAGCGGGTGAGAAAAATTCACAGTACCTTTTCACCACCAGATAAATTTGCAATATTCTTCCAACTCTTCTTTGGCGGTCTGACGCTGAAAACAACACCTTCAGAGAAAGGGTCCAGGGAGTCCACTAGCTCAAGTTCTGCATCACCTCCCAGCGTGATCATCTATAAATAACAGAAGCAAAAAAGATATGGAATCATGCATCTAAAGGTAAAATCAAACGCATTCTCAAATTAGTAAAACACCATTTGATACCAGCGTACAAGTGGCACAAGCAATGCCTGTGCTAATTCAAACTATTCAACAAGCTCACTTGTAGAGAGCATGGAAGGTAGAAATATAGATCCATCAAAACCGAGGAGAGAGAGAGAGAGAGAGAAACCTGATACATTTCCTTTAACTTCAAAGAGATTGCATTAAATCCTGCCATGAACTCATCCAACCTAAAATCATAATAATTTCAAATGAATAAGAGTTACAACTTAAAAAATAGAGAACCCATATAAACAGAAAGGTGTCATGCCTCTTCTTTCTCCACTCATCATACTGCCTCTTTATGTCATCACGCTGTTGAGTGACCATGTTAAGATCCTCAACTCGTTCATTATATGATGAGACCTTTCTCCGATACCTATTAAAATAAGCAATTAGAAGAACTATGCAGTATACAAGTCAAATCATAAATATATTTGAAAATGAAGAGGAACCTTACTCTGCGATTGAATCAAGATTCGGATTCATCTCTTTCAACTGCGCTTCAAGAAGTGCTACCATTTCAAGGGCCCTTTTAAGGTCACAAGGGTTATTTAGGACTTCATCTGCCAGGGTTGCTTGAAGCTTTTCAGAGTCCACCAAGTCTTTCTGAATTCTGCAAGCAAGAGATAGTGTTAATTACAATGTTCAATAAACCATTCTAAACCAGTATTTTCTGAAATCCACATACTGTTCCATATGCTTTATAAGGGCAGTTTGCAAGTCGGCAAGCCTTTTCTTGTAACCCTTCTCCTTCAACTCCAGCTCCTTTCCTAGCTTCTTCATATCTTGTAATTTAAAGTCAGCATCAACCTGTGACATCGCAAAGTAATTGTTGATGGTGTTAATGGGGAAAAACAACCTGACCTGATAGATACAAAAAAGAGTAACAGCAGAATTCTAAGGTACCAGATTTGGTACTGTGCAGTACAAGTAGTATTCATGATCAAAGAAGACGGAAAGTGACCAATTACTGCTAAGTGCCAGTTACTAACTCTATAGTTGTGCTTACTGCTTTGCAGATCAGGTTCTTCTAGTATTACGGGCATAGTTACTACCATTGGAATTTCAAAACAGTATTAATTTTGGCACTATAGAATGACACAGTAAAATACGCATTTTTCAGCATAGTACCTCTGATGCCCGCAAGTCATCCACAGTCCTTTTCATCTTGTTATAGTCAGATTTCGCTTTATCCAACACATCTCTATGTTTATCAATCAGCTGCACAGGATATAACAAAATTATATAGCAGTAAGACACATTCTCTTTTTCAATATTACCCTGGTGCATAGAAATTGAGTAATTATAAAAGTAAACCTTCTGTATTTCCTCGTATTTCTCTTTAACTTTAAACGCCTTCTGTTCTATATCTTTGAATTTGTCAGACAATTTTTCCTTCTCCTTCCCAAGTCGTTCTTTCTCAATGTTCGATTCTTCAATCACCTTTGTCAGCTTCTTTAGTGTTTTCTGGCCAGTCTCAATTTGGACTTTGCGGCGGTTAATCTCAGTGTTCTTTTGATCAATAACCTAGCAATTAAGTTGCACGAATTAGGACAGATTCAACAGACACCCCACTACAGTAGTTTAGATATTTCATAGTGACGCAAATACTTACAGACTGAATATTATTGACCGTTAACTTCTGTGCTTTTAGTCTTTCACCACCAGCATTTTCTATATTACTCTGTAGCTTCAAGGCCTAGAGACAACCAGAAATCAGTCAATAAAACCCAAAAAACAAAAAAATCAAATCAAATCAAATAATGTGTATATGCGCTGTGCATGTGATAACTAGTTTATAGTTCCATCCGTTCTCAGAATTCTATAATTGAAACATGCTAGACCAGAAGATAAAGCACAAACTCAGCCTGTATGTGAGTGCATGTACTGTGTTTGGTTGTTCAGTTACCCAACATGATTTTGCAAGGACAAAAGTCATAAAAGAGTTCCTCACCTTCTCCTTCAGCTGCTTAGACCCTTGTGTAAGTTTATCCATCTCCTTTTCTTCAAGAGAAATAACATTCTTTAGTTCAGCTAGCCGATCAAGCTCATCCTTCTTCGGTTGTGATGCAGCCTCCAGGGAACCAATTTGTTTCTCAAGATAACTATGTTGTGAATTCAAACTGTCGATCTGTTCAAAATTAAAACTTTTATTGAAGAAATTCTTCTCAAATATATACAACCTAAGAGAATCCAACGTGCCATACTAAGAATCACCTCTTTCTGGCATTTGGCTAATTCCATCTCCAAGCGTGCAACTGCTTTTTCTGAGCCTTGATATCTCCGCACTGCATCAGCAATTTGTTGGCGGATGTTATTTAGTGAATCAACCATGGCTGCGAGCTCCTTCTCAGCATTTGCAACAGCTTCCCCAGAAACACTGGCGGCACGAATAGAAGTGCCCATCTTACCACCACGCGGCTTACTACCCCCACCGCTCATAGTACCAGATTTTTCAAATAGTGCACCATCAAGTGTTACCACTCGTCGAAATTCTCTGTTACCACCATATGCAATGCGTGTCGCCTAAAATTGAAAATTGAGTGCTATTTAATTGCTTGCCAAACTAAAATGAAACTTAATTGGAATGTAAAGTAAGCCACATAGGATCACTGATTGCATTTGTATTAGAAAATGGAGTTAAAATGTAATCTGATTCGAACTACTTTCAAAAAAAATGTAAGAGATCACTGCTTATGAAGTGGTAATCATTTACCCCTCTATGTCAAAATCACTTATATGTTCTAAAATGCCCCATGAAGAAAAGCCGTCTCTAGATCTTGGAATATTCTTGCCAGCTCTCCTTATTATTATGTTCAACATTCTTTCAGACTTTTTCATATTTGTTTTGGGTTTTACATTATGCAAACTTAAGAAGCACGACAATCATGCTATGCAAAATTAGGCTTAACTGAACAGAGACGGTGAAATTGATACATGTGGAAATTGGAATATACCTGGTCAAGATCTTTAGCTACAATGGTATTTCCCAATGCTGAAAAGAATGCAAGTTTCATTCTCTCATCCTTAACTCTAACTAAATCAAAAAGGCGTGGAACGCCTTCTGGAGTGCTGACATTCTCCTTCAACTTTGGTAAAAGATCAACTTGCTTTTCCTGAGATATTTAAATTACAAAATGAAATCAGAATTAGCAACTCCCCAATAAACTGCATGCAATGCATAATGCACTCAACTAATATTGTTGTACATTCCCCACAATGAGTGCTACCAAGACATAACCTCCATTCACTAGAGTAATTAACTCACACCCCAACGCCAAACCGAATGTCTTCAAAATCCAAAAAGAACTTTGAAAATGTTGCAACTTCCCTCAATCTGATATGTGAATATACACTACTCTGAAGGTGTTCAGTCCAAAGGTTTTTAGGTGCTTAAAACAGTTGCTCAATGTTAGGATTTTAGGTTTATGCTGAAGACTAAATGGAATTAATACCAATATCATAAAAGTTGCAATCCCAAGATTCTCTCTTCGGAGTAGCTCAACACATGCTTGTGCTGCACTAGTTGTTTCCACCACAATGTAGTCAAGTCCAGAGCAAGCTGTTGATATGGCAATGTCATATTTTGCTGCAAAGACAATGTCATTTCAAAAAGAAGTTAATTCCAAAAAATAAACTCAGTGTATGTATAGTGTGGTTTTGAGAATTAATAAAGTATGGGGTTAAGAAAAGGATATGCACTTCAGTGTGTTAAAAATCATAAGCACAGCAAGAAAGAAATCATGAATGTAAGTGCATGGCACTTTTCACTTGCCACCAGGCACTTCACCCAGCATCAAGTACAAATCTAAACTTCCAGGTAATTAACTATTTGTCAGTTAATGTATATCTGATGACAACAATAAATAAAACCAATCTGAAACTTGAGCAGAATAAAAGTTAACAGCAATCATACACTCAACCTCAATGCACAGAACACTAACCGTCAATAGCACCTAAATCACCCATTCGGCCATGTATTCCCTGTATTCGGTTGGACTCCTTAGCATGTAAAATTGCTTTTAAAACTGTTCCTTGACTCCTTTCAGAATCCAAAATGGACTTAAGTTCTGCAACCTTTTGTCTTGCAGCTTGTTCACAAGGAATCAGAGCTTCTTGTTCTTTGATGTAATCCTGCAAGAAGTCATGAGTTCTCACCACATCCCTTGACATGCAAAACGATAAATTAACAAAAAACTTGAAATCTCAATAATGAAAACACACCTGTTCCTCTTTACGAGCTTCCATTCCTTCAAGCTTGCTCTTTTCTAATTCACTTTGAATTTTTGAAATGCCAGCAGTTTTTGTTTCTATCCTTCCCAATATATCATCCATTTGCTTTTGAGCATCTTCAAAAGCTGTATGACCAGCTTGATGCTGCAACAATTAAAAAAAATTAAAAAGTAAATTAAGCTGAAAGTCCTCCTCAAACTAAAACTCATAAGTTCTTTAATCCAAGGAGTGGTACAAAAGAACTCTTTAGTTTTTACTTTAGTCAGAGAACAAATATCTTTTAGTCAAATCATTGAAAAGAAAGGAGATACTAAGCATACAGAGAGCTGTCTGGTCACCATCAATTTATTTTTTACTAATAAAGTGTCAACACCAATATAACGTCACCTTTTCATTCAAAAGCTTCTCCTCAGTACATGCAACTTCAAGTTTCCCCTTGTGCTCAATCAGTTGCTTTTCCCAAGGTTCTAATTCAGCACGAACTTTTGTAAGCTCAGAGCGATAACTTTCAGTTTCCGCTGTTGGTGAAAAGAGGAAGCATGTGACATGTTAAGAAAAATTAGCTATAAAGCTGCATCTGTGCTGGGAGATTCGATACTAATTATGTAAAAGGAACTAACTTCAATAACTAACTGAATGCCAACACTCAAAGATGAAAGCCTTACATAACAGACATTGAAACAAGAACATATGCATCAGTGTCAATTACATCAAAGACATGTAATGGTTCACAGAGATGCAAACTACTTTTAGACTAGATAAAAGTATAAATCATATATGATATATTCTGGTCCACCAAATGTTTATCATATCAAGTGCATCACATTAAAACTATAAAAACTCTTTTATTTCATACTAAGTAAACAAGCCTAACAAAAAGAAAATCACCAGATCCGAACAATTGAAATTGAAAAGAAACCACCTTTTGAGTTCTCTATAATTTCCTCTAGGACTTTTTCTTCATCCAGCAAGGATTTTTGCAGTTGTGGAATACTTTGCTCAAGTATTGGGATGATATTTGTGGAGTCCTCACACTCCTTCTCTATGTCATTAATCTTTAACGAGTCCTGCAGTTGAAGCCAAAAGGTAAGATGCATGCCCATTTTACTTCAACTAAAGAATGCCTTTCCCCTACCTTTTCGACTTTATCATTGAGTTTCCTGATCTTCTGTTTCGCATGTTTCATATCCTCCCGATGTTTAACATCCTCCCTTTCAAACTGCTTAAATTCCTCCTTACATCTTCTGAGGTCAGTTTCAAGTTCCTAAAACCAGAACACAGAATCGAGTCATGTTTTGAGAAAGTGATGAAGACAGCATATGGTTTGATTTACTTGTCATTTATTCTAACAAACAAGAAATTCAAATATCATTAACTGAGAAGCTTGGCTTGTGGAACAGAAAAAGCATGTAAACCAAACCTCTTGTTGTTTTGTATGTTTATTGTGCTCAGATTCAAGCTCCTTCAATGCATCATTACTCTCCTGAATCTTCTCCCTGAAATAGCAGCCAAGATCATCATTAAAAATAAGTTATGAATCAACGTACTCCTAGTTTGACGAGGTTTACCTTTCACTCTTTAGATTTCCTTCTAAGCTGGACATATTTTCTCGTAGATGAGCCAATTTTTCCGTGGTATCCTCATGAGCCAATTTTGTGGCTTTCTCTTGCCATTTCATAAGTGACAACTCCTTCAGCATGTAGGCTTCTGCTTCGTTTTTCACATCCTGTTCAATGATATATATATATATATATCAGAAGGTCAATATATCATATCAGAAGATAGTCTACCAATGTGTAAACTTTATATACCTCCAAGCCATCTCTTTCTTTCTCTGCCAACTTGACCATTTGCACCACACCAGATCTTTTCTCATTGAGGGATTCTAACCTATGACACCAATGAAAGCAATTATGCCCAGTTGTTAGAAATATGAGATTTCTCTATCAGAAAGATGGGGAAAGGAGGGGAATTCCCAAAAATGATTGAGAATTCAGCAACAAAAGTGCATAAAGCCATCCTTATTATGTTAAAAGGAATTAAATGATAATCGTTTAATCTTCTTTTATTAAAAATAGCTATGACTTTAGTTAATGAAATCTGGAGATCAGTTCTAGTGTCTTTCTGTAAAACATCCATACAAGGAAAGTTTCTATTCACTAGTCTTTCATTATCTAGCTAACAAAAAGGAGCTGCCTGCGCTTGGAAATCCTACAAGTAGGGCATAAACTGTGACTGAAAAGAGAATATGCATGTCCAAGAGCAGGATTATAACAGGACAAATTTTTCAATATAATAAACACAGACAAAGTACTCACTCCTTATATGATTCATCAATCTTTTCAACATATTTGTCAGTTCCGATAATGTCCTCTAGGTATTCAAGAAAACCTTCATCGTGAGATCCTTGACCTTTTGGTTTCATCAGCGAAATCTGCTCAACTTCACCCTGATAGTAACCATAAGCAAACTATTAAAACACCGAGGAAAACTTTCTCAAAGTAGAAGAGCTGCATGTCTAATATCAAACCTGAAGGATCAAAAAACGATTGTTGTCCAGGTCAACTCCTTTCCCTTTCAGTTTCTTGGTAACTTCAGTGAAGTTGCTTGCACGGTCATTAATGAAATATTTGGAGGAGTTATCACGAAATGCTACCCTAGTGATTACAAAATCACTTCCCGGAACAGCTTCAAATGTGCCATCATCCTGTAATGATTGCAAACATAGTTTGAAAAAATCATCAAACTAAGATAACCTACACTTTCACCAGATACTTAGGCACATAGGAAGCATGAAAAAACTTTAAATCCTACTATATTCATTACTAAATACCAGAATAACCTCACCCAAAAACAAAAACAAAAAATCTCAGGAGAGTCCTACAGGTCCAGTTGAATTGATTGCTTTTTTCTAAAAAGAAGTTACAACAGGACACTTTAAAACTTGAAATCTTAATCTTCTTTCTTTTATCTTCTCGCAAGAAATCGAGGGTACTAATCAATTTTCAGAGTAAACAAAACCCAAATGATAAAAGGCTAAAATTACCAAATCAAAGATTTCCTGGAAATGAACAGAAACTCCAGCACTATCCAGATTCTGGTGATTTGTGGAGTTATGAATAAGCTCTGAAACTTTGTTAAGTCGCATCTACAATTATATCGCACAATTAGAGGAAGAAAAGTAAAACCAAAGCAAAGAAACATAACATTTGATGCTTTTTAAAACCCAAAATACATGTAATATAATCCAAACTAATCATATAGAATAAGGAGGAACATTCAGTATACCTGCTTAGCTCGCTTTCCAAATACAAAGAGCATTGCATCTATCACATTGCTTTTCCCACTCCCATTGGGTCCAACAACTGCAGAAAAGCTCTGACCCCCACCCAAAAAATAAATAAAAACATAAAATAGAACTAATACGTAAATTCGGAGAGAGAGAGAGAATCAAGTCTTCTGTAACTATATATAGGCGAAGCATTCTTCCTAAATCTTACACAAGATGCATTTTTTTCAGCAAAAAGCAAAACTCCTAGCTTCCAATTTTACAAAACGAATAGCGCCTGGAAACTTATCGAGAGAGTTTCAAAAACCCTAACCTTATGGAAAGGACCAACGCGTTGTTCACCGGCGTAAGACTTGAAGTTCCTCATAACCATTTCCCTGATGAACAGCCTCGGGGCCTTGGATGCTCCACGACCCGAGTCGGAGCCGTCTGCCATGAACTCGTCCTGCGTTTCCACCACCATTTTGCCCGAGTCAACTCGGAGCCTTCTGTGTCTCTTTAGACTTCGTTTACCTAGTGAGAACTGAATAATACTAAGAACTGAGAAGTAGGAGCGAGATGCTTCTCGAAGAATTGGATTCTCACGAATTTCAAGCTCCTCGCTGAAACCCAAAGCAACTGAATATTCTGAGTTTCCGATCTACATTTCTACATTTGAACCGCCAGTTTAAATTTAAACTTTTTCAGAAAATTAAAATAAAATAAAATATTTTGTTTTTCTTGAAAAATAACGAATGTCGTTTCGGCGGGAAACTGAGAATTGCGAGGGGCCTCTCAACTCTCAAATGATAAATGGGCCGTAAAGGAACCCATGAAGGTACTCTTGGGCCAAATAATAGTGTGCTAGCCAAATGTTAGGCCCAATATTTGAATAGCATTACAATTTACTACCTCCTTGGCACATGCTCACCCATGTGCCAATTGGTTTTCTTTTTTTCTTTTTTTCTTTTTTCTTTTTTCTTTTTTCTAAAAAGTAGGGCTCATTATCTGATTTTGTTTTTAATTTTAATTTTAATTTTTTTAATATGAAAAAATGTGAATTTACCATATTATCCTCATTTAATTAATAATTTCAATTCTTAATGTTTGAATTAACCAAGAGCATTTTCTGGTATTTTGAATGTGTTCATCATTCTCTGCCTTTTGCTTTATATATATAGATTTTATCCGATATATTTATTTTTTTCCAATTTAGATAAAGGGAGGGTGAGACAACTATTACCGCAAATATTCTATCATTGGAATTATAAGCTCCCACATAATTGATTCAATCTTGAACATGACAAATGTGGCATAGATTGTTGCAATCTAGTTCAACATAACAATTAGAAATGGCATCACTAGGTTTAGTTCATTAATCATGCCTTATAAAGATTTACATTTGTCTACATAGTTAAAAAGGGCATGTCATAATTGTCAAAATCCAGCTAAAAGTATAATTTTGTTGAAATTTGAGTGTCGAGTAAAGGATTTTGTCGTTGTTGCTATTTTTTCGTACTTGAATTTACAATTATCTAAGCAACGTATCTTAATTACCGAATCTAAAAAGTGATGTTTTGTCGGAATACGGATGTTGAATAAACGATGATGTTGGTTTACGATTCTGTCATTCCGAATGCCGACAAAATGTTCGTTGAAATGAAATTACAAAATCATCTTACCGTTTATTTTCATCATTGTTTCATTTTATTTAGGTATGTTGCATTATTACTGTGATTTAGGGTTCTAAACAAGTGTATTTTTATCCAACCGCCCACCTTATATATATATATATATATACTAGTCTCTTCGCATGTGTTTCCGCACTTGCGAGAGGCTTTTTTTTATAAAAAAAATTCAATTTATTTTAGAATTAAAAAATATAATGGGCAGTTGTGTTCCATATTATCTTATTTTTCTTTTATCTTTAATTTTTTTAATATGAGAAAGTATGAATTTACCATATTATCCTTATTTAATTAATAATTTTAATTCATTTTTTAGTTATAAAATGGAGTGTAAGTGGATAAAATTGGAGTGGGAAAATCACAACTCTTTTGAATATTTCACCATTCGCTGTCTTTCCTAAATATTGCCTTATTAATAAGAATATTTTTTCTTTTTCTTTTAAGAACGTAAAATATAAATTAATGTCTTTTTTTTATCCTAATAGAAGAAGAAGAATTTATGAAAAAAAAGAAGGGCATGGCAGTAAACTTGAGTAGGAAAAATCCAAGCTTTCGTAACCGTTGCAGATGAAGACAAGATGCGAAAGCACCAGAAGTTGAAGGAAACGCAAAGCCCTTGTAAACAAACGCATAGTTATGTGGCAGAATGACTGTATTACGCGTCCCTTTCCAGCCATGCCTTTCGCCAAATGGATTTTTGGCCTCTCTGCATTTTCTCACACTGCCGAACCTGAAGCAGGCTCGGCCTCGGCTTCGGCTCCGCCCGAGCCTCACCTGCACACAGCCTTATAAATGTGAGCTCCTCAACCAGTCCATGCAGCAAGCGATATTCACGCACAGAGAGAGACAGAGAGAGACAAAGAGAGAGAGTTTGAGAGAGAAGCTTAGAGAAGATCACAGTCAGTGCATTTCTCTTCCTCTTTCTCTTTCTTTCCTTCAGTTCATTTCTCTTCAGCACACTCTCTTTCTTTTCTTCTGCAACAGGGTTTTAAGAGACTGTCTTTGTCAATTATATTTTTCTCTAGATATTTGTGTAAACTAAAAGCCCTAAACTTGGTATATATATAGTTTTTGTTGTTGGTAATTTGTTGTATAAAATGTGTGAGGATCTGGTGGATCTTATCATGCATGCCTTGATCTGGCGCTGTAAAGCATTTGATGGGTTATTTTTTTATTTTTTGAAGGAGGTAACAGAAGTTAATTAATATTGAATTAATGGAGAACATGAGCAAGGATCTAGAGAAGGCTGAGGCCTCTGAGATCATTGGCCCTAGCAGCACAGAAACAACAACGAACGAAGTACTGGACTTGAAAGAGGACCTAGAAGCAGGAGTGGCGAAAACTGATGAAGAACATGTACAAGTAGAATGCAGAATTTGCCAGGAGGAAGATTTCATGGACAAACTGGAAGCTCCTTGCCTCTGCAACGGCACTCTCAAGGTATATATCAGCCGTTATATATAAATATTTTGTTTGTTTGGTCAGATTTGCCTATTGATTACAATTGAGTTTGAACGTGTAACGTTCTTTGTCCTGAAGAAGACGTGTCAGTAGGTGTCAGTCAACTTTTTGTTTGCTTTTTTGTGTGTATCTGTTGAAACAAGTCAAAGAAACTCATGCAATTAGCCAGCCAGCTCCTTCGTTTCTTTTGTTTTGTTTAAAAAAAAAATTTGTTTTCGTCATCAAATTCTTTTTTCTTTCTGGAAATTAACATAAAGTATCGTCTGAGATCTAACTAGCTTCTTGCTAATGGCTGTCTTTCTTTTCCTCTTTGTATAGTTTGCTCACAGGGATTGCATTCAAAGATGGATCAACGAGAGGCTAAGCATGATTTGTGAAATCTGCAAGCAGGTATATATTGTATATGCTTCCTTAATTTTTTTTCCTTTCCTCGTCCAACATAATATCAATCACTTATCCAATCCAATTCAATCCTAGACACCAAAACAAACCCTTAATTTAACATAATATCAGTCACTTATCCAATCCAATTCAATCCTAGACACCAAAATGAGCCCTTAATTTAACATAATATCAGTCACTTATCCAATCTAATTCAATCCTAGACACCGAAATGAGCCCTTAATTTATCCTTGACCACTAGAAGAATTTTATCTGTTTTCTTTCACCTATGTGTCACTGATAAACAGCCGTACCAGCCGGATTATACGATGGTCCTGCCTCCACCACAAGATGTTCAAGCCGAAGATGTCACCATTGGCATCAGGCAAGGCTAGTTAATTGATTATGTCTTTAATTAGCCTAATAAATTAATAATTAAACATGTTCATGATTAGTCATGACCTTAAAACGCTCGTATAATTAATGATACACGGGGTATGTGTGTGGAGTTGTGTTGCAGGGATGGCTATTTCACCTTTAATAATACTCCGATGGTGGCGGCCGTGCAAGCTCAACGGGTGGCACAGATTGACGCAGCAGCAGCAGAGTACATGCGGAGGCATCAGGCTTATAATGCTAGAGCCTTCAGTGGCAGTGCAGTGTGCCGCATTGGAGCTGTTATTGTAAGGCCTACCTAATTTAATTTAGCGCCATAATTATTTAATTATCATTCAAGTATAGTCAACAAACATATGATATAAAGACTAATTAGTTGATTATTAATTGTATCTGCAAATTTTTCCAACATTGAGAGAGAAATTGTTGTGTACATTTGGTGTAGTGTACTGGTATTTACGCTCTAATAATAGCGGGAGATATTGGAGGCATGCTCCATTTCCGAAAACGATCACCCCCCAACCCACGAATTGTATGAATCTGTTTGCTATTGGCTTGCAGTGCCTGGCGTTTCTGGTAGTGAAAGATGTCTACTACTTCATAGAAAATGGAGAGGAAAGTGACCTCGTAACTATCTTTTGTGTAAGTGGAATATCACAATGAACCTGTTTCTCAAAAGAAATCTACTGCTTGTTGAGATTTATTTGGATTTTATATATAACTCAGCTCCATGATGATTGATGGCTCTGCACAGGTTATGTTGGGTTTCTTTATACCATGCTATCTTCTGGCATGGTTTGCGAAAGCGTTGGTAAGCACTTCCTCTCTACTCAGATATATTATAACTCCTATTTCACCTTCACCTCTTTCATGGTTTAGTTCTCTAATTATATATATTTTTCATTAATCATTTAGTTTTAGTTTTGTGAACAGAACCAAAATGAAGGGGATTCGTCAGCGTCAGAGGTTGCAGTTGCCTCACAGCCTAGCGTCCCCATTGTGTCACAGTCTAGCATGAGGTGATGGATTTAATGTCTCAAAAACTACTCCAAAGTCGTAGATTTCAGCGTTGAATCAACATTTGAAGTTATGTGTTTGAACAAATAGTCTGTGTATGTGTGTCAACATTTGAATGTCTGACAACAATATATAATGATGGTTGTATAAACCCATATGCTTAAATTGTGATCCCGTGGTATGTAAATCATGCAATGTAGTGATTTTTCTGAACTTTCTTTGTTATGAGTACATGAGCAAACATTGTGTGATATAATAGCATATGTTAATGTGTATAGGCCTAAACACTGGTTTGGGCTTTTGTTGAAACCAAATAAGCCTTCGGGTATTGTGACCCATCTAAATTCTTCTCCCTCTATGTCCTTTTTCAGAGACTTCATCAATGTATGTCAATTGAGAAAGTGGTAATGTGGCATTCACATGCAAAGGGGAAGTCTTGTCATGAAGGTGACCCCATGTTTGGACATGCACACTATCAATGATGAGCACGAGACAGAGGTCAATTCCTTCCAATTCCTACTTTGAATTCCAAGTTCTAAATGGGATCTGAGCTGAGACCCATCAAATTACAAAAAGCAGTGCAAATTATATAAATGACTCCATTTGTAAAACCAGAAATTGCATTGATGACAATAGATTAGGAAATCTCAGCTGAAGCAAACTCTCTCAGTGACTGGATCACAGACAATTTTAAGTCCCTCTAACCCAACAAAACAAACCCAGTTCAAAGAGAATTCATACATATGCTTTATATATAGTTAGTACATATAGCTAGGATAATTAAACTCAAACTAGATACTGGGTGGGCTGATCAATCAAAATCAAGGGCACTTGGGTCCTCCTTGCTGGGTCTTCCAGTTGTTGTAGCAAGGGCACACATCTTTGTTCCCATAATACCCTGGGGGCACACACAGACACTTTTTGCAGCATTTCTGACAGAAGAACATGCAGGGCTTGTGGTATTGGGTCTGGCCGCATCTCCTCGTGCATTGTGACGGGCATTCTGGTCATTTTAAGACAAACCAAAATTGAATCAGTCACTCTGCTCTGCTCTATCAAAATAATATTCAGAACGGTCAAAACGGTCAAGGTCCCCCCAACCCAGATACAATGGCAACGAAGACCATGGTCAAGATTATTTGGACCCAAAAGCACAATTTTAATCACAAAAATTAAAGCTTTTTCTTTTTGGCTTAAAAAAGCAGTAAGCTTTAACTTATAATAGTGAAGATTAACTACTTACGGTAGCTCTTGAGGCTCCCAGGTCCATATGCATTCTGAAAAATGAAAAAAAGGAACAAAATTTAAGCAAATTGTAAGCATTCCAGTTCATAAACAAGGTAAAAATGCAAGCTTTATAGAAATATAACGACCCACATTATTTTCTATGTATGAAAAGTGTGTCTATGAGAGAGAGAGAGAGAGCTTACATTGCCACCGTGATGACCTCCATGTCCATGATTTGCCATAACCTGCAAAAATGAGTGAACAGAACATGTTATTTATGTGAATGTTGGTTTCTTTCTAATTCTCGTTGGGAAAAACTCTGTTGCTTTTGTCTGTGTGGAGTTGAAGAGGGAAAGTTCATACCGTGGTTTGAAGCATGGAGATGGCAAGAAGTGCCAAGATCAAGGCAGCAAAGAACTTAGCCATTGTCATTGCTACAGAGACAGGCCCCTCCTAAAATGGCAAAGCCTCGAAACCGAGAGAATGAGAAGAAGAAGAGGGGAAATCAGATTCAAGTGTGGTGGGTACTTGCTAGTGTGGGGGTATAAATAGTAGAAAATCGACGCTAGTGTGGGTACTGGCCAGTGGTGAGGCATGATATGGTTGGGTACATCCCACTCAAACAGACTACTAGTTGTGCTACCTCAGCATGAGATGACACGTGTGCAGGCACATTGATCAAGCGGCTAGGATAAGTGTGAATGCAAGTACGGATTTTGCTGAACTTTCATGTATAAACCATACCCCAAGTATTAGAAAGAGAAAGAGGTTCAACATTATCCAATGCCCTTTTAGTCTCTTTAGTCATCATTACTTCAAAAATATCCTTCCGGTCTGAGTTTACTGTTTACTTCTTCATGAGCTAAACATAAGAGATGAGAACTGCAGAGGCCTATTCTTGCAGCATTGTTATTTATTAGATTTGGTAGAAAAATGGTGAGCCATAATGGAAAGAAACACAAGTAAATACATTGTAGGTGATCTAGGAACTAGCTAGTTGGGTTGGGTTGAAAGTTGAAATAATGCAGAACAATTTAGAATCAAAGGGTAGCTCATACTGGTACCACACGTAAGCCCTTTCAGCTTGAGATTGTGAATTTACTCTAGTGCTAATAGTAAGAGTAGCCAGAAACTAAACTTTTTTTCATTCAAATAAATAAATAAAATAGCCCATGCTACAGCCTTAAAGCCTTAAAAAAACGAGGGCAACAAAAGAAAGTAGTCCTAGCCCAGATTTAATTTTTAATCTTGAATAATTTAATAGGGGAGACGGTGCATTGAAGGAGGTAGTTAGCGATTTGAGAGTAGGGGTCCCGCAAGGTCACAGTGGACAGAGATTTCAAGAAAACGGAAATTTTTGTTTATTTTGAGGACGATAAATAATAATGTTTGTTTAATTCTCCTGTACTGAAAAAGAAACAATAAAATTGAATAAAAGGACAGGGTTTGCCCTTTAAAAAGTGAGAAGCTTTTGTCCCTCTGCATGTGCTTCGACTGAGCACAGCACATGAGCCAAAGCAGATGACCTGCGGGTGGGTGTGGTTTGACAAAAGTGCGTATCCTGCGCCCTCCCATCCCATCCCTTTACTCTTCTCTGGTCCAAAACTCATCTCGCTGCCAATGAAATCGGGTAAACTGTGAATGGTTTTTGGACTGCTCTGATCTAAATTCACCGACATATCTGCTTCTGTTTGTTCCTTTATGCAACTCCAATTTCTGGTTTAGATTCACAGTCCACACTCTTCAATCCTTTTTGAAACAATCTTTTAATCCAACAAGCAATTAAATAATCAACCATTGATATACAATGAATGAATGAATGCTAACATCAGTCGTTTATGTTTATGTCAATAATCGTGAAACGTCGGTGCATTATAGAGTTCATTTATTCATAAACGACATATGTTAGCACTTCAGAACATATTCAATGGAAATTTCAACTTTGCTACCAAAGATCAATTTAACAAAGAAAATGCGAAGGCCTCGTGTTACATTCGATCTAACTTTATCTATAAAATAATGCAAATTATGTACTACTCTAGAAGTACATAGGTTTTAAAAACTGATTAAATACAAATCATGCTTTTAGTGTATGGAAATATATATGGTAAGCATGTGTTGGAGGTAATAAAATGGGGCATATGTTGTCATAATATTGATTTCCATCGCAAATTGGAATTGGTACTTGGCAATTGGAAATGGATGTTGCTTTTATGCAAACTGCAATTGGAATATAAAAATGAGTCAAATTGAAGACCCTCCAACAAAGGGTCGTGTCTTGCACGGTACATTACGGAAAGGAGGACAGCAGGTATTAGCTTATTCCCAGTACTCATGTTGTTTCATGTGAGCATGATAGCATGATCCAACTTCCACATGGGAGGAGGGGCCTAAATTTACTTTAAACCCACATCACTAACTCTTACTGCAAATTCTATATTTTTCCAACTAGAAGAAAGGTTTAATAAACCCTTTTCTTATTAATGTCAAAAATATCTACGCACAGCGTCTTATTAATGAGGGGTTCTTAATAGCCGTCCTCTAATCAATAAACCCCTTAACACAGGACAGTTGAATTGAACCCCCTAAACACACTCTCAAGTTCTCAACCTAGCCTAGTCCTTTGTTTGAGTTGAGAGGCTTCTTTGGATCTTTAAATTGGTTATTGAAGAAATGGGTCTGCTTGATCCGGCTCATTGGAAAGAAGATAACTTACATTTAGACCCAAATGTAAACTTGGGTCTAACTTTTACGGGCTTGTGTATCCTCCGACTGGGTTTCTTTCTTCTGGGACCAAACTTTCATTGGGCCTCTTCGTACCTAATTGTTTCTGCTTGAGGTTGAAGCTTGGGTCTTGTTTGGATGCAGGACTAGACTGGTCACTGGAGTATTAGAAACATTCATGGGTTAACTTATCCCAGCCCAGTGGTTGGTTGTATTCATTGGACCAATAATAGTATTCACATTTAATTGGGCGGTAATTCAGTCGCGTTAGGATCAAAGATGAACCATTATTCTTACTAATCCAACAATAATACAATCCAGGCCAACGTTTCAAACGGCCGACCGGGACTGAACTTGAAGACGATGGTTCAATACTCTCTTCCGGGGCCGACAGAATGCAGGACCAGTAGCATCTGGTTGAACCTCATATGAGTTCGATTCAGGTCCGTAGAAATTACAGTCTGTACAAACATGAAAGGACGATATTAGGTGGACTTGTCAGACGCCATTAATGGGATAAGCTCTGATGTTTCATGAGCCCAGGCGGTGATGATGCCCTTCTCAGCCTGCCTTCCTTATGTGGTCTTCCAGAGTCCATGGCTTTGCTTGCGTAATTAGGCAATTAATTGGAAGATTTATGTTAATATAAGCGATAGTCTAAACTACAAAGGAGATGGAGTTTTCTCACACACGCTCTATCATGTTGTCAAAGACTTTAAACCCGACAGGAGACCACTATTGCAAGTCAAGACCGTTTTCGTTTTTGCGTTCAATTATACGTGTGAAACTTGGTAGGAGAAGTGGCATCATAACAATTATTGCCTTGTGTAAGAAACCACAATCTGTCAATCAAGTTTGTTTCTTTCATAATTTGCCTAACCTCATCCTCGTCGTGGGTAGTAGCTCAATCAACATTGTGTTTCTGGAAACATAGGTCATGATTTTGACTCTTGCACACTCATCTTTAGGGCTAAGCTCTCTGCAATAATTTTAGCTGCCGTATCCATTGGAGTTGTACTCACTTTATTATGCTCACAGTCTTCCGTTTTTCATGATTTAATTAAAAATAAAATAGACACTAATAACTTAATGAGAGTCAAATTACCGATGTGTCCTCCACGTAGGTCATAGACCACAAATATATGGGAAAACAAAACAAAAAAAAGTGTAAAATGTCCCATCTCCACATATTAACTATGCGATCCTATTTCCAACGGAGCCTAGCCTATTAAAAAAGTGCCTTAACGTACTGACTAGAAATAGCAGGTTCGAACCTCTATATCATCATTGTTGTGTTTGTGGGAGAAAAACTCCTCCCTATAGTTTAAAACACTATAGCTTGTATTAAAAATAAACTAGTCGATCCTACTGTTTACACTATTTTATGATATGCAGTAATTTTAATTGGTTGATATTAATAATATTCTTTATTTTTACAATTTGACCAAGGTCAATATATCTCATTTATTACCTACCCAGAAAAGGGAACACTGTGAGAAAAGCAGTGTGAGCTCATGCAGGCAGCCTTTTTAGCACGTACTACGACCCTATTAGTTTGAAATTTCATCACCCCCCCCAAATGTATGATATCTTGTTCGTTTTGAATCCGAGGTTTGGCAAAAGGACAACAAGTAGAGCTACCGTCCTAAAGAAACCAACCAGTTATGGCCTAGCTCTAGCCTTGGACATATAGATGCAAGAAATATTTCGTATTTTTAATTCTTGAAGAATCTATGATTAGGACTTATTAGTTTAGTTAAGTCTATACGTACCAGCTACATCTAGAAAAATCCTACTTAATTAAGTACTCGGAATTGGATCCAAATACCTGATTCGTGAACTCTTTTTGACTTTTTCAGCACACGAGAGAATGGTCAGGCTTTGAATAGTTTGGCAAGTAGTTGCTGGGCTGGTTAGGTAATTGAGCAAATTGGTGATTCTCAAAACTAATAAAAATCAAAATCCTACTAATAAGTTGCAGATACGGGCTTAGTCAAGTTGGTTAGAGAGCGAATGTGCTCCCCACTCGAATTTCCCCGAATGTAGTTTATATTAAATTAAAGTATAATATCACTTTAGTAAAAATAAAATTCCCTACGAAGTTACCCTAACCATTATAAAATTAAAGCAAAAAAAGAAAAGGGGCAATATTGTGGGTCAATTTTCATGCAAAAGTAGCATTAAAAAAATATGAAGAGACACAACAATACTCCTTGACTGCTAGACTCCTAGCTAGGTCCTTGTGAATCTATCTACTCAATGCGTGAATTAAATTTTCCTTTACTTTGACCAAAATAATTATCAGAGTAATTATAGTGTAGTGTACTCTTCTCTTTGCTTTGAGATGACATTGCCCTTCACTTAGAAACCAACCCTAGCTAGCTTTCAAACCCTAACCCGTAACTTGTCAGTTTTGTTCAAATTCAATCTCTTGGATATCCCAAGGTAAAACCAGAGCTTAAAAGTTGAAAACTTTAGAAGAAACGAAATAATAATGTGGAAATGGCTATCAATATCACATTTATATTTCAATGATTGTGTACTACTGGGGAGGTAGTATTTATGTAAACCACCATTATTACTTGGGATGGTAGGGAAATTGGTCTGATGGTCCAAATGCATGATTGAGGGTTTTGCAATTGATTTAATTGGGTAGCTGAGCTTTCACACTTTGGCACAGTCCTCAGGTTGCATTTCCAAACATAAAATTATTTGCATTATTGGTTTAATTTGATTTTTTCAACATTTTGTCATCTCTGCAACCCTATGATAAGATTGACGACGACACACACGGGAAACAAACACCTTGTTTGTACCTGGGACTTCTCTGGTAGTTTGATAATCGTACGTTAATTCAACGACAGGCAAGATTAGACTTACTGTATTCTGACTTCATTTGCTTTGCTACGTGCCAAATCTCTTTAGGGTTACTTTGCACTACATATATTACGGATTAATGTCTCTTTCGTTGCACTGATCAACAAGTCTTCACTTAGAACTCGTGTTGAGGGTTCAATCAATACCAGTGCTTTGGGTTGGACCATAACCCATTGCTAAATTGGATTTGTGCATGCACTTGGTTACTTATTGATCTCAATTAGGCCCACCTAACAAGATTGCCTAAATCTACATATACTTCCGATTTTTCAAAACTCTTTATCGAGTCTTAATCATATTTCATAGCATCCTACATTTAGTACGTAGAGGGGCGGAGTCATTTCCAAGCCTGAATTGCCCTTGTTACGCTCTCCTTATGCTCCTTTAAACATGAGATTTGTTCAAACATGTTAGACTATTGTTCAATTTAATGAATTCAATTCTTTAATTTATTGAAAACGCTGAATATGTGGAACTTGAACAAGTTCATTTTAATTAAAATAATCTTGTCAAGTCCGGCCTCGCTGTCGATAATAAGCCACCGTCAAATTATCCCTTAGACATTGAAAGGTAAAAAAGCAAAGGGGAAAGGAGAGGAGAGTGGAAGTAGGAAGTCATAGCAAAATGTGACGGTGTCCCTAAGGATGGGAAGTTTGTAGGTATGAGCTAGGTGGAGCGTCCCTATACCATCCCCTGGTCATGGTCATGGTCAGGACTGATTAGGAGCTTTGGCTGGCTAGCGAGCTCAGAAGTTGTAATTTGGGTCCCATTTGAAGATCATGGGCTCCACCAGTGAATCCGGGAGCAAAGTCAGTAGATTTAGGCGTGCACAACTTGGAACTTGGGACAAAGTCATACCACAAACACAGCTCTGTTTTCCATTAGCAATTTAAAAGTGGTGGAGGGCCTAAGAAAAATGAGTCTAAACCTATAATTAAGGCATGTATCCTGATACAGGCAAGCCCCATGTGCCTTATGTCCCCAACCCAATAGTCCCTTACCGTATTTGGAATGAATGGGTTCACCCATCCTCACAAACTGAAGATATCGAAACAATCAAGACATATACTCGAAACTTTAGGTGTGTAAGTAAATGCTTTTAATTAGAATCGGTCTTAAGGGTGTTCAAATGATGCCATCGCACAACTCCCGATTTTTAGGGCTCCGGACTTTTCCCTGATGTATGTATTATATGAGATATGTGTAAGTACACGATATATATATATATATATATATATATATATATATATATATAATTGTGTGGATAACAAAGTTCTTTTTCCGAATTTGTTTAGAAAGGGTTGAACTTTTTAGTGACATCTTGTTGACCTGTCAGCTTGTTCCGTTTTCGCGTCACATATTTATGAGAAACTATTATAACTCGTAAAAATAACAATATCCGTTTTCTTAATTTTGTAGCCGCATGGAAAATCAAGGTTGCGTAATAAAGTTAACGGGGTTGCGAGTTTCGATGCAAAATGGATGCAACGGCTGTGGATTAACACGCCCTTCGATGATTAAACCTTAGCTCCTCCATGATTGGCCCGCTGACGTCATTCCCGACCTTTTCACCATTCCCACCGGTAATCCTAAATTTAATTACTGCTTTGATCTGTCAAATTATCCCATGATTTATAGACTACACCAAAGTCAGTGCACCCAAACGGTTTTCAGAAAAAAGTTACGCACCGCACCACACGCTACGATAGTCCTGCAAGCACACCTGATCACTCCCCTCACCTTATCTTAACTCATTATTAACGCTGACCAGTATTTACTAAATCTGACTTTAATAATCCGCGATACGACCGGTTTACGGTGCCACGTGGCTCGCACAAGAGACCAAGTGTAGCACACATGTGTCGCCAGATACTTTCCGTATACACGTGTCGTTGTTTAAAGGTAGTTTATTACGTATTAAGTATGATTAAGCTCATGCACTAAGGTCCAAATTCGAGTGTCTCAGAATTCTGCGCTGCCGACCCAGTTTTACGGTAGGCGGGGCCAAGGAAGGCAGCAGGGAAACGATGTCGTTTGGGCTTGAGAAGACCAAAATGTTCTTTGGACAAACTCCCGTTCAGCGTCCGAAAATTCTCTCAAGCCGACAAAGATACATTTGATTTCTAGGGACGTGGTGCCCTAAACACCCTGGATTTTTTTTATGGATTCGCTCCCCTATCGTTCAAAAAAGCCAACATTGCCAAAAGGCCCCGTTGGATGTAAATTACAGTCATGTACCATTCTGGTTTGTGGAATTAAGGGTAAAATGGTCTTTGTGTGTGCTCATGCCATAGTGTGTCATAAAGTGTAAAGGGGGGTGGCAAAAACAAATTTGAAAAGGTTTGTCACTGTGACAGCGGTCCAGGGGCTCACTGTGCAACTTGACCAAATTAAAGATGGGTTACAGTCAATGTCTGAGATTTGCAGGGCCTCATCACCTCCGGTTTTTATTAATTCATTAACATTATGAACAACTACCCGGCTCAACTCGCATGGTCTACAACCGAGTCATAATAATTATTGCTCAAAAATGCTTCCTTAATTCCGAGGGGTAGTAGCCCAAGAACAAAAGGCTTTATGAGAGAGAATAACTCATATGTTATGAGGATAATATTATTTTATTATTTTCATTCAATTCAGTTCGTTAGGAATATCAAAACAATGTTACAGGTTTTTCTGCTTATAAGAAAAGAATTTACATATCACGGGAATAACATTATTTTGACCATCGCATGTCACGGACATGACCCATGAGTTGGACTTGAAATATAAGCCTCTCCTAAGTCCATGATTTGATTAAAATCATAATGGGAAATTTTGAGGGTCAATTTCAATGGAGCTAAAGCCGCTAAGGTATATTTATTACACACAACATCGATCTAACCCCAAGGTGGGGTCAGCAACTTAACCATGGATTAGAACCAGGGTTAAAAAAACAAGTGGTTAAGAAGGACAACCACAAAACCCAGATTTTTATTATCGACAGTCATCACTGCTCATCATCATCATCCTCTCAGCTAAGCTCCTTCTCCCTTCTCCTTCTCCCCAAAAAGCTACCATCTTTCTCACTCCTCCTTATTTTTTTCTTCTCTTTCTTCACACCCTTTGAGCTCCCATGGCTGCTCAAAGCAATAATCTGTATAAAAATCTAACCCTAACCCCTTAAAGGAGCTGCCTTTTTAGCTTTTCTCTGTTTCATTTTTTGACTTTGTGCACTATTTTTTGGACACCTTAGATGTTCGAGCGATGGATATAACCCCTTCCATCACCACCACCACCAACACCACCACCAGCACAAAATCCCCGGAAGCAGACAGCGAAACCCCGACCCGGATCCAACCCGCGAAGCCTTTGTCCTTCAGCAACGGCGTCCTCAAACGCCACAACCCCCACCCCCACCCCCACCCCCACCCCCACCACCTTCACCACCACAACATCCCCATCACGCCGGTCATCGTCACCTACAAAGAATGCCTGAAGAACCACGCAGCCACCTTGGGCGGCCACGCTCTCGACGGCTGCGGCGAGTTCATGCCCTCTCCAACCGCCATACCCACCGACCCCACCTCGCTAAAATGCGCTGCATGCGGCTGCCACCGCAATTTCCACCGCCGTGACCCCGAAGACCCCATGCCGCCATCCGCCGCCGCCGCCACGACGCACGTCATCGAGTACCAGCCCCACCATCGCCACCATCCTCTACCGCCGACGCACGGAGGCAATCGAAGCCCCAATTCGTCTTCCCCGCCGCCGATCTCGTCCTCTTACTACCCTTCTGCCCCCCACATGCTCTTGGCTCTTTCGACGGCTCATGAAAACGCTTTGGGCGGTCCTAATAACAATCATAGTCCTCAACCCCCAATTGTTTTGCCGAGCCCGAACGCGAGGAAGCGGTTCAGGACAAAGTTCAGCCAGGAGCAGAAGGACAAGATGTACCAATTTGCAGAGAGGGTAGGGTGGAAGATGCAGAAGCGGGACGAGGAGATTGTGCAGGAGTTTTGCAATGAGATTAATGTGGACAAAGGGGTTCTCAAGGTTTGGATGCACAACAATAAGAACACGTTCGCCAAAAAAGACGTCATCAATGGCAGTGGCGGTGGGATTAGCAGACCCAACATTCTGCTTGAGGAAGCTCACAACAACGGCAACGGCAACGGCAACGGCGACAACAACGACGACGACGAAAATGATGAACACAACGACAACAACAACAACAGCGATATGCAGAACTTAAATCACTACCAGGGTACTGATGGTGGTGCGGCGGGACATGTTGGCACCAATGGGTCGTCGTCTTCTTCTTGATCCTTTTGATGAATAATAAGGAGTTTAGCAGTAGAGTAAGACCAGTACTATTAATTAATTACTTAATTAGTTGCTCTCTCTCTTAATTTTCTTTTTTTCTTTCTTTCTTTCTCATTGTGTTTAGTTTAATTAATGAGACGATCATCACTTCACTTTGTTGAGGGTAACCTGGGATGGGAGAGATTGATTGATCCAAAAAAAGGGAATTAATTTGCATATCTTCTGTTAGTTTTTCATAGCTTGGTTACTTTTCTTGTTCTTCATCCCATCTCTATCTGTTTTGATATTAGCAATTTCATCCCTTGATATCATTTATTTCTTCTTTGTGTCTTAATCATGTGAAGCTTAGTTTATTTGTGGAACCCCAAAAACAAAAAAGTAATGAATTTTTTTAATGTTCATGTTCTCTGAGAATAAGCTGCAGTGGAATTGCAGGGTGCTCTTTTTCTTTTTCAGAAGGAGAGAGAGAGAGAGAGAGAGAGAGCTTTGTAATCTCTGAATCTAATGTCTCATCAGAGTGAGATTTTCTTATCTTGTGTCTGATAGAAAGAAGCAGAAAGTGTTAGCACGAAAACATAAGATTGGAGGCAGTTGCAAATTATTCTAGATTATCCTTTAGCTTTACGCATTTCTTTGCTTTTAATTATCAAGTTAGAGAATGATCCGAGAGATCTAAAGAAACCATTTTTAATCAAAACCCAAATCCCCATTATTACTCTTTCATTTTTCACCAATTTTTTAACTAGCTTGGCTTGTTATATATTATGGGTATGTAGCCTACCCTACGGACCATATGGTGCTGGTATGGATATTCATAGTTTCGGACCTTATATTTAATGCCTCTAAATCAAGAAAAAAGCATGCATACAACAAGGAAAAGGAATGCGAATGTGTCACCTTTTGGTGGCTTTGGATGGTAGGCTACAATACAATTAGGGGCTACTCAAAGTGTTCTTTTTTAAAAAATTATAAAGTTAATCTGATCCGAAAGTAATGATTAATTGGCTAAAACAAGCATAATCTAATAAGGTAAGTTGGTTAACTTGGAGATGTAGTAATGGCTTTGTCACTTACCTTTTAAGGGAAGCAGCAGGTGGATTATATTTTCTTCATGGAATTAATTTATATTATAATCTTACAGATGATGATGATGACGCAAGTGGTACTTGAATATCAAGTGTCTTTTCCACCACACCCTCACTGTGTGGGTTTGTTTTGGTGTTTTGTCATTCATGAAGTCAGTAATCTTGTTTTTGTGGGGGCGTGTCCTGTGCCTGCATGCCCTTCCCTCACTCCAACTGCCAAGTATGGGTCAATTACCCTCTTGGGCGTTTTACATGAGACATGGTTCTACACTTGCCTATCCTTAGTTAAAAGTTTAGAGCAATGTTTATAAAAAAATGCTCGTATGACCATTGACCATTGCTTTATGCGGAGCTCAAAATGCATCAAATGAGCTCATATAGCTCTGAGCGATTGACCGTAACAATCTTAGTTCACATAGAGGTTAATCTTCACCGTTGATGCATGTGCACATACGGAGTTGGATATATCTTGACCATCGTAGATGTAGAACTCGCAACTACATTAATAATAAGGAACCACCCATACCCATACGAGTGTGGGTATTATCTTAGCATTCTCACCTGCACAAAAAGTTGATCTTAGCCGTTGATGTATGTGGATGTTGATTAATTGAATAGAACAGAAGAATCTGTGAAGTAAGTATCTCTAGTCAAAACTTGTCTGACAATTGTAATTTTACAAACTTCATTAAGATGCTGCGAACTATGCCAAAATGTTCGGGAGGGGGGACCATTCAAAATCTATGAATTTTTTTTCATAATTGAATGGGAAGAGAGACCTTTTTCTTCACATTTAGTGTGAATGTAGGAATATACAGGCTCCAATTAAAGAAAATCAGTTATTGCGGAACGAGAAATGATTGCTTAATGAGGGAGTTGAAAGTGAACAAGTCATTTGATTCTAAACAATAAAAAAGTGACAAAGTAATTTATCTTTCACGTCACCCTTTACCAGAATGGGAAAATATATTTAGCAGCAGGCATGGGTTTGGTGAGAGAGTAAAACTGCACCATAATTAATTTCAAGCACAGAAGGTTCTCTCTCAACGAATCAATACTCCAACAGACAGTTTGTTAATAACGTTGATTAGATGTGTTAAATTAAACCTGGTACTGATTAACTGATACAAGAAACAGCTAATGGAACCCACCTCTCCAACTCACATGGAGATCTAGTCAGCTTGTTGGGATTTGATCCTCCCAACGAGCTGTGGATGATTTGTAACTTTGTTCCTAGCCCAGAATTATTTCATGTGAAGAAAGAAACAAATGGATTAAGTTTAGGGTTTGTACTTAATTGTAGATTATGCAAGGCAATTAGATGTTAATTACATCGACTTAGAAGATTCCTGCAACACTAGCAGAAAAATGTTACTTTCAAAAAATGGAGTGGTGGGGATGATATGAAATGAAAGAAGCATATATATTTTACTTTGAGAGTCATCATGCAGTGTGTTTCCCCTGAAATGCAAGTCCAGGCAAGACGTGACTGGGACACTACTGTTGGATTGGTTTGCCCAAATGAGTGCCAGAAAAGATGATGCTCCTCCATGTGTTGTTATATATATAAAACGAAGAAGAAAAACGATTTCAATGTGCTTAAATTATATGTGTGTGGCATGGCAGCATGTGATTTAAAGAGAGAAAACAGTACAGGGAACTGGGGGAAGTGGGTAACAGATAGAATAAGCACACAAATTGAATTTGAGGCACATGAGATGAGATGACTTTGTTTTTGCATGGTGTGGTGTGGTGTTATAATCTCATCTTTGTTAGGAAGGGGGGGCAATTAAGTTTTATTTGTAAAGTCTAGTCTATTTTCCTTGGATTCTCATAGAGGAGCTTTCAATCTTATAGCCCTATTTTGGGTCACTATAGGGATTTCTCTAGACTAGTGGATTCTCTCTAGACCACTGGATGGGTTGTCTTCAATAGAGCATAATCCAAAAAACCAAATGCAAAGTGTGGGAAAATTAGCACCGGGCCACTTTTGAAGAAAGCTCCAACAACTAGGGAAGGCCTACCAAGTCCTTTTTTGAATTTAAGTTTTACACCAAACTTCAATCTCTAGTTAAACTCTCGTAAGAATGACAAGGAACTTGTAGCTTGAGTGGTTAAAAGCAGTTATTTTTATATCCAGGTTCTTATGTTCAAATCTCCAAGGCGGCAATTGATGGGGATCAGGGTCCGGACATAGGTCACCAACCACACACACGAGCACCGAAATCTAGGGCTAGTGCAAACTCACATATACCGTAGCAAATCCATGCCACAAATAAACTATTTCATTAATCATCAACAAAAAAACTCCCCTACAACTATTACATTAGCCTTATTTATAGGCTTTACAAGACTTGGGCGCCAAGGCTACTTGGTCCAAAAGTAAACTAATTAATTATAAAATCACACCTAAATAATAAAAGATATCATAAAACTACCTAAATAAGAAAATACCAATATATCATGAAATAACTAATTAAATGGTAAATATCTATCTTGATCCACCCATATGCTCCTGCATCAGACTCCCCTGGTTGGAAAGAATTCATCCTCGAATTCAAGCCTTTGATTGAGGAAAATCCGAATAGAATCTTCAATTGCTTCATATTAATTCTGGATCTTTTAGCATCCAATTGAAACCTTCCTTTCCAAATAAAAAGATATTTGGAATATTTTGTTATTCTCGGCTTCTTCTTACTCCTTCTAGGAATGCAAATGTTTCTCTCTAGAATCTTCAATCGATTGACAAAATCAACCAAATTTTTGGCAGCCTTCCAAGTGAAAATATTAATGCTCATAAAATCAATAATATCTTCAAGAGTTTTCTCAATTCTCATCTCTTCACTGTTCGAATCAATAAATTGCGTATCAAAATTGCTTTGAACGCCCAAACAATTTTCATTGCAAGTTCCACAGTTGCAAGGATCAAATATTGGAGGTAAATCCAAATTTAATAACTTTGATGAATAACAAGATGCACCAAAATTAACAAATCCATTTATACCTTCAAAGACACAATGAGAATAATCGTGCCCCTCTTCACTTGACTCACACAGCGGAGCGCAACAATGAAAAGGGCTATCTCCCTCGTACTCCCCGTCGAGACTCCCACGACTTAGAGTATCGATGCGAGCTACTCGGTTCAGATAAGGGTTCACGCATCCCTCCCCGTCAAAACTCGTACCTATTTGGGTTTGAGCTTCGATGCGAGCAATGCGTTCCGTAAGTTGCCGTAGCATCCTCCTAATTTCCTCCATGTCGTTGTAGTTGTCAACACGACCCTCCATCCAAAAACCTCCCCGAGAAAGCAGATCTTGAGCCGTAGCTCTGATACCAATTGATGGGGATCAGGGTCCGGACATAGGTCACCAACCACACACACGAGCACCGAAATCTAGGGCTAGTGCAAACTCACATATACCGTAGCAAATCCATGCCACAAATAAACTATTTCATTAATCATCAACAAAAAAACTCCCCTACAACTATTACATTAGCCTTATTTATAGGCTTTACAAGACTTGGGCGCCAAGGCTACTTGGTCCAAAAGTAAACTAATTAATTATAAAATCACACCTAAATAATAAAAGATATCATAAAACTACCTAAATAAGAAAATACCAATATATCATGAAATAACTAATTAAATGGTAAATATCTATCTTGATCCACCCATATGCTCCTGCATCAGCAATGGTGTTTGTAGTGGCCGTGGCAACAACGACGGTAGTGATTGTTGATTTTTGGTTGTTTGTTTGCAGTTTTCTTATTTTGTAATAATTGCATAAACTCTTTATGAGTTGGGTGTTTGATTATTTTCTAGTATCTACTTTCCATATTTATATTACCCCTTTGTGAGCATTTGTATTTTGCCCTTGTGACTGATTGCCTAAGTTCAAATGAGATTATTCGATTACAAATCCAAAACAAATCTATCAAAGCACACATAACAATGTTGAGAAATTAAAAAAGTAAGTTTGAAAATCGTAGAATTAGGAATATTTATCCTTTGAAATAAGTTGTGGTGGTTGTTACCTTGCGATGTCCATTTGGATCGATGGTGATTGGAGGTTAACATCCTCCACATCGATATATAATTATTTAACCTATAGCTCCGTTGGGGATGGTGGGTTAAAGAAAGAAGGTTACAGCTGAATCGATCATGGAAAAAAAGAATAAAAAGGAAGAGAGAGAGGGAGAGGAAAGCAATGTCTTAATTATCAAACCTTTCATGATTTATAAGCCCAAAACACGAAGACCCTCCACTTGCTTGATATTAACATTCCTCCATGATGTGATTTTCTTTTTTAACTTTTTTAAGAACCACAACAACAAAGGATTCATCTGTCTTTTTCAATTAGTTTATTTACCACGCTAGCTACCTTGAGCTAGTTTATATATTTACCATTAACATCACAGTATAATTTTTGATTGAAAAAGAAACAGTAATAAAAGTACTGCAAGTCAATGAAGGACCACACAATTATTTGCAGCATAAAGATTAATGCTTAGTGACTTTGTGGTCCTAACTATGTTCTTTGGACAATCTCTATCCAATTCATATATATTCCTTATAATTTATCACCCTAATCTCAATACACTCTTATAAATTAATTTGGACACTTAACCCTTCTTTCTATGGGTTTATATGTATTTTCCTTACGTTGTGACAATGTCTTCAAGATCCACAATGAAATCCAGCACAATGCTCTCTTTTTTTCAGTCTACGTTTGCAAAAGCAAAAATTGACCTTTCCATATATCTTATATTCCAACAAGTTTTCTAGCCTTGTTTCTGCAGAAAAATAAAAGTTCAAAAAAGAAAAGAAGATAAGAAGAAGTATATACAACCTTTATGAGAGAATAAAGGTTGCACACTTGCTTAGGATAATAGGACATTTCTGATAAAATGCGATAGTATTTTATTAGATCAATAGGAATAAATAGTACAAAGGACACAGATGTAAAGGGGAGCCTTTTCAATAACAATATGACAGACATGAGTAAAATTTCCCAGTGATCTGATCCAACCGAAAAGCTAAAACGATATAGAGAGAATCACTCTTGAAAATAATTTTTCTATAACCCTTTTCAATCACCATAATATCCTCGAATCTAGACCAATGACATCAATAATAAAAACTAGCCATTAACTGACATTACTCTCTTCAAGTGAACACTCAGCAAACTCAACTAAGTTTCTGAAATCTTTTTGAACAAAAGAAACTAAAATAAAAAAGCTAAAACAACGCTGGCAAAAGGAAAACCAACTGCCTCTAATTTTCCTTCGGGACATGATATAAAGATCAGCATCACAAGATAATGTACAACCAAAGCCAGCTCATGTATAAGACAATGACATATAAAAATGAACTGAAGGACATATATTCAGACTTAATTATGCAAGGCACCATTTCGATGGAGAGTGAATATGATATATATTGATGTTTTCACAACACGTGGCACCATCCATCATTATTATTTACACTTACTGCTAGCTGAAACCTTGGCATCGATTATCATCACGGTAAAACTGCGTATATCTGACAATAACGGGTCTAATCTAGTGGATAAGAGTATTGGCTTATAAATTAGTGGTCTTAGATTCGAACTTTCATGACATCTTAGTAGAGTATGTATGTGGAAAACCCTCTCTTTCTCTCCCTTTCTAACTTTGGAAAAAAAAAAACCTGTGCCTCTCTAATATATTATCTCCACTGGGTTACGTAAAAATTGCAGAAGACTAATAATAGAAGCCCAAATCCAAATGACACTCGATTATATATTATATACTGTTGAAACGTCATGTGTAACTGGACGTATGGTATTGGTATATATGGACTTTGATCCCATCCCATCCCGTGTGAATTAAAAGCAAGAAAGAAGGTCCTTTGTCTAACCCTAAATGGAAACTATATGGCCCATCATCTCTTCAATTCACATGCTGTGCTGTGCTGCTAACTTTGGTTAATTGCAATGCTCCATCATCTTCTCTATTGAATTAGGTCAAGCTCGATCTTTCACTGAGATTCTAACCCAACTTATTTTTCTACAAGTTTGGTAAAGCATTCAACTCTGGGATAATGGGGCTAGGGTTGCGTGTGACACAATTCAAATGATTGCCAAAACCCACAGTGCAGTTTTTTTTTTCTGAGGAAACAGTGTTGTAGATTTATTTACCTCAATTTGAGCAAAAGCAGAATTCGAAATTGGACCAAATTTCATAATTGAAATCCATAATTATAATATTTGTGGAGATCAAACTTATCACATCATCATCAGTGGGGCTGACTTGTTTGTGGGCGGGCATGTATTGACCAAAAAAGATGGGCTGGGGAGTTTTTGGTTCAAGAAATTTGCTTTGATGGGATTTGAAATCTTCCTGGTCCTCTTAGCTCTTCCTCGGGCCAAAGGTCCCAAATCAAAAGTTTGGTCCGTTTAAAGATTTGTATTTCGAGCTCCCAAACTTAACCCAAAACTTTAAAGCCCATAGTCCTGAACATTTGTCCCTGGTTGTGATGCGAACATTTACAAGAAACAATTCCTGCTTCGAAGTTTCAGACTCTGTCTTTCGCGCACACAACAATTTGTAATTGGGACTTTTTTAGGGTTTTGATAATTTTTTTTATAAAAAAGTATCAAAATTATCCCTACCCAGTTAGCTACAAAGTAAGGACATTCTATAGTTGTTATTTTTTACAAAGTAAGGACATTCTATTGCAAATTTGGGATGAAAAACTTGTACGTTGACATCTTGTTTTTCAAGATTTTTGTTGTTCAAAACAAGTAATAGGGGGGTTTGTCATACACACTACCAAGGTGCTATGAATGTTCGAACTAGAAACCATAGGATAGGACTAGACCCTATTGGCTTCAAGAGTTAATGTCATGGAGAATTGGCCAAACTCTCCATGGCCAAGAAAACAAACACTAGTTGGTTTCTTTGCTTGGCAAAGTGGGGTGCATGGCTCTCTGTCTTACCTTATTTACTATAAGCATTCATTTGGCCCCCAAGAAGCAAGTAGAACATGCATACGTACATACTGCTTTGAGGTTTTCATATCATAGAATTGACATCTACCCGATCGACTCAAATACAATGTAATGTATACCAGAACGTTTGTTCCCTCTCCATACTCTCAAGGCCTAACTTTGATTACAACAACTCACATGAAAAAAAAACAACATCAAACCCTACGAACATCAAAAAGGAAAAAGAAGAGAAAAAGAAAACCTTGTACACATATAGTTCTGCAATTGCCATTTTCAGATCCTTTGATGACCAAATGACAAAAGGGAATCATTTCTAAGAGAAACACCAATATATGCACATGGTTTTCATAATTATCTTCCAACTTCCTCATGTTCTATATTGTATATTTGCCAAAGAAATGAACTTGTGTGTGTGGAACTTTCTCTGATCTAACGTTCGTTCTTGGTTTTTGGTTCTTGGGATAATCAAAATATACCTTGACTTGACCTACCAAAAGAGATGATCAAATTAACTGAATCAGCATTAGTGGATGATTTAGTTTAAGCTTTAATCACCTTTCAAGTACGTTTTGCTACCCTCCATTATAACCACCACCAACATGATTAGATATATGTGGGCCTTCAATCTTAAATACAAAGTAATCTAAACATTTCTACATTAATTTGAGATTTGGGTTAATTTAATTCTAGCAGGAGGATTTCCAGAACTTACCATTAAGATCAGTCAGCACTAGAAATGAATTGATGCTAAAGTATGCCAATTATATACACTTATGAATCATAGAAATAAAGAGGCTTCAACTATAGGACAGGTATATAATTAAATACAGATGATAAATTCAGAAACTATTAGCCAGGTGGGTGACTTGTCTGTGTACACCCTTTGATTAAACAACATACCTTTTTTCCCACTGCTTCATGATCATCATGTAATGCACATCCTGATCTCATATGATAATACACCAAAACTGCTTGTTGTTTTCTTTCAAGCTGCACACACACTTAAATCAACTGGGAAATACAAACATCAACATATACCTTTTTATCCATCCACACACTTATATATATATATAGTAGGCGGTCTACCTATTTTCATATCATCATCAAACCAGAAAAACAAACACAACACTCCCAAACCCACACTTAATAATTACATTTACAGAAATCATGAGCTGCGTGATTGTTTAATTAAGCCCCGTTTGCTGAAGGTGAAGGGCACTCGCAGACAGTCTCCACCTCTCGTCTGTGGAAGTTTCGGTGGCAGCCACAGGCAGCACAGGTGAGTGCAGCAGTTGTGCCCTCCTCTCCGTTACTTGCCATGAACTCTCTGCAACCATCAACGGCATAGCCTCCAACACCGGCGGCATGGTTCTTCTGGCACTCTCCATATCTCACGCTCCTCATCGTGAAAGATGAAGTCGCTGAACCTTCTTCTGATCTTCTCACAACTACTTGTCGCTTCCTCATTTAAGTTTTTGTAATCAGATCGCTGACTATTCAAGATCTTCTTTATTAATTGGCTCTCTTAATTTCTCTCTAGATGATCCTCTTTGACACTTTGATGAAATTTACTGGCTGGGTTTTTTACTCAGAATCAAAAGATGAAGAGATTAGAAGTTGGTGGGGGAGTTAGTGAGAGAGAGAGAGAGAGAGAGAGAGAGTGAGAGTGAGAGAAAGATAGAGAGAGAGAAGAAATAAGAGCTTATGGCTTTGTGCTGGCAATGACCGAGCCCTAACCCTAGATGTATATTTATAGCATATTAGCATCTAATCCTCCATTTTCTTGCTTTAGTAGTCTTAACTACTAGTAGGCACAGTAATCCAATTAAACTTTTTCTTTTTTGTTTAGCAGCAGGGGAGGGGAGTTCGAACTTGAAAGGTACTGAGTTCAAATCCTTGCATCCATGTAGGGTGCGAGTTTAGTATATTATTGTCTCTCTTAATAGGAAAGATCTTTTTTTATAAAAATATATATATATATATATATATATATATATATATATATATATTACAAAAAGCTAGTTGGTAATTATTTTATTTTTATTCTAATTTATTATTTACTTCTTCCATGGACAGGAAGTGGGGTTTTACTGTACGTATTATTATTGCTAATGTTGTCATTACTTACTAACTAACTAGTGGTTCTGAATAAAAAGAAAGAAAAAAGAAAGAAAGCTAGTGGTAAACACAAAACATGGTCGTTGTGAACTGATCGTCCAACAACCTCACAACTCATAATTAGTACGAAAATTAAGGAAATTTTACAATTCTCTGTGTAAATAAGGCAAAACCCTAGATGCTAAATATGATGAGAAAGCTTTTGCTCTCACCCATAACTGCGATTGGTTTAATATAGAATGAACAGCTAAGCAGTAATTAAGTCCTGATAATATGTACTGTGTGGACCCTAGAGTAATACTAAAAGGATGGTTTTGTGGGGCGCATTGATACGATGCCAACAACAATTGTCTAGCTAGCTTCATGACCCTAAAACGCGAAAATGAAAGGTCACCTTGCCAACCCCGTACGGACAATTCTACCATTATAATTATCTTCTTGTTTTCTTGCTCTTGTATATATATCTCAGATTATTCACCAAATTCCATCCAAATTGGCAATTGGCAAATTGGCATGCCCGTGATAACTTGCAATTTTTATCCCACTGGCACCAGTTCAATTCCACTTATGTTTGCATGCCAGTGATGATGTATATATTACTTGTGTTATATGATGGCATCTTTGGTAAGAATAGTGTGAGGAAAAATTAACAAAGAAAATGACATCTCAAATTAGTATAGTCCATCGTGAAGGAAGTTGAGATTTCACCCCGAAACCAATTGGCAATGGCAATGGGGTGAGTAGTCCAACTCCTTGTAAGTATCTTGCAAGGTTTTCTAAATGTGGGACATTTTCACATGCCTCCGCATATGTGGCGAATTTTCAAGCCTAACATGTGAACACTGTATTTTGGGTAATGTGGAGCACGTATGGTTGTTGAACTTTCATACGTGGGCAAATCTGCTTTAATACCCTGAAAGAAGTTGAGGTTCCACCCCAAAACCAATTGAAAATAGGGGGAGTAGCCCAACTACTTATAAGTACCTTGCAAGATTTTCTAAATGTGGGATATTTTCACCTTCACAATCTCACACGCTGACACCATTTAATCGTGTGAGGAAAATTATCAAAGAAAGGACTTCATAAAACTAACTTACTTGCATGCCACTCGACTTGTCATTCAATTTTATTCTATCATGGTACATGCGGATGTGGTGATAAATATAACGTAGTTATAAATGACATAAGCACCCAAATATATCATAGAAAGTACTGAAATTCTGAGCATTAGCTTGTAATTTTTTCTTTTGATTCTCGAAAAAGCAGTGAAATTATCGACTCTTTTGTAGTTAAACAGCGAGAAGACAATAGTTGGTGCCACTGCCACCCAAGATCGATGATGGTTTTCCAAAACTTTGTGACAGATATGAGATATCCAGTCACAAAGTTACACAACACACACAAAAAGTGCAGACATTAATATTGTTGACTTTGATTAATTACAAAAACAAATGATGATTTCAATCATACTTATCTGTAGGATATATGATATAATTTTGCCTGCGTAATTATAAACTAATAACACTTAAAATACCTACATCGATATCACTTCATATGATTTCTTTTAATGTGCTTTTCTTTTATTTTGTGCCAATTGTACATGCACAAGTGTGAGTCGAATTTGGTTAAACCCCTCCATGTTAACAGGGATGGACATGTGGTTAGGTAATGCTGGTATTTGATATCGATGGAAGACTATGCCAACTTTTTGCCATTTTTGTTTATTACGTGGTGGCTGATGGTTCAATACACAACTGCATGCAGCTTTACTTTCCTTTTCATTTTTTTTGTGCCAAAATTCAACTAAATATCAAGTCTACCGAACATCTCCAAAACCCATGTCCTTGAAGATACTAGCGAAAGTTTAACCAATGAAACCCTGTTGAGAAGTAATGTGGGTCCGTGTAAATTTACTAAACAACTTAGCTGAAGTTGGTTTACGCGAACTGCAGTATCAACTAGCTATTAGTCTAGTGCTACTTTTATTTTAATGTTGGAAGAGGAATTGAACGAACCAAGTTCACCCGTACAAAAGTGAACAATAAAAATTGACAAATTAATGTTTTCTCATGTTCAAATTTCCCTCCTCATTGATTTAAAAAAAAACTGAGATATGTACATTTTTTCATTGTCACATAAGATAACTTAAATTTTTAATGTGAAATAAGTACTAGTTAATTATACTTCCTAAAAAGGAAAAATGCCAAAACTTTTGCAGTACGGCAACAATGACATTGATGATAAGGTGAATCCTTTTGAATATGTAGTTTAAATTCACGATTTGATACATATACTTTGTATATAACATGTGGGAGACTCTTTGTTAAGAGAATATTACCTAAAGTGCTGCATTGCCCCTAACCGTTGTCTCAAAGATTTTGCAACAACTGGGATCCAGAGTTTGACTCTTAATGACCCAATTGAAAGAGAATAATGTCTTGCAATATCGCAATATAATACTCTTCTTGCTTTAACTTGTCTCCTCTCCCTTTGGCAGTTGATATGGTCCAAGTACAAGAAATGCGATATAAGGAGAGAGAGAGAGAGAGAGAGAGAGAGAGAGAGAGAGAGAGAGAGAGAGAGAGAGAGAGAGAGCAGAAAGGCTTGGTAAGGATAAATTTGTGTGTTGATGGAGACTTGTTAAATATGATTGTGCTTTGAGATGAAAACGAAAGAAGAAGCTTTTCTTGCCTCTCACCAACCCAACCCAAATTTGTGATGCCCATAGGGCCATAGTAAAAGGCCTGTAGTGGTTGTGCCTTTTGGGTCCTTATAGGATAAAGCAGCTTAGGCTTCCTAATCACACATTTCCTTTTTTCACCATTGTACTGTCACTCACTTAAAAAGGTGACCACAACTATCTAATCCAACTTGATCAATAATACAAACTAAAATGGAAATTTGTAAACTTGAACAAAAAAAAGTTGGTTTTGAATTTTGATTGATGCAACTTGACCTAAAGTTTTTTCTCTCTCGGCAACTAAATTATGCCTTATGAAGCTAGTTATTAAGCTAGCAGTTGTCAATTCACCTCCTCCCATGCCAAAGAAATTTCGCTTTGAAAAGAGGAAGGTGCCTCGTGAGCTTGGACCACAAAATACGTAGAGTTCTAGCACAAACCAGGTGATTTATTTAAGTCTTTTTAGTTGTTTAAGTTCCTTTTCTTTTTCTTTGCATTTTTTCTTTAACCAAATGGGAATTTACTACTATAAAAATCGCAATAAACGATGGAGAAAAAGCAAGGAACTTAACTAATATCTCTATCATTTCCTTCTTTTCTTTGATTCTTTCAATCGAGGATTCAATTAAAGAAAATATTCAACCGAAAAAAGAAAATTAAGATGAGAATATGCATCCTACTAGCTATATATATGGAGTGCATGCAATGTGCTGATGGAGCTTAATCATTCAAGTTAGATTGGGTGGTGTAATTATCTAAGTCGTGTTGTTGAAAAGGGAAGACTCATATTTTTTTTAGTAAAGCAAGATGACGAATCTTTAGTTGTCTTAGGACCACCAAAATCTTTCTATTTTTTGTCGCAAAATTTAAAAATTGTTATTTGAACAAAATAGGCACGTGAACATAGAAAACATAGCTAGCCAAAGGTTGAGTGACAACTTATAGGTACTTTACTTTCTTTTCATGCCAGCTTTGTCACGATGAATATATGAAAGCGAGGTTAAGTTGATGTTTCCGGATGGAAATTGTGTTGTGTTATTCTCTTTCCCAATCCCTCTTCTACCATCTCCCTCTTCTTTTTTTCTTCTAGATGTTTGATTTGGTTTGTGTGAAGTGAAATTTGATGTGTTTAATTATTACTTTTAATTAGGAGAGCTGTCACAGTTCGGTGCGTGATGATACGAGCCATTTAAATCAACGGCTCAAACGCGCCACGCACCTAATTGAATGCTAGTACTTGCCTTGATTTTCATTTGTGTGCTACAAAACCTGTTGCATTTGTTGTGACACTTCAGGGAGAAGAGATTTCATCATTACTCTGTGTGAATTGTCAAATCATGCTTTTCCTCTTGTCTTACTCCCCTCGTACCCAGCAGAACACATTGCCATTTTACATTGGAGAGAGAACAGTTCATGTTACAAAAATTACAGTCACCAATTATTCTGAAATTTGACAGAGAACAGTTTAATATATGCCTGAGTGAAAACGATGTCTTTGAGACTTTTCCCTTCCTTGATGAGGGCCAGCATTTTCCATGTACACAACAACTAGTGCAATATATTCTTGAGCATGTGAATGTCTCATTTGAAGTACAAAAACTTATGACACTCTCATGTGGTAGCATTTAAAGAGACAGCAAAAGGCCTCCTGTGATCTGACTTCTGGGCAGTCTCTCTGCAATGCAACATCTCTATTTTCTCTCCCTCTTTTGTTTTTTTTTTTCCTTTCAAATTTCAACTACTCTTCTAGAGTAATCGGCTGCACTGGTTCATTTTTTTCTCGTCGACCAAAAGTCGCAGGCAAAATAAAGATTGTGGGAGTTGACACAAACAGCACATAAGTATTGATTTGATGTGCGCCATTTACTTTTAAATTTTTATTAATGTCATGGCAACTCAATCTCAATCTCAATGGAAGTCATCTCATATATAGCCGGTGATGATTTTTCCACACACAACAGTTCACAGCACATCACAAGGAAGGAACTGCCGTTTTGGACTTTTTGATGCAATCATTAAATTTTGCAGATGTTAATTTTACCTTATCATTTCCCTTTTCAAAATTGAAACTATAGCTAGCACAATCTCACCTCATGCCTCAAATCAACTTGTTTACTGGTGTATGTATTGATAATACAAGGTACAGAAAACACACACAGCAACAGCAACACATGCGCATATGCAACAGTTAATACAAGGTAGGTTTGGAAAGTCATATAGTCTGATGAGGAGCACATGTTTCTGTCATGTAACAGGTTTAATTTGTCATGCTTGCTAAGACTTGCATAAAACTCTCTCTCTCTCTCTCTCTCTCTCTCTCTCTCTCTCTTAGAAAGAACAAATTAAAACTGCTAGCTAAGCTATGTACCATTACCACATGCAGTTCCTTAAAATATTTGAGCTGTGGGGTACAATGTCACAAGTAGATTTTTTTTAATTTGCTGCAAATTTGGCTATTCTTTTTGTTTCGCTTGAAGATTTGGTCTTCCCTCACTAGACAAGTTAGCTTCATATCCATCATTTCAATGTCGTCATATTTTTCCATTGCACTAAATTATGAATGATGTCTAAGCGGACGTTTTCATCCTTGACTTTCATGTTCTCTTCGGTAGGCTATCATGTTCATTAGATCTCATGGCATATCTGATATAAACTAAATTAATAATTGAACCTTTCACTATCCAACTAGGACAGCAGGATATATACGTATGGTGTACGTATTTCAGACGGTGTTGATTGGGGGCCTATGCTTCTTACCATCTTTGATCCCATTTGGCATGCCTTTTCTGTTATGGGGTTGTTCTTTATGCCTTTACAGTCTGGTTTTACTTTTGCTTGGCCAGGATTAAACTCCAACAACAACAACTTGTAAAGACAAGTAGTCATGAACATCAAAACCCTTCACATGTTTTATTTATTTTTTCTTCTGTTGGCCATCAAACGCTTCACATGTTTGTTTTAAGGCCAATTTCCACATTTCCAAGGCAAATTTCATCTGCCCATTTAGTTTACCACTACTGAAATTCTGCCCTATCAATTTCTTTGTTTATATGATTGCTACATGATTTCAAGAGGTGAGGGAATTTTCTTGTGATCGATCTTAGCTTTAACTTAATTAGGACTGATTCAAGTTTCTTCTTCTTAATGGTCGCTTTTGGACCGCAATAGAGAGACTAGCTAGCTAGTAGCAGAAGAAATTATATGACTGTTTGCTTTCAAATTTCCACAGGGTTGTGGCTACCCAGACATAAACACCCTCATGAATGCTTCCACCAACTTCAATTAACTTTTCATTAAGCAAGCTGCAGTACTGTTGACTTTACTTCTGTGTTAACATTCAATTATGCTATCTGCATGGGTTGACTTGGTTTCCATTTGGCATGCATAAAGTTTTCTCATTTCGTTTTTCATTACA
This sequence comes from Prunus kanzakura, assembly GCA_020521455.1. Classification (NCBI taxonomy): domain Eukaryota; kingdom Viridiplantae; phylum Streptophyta; class Magnoliopsida; order Rosales; family Rosaceae; genus Prunus; species Prunus kanzakura. The sequence goes on from BPUM01000013.1 coordinate 2,347,323, forward strand.
ACCAATAAGTGAAGGCCATATGTGCACAATTAGTACTAGGGAGGCCTCCCTTTCCAGAAAAACTTGTATGTCTTTTGTGCGGAATGTAATTGGACGAGAATAACAAAACAATGCTATACCTGTAGCATGCAAGTTCTTCTCACTTTAGTGTTGTTATCAATTCAATGACAAATTAGGTGAAGCAACTAAAATTATTATGAGCCTCAGCTAGAAATGAAATTAGCTTCACAACAAAAGAAATACTTATATATTATCATATCCTATAATGCCAATTACCAAATGATTTCCTCACAACATTTCAAGGCCTTATAGAACAAAACCTAAGCTTTATGCAAATGAGAAATTTAATCATTGCCCCGCAAAGACATTTGAGATAGTAAGGTAAAATTTTTACATTTCCTGTTCTAGCATTGAGGGGTTGTAACAATGTAACCCTCTGCTAGTTAAGGCGCTGTGGAATTAATCAGTCCAATACCCTAAAACCAAATTAAAGTAAGCAAAAGATTAATAATAGATAAGACAATATGACCAAAAACAAGCAAGTCCTCAGAAAAAGTTAGCATTTTCATGGTCTAGTGTCATCATATCTTTCCCTTGAATAGCAGCAGCATCTTCATCAAATATCCACTTATCAATCAATGACAGAAAGTGGTCGCTAATAAGGTTCGGCTTGCTTTCATCTTGGAACAGGCTAGCCTCTGGTGACATAGATGGAGATAAATCTGAATTTGAAGAGTCAAGGGACTCAAAACCAAACAGAGATTCAAATGCATCAGATAATTCAACCCCACTGGTCGTGTTTGCTGCAGATGTGGCCCCCTCACTGGATGTACAGTCAAACCCTGAAACCATGTTGGTAAATGAATGCTGAGTCTTAGCCAAGTTGGTTTTGGCTGATGATGATTTTGGTGGGTTTTTCATCCAACCTTTGAGCAATCTTGAAATGTTCTCAGTGCTTGAAGCATAAGTGGTTGTTGATTGATCTTGGGCTGGTTTTGTGGTGGAGATAAGGAACCCATCAGCTGGTTTCAAGTCAGAGCTCAAAGTGCTTGGCTTTTCAGGGGACAGGGCATCACGAAGAGCTTGTCTGGCCATGTGAATGTCAGTTTGAAGCCTTCTCTCCCATTGACCTCTGGATATTGCCTGTGATTTGGTGCTTGATCCTTGATCTTTAGAGTGGCCTTCAGTGCCTGCTTGAAGCTTGTTTAGCTTCTTCTTCAAGTGGGTGTTCCAGTAGTTTTTAATGTCATTGTCAGTTCTCTGTGGGAGGTATGAAGCTATTGCAGCCCATCTGCATCACAATCAATGAAGCCACAAATTAGATTTACAGAAACCAAACCTACCCTGCAGGCATGCCTCCCAAAACAAATTTTTTGGCATTTTTCAGATCCTATAACTTCAATAGCTATTACAAATTACACTAAAAATATATGAGACTTTTCTTAGCAAAAGGGGTGTTTGTTGGGTTTACCTATTGCCCAAAAGAGCTTGAAGGTGGATGATCATCTTCTCCTCATGGTCAGTAAAGTTACCACGTTTGATCCCAGGCCTAAGGTAATTAGTCCATCTCAGCCTGCAACTTTTACTGCATCTATGCAGCCCTGGAACACCAAAACAGAACAAAGATGTATTAGTTGAAGGCTCAAATAGTAGATCACCGCACCCTAATGCTTCACTAACAAAATACCAAAATGGCTGTGCGTTTAATAATCTAAAAGCAACGCCAAAATGAAAATATCCTGCCTTTTCATCTCAAAATTATACAGAAGCCATAACAAAACCGACCCATCAAGTGAAAACCAAGTATATTTTTACTCAAACAAAAGCAACAGAAGAAACAGAAAAGAAAGAAAATAAACCTGTATTGGTAGGAACAGCCCTCCAATTTCCAGGACCATGTTCTTGAATGTAAGAGACCAAAATGATATCTTCTTCAGGAGTCCAAGGTCCTTTCTTGACCCCTTCTTTATCACAGCAAGGAGGCCTGCCCATTTCACCGTGTTTTTCTTTTTTTATTTCTCTAACAACATTCACTCACCACCACAAGTCTCCCAAGTATCTTGTTGTGCTCAAAAATCAAACAAACAAACAAACAAACAAGCAAAACCAAACAAAACAAAGAGGTCTTCCTTGCTAGAATACTTGAACTATGTTTTTCTTTCTTTCTTTCTTTCTTTCTTTCTTTCAAGGAAGTTGGAAAAATGCTAACTTTTGGTCTGCATAAATAGACAAAAAGATAAAGAGAGAGGGCTAGCAAGCAAGCATTGGCAGGGGAGAGAGGACGCTGACCTAAAAGATCAACAGAAGGGTAGCCAAAGAGTCAAAAGGTGACAGCAAGAGCATTTACTCCCTCCTCCGAGGGCTAGCAAGGCATGCCAAAGTCAGCTGTTGTGCCAATACTCTCTCTCTCTCTCTCCCTCTCTGCCTCGCAAAACCGCGTGGCATTGAATGTGGCTGAACTGAGGAAAACCCCGCCTCTTAATTTTGCTCTTTAATGAGCTCTTAAACCCAACATGTCATGACCCATGAATAATGTGCTTTCAGCTGACTCTACTTCTACTCAAAAGTAAAGAATAAAAAACCAACACCACCCCCCCCCCCCCCCCCCCCAAGTAATTTCTTCCAACTAAAGTTTTTAACTCTCTGTCATCAAATTAAAGTACCCTTTTTTTACTAACTAAGAGCATCCACAATGATGCTCTTTATTTTTTAGTTAAAATTTAAATAAAAATATAAGAAAGTTATTTTAGGAGCTCTTTAAAAAATTTTAACTCTAACCATACTCCATAATTTGGAGAGTCATAAATGTTATAACTCTTTTTTGATCGGTCCATCTCTATTAAAAAATAAAAAATAAAAAATAGTTAACATTAAATAAAGAATCATTAAATTATAGGGAGCCACTAAGAATCTTTTTTCTCTCCTCAGATTTAGGAGCTCCTAGAAGACTCTCTATTTTAGAAGGTGGATAGGGAGCATAGTTGGAGTTGTATTTTTATAATTCATCCCTAAAATTTGTCTAAGGAGGTGGTTTAGGAAGCCTATTACGGATGCTCTAACAGAGCATCTCTAACAATCTCATGAAAACCCTATACTCAGTCATCAAAACTGCAACTTTTTTCTCTTTCTTTAGGACTGGTAAGTTGATCTTAACATTTAATTTTACTTTGAAAAAATAAAACCTACCTTGAAAATGTTAAAAACATGCATTTTTTTCTTTTCAAACAATAAATACATCGACATTTTTCACATGTTTCATTCTTTTCCATAACATTGTATTAATTGAATTAAATAGTTTGCTGGGGCACAAAATATTAAAGTAGCAAACAAAGTTTCTCAAATTGCCACGTAGACCAACAAACTTCAATTTAAAGAGTTTAGTTTGCTATTACTGTTGGAGATGCTCTTATTTTTGTTAATTAATATTATTAATAATATTTTTTTTAATGACTTTTTAGTGATAAAGGAAAGGAGTCGATTACAATATCTGATGAATTTGTTTTATACTACATGAGCTTAATTAGTTGAGAAGCCAAAAATCCAAAAGGGTGACATATGTGGTGATGGATGAGACTTGTTTTGTCGTGCATGATGCATGTCGGCTGCTCTGCATGGATAGCGAGGTACTGATCAAAGTCAAAGTCAACCATGGGAATCAATTGCGATATGTCTATTATATGTGTGTGTGTATATTGCTTATCATCTTATTATGATCTTATCCTTGGTAAAGAGATTATCATAAAAATTAATCAAATTCCTTGTCATTTGAGAGCAAGCACTCAATCGATTAACATCACTAACTGGTAGTAGTTTGTATAATGATATTTGTCTCTACTTAACTGGAGGAGGTCTCAAATTCAACTCATATAAATGATGACGATAATATATATTTGGGATGAGTTTCGTACCTAATTAGTTGTGGTGTAATTTCTCACTATATAGCCGCTTGTGAATGCTGAACTTAACTAGGCCTGTCAATGAAGGTGGGACCTATGATTTATATATCATCAATCAACAAGTAAAATGATAGTGAATTTAGAGAGTGAAAGCCCGGCTTTACACTAATTCAACCGGCTAATTAATTGTCCTACTGGTCTCTGTACCTTGAAATAAAGGGTATAATTAAGCTTGGTCTGGTAATGAAAGAATTAAATTATCACTGTATAATTCCAAGTCCTGAACTGTTAACTTGTTTAATTCCAAGTCCAGGACTGCCTTACATCTTTTACAATTGTGGGAACCACTCACATGGTTGAATTCGCATATATGGGTCAAAAGGTCAACGTAGTAAATGCGATAGTAAATTTTTTACTCTTATCTCGTTGAAATAGTAAACTCAAAGCAACCCAATAAAAAGTCCACTTAAAAGTGTAATTATGTTTTTATCTGATTCATCTTGTAAATTGAAAGCACCCCATGGAAAAGTCATCATTTTTAAGTTTGAAGTTGAACTTTCAACCTTGAATATGAGTACATTGCTGATTTGGACCCAAGAGGCAAGGCTCTTGCAGACGAAGAATGGCAGATCTCTTTGTTGGGCTTGTTTATTCGGATGTGTAAATTCTAATATAATATTGGACTTAAAAGACGACAATTATATTATGACGATCACAACGTTTCATGACGATTGCTTTTACATCATAAAACAAAAAACAAAGAATTCAGAGGGAAAAGAAAGAGAAGAAGAGGAAAGCGGATGGAATAGGAGGGTGAGGTTGGCGGCTAGGGATTTTTCTTTAGAATTTTCCTGAGAGAGCAGCAATTAGATTTTCTCCTAAAAGCTAACTTTTACCTTGAATATGAGTACATTTGATTCTAAACTTCTGTCTCATGAAAATGAAAGTAACTAATTAGTAAAGTGAAGCTGATTTGGACCCACGAGCCAAGGCTCTAGCAGATGGCAGATCTCTCTCTTGTGCGTGTTTATTTGGATGTGTAAATTCTAAAATAATATGATGCCAAATTTTAAATTGCGTCACCAATTCTGTCACACTGCAATTTCCATGTGGCCTTTAATAAGCGTACTCATAATCATAGATTTCTTCTTCTTCTTCTTCCTTCATTTTTTCGTTCTTTCTGATTTGGCACTCTGCGTAAACAATATTTTAGTGTACAATCTACACATGCATGTGTTTTCAAAAGCCTGCATGCAGTCTGCACAATTCACAAAACGATCCAATTATATGATAGTATCAATATCATATCGTATCATGCATCAGCTGGCCATATATTTTTTGCTGCACCGCACCATATAATTGTACGTAAATAATAAAACAATTGATGATGTGTATAGTATATTATAGTATATATATTCGGAGCATGAATGTTTGTTGTAATTTACTAAGTTATGATACAAGGAGCAGCTGAATGTGGGGGGTATGTGATCTTCCAACCCAAACAAGGTAATAGAGTGACACACTCCTTGGCTCAGTTTGGGGTAAAGGAGCAAGATCGAGTTGTTTGGGTAGGCCACGCTCCTTCATGGTTAGGGTCTTGACTTGCATATCAGAGGTCTCGGGTTCGAATTCTCATGATATTATAGTTGTGCATGTGTGAGAAATTCTATATGGATTGAAAGGCTGGAAGAGATATGTCAAAAATAACATATCAAAAAGCTGGATGCCAAATATTATTTTAATATTTTTTAGTCATGGACCCTACTATCATTTACTCTCTTTTAAAACTTTATGCATCAAATTACTACATAAAATTATATGATATTTGGCATCTCGGGTGGAGTTCAATTTTTTCCTAAATGTCAAATTACTACATAAGCCATCAAATTCAAATTTAACATTTTGCATTTAACATTTTCCTCGAAGATGCTCTTAGTCATTCCAAAGATTTTATAGGCCCATATAGTGCGCGCCCACTGCCCATCCAGTAGTGGTTTCCTCGTCATTTCCACTTGTTTATTTTTTTTGGGACCTAATTATAATTTACTTTTGTTGACTAAAGAAGCTGGTTCTACAAGCAAACGTTGACTGCAACATATGTCCATGCTTTGATTTTTATTTTTTCGATAAAATGCCCATACTCCATTCCATGATCGTAAGTGTCCAAGTAGTGAGTACTGAAAAAGATCATGTGCATAATTCTTTCCCAGAATATATATATGTATATAAGCCAATTTAGTTGTATGAATTTTTTTATATAGAAAAAACCTGTTGAACATCTCACACGTCAGAAATTAAAGATGAAGATGACTTGACTTATATATTATATAGTTATATGATATTTTGGTGGATATATTACATTGAACTTGATGTTGTGCTCATCAACTTCCCTAGCTATGATTGGTAACGTGTGAACATATAGAATAAGGCACGACTTAGAGGCATGGGAATCTTGATGGAGCATTAGTTATAGCAGAGGAATTCAGCAGCAAATTCATGAATTTTCTTTTTCAAAAAAGAAGAAGTCGCCACGTTACATCATGTATTGTCCTTTGTCAAATACATTGTCCTTATATTAGCCATGTCAAACCAATTTCATGTGTCATGATAGGGGTAGGGACAATTGTATGTACTAGTCTGATTGTGAATCTGCCAGTATTTCGTTGGAGAAATTAGTTTTCATTTATATTAACAAAAAAATTCATGTCCTTTGATGAAGAAATTAATTTTCGTTTATATTATTAACCATAAAACTCATGTACTTGGCCGGTTTAGAAGTGCTTTTGAAAAGGATAAAAGCGTTTTTTGACCAAAAACTTTTTCTTACAACCAAAAGCGCTTCTAACATTATTTGACATAAAAGTTTAGAAGTACTTATGAGTCATAAAAGCACTTTTTGAAGAAGCACCTGCTATGTACTTCTACATGAAGCACTCCCAAGTGGTTTTCTAAGCACTTGAATTTTTTATGAAAATTTCAACATCTTTATAATAAGGGAATTTTTACTAAAAGCGCTTATGAGTATAAGTGCTTTCTAAAGAAGCAGTCTTAAACGAGTTAGAGTCTTCTTTAACCTAACGAAGAACCCTTCTTCAAAAAAAATTTCTTTTCAAAACTAACTTTTTATTAGTGAAAAGTTATTTATAGCAATTTTTTTTTCTTCAAAATAAGGTAATTTAGACTTTCTTTTGGTGCAATAGGCTCATTTTAATTTTCTTTGCTCCATGACTTGCTTTAAGCAGCCCGTATGAGCCCAATCTCAGAACAGTTTCACTTGGGTTCGATCTTATTATGAACCCAATCTAAAGTTGGGAGAAATAAACAATAATAATACGGGCCGAAGGGTATATGGAGGAAAATAATTGATTTTGGTCCATAAGGCTAAATGGGCCGTTGGTTGCCTTTTAAAATTTCAAGAAAAAAAGGAAAATATATTTCTCTTCTTTGCCTCAACTATATATATGGTAAATACCATGAGGTGTCCCCACACTTGAAGAGTGAGATTAATCCCTGCTCAGGATTTGGCTTGCATCTGGCCACAAAGTACTTCCAATTAGTTTCGAACCTTTACCATTGAGGCATTAAATAGCTTGCCAACTAGGGGTGGCACTTTTGCCAACCACACCACACTTTGCCTCAATTATATTTGTTATTTGATAATGGATGGAAAACACAATATCAAATGGACATATTTGGTAACAAGCATAAAAAATCCTAGATTTGGTATCTAGTGATATTTCTCGGAGTTGAATTTTCAAACAGAAAATTACGACGGTACCCATTTGCTCATTTAAAAAATTCTTAATTTGGCATTGTAGAAAATGCACAAGATTAAAAATGATTTTTTTTTCCATATATAATCTGAGCAAAGATACATACGACAATCTTATTCTAGACTCTCACGCGTCAATGGAGCTAATGCCGTATGTTGTTGTGTTAGGGATCGATCTAGTCTCTAGAAGAAGGATTATTTTGACTGGTGGTGGGGGGATGGGGGATGGCTTTTATTTGCTTCTCGAAAAAGTTAGAAACTTCATTAAACAAAGGTCAAGAGTATTTGGAGGGGTCGTCGTCTTCTTCTTCCACTAGAAAACGAGGCACAACGTTTTTCTTTTGCGTCTCCATCTCTCTCTCGTGCTGCTGCTGCTGACGATGATGAGTTTTAAAAAGAAAGAAGGAACTTTCTGCAATGGGAAGGTAAGAAAATATGGTCCTCAAGAATCCTCTAATTAATATATGAATAATATATGCAGAACTTAAATTCGTTTTTTGACTTTGTGTATGTGATGCCTAATTCATCAAATGAAGAACTGATGCGTGTGACACAAAATACCAAATACCATTGCCATTGCCATTGCCCCACACGCTATTAGGAGTGCGGCTATACATAACATATTGTAATTATATTGCATCTGCTAATCTGTCAAATTCTCGGTTTCGTTATTTTCTTTGCGTGATCTAATTTAGCTATTTTGGGTTTGTTAATTTTTTATTTTTATATACTTCACACGGTCCCAACAATATCGTACTAATTTATCTGTTATAATCGATAATATATACACGTATTATAATATAAAATGATAAATGATCAGAAGCATTCTAACTTGAACTCTCGAATCGAAATTGAAAAAGTATCTGAAATTGTCTTATACTTGGTTTAAATGTGATTACACACTAATCAATATTCAATATTCATTTAAAGAGGAATTGCCTTGGTTCAAGCAAATATTGAAAATGGGGGAAAGGAATTCAAGTTTTCTCGAGCGTAGAGAAAACTTATACTTGGTTTTATCGGCTCTTAATCATTTCATCTTGGGTGGATGAAAAAAAGAAGGACTAGAATTTGGACCATAATCCTACATATTATTATTAATTGGCATCTTTTTCCAATATCAGTGTCTATAATTATATTATTAATAATATTTGTATGAATTTTGAAATTTTCATGATATATAATATAAAGAAACTTAAAGTAAAGATAGATACACTGATATACAGACGTATAATATTACTTGCTTCCATCCACCATTGAAAACCAACAAATGAGCTGTGTGTGTGGCTTGTCTTATATCTCTGTTTTGGTTGATGCAGATTGCTTGCTTGTACCATATATTTTAACTTAATTTATACGCAAATTAAAACTTGAGCACAGAGATTGTTTTGCTCATTTGTGTTACTTTTTTACTCACTATCACTGCTCACCTTATTAATTAGAAACCTCAAAACTTTAATTTGTTAATATTTCTAATTAATGTTCCACAGAGGTTTGACGCACTTCTGCTCATAAACGCTTATAGCAAAAGCGCTTTTGTTATAAACATATTGAAATTTTCATTAAAAGATACAAGTGCTTTATGAAAAAGTACAGAGCAAGTGCTTCTCTAGAAAGCACTTATATAATTCAAAAGCACTTCTAAACTTTTCTGCCAAATGTAGTTAGAATCACTTTTGGTTGTCAGAAAGCGTTTTTAACCCTCCCAGAAGCACTCCCAAACATGCACTTATTTTTCTACATCAACTACAAAATGGAAAGGAAAAAACATAGAAGAAGAAGAATAAAAAAACCTAGTCTTTCCTTCTCTTTCTTCTGAATTGCAATCCCTTTTTTCTTCTTATCAACTACAAAATCGAAAGGAAAAAACATAGAAGAAGAAGAAGAAGAAGAAGGAAAAAAAAAAATAGTCTTTCCTCCTCTTTCTTCGACTCTTCCTTCATTTTCTTGGACAAAATGGGAAATAACATTACTAGCGAGCAAGTTCTTTAGTGCGTATTTGCCCGTTTCCACCGACTTATAAAAACTTGAAAGTGGAAACTAGCAATTGCGTGTCTTGCGTTTCTTTCACAAATCTAAAAGATTCTCCTATTCCATTTAGGAATTGACAAGCAAAATCAAAACAGAAATTAGACTCCCGAAACAAGGAGGAGAGAGGTAGACCACATTGTTTTTCCATTGCCAACAAGCTTGAAGCAAAACCCATTATAAAAAAAACGTAAGCTTTCAATTTCACCCAATTCTGAGTTTCTCCCACAGTGCGTAGGAAAGAGAAGGCAAAACAGACCCCTCAACCGATATAATCTTGTAAACACCATCAATCGCTCACATAACGGTCCTCAGAATTCCAAGGCTCTAAGCAACCATAGATTAGCTCAACCCAAGTCGCTGACATGTTCTTTTCTCCCCCTAAACTTTTGCTTGCAATCCCTTTTAAATCTCCCTTATTTGGTCAGATTTCAACCTCCTCTGATCGCATTCCATGCAGCCCTTTTCAACACTCTATGAATTTTGCAAATTTTACAGGTGGTAAGTCCATTCTTGCTTGAAAGTTTCAACGTAGAAATCAGAGTGTGCATGAACACTGCTCTGTTTTTTTTGCTTCAAACTGAAATAAAGAGATTGATGGATTCCACTCATGGGTGCCCTAAACAAGTATGCGCTAAATACCCACTTTGATTTCGTGAATATGGGTTCTGCTGGTTGGGTTTTTCAGAGAAAGATGGCTATTTTTCCTGCCTCTTTCACGCTTTCTGTCTCTGCCCTTTTGCTTACTCTGTTCAGATTTTGCAGCAAAATCTTCCTCAGGTATTCAAATTCCCAGTTGGGTTTTATAATTTAGATTTTCTTTTTCCAGAAATTCAGTAACTTCAACTTTATTTGTTTTCCTTCCCCTTGCAGTTTCAATAAAGACGAGAGTTCTCTGATGAACAATTCCTGTTGTTCTAGCCCTCTTTCGGAAGAAAGCAATCAAATGGTACCGAGCCGTATTGAGCCAGAAGCTATGCCCATGAAAGTTGATTCTGAGATTTGGGAGAGTGAGGATGATTCAGACTTCAATGATATTGACGATAGAGAGACGCCGGAGCCAAAGTTTGTATTTAAATTTGAGTACCAGACTAAAGAAATATTAGGCAGAAGCAATAAAGGGAATGCTAATGGTGATTCTGCTATCTTGGATATCGCTTCTCCAGCAGAAAACGAAGAGTATGTGTTCATACCTGAGAAGCTTAGCCAATTCAAAGAAGAACCACAAATCAAAAGCAGCAGCAAATATGAATTCAAAGCTGCAGAGACTCTTAGTTGCTTCGTGGAAGAAGCAAAAGTTGCAAGCTTTACTGTCAAAGAAGTACATGCTGGTAATTCAATAGGCGTTTCCAATTCCCTTGAAGCAACTATTCATGAAGAAAGTCCTCAAGATTCTGCAGATGGAGAAAGCAAGGAGGAGGAGTCAGAGAAGAAATCAGTCATGGAAGATCCTCATTCGGATGAAGAGCAACTGGGGAGTCAGGAAAACGATTCTGCTGGTGAGAAAGTTGATTCTCATGAAGTTAACTTTTTGTCAGAAAAGCACTTTGTTGGTTCAGATTCTGACACTGATTCTATTGGTTCAAGCCATGTGTTCTCAGCTAGAAGTCAAGCTGTTGGCTTCCCTAGTTATGGGTTTCTGTCAGAAACAGATTTTGGGGAAGGAGATGATCTTGGTGCTTTAGAAGGCATTGACTTTGAGAATTTGGATATTGGTTATGAGCCTGATGGTTTTGATGAAGAAGATGAAGATATAATGGAACAACTTCGAGAACTAGAAGAGTTGCCTGGGAATGATCATCACAGACCCAGCAGTTCCAATCCTGAAGGAGGCAGTAGCAAAGATGAAAAGCCAATGGATGGTTCAGAAAATTCTGAAAACCCCAATGGTCAAAATTTGTCAGCTAATGATTCTGAGGATTCAAACACATTAGAAACATTGTGGGAACACCAGCACTTGATAGAACAGTTGAAACTGGAGCTCAAGAAAGTCAGAGCTACTGGTCTACCTACCATTCTTGAAGAATCTGAGTCCCCAAATATGGATGATTTGAAGCCATGGAAGATTGATGAAAAAGTCCATCATGGTGATAAAATGGGAGAGCTTCACAAATTCTACAAGAGTTACAGAGAACGAATGCGAAAATTCGATATTCTGAATTACCAGAAGTTATATGCAATAGGTCAGTCACTCTTTACCAAGCTTCTTAATTTCATTCAATTTTGATTTCTTCCTAGTTTCAATTCAAACCATTGCTGTTTGTGTTTTCTTCCCCAGTATATTTTTTTTATTATAATTTTTCCTTTCATGTTTGTCGAAAAAGCTTAAGCATAGTTCAAAAAAGATGTTCTAACTGTTGTAATCCATTCAATTCGTGGGCATGATTAACTCAACCTACTTAGGACCCACTGAATCTGGTTAGTTGATCATGGAAGAAACATGAGCCTGCTCACTTCCCAAGCATCAAGAGTGATTATCACATAAAAGTATACATACATGAACTAATTAGAGCATACCTTTCATGTCTCTCAAATGTCAGCACTTACAAAAGGCTCCTTTGCATGTGTACCTGTTTAAATATTGTCTAAAGTACCACGTACATGTTAGCGGCTGTGCGCGCAGTACATAGAGCCACCCCATTCTCCTTAATTTATGGTCAAGTGCAAAAGTTAAAGGTGCAAATCTTTTGTCCATAATGTTCAACACCATAATCATGCTTAACTTAGTAGCTCCACCAGTCTAATTATGGATTGCTTTAAGGCTCCACCATTTCTTTGTTGGTTTCTTTTGTGAAGACAATCTGCGGAAATTCATGCCCATGAAAAGTTACTATGTAATTGTTAATTAAATTGACTTTTGGGTTAATTCTAAATGCATAGGTGGGCAAATACATCTGCTCTGTATTTTTTATAATCTTATTGTAATTTTTAATTCACATGATCCCATTTCTGATATATTTTATGACAATCCAATGTATAGGTTTTTTGCAGTCTAAGGACTCACTACAATCGTTTTCAATATGCAAATCCTCAGCTCCAACAGTCTCGTCCTTTTGGAGATGCAAACGCAAAAAAGACTCTAATTCTGATTCTGATTCTGATTCTGACCCAATGGTCAAGTTCATTAGAGAATTGCATGGTGATTTAGAAGTGGTTTATGTTGGGCAGCTGTGCCTTTCTTGGGAGTTCCTTCAATGGCAGTATGAGAAGGCCTTTGAGCTATGGGAATCTGATCCATATGGAATACGTTCGTACAATGAAGTTGCTGACGAATTCCAACAGTTTCAAGTGCTCATGCAGAGATTTGTAGAGAATGAACGTTTTCAAGGGCCAAGGGTCGAAAATTATGTCAAGAATCGATGTGTCATGCGCAATCTTCTTCAAGTTCCAGTGATCAGAGGTGACAATTACTTTATATCAAATGCTTCTTTATTTAGTTTATGGAAGTTGAAGATTTATTTAGAGAGACTAATTCAAACTCTGTGTACCATGCAGGGGACAATTTAAAGGAGAAAAAGAAAGCAAGAAGGAAAGGCAAAGATGCTTATGCAATTACAAGTGACATTCTGGTGGAAATATTGGAAGAATCAATAAGGATCATTTGGCGATTCATTCGAGCCGATAAAAATGCTAATAGTACTATTGCGTGTCGAAAAACAAGACGAGAAGAACTTCAAGACTCCGATGTAAAGCTTTTAACGGAGGTCCAAACGGATCTTATCAAGGTACGTTTTATAGCTACAAAAATGTTAAAACTCTCTTGCGCGTATGTTTTATTTCCGAAAATTTTAATGTGTTTTGCTTATGAATGCAGAAGGAGAGGAAGCTTAAAGACACGTTGAGGGGTGGGAACTGCATACTAAAGAGATTCCAAAAGCATGAAGACGAAGGCACAGATCACCTGTATTTCTTCTCTCAAGTTGACATGAAATTAGTTTCAAGGGTTTTAAACATGTCCAGTATAACAACAGAGCAACTAGTGTGGTGTCACAATAAGTTAAGCAAGATACATTTTGTGAACAGAAAGATTCGTGTAGATCCTTCCTTCTTGCTATTTCCATGCTAGTAATAATTAGCCTTTTCTTTTTCTTTTTTGGTAATAATAGTTTTCCTCACTGTATATTTTGATCCCACCCAGGCATGATGAATCATAATTATATATGGGCCACCAAAATTTGATCAAAAAATAAAATATATCAAAGGAAAACACAATGATTTTCACAGCCTTGATAAATAAGTAAATATCCCAAATTAATGTTATAAAAATATATATATGGAGGTGCGATGTGAAGATTAAGGTCCCCACATTCCTTGCTGTGTTTGTTGGTAAGGTATGATGTCATTAACATTTTGGTTTTGGTCAAAACTTCAATGATGCTATCATTTCTTTCACCTTCGTGCCCCCACTTCCCCGGGCAAAATAAATTCCGCGGAAATTTTGTGTGCTGGGTGGGTAAGCAGTTAATCAAAAAATTAATGCGGTTGTCTTGTTAAGTAATTGATCCTGGTGGGTTTGATTCTTCTTTTGCAAATTCCAAAATGTGGGCTATTGGGTAAGAACGTGTCCGAGTTTGGACCCCTACATGTACATTAATATAGTTTAGAATATCGCACTTCAGAGAAATTTAGAATTTAGTACTTCTTCCAATAACGTGAATAAAAATATCACAATATAATAACTAGTTGGTTGTTCACATTGAAACTCGAATTTAGTATCTAAATCTTTACCAATCCATGCCGCTTAGGCTTTCAAATTGACGAACAAACCATCTATACCAAAGTTGCAGCGTTCTTCATACCTCCGAAAAGCATGAAAAAAACAATAAAATGATACAATTTCTTCGTCACCCCATATTAAAAGGGGCAATCTCGTACGTCTTAGTTTATGAAGATATATTATTAGGTGCTTCGTTTTTATTTTCCCATTAATAGAAAAACAAATTCTCTCATACATGTAGGGGAAAATAAATAATGATAATAAATAATTATTTATTTTCTCAAAAAAGAGTTAGCAATTATTCATTATCATTATTTCTTTTCCCACACATTATAATTGCCAACTCTTTGCTCAAGTTAAATAAAGAAGAAACTGCAAATATGTGCTTAACCAAGTTGGATAAAGCAGATGAATGCGCTCCCCACTATGTACCCAAGTTCAAATCCCCCACTTCCCGTAGTTTAGATTTGATTTAAGTAGAATATTGTTTGTAACAAAAAATTAGGAGGAAATTAGATGCTGTTTTGGTCTACCCTAGAGTGCCCAATGGGCTGTGTCCTCGTTTTCGACCAGCGTAGAGTTGGCTTAGCTCAGGCCCTTCCCTTCCTAGTGGGTTTTGTTCGCTTTTGGGCCCGTCCACACTTCAACTTATCTTCACATAAATCCTCACTGTCCAATACCAAAAGCTCGCCACAACCGTTAGATCTAGGGCTTCTTTGCCTTCAAAACCCTATTTAAAGTCTCTCTTCTTATTTTCGCAACCCTTTTGTTGCAGTCCGTCGCACTAAAAGCCAGAGGTAGCCGAGCTTAACGAGTAGTCGAAAATGGTGCAGCGGCTCACATACCGAACGCGTCACAGCTACGCCACCAAATCCAACCAGCACCGCATCGTCAAAACCCCCGGTATGTATGTTTCTTTTCATCGTTAGCATTGACCATCTTTCTGCTGAAATCTGAATGAAAGTTCAATTGGTTTTTCTGGTTTTTTAATACGTTGTTTTGGTTGCGTTAGCTGACTTGATTTCATGGGTTGTGAATATTAGGGGGTAAGTTGGTTTATCAGACCACCAAGAAGAGAGCCAGCGGTCCAAAATGCCCTGTTACTGGCAAGAGAATCCAAGGGGTATGTCTCCTCTTTCTTGTGATTGTTCAATATCTTTCCTATGTATATATGCATATGTGTGTGTTTGTTTGACTGAGTTATTAGGTTAGATTTATTGTTAGAATGTAAGAATGTGTGGTTGTATTTGGTTGATGGATGATTGCTTTGGCTCGTTGAAATTGTGTATAATGTTGTTGTTTTGGTGATTAATTGCTTTAAGAATAGATGTAATCTATCGATGATGGGCGACTTTGGAGTAGTATTGGATCATGTACTCCAAATATAGGGTTTCATAATAGGTCTGATTCTGGTACATTTGTGACACACCTTTTCTTTTGGATCCAAGTTTTGAATTTAACATACTTGACACTCCTAAACATATGTTCGTACAAAAATTTCTAGAAACACATACGTTATATAAGCATTACCTTTGTGTACAGTATCTCTTGCTTTCCGGAGGGGATATTGGTGTAGTTATAGTAATTAATGAGCCAGGCTCTTTCATGTGCTCTTATTCTTGATGAAAGCATTGAATCTGGCTTAGTATTGTTCTAATGGGGTAGGCTTTGTATATGTTGTTCCATCTCTGTAGAAATCATTTGAAATATAACTAGTTTTTTTAATGTATAATCCAAACAACAAGAAATCGAGTTGGAATTTTGACAAATAGGTTCTATATTTGTTCATTTATAATTTATCTTGCTTTATATGATATTTGCAATTTTCTTGTTGTGGGTTGTATTTATTTGCTGTTATGTTGCTCCTACTTTCTAGACTAGTACATTTATATTGAAGTTCATTGGCAAGTTTGGATTTTTTTTTTCATGTGCTTGACAATGTGTGATTCATAAATGACTATTTCTTATTGTATGAATTTCGGTTAACAATTTTGGTTCTTTTGCAGATTCCTCACTTGAGACCTGCTGAGTATAAGAGGTCTAGATTATCCAGGAACCGCAGGACAGTGAATCGGGCTTATGGTGGTGTATTGTCTGGAGGTGCTGTTAGAGAGAGGTAAATGAGTTGTAATCATTCTCGCTCTGGGCTCCTGCAGTTTTTTTTTATTGCTATTATTATTGTATGTTTCTTATATACTTGTAAATTAGTAATCGATGCATGACATTGAGTTTTTATTTTTCAATTTGATGTAGAATCATTCGAGCTTTCTTGGTGGAAGAGCAAAAGATCGTGAAAAAGGTTCTGAAGATCCAAAAGGCCAAGGAAAAGCAGGCAGGCAAGAACTAAATGAAGCCAATAGCCTAATGAGGCAGATTGACGGATCATTAGCCTTTTGAACTATAAGACGATATGCTTGAGCGAGATTTTGACGTTAGATTTTGTTGATTAATGAACTTGGAGCTAGATTGGGAATGCTTTTATTGTTATTTTGCTACTTTGGTCACTTGAGAGTTTCATATCAATGACAAATCAATTGCCTGTTTCTTGTTATGTGATAATCTTATGCGTTTCGATTTTCATATTCATGGGCAAAGCTTCGGGGCTCTGTTTTTCACCTGTCGGTCTGAGTTTCGTAACCAGGAGAAATTAACATACCCAAAATGCCCATGCCAATACAACTAATATTTCTTTGTAATTAACAAGCATTCGGTTCTATAAGCCAGAGCCGGAGGTTCTCCGAAAACTCCTCCGAACCTCTTTTGTCAAGTGTTAACGAAATGAAGAAAAGCACGAGGTTCCTTCATAAAACAAAAGGAAATGATGAGAGACAAAGGAGCAACTCTTGAGAATCTGCAAATTTTAATTTCTCAAATTGTTTGCAGAACGAAAGATGAAAACAAAGTTCACTGCCCTTACAAATTTCTTTTATGTACATTTTGACAAAGCAAAGCAGAACTAATCGATTTCAGCATTTTAGAGTCAGAGGGAGGAGGGTACAATGGTAATCGTACCATGTCAGTGGTGACCAGTGAGTCTCAGTCCAAAAAAAGCCATCCTTATCCTCCTCCCTTCCTTCCTCATTCTATTACATTTACTGCCTCTTCCCAACTTCGAACTTCCAAGTCTCCGACACAGAGGCTTCCACTGACCTTTTTGGGTCTTTTCTTTATCCCATTGGAATTTTAAGCCGTTCAATCAATTTTTTCAGCGGTGAAAACAATGCAAGTGTTAGCATGCAATTCTTGTCCTGTGCAATCTAATGCATTGGGTTTGAGCACTCCCAAGAACCGTTTGATAGGTCGAAGACAGCTTTGCTTTGATGGAATCTCCTCTGCCAGCTCTCACTCTCAATCAAACGGGCTCACTCATTCCTCAGACGGCGCCGTTCCTCCCTTCTCCATTGCCACTCAAAGGTTCCTTTCCCCTCTGTTCAAATTTTCTTCAATTTTAGCATTTTTAGTTATTTTTCTATATAAGTTCATGTGTAGCCGAGCTTTTATGTTTCCTCATGCGAACGCATTATGGTAAATCTTTTGCTTCATGTTACGGGGTGTTCATATCATTGAAGAAGTTTTCATTTTTTTTTTACGGTTTCCCAGTTTTAGTTATATTTGTCATTTGCACCCATGTGTTTCTATGTGTACATCTTTATGTTGTATCATATGATTTTAGTCTCTGGGTTTTGCTGTTTGGTTGGAAAATTTATGTTTGTCCTTTTGACCCTTTTAGTAGTGTTCAAGAACTGAGCAAGGATTTCGATCCATTGGTGCGCGAGGCTGCTCCTTTCACAACACGGCGGGCGTTGTTTGCGAGTATATTCATGTATCCACTTTGTGATCCTTCAAGGTACTTGTCAGGTTCGCAAGATTTCAGCTTTGTCTTCAACTTAAATTTGATGATCTTGTTATGATTGTCAAGAATCTCTTATAAGGTATTTTAGTTTGCAAAGAATGTAGATTTTTCAAGATTCTCATCTCCAATGTGGGTGAAGCTGAGTATTTGTTTGTTAAAGTTTGTGACGGACTCTAGTGTAACTCTATGTCGTCCATAGTTATAATAAGTGGCTCAAAAATCAATGTTCAACAACATGGTACTTTCTTTTGTTTGGTAAATAATGGGTCTACTTGATTTGAATACTCTCTGATCGCCAGATTGGTGGATCCACCAGCTTCTTTTCATAGTTTTACGGGATGATATTTATTGTAGCTTTTGTATTTGTGCAAATGCCAAAAACTCGCTTCTGATGATGCAATTTACAGCTCAAGCTTTAGGGGATCCTACTGTAACAATTGAAGAAGTAACTCCCCCGGTTTTCACTTCCGGGCCACTCTTTCCCACTGAGGTCCATATTTTGTATCCCTTCATAGGAGGAATCATTCTTTTATAAGTTTCATGCTCCATTCATCTGATGTTTTTGGCTGAATTTTTTATATGTGTATGATTGACAGGAAAGAATTGTCCAACTCTTTGAGAAGAACACATACTCTGTTGTTAACATTTTTGATGTGACATTGCGTCCTCAACTTAATATAACTGGCGTGGTCGAGGTGTGTGGCTGTTTTATTCAATTTTGATAACTCTCTCTCTAGTTCATGGAAGGAGACTTATCAATTTGGTTCACTTTTCCTTTGAACTTATTTTTGTGCTTATCACATGTGGCATACTTCAAGTATTATAGAATATTGTCATGCTTATAAGTGTGCAGTATCATATGACTGCAAATAATGTTTAATATACGTATAAACAGGTTCCAGAAGGAAATGGTTCAGGAGTAGTCTGGGATGGACAAGGTCACATTGTAACCAATTATCATGGTAGGATCTGATGAAGGAACTTGAAGAATTACATGAGCATATAAAAGAATATTGTTGTAGGTCTTCAAACAAACAAGTAAATGAATACATCATCCATGATTCTACCTCTTACTGATGTTACTTATGTTATTAACCAGAACATATTGCTTACTTTAAATTTGTTGGTAAATTTCACTAAATCTTTTAGCATCTTTGTCATTTCAAGCCTATGAATTGTAAGTTCTTTTGGAATGAAAATTTTGGCTTCATAATCTCAAGGTTTTCTTTTCAGAATGTTATATTCTTGTTCTACAATGTGGATGCTGTACATAGATATTTTTTGTTTTAACTTATGATAGTGGATTATTTTATGACTATCCAATGGACTTAAATTTGAAGTTAACAATTGTGTTCTTTTATTTCCAGTAATTGGTAATGCCCTCTCAAGAAATCCAGTTCTTGGGGAGGTTGTTGCAAGAGTTAACATTCTAGCATTGGAAGGGTGAGATTTTCAGAGCATTCATAGATAGACTGCTAAGCAGTGTACTTAATACAGGAACTCATATTTCTCATTTGGTTGAATTTTTTCAAAAGGGTACAAAAGAATTTTGAGGGGAAGCTAATTGGTGCTGATCGTGCAAAGGATCTTGCTGTCTTAAAGGTAATGTTTGTTTTTGTACTTTAGATGATAGTTTTGTTCATTGGAACTGTCTTAGTAATTTACCACCAGCTCAGACTCAGTACTGATATCTCTAAATTGCTAGGTAGAAGCGTCTGAAGATCTGTTGAGGCCAATCTCTGTGGGGCAGTCTTCTTCTCTAAGTGTTGGCCAGCAGTGTTTAGCAATTGGAAATCCGTTTGGTTTTGATCATACCCTCACTGTCGGGGTAATTAGTGGACTGAATCGAGACATTTTCAGTCAAGCTGGAGTCACAATTAGTGGTGGAATTCAAACAGATGCAGCAATCAATCCTGGGAACAGGTTAGTGATTTTTTTTCCCTCTTTGACATGAAGGAGCTCACAGCCAGGGCCAACTTCACCCTAGTTTTTTTAGAATTTGATCATCGCCTACTCCTTTCTTGTTCTTACTATGACAGTGGAGGACCCCTGTTAGATTCCAAAGGAAATTTAATTGGAATTAATACCGCAATATTTACTCAGACAGGTAAGTAGTTTCATAGTAAATTCCATAATATAACTCTTATACATAATCAAATTTGAAATTTGAGAAAATACATATGGAAGTTACGAAGTGATTACCTCAAAATTTAAATGGTTTGGCAGGGACATCAGCCGGTGTAGGGTTTGCCATCCCATCATCAACTGTACTCAAAATCGTGCCTCAGTTGATTCAATTTGGAAAAGTATGTATAGTTGCCCCAAGTATTTTTAAGGTTCCAACTGATTGTTAACTTCTTTTCACAAGTCAACTTTGACTGTTTATACTTTTTTTTAATGAGCACAAATTGTGCCTTTTTGAAGATAGATCATTGAAAACACACTACTTAAAGAAGTGTTTGATTATGTTAACCAGAAGATGCTTTATATGTTTATTCTTTTATCCTTGGTTCATCCATTTTAGGTTGTTCGGGCTGGTTTGAATGTGGAGATTGCTCCTGAGTTAGTTGCAAATCAACTCAATGTTCGATATGGAGCTCTTGTTCTACAGGTATTATATATATACCTTTCGTTTTTGAGTTGCATTTCAATTAAATATCTCTGTTCGTCATATTCACATCTGTCCATGGACCATTCGCTTCTTGATATTTCCGTTGACTTTATAATGCTGCAGGTCCCTGCAAATAGTGTTGCAGCAAAGGCTGGCATACTTCCCACCACAAGAGGCTTTGCTGGTAATATACTACTCGGGGATATCATTGTTGCGGTTGACGACAAACCTGTGAGTTGTCCCTTACTACTGTTATCATTTTTCTCTCCAGGCATTATATAACATGCTCCTGCTATCTTGTCAAGCTACAAAATCAGTTAACCCTAAATTCAGACAGCTTGTATCGAATTCGAATCAATCCTGTTTGCTCTTCACCAAAAAAGAAAGAAAAAAAAGAATAGTTTTATTGATGCCATGTTATCTTGTATCAGGTTAAAAGCAAAGCCGAGTTCAACAGAGTATTGGATGACTACAACGTGGGGGATAAAGTAACGTTAAAGATCCAGAGAAGCAGCGAAAATTTGGAGCTTCCCATAACATTAGAGGAAAAGAGTTCATGATAGGGCATGCTGATGTTTTTTACATGCCAAGCAGCACATAATTTTCTTTAGTTTTATTATAGGAATATTAATTTTGCTCGATATTTTGATGTACAATGAGGAATTACTGTATATAATTAAATCATTAATGGAGAAAATTATTATTATTTATTTTGCCAAAGTTTGAAAAGGAAGGGATAAAACTCACACACACAGGTACTATGAGGACTTAAACTCAAGACCTTTAAGTCCTCTTAATTAGCTTGAAAAAGGAATGGTGTACCTTTGTTACGGCCCAAATATTGTCTGTCTAAAAGCCCAAGAAATGGTGTTTCTAACCCTGAGACCAGCTGAGTATATGACTAGGTGTGAAAACAGAATTTTCATGTAAGATAAACATAAATAAATTAAATCATTAATAACAAAAATAATATGTTGATGACTTGATATAATATCAGTATTATTGATTTTTATTGATTAATTATACACGTCACTGCAGCAGCTTGTGGTCTATCAACTCATTCTGGAACGCAATTTTAATTTAGTTTGATGTGAGACAAAATTGTTTAATTTAGTTGATGTGAGAAAATCCCATGAATATTTTTATATCCCATGTATCAATTTAGTATTAAGACCAGGTTTGTCTTTGTCTTGTCTTTTTCCATTTTCCTTCCAAATTTCTAACACCATGTCAGATTCTTTAGACATCCCAATCAAATTGACATCACCAATTTCCAATAATCTGGCAATTGCATACAAATTCTCCTCATTTTTTTCAATGCAAATTACTTTCTGTTTGGTTTTACTACACCATTAAAAAGTAAGAAAAAATTAATGGTTTATAATCTGATAATGACTGCTGCTGCAGGGAGCTCTGTATCTCAAATTAATAATAAGGTTTGAACAGTAACTTAGCAGGGAAGCAACGAGACAGGATTCTTAGGTTATTCTAAGTCACAGATATTGAAAGAATGTTGCTTTCAAAGAGATTTATCTTAAATTAATTATTCTAAAAACATATTATATATATGTGATTGAGAATGTTGATAATGATGCATAAATCTGTAATAAGATGATAAAATTCCCTTTAACTCTAGTTTAGCTTATCGCGTGGAGTTGCTATTATTGACTCCTATCTTAGAAAACAAGAACCTTAATTATTCTTTTCACAGTAAAATTAATTGGATAATTATTAATTACAGCTTGTTTAAGCTTGTTTAAGATAAGAACGAGTTGAAAATTTATCCCACAAGAAGCACAATTTCATTACAACTTAATTAGCTACTTTCTAGTCTATGTTTAAATTTGAAAATGGTGTGCATGTGTTGAAGTGTTGCTTAAACAATTTACACATAATATAAAACCATTAAATTAATAATTCAAGTTAGCTTGGAATTTGAATTGGTTAAGATACACCAAAATTTGCAGATGTGAGTTTAGGCTAGTTGGTTAAGCTCAATCGATCCTCTTTAATTTACATTACAGACAGTAGTTTATAATATCGTTTTTTTAAAAATTAAAAAAAAAGGAAAAAGGAAAAACCAATATTATAAGTAGCATTAAAATATAGAAACCATGCAGTATTGTCAATAACATTGATGGTGGATTTGTCTCGTACTCGTAGGGGACACAGTTGTGTTTAGATGGTTGATGTTTGCAGAGAAAGAGGTTAGAAAACTTGGGTTGGAAGAGTTTGATCCAACTTTCAACTTCGGTTGCACGTGGGCTGTGACAATACCCAAAAGAAATGTGGAAATTAGGAATTTTGGATTCCAATGTTCGTGAAATCAAGGGGTTTGACCTGTGCCTTCCCACTTCTTATTAACTAATGGCAAGCCCTGACAAAATTAAGGCAGATCTTTTCATTGTTTCAATATGAATGGATATCAAACCAAACAGAAAGGGTTAAAGTTGAACACACAATTTTTTAAAACAAAAAACAAAAAAATTATAAAGAAATCTACACACACAAAAAAAAACCTGCAGCAGTTAAGCATCTCTGCATCTTTTAAAGAAGAAATACTTGTGTGGAATGGGGATATCGTGCTATCCTCGACCAATCACTGTATGCTCGCTTTTGGTAGACTGTGATTGGCCAAGATAGCAAAACAGTGATATCTTCGTTTGACACAAGTTTTTCTGTTTTTGAAGACATGATTTTTCAACCTTTTGTTTTTGTTTGTTCATAATTCGTTGCATGTCAGCAACTTTAAAGGTCAGATGACATCACTAGTCAAATTATGAACTCAAGTAGTTGAACTGCCCTTTGTTACAGTTTGGTGAACAGTCTGAATTTACCCTAAATAGAGCTGTCCAAAAGACAATTTTAGCTCAAACAGCGCACTGTTTGCCTAACCTTGTCATCACTGCAGCAAATGCAGCTACCATATTCTTGTAATTTCTGGATGTACTGTTAATTTAGTAAAATATATTAGTTTGTTCATTTTACCAATTTACCATCATCGTTTCTTGCCTTCTTATTGTTGGGTTATATCAGTGAGTGACCAAGTGTGTAATTAAAGATTAGTCCGGTGGTTTATTTTGCATGGTGGCTTTTTCTACTGGTTGAAGCCAAGTAGACCAATATAAAAGAGGTTGGTATGCTTGAGCTACCCCAATTAGTATACTTAATCACTGGTTTTGGAATATCTTAAGATTAAAATATCAACTGACATGTCACGTTTTCATATGTGGCAGATGAGGGAATGGAAGGTCTTAGAATAATGGAACAGAAATGGCATTTTTGGATCCAGGGATGCCAGAAATATTTCTATTTCCCTCACAACTCAGAAGGGTCTCAGAGGAATTTCCTTTTTTTTTGTGTGCATAGATATCTCTTAGATTGACTCTTAATTTTGAGCCTTTTGTATTGAAAATTGGTTCATCCTATATGGTTAGCAAAAAAACAATTCAAGCAAAGATTATTTAAGAGGTTAATATAATATTATGACAAGGAACCTGTGTTTTGTCAGTTTGCATTTGGTCGTTTGAAGATAAAAGGGGTGGTTTCTATAAGCTGAACATGAGAATGCATGTGTGAAAGCAACTTGGTATTTAAAAACTCCAAAAATTTGCTGAATTTGTAGACTGTTTGAGATCCTTAATTTGGATTTAAATAACCCCGTCATGCAGTTCAAGAAGCACACCAACTTATAATTCAATAAAATCCCATTCACTTCTTGGTAGCTGTTGTTTAAAAGACTTTGAGGCTCTCAGCTTCTGCTTACCAAGTCATACTGATTTTCGTGCAAACGCACTCTCCTCCATAGTCACCCTGAAAGGGCGGCCGAAGCTTCGGAACCAGACCCCTTCTCAGGTGGCACATGAGATGATAGCTTTGGATGCAGTGAACTAAATATTACTGTGAGCTAATTCTAAAGAACCAGACCAGCTTCAAAGCTTAATCTTAGAAATCTTTCTAGAGATCATTTCTCAAGGGTCTGGTTTCGTTTCCGAAATACTTTTAAGCATCCCAAACTGTCTTTTGCACCTTTAGAGAAGGAAGGGAAATATGGATGAGAAGAATGACATGGACAAGGTTGATGATGTGATGTTGCCTGGCTTTCGTTTTCATCCCACTGATGAGGAGCTTGTTGGGTTTTACCTCAGGAGAAAAATTCAGCAGAGGCTTCTCCCCATTGAGTTGATTAAGCAAGTTGACATTTACAAATATGATCCCTGGGATCTTCCAAGTAAGATAGCTTGTCTCTTATTCATGCTTTCTTCAGAAATGGCTCTAATCCTTTTATTCTTAACCTGTTTTCATGTTGGGGTTTTGGTTTGCAACATGAAATTTTCTGTCTGATTTTTAACTCTAGCCACCCAGCAAGATGAAATTTTTCTCTTTTTCATGTATATGATGATTTCATATTTCTTTTTCATGTTTTAGTTCTTGTTACTGAACTTGCAAGTTGTATTTGATATGTGTAAGCAGAGCTGGCAAGTACTGGGGAGAAAGAATGGTACTTCTACTGCCCAAGAGACAGGAAATACAGGAACAGTGCTAGGCCTAATCGAGTCACAGGAGCTGGGTTTTGGAAAGCAACTGGAACAGACAGGCCTATTTATTCTTCTGAAGGCTCCAAGTGCATAGGTTTGAAGAAGTCCCTTGTCTTCTACAGAGGCAGAGCTGCTAAGGGGATCAAAACTGACTGGATGATGCATGAATTTCGGTTACCTTCTCTCTCAGAGTCGGCACCACCACCGAAAAAGCTCTTGGATAAAAGCCTTCCTGCAAATGTAAGTCTTGGTTATTTTTTCCCTCTCTTTGTTTTTCAGCTGTGTTTTGGTCTTTAATTCAAGACATCATGTTGTGCAGGATGCATGGGCAATTTGTAGGATTTTCAAGAAGACAAACTCCATGGCACAGAGAGCTCTTTCTCACTCCTGGGGGTCTCCATTCCCGGAACCTACAGCAGCATCTGGTTTACTCAATCAAGGTGCACACTGCACTCAGTTCAGCTCAGAGAACATGTCGTGCACAACTGAAATAGGATCATCCATCCAGTTTTGGAGCAACAATGACTTGCAACAAGCTTCTAATGCCAGCTACTCTGCCTTTGACACTCTCCCTTACAAACCCATCAATCCCACAGGATCCAAACCCTCCATATTTGAAGCAGATCAATTTCCCAATGGCTTCATGTTCTCTCCAGTGGAAATGTCAAGGCCCATCAGCCCTGCCTTAATTGGTGATTTGAGTAACACAACTGGAAGCATAGACTTTGATGGTTCACAACAGCAACAGTTCAGCGGCTTTTCGATCAATTTGTCACAGAATCAGATGCAGGGAAACATGGAAACAGGAGAAAATGAAGCGGGCTTCAGGAAGAACTTAAGTAGTAGCACAAGCCATGCTAACAATAATAATAATAATGGCCATTGGGGAAGCATCAGACCAATTGCATTTCCCTTCAGTTTGGCTTCAGATGATGATGCTTGGAAGCCTACTCTGCCATCAGATTCACCACCTTGTCCAAGTGACATGTCCACTAGCTATTCTACAAACAAATGCTACACGTGATTGAATTCATTTTATCTTCTTCTAGCTGGTATCAAAATCATACTCTGTTTAGTGTGTCACTGTACAGTTTCCTACATTCCAATTTATACAAGTTAGGCAAAATATATTTTGTTTCTATTGTGTATTAATAGTACTTGGGCAAATGA
Source organism: Prunus kanzakura (assembly GCA_020521455.1). Taxonomy (NCBI): domain Eukaryota; kingdom Viridiplantae; phylum Streptophyta; class Magnoliopsida; order Rosales; family Rosaceae; genus Prunus; species Prunus kanzakura. The sequence continues at coordinate 2,373,908 of BPUM01000013.1, forward strand.
GTTACACTACAAGCTATAATTAACTAGCACCAACCAAGTGACATAATTGCCATTAAGATTTTGGGGTGTTGGTTAGATTGACCCAAGCTTTTGGCATGCTTCCAAGTGGTCCTAGGTTCAAGCCCTCGTCATACCCGTATGTGCGGGTTTCCTAACTTTGGCGCAAAAATATTGGTAATTAACAGATTGATGATAAAGGGAAAAAATACAAAATTGGTAATTAACTGAATATATTGGGCCTCACATAGCACATATTTGGCCCAAATGAATGCCACTAGTGGCCTTTTTTTTTTTTTTTGGTCAACACCACTAGTGGCCTCAATTTTGAAAATTTGAGTCTGTAAATCTCAAACAAACCTGAAGTAAGAAATCAGCCTCAAAAGTCAAAAGTCAAAACCCAACGGAGCTTCTGGGTTTTTGCTGGGGTAAACCCTCACCACTACTTTCCCCTCAATTTGCGTTCTCGCTCGCTCTCAAATTCAGTCATTTTTTATTGTCTCAGGTGAGCTCTCTATGATCCGCTCAATTCACACTCGCTTATTTCCTTGAAATTGTTCCCAAATTTCTGGGCTTTTCATTCGTATTTAAGCTTTACTCGTCGGTTCTTATTGATTTATCATATCTATGAGCTTTTGATTTTATCCGAGTGTTAAAAATGGCTAGAGGCCCTGCAAGCTCTCTCTTTCGACTTTATGCTTCGAAGAAAAGCATATCTAGGTTTAGGGTCCTGGTGTGGAATCAATATCTCAGTTCCGCTGGTTCATATGACCGCTCTGTATCGCCAAATTTCCCTTTTTGTCCCGCTTTCGATGGCCCAAACCGTCCGTTTTCGACGAGCTTAAGGGACCTAGTTCGTCTTAGATTGCCGCCCCAAAGCCCAAAATTTATGGGCAGCGATACCTTTGATGCAAAACCATTTTCAACTGCTGTGGGAGATGGGGAAGAAGATGTGAATAATAATAGTGCTTATAGTTCAACAATGATCGAGTCTGAATGCGATTTTGATGCGGATGCTGGGAAAAATGTTGAGCTTGAGCTTGAGAATAGTGCTCGCAATTTGTCGAATTGTGAAGACAGGGACGGTGATTCAATGATGGTTGAGTCGGAAAATGGTGATGACAATGTGAGTTCAGTGAAACCTTTGAGCTTTGTGCATGTTGCATCCCGCGAGCCTGCTGAATTGTATCGTGAGCTTCGCAACGCCGAAAGGGGTGCAAAGCAGAGACGGTATGATTGGGACACTCTTCAAGAAATATTCCGGTACTTTGGGAATTCGGGCTGGGCATCCGATCAGTCTCTTGCGATATACATAGGCAGGTCATTTTTTCCTACTGCAGTGCATAATTTCCGGAGCTTTTTCTTCAAGAAGAGTTCGGCTGATGTTGCGAGGTATGTGGTGTCCCTTGGTCCATCTGATGATGCAGTTGAGTTTTTGTTTCCAGTGTTTGTTGAATATTGTTTGGAAGAGTTTCCTGATGAGATCAAGCGTTTTCGGGGTATGATTGAATCAGCAGATCTCACTAAGCCCCATACATGGTTTCCATTTGCTCGGGCTATGAAGCGTAAGATAGTTTATCACTGTGGTCCAACCAATAGTGGCAAAACTTACAATGCTTTGCAAAGTTTCATGGAAGCAAAGAAGGGTATTTACTGCAGTCCTCTGAGATTATTGGCTATGGAAGTCTTTGACAAAGTAAATGGGAATGGGGTTTATTGTAGTCTTAACACGGGACAAGAAAAGAAGTTTGTCCCATTCTCAAACCATGTTGCTTGTACAGTGGAAATGGTGTCAACCGATGAACTGTATGATGTTGCTGTTATCGATGAAATTCAGATGATGGCAGACCCATATAGAGGGTTTGCATGGACACGAGCATTGCTTGGGCTGAAGGCTGACGAGATACATTTGTGTGGAGATCCAAGTGTTCTGGATATCGTTCGAAAAATCTGTTCAGAGACTGGTGATGAGTTGTACGAGCACCATTATGAGAGGTTTAAGCCGTTGGTGGTTGAAGCCAAAACGCTCTTGGGAGATCTTAAAAATGTTCGGTCTGGAGACTGTGTGGTTGCTTTTTCAAGGAGAGAGGTATTTGAGGTTAAAATTGCAATTGAAAAATACACCAATCACCGTTGTTGTGTTATTTATGGTGCCTTGCCACCAGAAACTCGAAGACAGCAAGCAAATTTGTTTAATGAACAAAATAATGAATATGATGTGCTTGTTGCTACCGATGCAGTGGGAATGGGTTTAAATCTTAATATCAGGAGGGTTGTATTCTATGGCCTGGCCAAGTACAATGGTGACAAAACTGTAGCAGTTCCTGCATCTCAAGTGAAGCAGATTGCTGGAAGAGCTGGTCGGAGAGGAAGTATATATCCAGATGGACTCACTACCACACTGAACTTAGATGATCTGGCTTACTTGATTGAATGTCTAAAGCAACCTTTTGATGAAGTTAAGAAAGTGGGCCTTTTTCCTTTCTTTGAGCAGGTGGAGCTATTTGCAGGCAAATTGCCAAATGTTACATTCTGCCAGCTTCTTGAGAAATTCGGTGAAAATTGTCGTTTGGATGGGTCATACTTCTTGTGTCGACATGATCATATAAAGAAGGTTGCAAATATGTTGCAGAAGGTCCCGGAATTATCTCTAGAGGATCGTTTTAACTTCTGTTTTGCCCCGGTTAATATCAGAGACCCAAAAGCTATGTACCATCTTCTAAGGTTTGCTTCATCATATAGTCAGAATCTCCCAGTTAATATTGCTATGGGCATGCCAAATGGGTCTGCTCGTAACAATAAGGAGCTCTTGGATCTCGAGACCAAGCATCAAGTGTTATCCATATATATGTGGTTATCCCACCACTTCAAGGAGGAAACTTTTCCATATTGGAAGAAGGCTGAGGCAATGGCAACAGATATTGCTGAACTGTTGGGTAAGTCTCTAGCCATTGCTAATTGGAAACCAGAGTCAAGGGCGGCAGAGAACCAAAAGTTTCAAGAAAAGCGAGATAGTTATGACAGGCCAAGATCACTCATCAAAGTATATGAGAAGTAAGTTCCTCATAATAAAGTTTCTTCCACGACTTCTTACTGAACTGATGTAGTGTTTATTGTCAAATAAGTACTCTTGTATCTGCTCTAGTTTAGTCTGTGGTTCTTTATTTTTCTTTTATTTTGTAAGACTTGACTTGTTTCGATTATTTGATTCTAACTATTTGTCTAAATATTATCGATTTCGAGGACATCTGTGAAATTATAGATTAGGTTCTTTCAATATTCATAGCAGCTGATAACACATTCTAATGTTTGTATGAAAAAAAAGCTACTCTTAATAATATATTATAGAACCAATAAATAGACGGATAGATGGATAGACAGATATATCTAATAGAAGAAGAAATTTGAGATTGGGTCTGTTATTTCAAATTATTTGTGTTCTGGATTGCATCCTTTATATGTTTCTCTAGCTCCTATTAAGCTCCTTATCAGTGGTAATGATTTTTTTTTTTTTTTCTGACTTGCAGGAAAAGGCATGACCGGTCTGTACAACATGAGCTCTCAGAGAAAGTAGCTGCTTAGGTTCGGAGATTGGACGATTGAAAAAATGCCTAGGCCGACATGAGACAGAATTAACTGTAGACTGTGTACTTTTCCATCTTCTGGGAGTGTCATGTGAACAGAATTTGCAAAAAATTTACAGTATGTGTTACAAAGACTTGCTACTTTCATGAACTCCTGATTCATTTTGTGTAGAGTACTGACTAAACCCTATTTTTGAGTATGGTGGTGGTGGTTCACTTTTAGAGCAGATAGGTTTTAGCTCAAATTATGTACTCAATTGGACAGTAGGAAAATATGTATTCAAATTGAAAGTTACGGGCTCTTTGAGGATCAAGTGTGAAACCTCCTGGTGTATGATGCAAGTTAACTATTATTCAGAAATAAAGACGAAAAAAATGGTTGAATCATTTCACGGTAATTCACTCCTATCGCCCTCAATGTAATTGTGGACTAGAAAGAAAAATAAACAAGTTGGGATGACTGGTAAATTGACATGCCTCTTTTGGCGACAGAAGTAGAGCTATATAGACAGACAGGTCAACAAAAAGAGGTTTGTGAGAGGACGTGATATTTTCATTCCATATTCAGATTTCTGTCCTCCAAATATCAACAAAAAGAGACATAAGCAAAAGAGCACTTGGAGTTCAAAAGTAGTGTTATAGTCTATAGGATTTTAATCGGAGTTCAAAAGTAGTTTTAGTATGGAGGGAGGGAGACCCTGTGGCCCAACCCGCCTTTTCTTTTCTTTTTAACCTTTTCTGGGGTGCATATATACAATTTGCCCACACCCACATATACTATGCATCTTTAACTATTATCTATGGTTCACTTGCTTCTATTCTCCCCTCTGCATGAAAACCTTGACTGCATTGACTTTCATCTGTTACCACTTAATGGAGATGTCTTCTTCATCAATGGACTACAAAGGGAGGGAGAAAAACAAAAAACAATATTAGGAAAACAAAAATGAAACATATATATATATATGTACTTATTTAGAGAAATAGAAATTAAGCAAGTGGATAGAATCAGCTGGATCTTACGTTGGTAAATAAGCTGCAGGATCAACAATAGGTGGGAAGTCATCATGGCGCGGAAGTGTGATGATTTTGTGGACTTGCAAATCACACACCACGCATTTGTGTTCAAAATCACCAGCAGCCAGTATGGCCTGTTCTTTACAGGAGCTGCACCACAGCAAGTGTTGGCATGGAAAATTGGCCAATAACATCTGCTTCTGGTTGCATCCAAAACATTTTCCATCCAAAATGCATTCCTTATAATCCTGCGTGCTCGGTGCATCATAATACTATAGTGTTATATGATTATATCTATCATCATTGTGAAACTATATATTATGATATATAATCATAATGATATAATAATATGCAGAGTATATATGAACACTCTAACGCTAAAATAATTTGATATATAGTGTCAACTGGCTACTTCTCACCTTGTAAAAATCAATGTCACGAAGGAAGTAACTAAATGATTTGTTCCTTTTTCTGGCAAGGGCCTCCAAAACCAGATGCCGCTGTGGATCCCTCCGATTATTAGTGCTTCCTTTAAGCTCTCCTATGCATTGTCCTCTTTCACTGCTCACATCAAATTCTTTTTTACCGTGGAACAGAGGATCTGGCTTCAAGAATTGCAGGACCCTTGGGTGGATGCAATGTGATGCATCCTTAGCTGAATTCACTTCAGGATGATGCCCATGGGAGGGTTTCTCTTCCCTATAGCTACTGGTTTCCTTTAATCCCAAGTTTCCAGCAGCACCATCATCAATTGGAAGGTCCCGAAGACACTTTGAATCACCACGATCATCAACTGAAAGGTCCTGAAGACACTCTGAATCACCAACATCATCAATCGAAATGTCCTGAAGACACTCTGAATCACCAACATCATCAGTTGAAATGTCCTGAAGACACTTTGAATCACCACCATCATCAGTCGAAATGTCCTGAAGACACTTTGAATTACCACCATCATCGATCGCTGTAGAAACAGAGGAATTGCAAGACATTCTGAGTGTATGACATTGACAGAGTTGGTGATGATGCCTGAATTTTGGTTGGAGGATCATGTGATTGGGAGATCCATTTTTTCCTAGAGGGTCAACCTTAATGGTACATAAGTTGGAGAAAGATTTGATGAAGTCACTCAGCTTGGAGAATCCAAGAGGTGCATGATCCAGTTCTAAGCCAAATTTAGCCCTGAAATCACCTTTCAGAGAAGATAGAGCATATTTTCCAGTCCTTGGATGGTTTGACAGATCTTGTAAGAACCCAGGAAACCACTTCTTAAAAGCCTTTAGCCAAATAGGCATGCTTTTATCTTCTGGGCTTGAGATTTTACGTGCTCGAGGTTTTATGGGACTTGTCTTTGGTTGGCCATGGAGTAACTTACCAAGCCAAGAACCTTGTTCAGGTTTGTTTGCTTCCATTATCATCTCATCTGACGACATCTGTGGTAGAAGTTGAGGTCGGCAATTCTTCTCTTGTCCTTGCTGTCGAGGTGACAATTTCTCCGACTCAGCTGCCAATCTTGTTACCACACTTTTTATTTCAACTGGTTTGCCTAGCATGGAGACATAGTGTGCTTGAACAGCTGCGGAAACAGATTTCTCCTCTTTAAATGTGACAAATCCAAAGCCTCGAGATTGTATCTTGTTTTCTATTTGAGAGAAAATGACTATGGCATCATCCACTGGCCCAAATTGTTCTTCAAAGAACTTACCCAAGGAATCTGCTTCACAAAGTAACATAAGAAAGTTTATCCAGAGAAATAATGTTAAATATATCTGTAAATTAAATCGCTGATCAATGCTTGAGTATTCATAATCAATACAACTTAAAGGCTTTTTGTATCAAAGCTTTCAGAGGTGGATAATACTAACCAGATCCCACTGAAGGAGGAAGTCCTCCTACAAAGATGCGCTTGAGTTCTTTAGCATCGTGAGAATGATTGCGGACTGATTCCTGCTTCACTTTCTGATGCTCCTCCCTACCATGTGCATAAAAGCACTTAGCTCCTCTGACACATCCACGAGGAGAGACGAAGTATTTGCAAATCTCTACCTTGGTGCTGGAGTGAATTTTTCTATCATGCACAGGGAGTACAGAAACTTGAGAACATATGAATAGATTAAGGACATAGGTAGACATGCACAAGCACTTGCGTGCTCACACCCCCACACCCGCTCACAAGCACATATCACACAAACTTGATCTACCTTTCAGAAGTGGTGTCTTCATCTGTCATGGTTAGAAGTGCTTCGCAGGTGCTGGAAAAAGCCTCATCACATTGTGAACAAGCAATACTTTTATGTTGATTGGGGAAAGCATTGCTGCCTGCAAATAAAAAATTAGGAATGTGAAATCAAATTTACAGAATCATATTGATTGGTGCAGTTGCTTCGCTATTTCCTTATATACACATTTTGAAATTCAACTTACTGAGGTTAACACTGGTTGGGTTCAGCAATATGAAACGCATATCTTGCGAGGTTGTCAGGTCAATAGGTCTTTGTCTACTGGTAATGTTAACAGTTTTGCAGACATGTAGAAATAAATGTTAGCATTCAAAGCTGGAAATCTGAGGCCACCTTCTAAGAGACAACTACAGAAAAAGATACTAACATTGAACTGGATGAGTAGGGTTCAATTGTTTCTTACCGCAGATTGAGAATTTCACTACTTGCTCCCCAGCTCAAAAGAAGCTCAGCACACTCCATACTATCATTCCTAACAGCAAAGAACAGCGGGGTTTCTTTAATTTCTGTCCTATACTGGGTACCATCTGGGGCTTCCAATAGAAGGACCTGCCAATTGGTTCGATACTAATGACTTCCACGAAAACTCAAAGCTAATCTATATTTTCTTGCCAAGAGGAAGTTGATCTTTAAGAAAATTGGAGAGCTATGCTGAAGAGAAAACATACAATACCTGAAGTGCCTCTGAATTACCATTACCAGCAGCAATATGAAAGGCAGTTAATCCTAATTTATTCCTTTGGCTTACTCGTGCACCATGCTTAATGAGAAGCCATAAAATTCTGGAACGAGAACACAACAAAAATCTATTAAGGTAATTAAATTTGTGCATCTGTCTATGCGTGCATTTGAAAGACTGAGAGAGAGAGGGACTTTATCTGCTGTGGACATGACAATCTCGACAATTTAAGGGTCCAATGAAGAGCAGAATTTCCTTCTGCATCAGCATCATTTACATCTATATTTGTTTTCAGAAGCAGCTGCATGACGGCTTCATCTCCAACCTATCCAAAGTAACAAGTTTCTGATCATAGATCACAATAAAACTCCAATACTACACAGATATGAAGCATACAATAAAATGGTACTTGCTCACTCCATAGTTGAAAAACAGGGACATCAATTAGCAATTTTTTTTTCATGCAATCTTGAGTTTTGACATATTTTCTTCGGGATTTTATTACAAGTGACAACTATGGATTAATCACTATGCATGCGAAAAAACTAATTAGGTGGAACATGATGAACTATTTGTACAGCCTAGATATATATCATTCAGTATTCTCTTATATTACATCTTCTGTTTGTGACACGTGCGTCATGTTTTCCTTGTGAGAATCAATTAATTAAACGAAAGTAAGGAAACAAAGAAACAGAAACACCGAGGCCCACAAGACAAGGCGAGGAAAAGAAGCCTGAGGGAAAGCAGACCCAGTTCCAAACCCAACATAGACCATAAAACAAGGCCAAGGCCCAGAACCCAACCACTTGACAACCAGAACACAGAAAACAGCATCTGGTTCTTTCAATTGGGACCTTAAAAAGAATGTTTAGTGGGGTCATCAATTCAGTAATCCATTACAAATCCCAAAATGGATGCGTTCTTTTCATGATCATCAAATCGAGGCTCAACTTCCGGTTCTCCTTCCTTTCTTTTATTTAAAAGAAAAGCAGAGAGAGTTTGCTCTGTTTTTCCTCTTTCTTTTTGGATAATTTGATTCTTTTTATATTAAAAAACTAAAAGAACGAGGAGAACGCTGGGCTTACCTGGGCCGCTCGGATGAGTGGTGACATCACCTTCTTGTCCGTAATACCGTTTTCAGCAACAGCTCCGAAGAGCTGAAGCAACTCTATCTCGAGAAGCAAAAGCCTCCTTTTCTCGGAGTTGTCGCTCTCGGTGGCCGTCGAGGTGGGTTTCGCCGCCCTCAACGGCGTCGTTGGACCGACCAGGGACAAAGCTTCCCGTACAACACATTCGTATAAGGTCACCTTCTCTTTAGAAGCCGAATCGTTATCACGCAACTCCAATACCGTTTCGCTAATCTTCTCTGCGGCTACAATAAGCAGAGCCGCTAAAGCAACTATACGCCCTTCAACAGCGTTTGCATAGGCCACCTGACCGATTTCCTTGGTTTTTTCACTGAGAAGTCTCACGGTGGTCAAATCCTGAGATGGAAAGAAAATTAAATATATCAAATGGAAATTTTGGTAATTTTTATCCAATGGATTTTTAAAAGAGTTAACTGCTAGCTGAAGAAAATAAAAGCCAGGAGCCTTTCAAGCTGTCACCTTTTTCATCAGTTTCTTTTATTTTTCAATAGCTTTCTAAGAAACCAAACAGGCTTCACAAATAACTTGTTAATTCAAGAAAAAAAAAAAAAAAAAAAAACCTTTTCGCCGAGAACGACGAACAAATCCTCAAGGGTGTATTCATCTGGAGTCCAAATCACTTCCATCCTGAAATCACAAGGCGATGAAAATGAATTAAAATTAATGTAAAGAAAAGAAAATAACAAAAAAAGAGGAGCTTCAATTAATAAAAATGTGAAATAGTCAAAAGCGAACTGAAAAGGAAAAAGCAAATTTTCTATTTGAAGCAATTTCTACAGTGGTGTTTATGGGGAAGAGGTCACCTTTTACCGTTTAAGGTATAAAAAGCTAAAACGACGTGTTTTTCGAACGTTTTAATTGGCTGTTACCTTGCGCTAGACAGAGACAGGTCCAGAGCTAGTTGTGCTCGTCCGTCTCTGGTCCTCAGGCCCGTACGAGCGTGGTTCTTGAGCAAGACCTCGACGCACTTGGCCGCGTGAGCCAGAGCCGCTGTGTGAAGCGCCGATTTTCCCGAGTCATCGAACTCGTTCACCAAAGGCGTTCTTCCAAGCTCTCCGCCGAGCAATGCGGAGGCGCAGTCCGGTGAGTCGAAGTTACAGCAGAGGTGGAGAAGCTTCGAGACTGTGCTTCGGTCTAGGGGCTCTGTGGAGGCCTCAGCGAGTCGTTTCGTGTGAGTTACGAGCTGAGCCTTGTTGTCTCGTAAAACCGATTTGATCAAGAGCGATTCAGCTTCAACGAAGTCGAAGTGTTCACTCGTCTCGTTTCGGAGATCGTCGTCCACATGCGAAGCGAACTTTTCATCGCGATTGTAAGAGAAATAGGTGCATTTGGGAAGCGAGTTGATCAAGAGCTCCGTTGCTCCGAATCTTTGTATTTCCTGCGATTAATTAGGATTTTCAGTACTTTTTCAAATGAAAATGCTAATTAATTGAAAGATAATCAAGATCAAGAGCACATATCGCACCAGATCCATTGAAATCCCTAGTTTGAGCTCGGATCAAGCTCGGAACTTCTCGCACAATGCAGCACACATTATCCGAGTCACTGAAACCGCGAGCTTTAAGCTGCTAAAGAAACCCTAATTTTAAGGTTTTAGTGAAAGGTTCTTCGTCTCCATGAAATTGATTCAGTGTCTGGTCTTTTCTCTCTGAGAAGCAACGGATAGACAAAATGGGAGGGAAGCGTAGGGCCAGTCTTTACTTATAGAGACGAACTTCAGACGGTTAATTAAACTTGATTTATTATAAAAAAAAAACAAATTTAATAATTGATTTCTTTTTTTTCTTTTTTGCTTTTTTACTTTTTTTTGTTTGGGAGCCAAGCCAAGGCAAAGGCCGAAAAAGACAAAAGCCCCTATATCAAGGGCCTTGACAAAAAAATCAGGAGAGTCCTCAAACAAAAATGGATAAACACCTCGGTTGGTGCATCAACCTCAGTGGGGCCCAGCTCAAGATCCTGGGCTCACTTTAGTTAACTGACCAGTAGCAGAGTTTCCTCATAGTTTACCAAATTCATATTTAGGTCCTGACAGAAAAAAAAAAAAAAAAAAAAAAAAATCATATTTAGGAAGAAAACTATATATTCCACACTTCTTATTTATGTCAATCATTTATTTGGACAATTTTGACTTATGTATACCTGCGAATTTAACTTACTTAAGTAGTTGTTGAGGGTAATTTTCGCCTCCATAATATGGCGCATCGAGGTTCTGATAATGATATATGTTCGTATCGAAATTTTGTGTTCAAGTTTTTCATCAAAACATCGCTTACATGAAAATAAATAAATCAATCTTTAACTTTGGTCCTAAACGTTGGATTATTGTTTTCTTCTATCCTGTAATTTTGGTATAGTTTAATATTTAAACAATAATCATGCATTAGTAAACTCTTCTTTTTTTCATTTTCTTTTGTGCCATGTGAGCAGCTTTTCTACCCCTTTCAAGATTCAACAACATTTGGATGACAAATACATGAGTTTGTGATCGTACTATATAATCACTCATCTCATATGATATGGTAATTGTTAATTGCAAAATATTCACTGGTGTAGTGGTTTGAAACAATTGTTCTTTCAGGCAAGATTTTGAGTTCGAATCTTAGTATTCGTGTTGTGTGTATGAGTTTAATATATTATCACCAATCTCAATTAAAAAATATTAAAAACTAATAATTCTTAAATAAATCGGCTAATATGCAAAAGGATCCCATTTTATTTGCACACTGAAGTTTCGGTAATATTGCATGGACCGGTTTGTCACATCACACACTAATATTAAATAACTCGTAAAATAGCAAAAAGGGAAAGTGGGTCAATGAAAATAGGAAATTTAAAAGTTGAAAATCAAAATCCACTTCGCACTAGGAAACTCCCCAAAACTATATACAAGTTAGCACAAACAAACCCACTACACACAATTCCTTTTGAATCTCTGAAGCTGATCTGATCATCTAGCTCAAGGAAGCTCTCCATTGAAGCATGGGTTTCGTAAGAGATTCATGAGTGAAGATTTTATTTTATTTTTCAGTCGAAAATAAGTGAAGATGGGGAGGGGGATTTGTATGCAAGCAAGGAACATATTGGGTCGAGCTTCTGATCATATGGCAATGGACCATTATGCTCCTCAATCTCTAAAGCTTATGCTTCGCTCAATTCAATTTCCCCCCCTCAATGCACGTCGCTGCCTAAGTCCAAGTGACCAAAAGTTCTTCAAATCAAGCCATCCCGCTTGTAAAACAAATAGGTTTGATTGTGTTGGGTCAATTGAGGGTTGGTTGATTATGGTTGATAATCAATTTTGGCATCCAGATGGTTTCAATAATTCCACAAACATTCCATGGTCTTTGTTCCACTTGCTTCACAACAGCCGCAAGTGTTTGAACTTCTTCTTCGACCCGAAATACGAGGACCGGGTGATGCTCCCGTCACAGTCCACCGTCCCCTGCCATGGCAGCAACCAACCAAACTTCTTCAAGAAAGTGGTGGCCTCTTCGTCACCAACAGCAAGCCAGGATTGTCTTGTGGCTGCCCTTTGCTCGGGAGGCCGTCTGGCGTTCTGTACGCCGTCCGATCAATCGTGGACACTCATTGATCAAGGCAGCGCTAGAGGGGTCGAGTTTTGCGACGTGGAAATCATTGATGGGAAATTGCACGCTGCATTGAGTAACGCACCGGAGCTTTTGATGGTGTTTAAAATCGAAAGCGGTGCGAATCGGCCACGTACCTATTTTGCTCAATATTTGGTCAGGCTTGAGCCCGTGCCAATTCCTTCACATGCTACCACAGAGGATGGAAGGCAAGAGGGTTCTGCGTTGAAGGAGTTGTTTATGAAGAATGTTCTTCATCGGAATTACAGCTTCGATCTTGAGGAGGAGGAGGAGGATCCAGTAGGGTTTGGACCTGGAAAACTCAGGAGAGTGATCAAACAAAACTGGTTAAACATCCAGCGGATGCAACATAAAGCTCAGGGTGGCCTAGGCTCACCTCAAGCTCCTGGGCTACGTTATATAGTTAAATAATAGTTCAGCAGTTTGCCTCACATAACAAATTAATGCATGAGCTTATAATTATGCTATGTGTTACTTATATACGCCACAACGGTTCTGTAAATATCATTCTTTTTCAATGCAATGTATTTTTTAGTTGTAAACATGACTTATGCCAGGTGGTTAAGGCAGCGAGCCAACCTCATTGTACTTAAATTTGATCTCTCTTTTTTGACATTTGAGTTGTTCAAAATAGGCTTTTAAAATATCGCTTTGTCAAGAAAAAAAAATATTCCAGTTTTTCCACTCAACAATTGCGTAAAATCAAAAACTTAAAAAAAAACAAAGAAAAAAACACAAATTCATCGTTGAAAACACCCAAATGCAGAGATAATTAACGGGGACAAACAAAAGTAAGACCAAGACCTATATTATATTTGCTCATGCGAATCATGTCATACCCGTGACCCAAACGATTTGTTCATGCGAATAATGTCATGCCCTATGACCCAAACTATAAAAATTGGGCTTTTATTGAGGCCCAAAGAACTTGTCTTGTGCGGATCCATAACCTCCTCTGCCGCATGTTCCCGAATCATAGGCCTTTCTCTTTCCTCTAACGAGGGCTCATAATCTTTCTAAGAAAAGAGATACTTTGCTGCGTATGCCCTATTGCGGCAGCTACTGAGCTGTCGCAATACGATAGACACCCCCAAAATGTTTTCTTATTCACTAACACAAGAAATTAAGGTTATTAAGTAGCTATCACAATACGGTAGACACACCCAAAATGTTTCCTTACTCGCTATAACATGAGAAATTAAAGTGTGTGGCGTGAAGATGGTGTAATTCCCCGCAACATAACAATTGCATCCAAGAATCTTTCCTTGCGTACTAACACGAGAAACTATGATTTACGCAGGATAATAAATTCACACAAATTATAACACGTGTTTGGATATATTATTTAAAGGTTTAGATATCAATAATTATAACCACGTTGTAGTTTAAGAGGAGTCATACGTTAACACCATCGGCATGCCGAAAATTACTTAACACCACCACACAACACAACAGTGAGAATGTGAAAAGACAGTAAAGCACACGTTGATAGTCTTTCGCAAAAAAAGGGGCCTTGATAGTCTTGTCAGTAAGAAAAAGCCTTCTTCCTCTTTGAAACCCCTAGGCGACCTCTGTCGCTATATATACTAATAATTATTACAAAACCCTTGCCTGATTTTCCCTCCCTTTCCCGACATAAAATTAGGGTTTTTCTTTTTCTTTTCCCCAAAACTAGGCTTTGCTTCAAAAATGGTGGCGGACCAGGGGAAGAAGGCGAAGCTCACTGAGAGAGCTCCGGGGGACGAGACTGATCACATTGATACTGAGCTTGTCCTTAACATTGAGAAGTTGCAGGAGTTTCAAGATGACCTCGACAAGGTTCTGTGACCTGTCTCTCTCTATCTGTGCTACGTATATGTGTGTGTAAATATCTGTATAGACAATGTATATGCGTAAGTGTGTGTGTATATCATAACTTATATGTGTGAATTTCGCCTTTATCTGAAATATGATATGGTTGCGTTTTTGGGGTTTGCTTGTTTGAATAAGGATGGTTAGGGTCGGTTTTTGTAGTTATTGTTTTGTGATTGCAATGGAGTTTTCGGTTTTCTTTCCCTTCTGTTTTCTGGTTTGGTTACTGTTGATATCCGAATTTGAATTTGTCTTTTCTTTTGTTGGTATTTTAGAAGAGGGGAAGGCAATTCATATGCATATTTAGCTTATCAAAAAAAAAAATTGAACTTTGGGGTTTTCAAGGGTTGGGAATTATGAAAAGGACAATATTTGTTCATGTGAGAGTCTTTTGGGCTATTTGAGTTAGTTGTACGAACTTTTTCTTTCTTTTCATTTGATGTAAAAGGAAAAATCATGGATAAGATTGAGAATTTTGTTCCCTTTTTCATCAGATTTGTTAAAATCTCTTTGTAAATTTGCGTATTATTGGGTTAGTAGCATCTACAATTTGCAGAATAATGTAGTTGAAACGTTAGTAGGTCATGTCATTACAACGTTGATAACTGAAATTCCTACAAATCATTCCTTCTATATTGGTTGATTTGTGATAAAAAGGTTACTAAAGAAATTAATGGGGGAGATAAAAACTCGTGGGATTTCTAAATATGCCCCTATATGTTAAATTTATGCATTGTGCACTTTTATATGTTTCTTTTAGAAAGGTTTGGTTCATTGGATACTGCTTAAGATTTATGATTGGTATATGATGCTGATGAAGCTTGAAATTGCTTGGGTGCCCCACAGGTTAATGAAGAAGAGGGTGACAAACTGATGGAACTTGAACAAAAGTTTAATGAGATACGCAGGCCCGTCTATTTGAAACGGAATGAGATAATAAAAACCATTCCCGACTTCTGGCTAACTTCTGTTAGTGATACATCTTTTTTTGCAGTCGTCTTTTTTGAAATGTTTAATGGTTAATATAGGATATGTGCATGTATATAACTTGGGCATTGTTGTTTCACGCAGTTCATGAGCCATCCTGTGCTTTGTGATATTTTGACCGCAGAAGACCAGAAGGTCTGACAACTAGTTTGCTAATAACCCAAACATTATTATTTTAGAGTAACTTTTCGTTTTCCTAAATTATTGTCTTTTTTAATTCTTTCAGCTGACTGGAATTGACTGGTTGTTTGACTGTACTATTGCTTTTCTGTTCTTCTTGACCTAGATCTTCAAGTATTTAAATTCTCTTGATGTGGAGGACTTTAAAGATGATAAGACCTTAGGATACTCTATCACGTTTGTAAGCTTCTTCTTCTTTTCTTCTTAAGTTTACCTTAGTCATGCGTATAATATGGCTTGTCCTCTTCGCATGCTGTTTTTATTGTTGCTGTTTTTGGATATTGTTTCAAATATATAATGCCCATGTGCTCTGATAGTGTTTGAATTACTCTTTGCTAATACTTCTTTCTGATTCCCCTATTTCAGAATTTTAACGAGAATCCTTATTTTCAAGATACAAAGCTGACTAAAACCTTCGCATTCGTTGATGATGAGACAACTAAAGTTACTGGTACTACCATCAAATGGAAGGAGGGCATGGTATTCACTACACACTTGCATCTCTGCCTTCTTTTTCTCTCTCTTTTTTTTTTCCTCCCTTCATAAAAGTTACTGAGTTGTGTAAGTTTGAAGGGTTTTGCCAATGGAGTTAATGACGAGAAAAAAGGAAACAAACGACCACATGCTGAGCAGAGGTTCAATTCTTTTCATCCTATTTGCTCATTTATACCTAATTTTGTTCAATTAGGTTGGGGTTAAAGGGTTTATGAGCTATTAGGATCTTTTGTCGCTTGGCATAAAGTGTGAGTCCAGTTTTGTACGACTGAGCCAATAAGTACTTTATTACGTTTAGGATCTTGTTTCTTGCCTGTTCCCCTTACTTTTTGTAGTTCATGCTCTTTAACTCACATGTGAGTACTTTAATAATTGCAGCTTCTTCAGTTGGTTTAATGAAACTGAACAGGACGATATGGTTGGATTTCATGAAGAGGTAACTGTTCTTGTGAATCTATATTCACTAAGTTATGGTTGCATATTTATATGCATGCTAATTTTGCATATCTAAAATACTTCTTTTAAAAAGGAAATTGTTTGATGATATCAAAAGTAATCAATGGTAATTGTTATGCCATATGTGTGGTTTTTTAGTTATAATTTTATCATTTTTAACTAAGTCAATTCTACAGGCTTAGAAATCCCCTTTCGTTTTCTTCTTAATTCTTTACTGATTGATTGTTTACTGTGAAATTGCAGATGGTAGAGATAATTAAGGACGACTTATGGCCCAATCCTCTCAAGTATTTCAATAATGTAATCTTTTCTTCTCACGTGTGTTTATTTGTGTTTTTAAATGCTTATCAACAGATCCCTTCTTTTATTATTTAAAACTGGACTGAGGGAAGATATCTTTCCTTTAAATACTTCACAAACGGGGTGGCTTCTCGTCTCCTCATCATATGTATGGGTTGGGGGACGAGGTCTTATGTCCAAGACTTGCTGGGAGTGCTAGTCTATTTACCCAGAACAAATAAAATGAAGGTTATTTAAAGTTCCCTTTTCAATCTAACCATGGTAAGCAAGGTAACTTTTGAATTTGTTGTTCCAGGAGGCTGATGAAGAGGATTCTGAAGGTGATGAAGATAATGAAATGGTAACTAATATAGATTTCCATTATCAAAACATTGATTACATTGATTATTCTTCTTTTCTAACTCAAATGAAAAAAGAAAATGATTATTTTCTAATATATGTTGCAATTAGACCAGCGTGCTGCTCGGTGAAGATAGTTTGAGTTCTACTTGATTGCTTATCTCTACCTATTATTGGTCTTGCATAATAGTGGCATGCAACATGTTACAAAACCAAGTGTTGGCTAATTTTCAATGGGAACCAATTAATCCCTACAACTGCAATTTATTTTGGAGCCATGGTTCTCTTTATATATTCATGCTTTTGGGGTCTCACTGATCCGATTGTGTGTGGGTTGTGAGAGGCCGGTCGATCAGCCCTCTCATGGCCCGAAAAATGGGATCCCCTTCCTCCAGTCTTTTATGTAAATATATTCATTCTAAGCAGAGTTGATCACCTTAAATATTCCTAGAGAGTTTAATGTCTATCCTGACAACTTCTGAATATGCATGTGCAGGAGAATGGTGAGAATGATGATGGAGAAGACGATAACGAGGGAGATAGCTAAATTCTTTCGGGCTGACTTCAGTTTTGTTACTCTTTCATGGATTGGAGCAATAGAAATATGAAACTTTCTAGATACATGGGAATTAGCTTATCGCCTGGCAGACTTCTTGCATATAAATTAGTCTCAGTTGATCTTTTAGACTTTTTGGTTTGCACCTTTCTTCTTTATGTGTAGTTTACCTACCAAATAGAATGAGTTTTAGTTCCAACCAATTGAGAATGAATTAATTTTGCATTGCGCACTTCACATGTTATTGTCTACTTTATCCACAATTTTTTTATTTTTTTTTATTTTAACATTTAGAGCTTGAAGATCTTAAATAAAATTCACCCAAAATAAGGGCCCATCTGGTAACGTTTTCAGAGAATATTTTCAGAGAATGAAAACAAGAAAATGAATTTACATTTTCAAGAAATGAAATGCGTTTGGTAGATTAATTAGAAAACATCTTTAGAAAATGAAAACAATGAAAACGTGTCTGATAGTACAATTTGAAATAATAATATGAGTTATTTTTATGAAAACATTTTCCATGAGAATGAAAACAACTGTGTTTTGTTTTGGTCCACCGATCGTGTTTTTGCACATGAACTTGTTTTTATTTTATAAAAACATTCTCAGTGTTTTCTGTTTTGGGCCACCCAATGTGTTTATGCCTCATTTTTGTTCTCTGAAAATGAAAACAACTTCTTGAAACATTACTAAACGGGCCCTAAAGTTCTTGTGCCTTCTGGGACAACCGTTTTTATTTTTATTTTTAAGATCTTCAATAACCAAAAACACCACACAGAAGGCTATCCATGTTGACCGAGGCAACAAGAACCCCCCAAAAAAAGTATTCTCGTTGGTCATCTTGTGTGTGAATTTCTAGTCTTGTTCGTCTAATGGATAGTTTCATTGAATCTCAAAGCTCCAAAAAAAATGCATAAAGAAAGTTGACATGTAGAGTAACTCTACGCTCGGCTGAACTGTATACTATTCCCCAGGAAAAAAGGGATAAAGGAAAGAAAAGACGAAAAGTTACTTCCCTTGAAATTCTCCCAAACCTCCTATGAGTAGACAACATGAATCATGGCTATCCTACAGACTATATCTTAACTAAGAAGAAAATGGGGATTGAATCCATCCCATATTGCATCCTTCCCCAATTTAGGGATCATGCCATCACCAGTCGAACCAATAGCATCCTCATGAGATTTAACTACCAACAAATACAGGTTAGAAATCAGAGGGTTCCTAAGAAATGGATTTATAGCTCTAGAGAGTTCAGCAACATCAGAGAGCAGATGCATGTTATCATCAGTTTTCCCACTGAATATGCAATTTGAGACAGCATGAAAGGCAAGCAAATTGGCATACACAGGCAGAAATGCATCCTTATGGTTGCCCGCTCCACCGACCCAATCGGCCCCGCCTAGTTGCCCAATGCGGTCCTTGGCAAATGACATCAACTGGCTGGAAAATCTGAGTCTCCAATCATGCAAATAGTCCCTAAACTGTTGTTTGTTCAGAAAGTCACCAGCCCAAGATTTTGAAATTGGAAGCTTTTCCATTTGAGAACAACAAATTTGACAGATAAACAACTTTTCCTCATGATGATTGTCAATTTCCTTATCAAATACCTGTCTCACAAGATCTCCTTTGGCCACCTCATAATTCGATGCATTCAGCATCCAGCATAAAAGACAATCCAAATACCCGATCCAGTGACCAAAGATGGAAGATAGATGCTCAAAACAAGATCCTATCACTTTCTCCACTTGAGTTGGAACTACTCCACTATGAGAGCTTCCAGATCTTTTGCAAGTAAAACACCCCTGAATACCCATGGCA
The DNA here is from genome assembly GCA_020521455.1 of Prunus kanzakura. Lineage (NCBI taxonomy): Eukaryota > Viridiplantae > Streptophyta > Magnoliopsida > Rosales > Rosaceae > Prunus > Prunus kanzakura. The sequence continues at coordinate 2,393,172 of BPUM01000013.1, forward strand.
AGCCTTTCTCTAATCCCATCATCCTCATCCTCCAGAAGCTGGATGCATGTGAACCATATATCTAGTATTTGACCAGCATAAATATTAACAGCTTCTGTGGGTTCAAAATAAGAGCACGGTTTTTCAGAAGGGATTTGGTTATTGGACAAAGTAGAACCAATAAGCTCAGCTTGCTCTAGCAAACCACATGCTATGATAGACTCTGCTGCCGCCTTGCGCATGTTTACTGGCTCAGAGGAAGCACTATGTTTCTTAATTACGCTGGTGAAAAAGGAAATTGTGCTATAAAGTTGTGTCAACTTTTCTACCCGATCAGACTTACTGTTGTCAGTTAATCTCCTCATCCTTACATCAGAAAGAACAGATGTTGTAAATAAACCTGCAAACCTCTTTACGCAGATTCCCATGCAGCAGATGAGTGTTTCTCGAGCTTTTGCATGTCTTGTGAGCTTGTACAAGGAAATCAACTTGTCCCAAAGCAGAAACACAGAATCACATTCCATACCACCAATGTAAATTGTTTCAGTGCACTTTTCATCCCTAGGCTTCTGAAACTGCAGTGCATTCCAAGTGAACAGAATCCTCAGAATGTAATATGAGCATCTGTGGTTCTTCTCCACATCTAAGAGATTAACCAATGTAGTTTGGAGGTTAGTTCTGTTCCAATGCTGAATAATCCTAATCTCACTGCTATAATCATCGGACTCACTACCAGATTCTATTGATGTTAGGAATTTCAGCAGCCACTTCAATGTTGCAAGTCGAACTTCATATTCTGAATCTGACAGAGAGAGTACCAGCCTTTCCTGGAGTCCCACAAAAGCATTTTCCATTTCAGGTATCTTCAAAAATCTTGAATTAATCTGAGAACGCCTCTGAGGCATCTTAAAAGCCTCTTCAGCCATTTTCTCAGATGCCTGAAACACGCAACTGAAATAGGATACTGCTGCTTGTCGGCGGAGTTCTGCCATTGTTGGATCATAATATGAGTGCCCCTCAGAAGCTTCTACATCTAAGCATTCTGTAGATAACTCCAAAAGTAGGTTGCGGAAAGCATAGAAATTTTTGCTCATATGGCACGTCCTTGAAATACCGAGCATGTGATCCAGCAGCTTTAAGAAAGAAGCATTGAGGATTGGACAAGGGCACCATCTGGGCTTTGCAATCCATGAATGCGGTAAAAGATCTTGAAATAAGTCACCTAGAATCTGATCTTTCTTTGAGAAATCAGCCAGATTTCTACAGTTTATATCCAAGAGAGAACTTAACTGCGATAGAACTCCATGAATCCAATTATATGAACTCTGGTGTCGTCTTTTGGTATTGTGAACTAATAGGGACGACTCAGGAGTCACTGTGTCTTGGTTATCTATTCTAGGCAACTCGGATACTATATTGAGGAGAACAGTTGGCAATTTCTCATTTGATACAAGGCCTGTTAAAGCTCTAGATGCAAGAACACGGACTCTTAAATTGCTTTGGGTTGAGCACCGTCTAATGAATGGCATGTACAGAAAAGGATCCAGGTCATCTCCAGTCTCACTTGCGATTGTTGAGGGCTTCAGCCTGGATAACAGAATCAACACAGGGCACAAGCTTGGGTGCACAGCATTTTCCAGGTTGGATTTAGATTGTCCAGATACCCCATCCCCAAGCAACTCAGTAGCAACTTTCAGTTCCTTGAATAGAAATGGATGCAGTAAGGGATACCTTCATGGAAAAAGTCATTAAGATTAAAGTTTATTCAGGAAAGCCTAATATAATCTCAGTGCATTCAACAAGAACCCATGATAGTAAGAAATAAGGTCAAAATAAAAGAAAAGTCCAAATGATAGTGTACACAAAGCATACTGGTTCTTTTGTGTATGTTCTCCATTTAATCATGGATAAAATGCATTAGTCATTCTCAACAACAGCAATTCACGTTTACAGAAAAGCAATAACAAATCGATGATGCTCCTTATTCCCCTTTTAAAATGTTTCCCAAGTTCCAAAAGCAAATTTAACAACCTAAAAATTCTGTTTCCTAAGTGCCTATCCTTATTCCCCTTTCTGGGATTTGAAATTAAATCAATTATGTAAAGTTAAATACTTTCAAAAACAGAGAAGAGAGGATCCAACTGGAAGAGACAAAAAAATTATTTGATTAATTAGTCAAGGAATCTGTACCGATGAAAAAATTCAACCCCAGTTAGTGCACGCCTTGCGGACTCTCGTTTCTGGACATTGAGGAATCCAATCATGCGACGCACCAAAGCAGTGTATGCCAGACAAGCACTGTTCCGAACCTCCCAGTAGGGAGAAGAAAAGGAGCGAATTGAAACAATCATAGCCTCAGCAGAAAAACCTGATGTATCAGTAGCCAGGTTGGTGTCATTGAAAGCAGCTTTGAGTACATTGAATGCATGTACAGTAGGAATGACACCCTCATCACGGATCTTTGAAACCTTGTCACTAATATGTATATCTGACGACACCACAGACTCAAAACTTTTGTCTAACTTTATCGAAGATACTTTACTCGAGGCGCAATTAGAGCTGTTGGTTTCAACTGGATCCATAAAAGATGCTTTAGCAACATCTATGAGCCACCGTAAGGCCCGTGGGAGAAGTTTCTTAGGTGCACCCTCTGGCTCTGAGAGAAATAGAGCTATAAATGCTGCAGGAATACCTGCACTTCTCCTTAACAAGTCATCAACTGTTTGACCCTTGGCAACAGTTCTGTCCATAAGTTGCTCCATCCATGATTCTGTTAATTTACAAAGTCTGTATAGGGAAAACCATCTCAGAAAATGGATTGATCACGTGCCTATGTATTATAACAAGTAACAATCTCTATGATGCAGTTGAAAGAGTTAACATCAGTCATATACAACAGTAAAGTTCTTATAGACAGGATGAGATTAACAGCACTTAGCTGGTCATATAAGAATTTAAGAATGTATCCCATCAATTAAAACTAAAGCACCTAGCCGGGAAAGTAGCCTTCCTATTAGCTTGTCATGATTACACCATGCTATACCTCCAAATCCTTTTCAGAAGTTCTGTGTGTATATGCATAAAGGCTGTCGTTTCTTTTCTTTGCTATTCTTTTATTAAGTTCATCTAGTGTTGCACTCATATCCATGCTTCCTAGTTTTTCAGCAAACCCTTGGATTTCATAAGTCTAAGACAGTTTGCAGTCATTTCGTGCTCATATTTATGCTCCCTCTTACGGTCATTTTGTACCAAAGGATAGTGCTCACTAAATTTTCTTTGCAAATTAAACCTAGATTGCTTTGATTAACTCCTTAAGAGCATACAGATACTATGGGGTTGAATTATGTCTTTTGTCTCCTCATATATTTTGTAACAAGTAATCTTCTGAATGGTGATGGCATAATTCAACAAATAACAATCATTAGATACATAGAATCTTATACTAAAGTTGTTGCCTTGACATAAAACAATACAATAGTATATGATATTAGAATGTACAGACTTTAAAAGTTCAAATGAAACAGAAACATACCGAGGATCATTTGAACAAAGTAAGCGGTTGCATAGAGCTGTAATTCCAGCCCTCGTTTTATCAATTGCACCATTATGCTTCATCTTCAGCAGGACTTCCAAAAAGTGATTCCCAATTGCTTCAAGTTGTTTCAGATCAAGCATTGCATCGGAAGCTATCATAACTGAAACATCGGAAGCACAAGAAGAGGTGCCTTCTGAATTTAATGATTCTGAGCAAGGGCTACTTGGTAAAGGAATCTTTCTTATGATAGTTCCCAAAAGAAGACTCACCTGAAAATTAAGGAAGATTTAACCATTAAATGCATGGTCCTCATTAACGTTAAATTTACAAAATCTTGGTCTTGACAGTACATACTACACAATACAATATCATATATCCTACACATTTGAGGGTTAAATTATAAAGTTTCAACTACAAATCCATTCTGAAAAGAAAAAACATTATCACAGCAATGACATATATAGGTGCATTCAGTAGCAAAACTACAAGTAAACAACAATTCAAGTACCTCTTTCATTGCAAGCCAGCAGCCAACCATTACACTCTGTTCTGATCGCCTGTTATTCTTCACAAGTTTGGAGTTTCTGTCTTCATGCTCCAATATAGATGCTTTCACTTCCACCTCATCTGGAACCTCTGATAAGAACGAATCATCATCATCAACCACCCCATCCATGTCTTCAGGGAGATGCCAAGCATCTGCAGAAACCACCCAGAGTGCCAAAGAAGTTATTCGCATCACAAGCTCCAAGAGCTTCTCTAATGAATGTCTCATCTCTGAGATACTAGACAGTACTACGTCAGAGTTGAAGTCCAGTTCCTCAAAAGCATATCGTAGTGTGAGTAATACCCCATGAACAAAGCTATTTTGACATGCTTCAGAAAGATCCCTCTCCCCTTCCACTATGGAAACATCCAACCAATCAATCAGTGATCTTATATATTCCATTGCAGGGTATCTAGCATTATAAGTCAGATAATCTCCGTTTTCCAAGCCAGACAGTGAACGAAGGCAAGCTACATTAACTGAAGCTCGGACTGTCCATCCTAGCTGCAAGACATACTTCCTGAAAATCAGCCTTAAATTCAGAGCTCCAGCATCAGTTTCTCTCACTCGTGGACTGCAAACTAATTTCTTAGCCCATAAAATCACGTTCTCGACCATATATTCATCTGAAATTCCAGGAAGTGGGGTGGGAAAATGTAACAGTATGCGAAAAGAACTCTCTCTGAGCCTGTCCCAACTATCAATTATGGATCCAACTAACAACAAAGTTGAATCAGGTAAAGTGATTCCTTTATTATAGGGATAGAGATGGTCTTCCAAAGACAGAGAACCGATTTTTCCTTGAGTAGCAGGCACAATGGACCAAACATTAAGCATTATTAGAATGAGCTCCATGGCCATTATTTTTCTCTTATAAGGGGCAGAAGGATAGCATGAGAAAAATAGAAATGAACTTAACCACCTCATGAAATGAAAAAGATCACTTGCTCTGTTAGCTTCAGTATGCTCACTTCTACTTGAAAGATGCATTTCATTGCTGTTGTTATGCTCAAGAGGTTCCCAAATTCCCTGCTTGAATTGTCTCTCCAGCGCTGTTCGAACCCGAGAAAAGAACTTCCTAAACAAGCTACTCCACTTCATTTGGAAAGCTGTAGAGCAACACCTCATGTTCAATGGCACTGCTTCTTTCAATAACATGAGTTCTAAATGGGAGGGCAAACTAGCTGTCTTAGGATTCAAGAAAAGTGTCTCTGCAGCATCCACACGTAATGAATCATCAACATGGGTCAATGCCAGCACTAGCCACTCAACAACAACTTCAACCTTTATCCCCTTGATAGAAACAAGAGCATATTGATCAGGGAAATCTGTTTCCAGCCCACCAAATTTCTCATGTACTGCAGAATCATTGCACCAATCAATGTCCCCTTCAAGCAACGCAAGAAGACGAGATACCTTGAGCAATGATACTAAGATGGCCACTTTCTGTTCAACTCTCAGTTCCATGTTTCCACGACAGAGCTCCGGATATAACAGTTGATTTTCTCCCTTGCTTGGACCAACCGAAATAAAAGAAAGCATAGCAAATATACTGTCCTCATCCACTTCAAGTAAAATTGGCAGAGCATAAGTGTTCAAATTAGAGCGGAGGTTTGAAACCCCAGAAGCAAGTCCATACAAAAATGGAGGCAAACATTGCTCCCTGTAAAGTACATAACCACCTTCAATACCATCACTGCTCCAACACTCATTACGCAAGTCCTCAAGTAAACACTTCAAAAATGATGTGACAGCACAGCACACATCATCATCAATGTACGCATGTACAGTCTCAAACAGCAAGTTAGGACTCATATCCAGCATAGTTTTTGCACCCAATCTTTTGGTCAGTGAAACTAAAGGAACATATCTCCCCTTGCAGCGAGGTCCCAGACGGAGAAGATCTGAAGCAATATTTTGCAAGAATGACCTTATTCTCTCACTACCTTCTGACCAATGAAGAGTGGATCGAATGTCTAGGAAAAGATCAAAAATGAGATGAACTTGTTTGACTGTTTGACTTAAAGGATCTTCCAAATTATTCCATACAATTCTCAATATCCGGGTTCCCATTTCCACAGGGATTGGATCGTAATGCTCAGATGGGATGGTAAGATTAGCTAACATTGAGGTTTTTATTTGTTGCAAACAAATCTGCAACACAGTTAAAGTGTGAAAGTTAAAATGGCTATCGGTAGGGTTCTCGCAATAGTTGCATAACTCAGGCAAAATTCCATCATACAGTATAGTCTTAACACAGTTGCCACCATTTGTATGAACCTCATAACCATTCGAATAACCCCTTGACATATCAAAATGGGAATTAAGCACAGCTCTTGAAACCGCTGTAAGAATCCCTCTGATCAAGCAAAGTCTACTCAAGTCAGATAAACTACATATTTCAGTGTATATATCCCCTTTATAAGGAACTTTGGCAATCGCATTCCTTTTTTCACTTTCAGAATTAGCATCCAAACTACTATAATCAGTTGGGTGAAATATACCTTCAAATATAAACAGGCCCAGCTCTTCAGGACTGAGACACACTTGCAAAGCTGCACAAAAGCTCACCCCAGCAGCCACTAAACAGTCCCTCGAAAACGCCAACGACTTCAAAATGTTTAAAACGACAGTCACACTCATCTCCAAAACATTCGAATGGCCAGCATCAAAACCACTCCTTGAACTATTAAATTCCTCGAATTTAGAAGGGAAACGCTGAAGCAAATAGTACAAACAAGACAAAGCCTCTTGGCATTGCTCTATAA